>CM038142.1:503887786-504506883 GCA_021437245.1 Aegilops speltoides
ATATAAAAGGCCCATCCTATCTTCCCATTATCAATTTATTTGACCACTTATAGGCCACGACCTAATAAGCCACCAAACCAATCACACCGGGTTATCTTCTCTCTCGGTCCACCCTGGTCCAAACGATATAACTTTATAAAAATCCATGCCCAAAGGTCATAATTTCATTGCATGGGATGGCCATACAAATATGTAGCATTGTTTATGATCACATTTATTGGCCCATTGTGACCAAATTCTATCATCATAAAATCCATGTTTGTCTACATGGCATGTACTCCCTTCGTTTTTATTCATTTCGCATCTTATCTTTGTCTCGAGTCAAACTTTGTAAACTTTGACCAAGTTTACACAAAAAATTTATTAACATCCATCGTACTAAATCAATACCATTAAAATCATCATTCAATAAATTTGCATACCATATATATTTGTTATTGTGAAAGTTTAGATTGTTTTCGATAAACTTGGTCAAAATTTATGAAGTTTGACTTATGTCAAAGCTAATATGCGTAGTAAATAAAAATGAAGGGAGTATAAGTACTAGGGACACACCTCATCAACTTCGCTATCGTCTCATATCTTCATGTTGATTTCATTTATGTATCTGAAACCCACTAAATCTTTGATGGGTGGGATCCACCCACTGACTAGGGTAACCCACAACCGAGTGTGGGTCCAATGGCTAGGTGGGATTCACAACATTGTAGGAACAACTAACATGTGGGACCCACTCACTGGCCTAATTATCTTGTCTACATATTCAGAACCCACCAAGTGTATAACTCACTATTAGGTGGGACGCATCCACCCATCCGCGATGTGGGTTCAGCACCCGCAATGACAGATGAGACAACATAATATGAGATCAATACGGCGGTCATAATTGGTGTGTCTACGTGCAAGTTTTGTTTGTGTATCTAAAACCAACTAAGTGTAAAAGGTACTAACGAGCAAAACTCACCCACTACCAAGTAGGACCCCATTTGAGGTGCCAAAAACATTGTGTGGCCCATAATAACGTATATGACAACAAACAAGTGGGTCTGACTCGTCTAGCCTAATTGTCGTTCTAAGAAAAGAAGTGGTAAGTGCCTTGGAAAGAGTTAACCCCTCCACCAGGATGGCTACTTGGCGGTCACCCACGCCCTTTGCCACACTTGATTGACTTCTAACTTTTTTACTTTTGGGGAAATTCCTATTTTTGGTAATTCCCTTTTGGGGGACTTTCTAGTATTATAATACCATGTTTCAAAAATTATGGGCATACTTCCAGAATTTAAATTTTTTGAGATTTTTTTGAAACTTTCAAAGTTTTGAACTTCCATAATACCAACTTCTATAATTTGATCATTCATTAATTTGAATTTGGAACTTTCAAGTTTATGGACTTTTGCAATTTTGAGTATGAAAATGTGACTTTTAGAATTTTGAAAATTTTGCAGCGGAAAAGCGCCTCGAGAGAGCAGTCATCTGCGGTCATCTCACCAGTGAAAGAGTCCCATTTAATAAGATGAAACATTTGTATATGTGAGCACTAGTGAATGGGAGTCCTTTGTTTTTTAATAAGATGAAACTTTTATATTATGTGTCACATGTCTATCGGGGAATATAAAAGGCCCATCATATCTTCCCATTATCAATTTATTTGATCACTTATAGGCCACGACCTAATAAGCCACCAAACCGATCACACATAACCTAGAGCTTTCCAGGAAATAACCTAGATAAGAGAGAGAGAGAGAGGTCATAATTTCATTGGATGGGAGGGTACAAATGGCTAGGTGGGATTCACAACATTGTAGGACCAAACAACTAACATGTGGGACCCATTCATTTCGCCTAATTATCTTGTCTACATATTTGTAACCCACCAAGTGTATAACTCACTATTAGGTAAAATCATCATCCACCCATATATTTGATGTGGGTTCGATAAACTTGGCATTTATGAATGACAGATGAGACAACATAATATGAGATCAATACTAGGGACACGGTCATAATTGGTGTGTCTACATGTTGCAAGTTTTGTTTGTGTATCTAAAAGCAACTAAGTGTAAAATGTACTAACATTGAGCAAAACTCACCCACTACTGGCCAAGTAGGACCCCATTTGAGGTGTGGGCATCCAAAACATTGTGTGGCCCATAATAGATCAATCTGGCGGTCGATATGACAACAAACAAGTGGGTGCGACTCATCTAGCCTAATTGTCGTTCTAAGAAAAGAAGTGGTAAGTGCCTTGGAAAGAGTTAACCCCTCCACCAGGATGGCTACTTGGCGGTCACCCACGCCCTTTGCCACACTTGATTGACTTCTAACTTTTTTACTTTTGGGGAAATTCCTATTTTTGGTAATTCCCTTTTGGGGGACTTTCTAGTATTATAATACCATGTTTCAAAAATTATGGGCATACTTCCAGAATTTAAATTTTTTGAGATTTTTTTGAAACTTTCAAAGTTTTGAACTTCCATAATACCAACTTCTATAATTTGATCATTCATTAATTTGAATTTGGAACTTTCAAGTTTATGGACTTTTGCAATTTTGAGTATGAAAAATGTGACTTTTAGAATTTTGAAAATTTTGCAACGGAAAAGCGCCTACGAGAGGTGCGGTCATCTCGCGCTCGCGGTGACTGCATATGTGAGCACTAGTGAAAGGAGTCCCCTTTTTAATAAGATGAAACTTTTATATTATGTGTCACATGTCTATCCGAATATAAAAGGCCCATCATATCTTCCCATTATCAATTTATTTGATCACTTATAGGCCACGACCTAATAAGCCACCAAACCGATCACACATAACCTAGAGCTTTTTGAGGGAAATAACCTAGATGAGAGAGAGAGAGAGAGAGGGAGGGAAGGAGGGAGGGAGGGTAAAATGGCTAGGTGGGATTCACAACATTGTAGGGACAACTAACATGTGGGACCCACTTACTGGCCTAATTATCTTGTCTACATATTCATAACCCACCAAGTGTATAACTCACTATTAGGTGGGACGCATCCACCCATCCGCGATGTGGGTTCAGCACCCGCAATGACAGATGAGACAACATAATATGAGATCAATACGGCGGTCATAATTGGTGTGTCTACGTGCAAGTTTTGTTTGTGTATCTAAAAGCAACTAAGTGTAAAATGTACTAACGAGCAAAACTCACCCACTAACAAGTAGGACCCCATTTGAGGTGTGGGTCCAAAAACATTGTGTGGCCCATAATAACGTATATGACAACAAACAAGTGGGTCTGACTCATCTAGCCTAATTGTCGTTCTAAGAAAAGAAGTGGTAAGTGCCTTGGAAGGAGTTAACCCCTCCACCAGGATGGCTACTTGGCGGTCACCCATGCCCCTTGCCACACTTGATTGACTTCTAACTTTTTTACTTTTTGGGAAATTCCTATTTTTGGTAATTCCCTTTTGGGGGACTTTCTAGTATTATAATACCATGTTTCAAAAATTATGGGCATACTTCCAGAATTTAAATTTTTTGAGATTTTTTTAAAACTTTCAAATTTTTGAACTTCCATAATACCAACTTCTATAATTTGATTATTCATTAACTTTAATTTGGAACTTTCAAGTTTATGGACTTTTGCAATTTTGAGTCTGGAAAATGTGACTTTTAGAATATTGAAAATTTTGCAACGGAAAAGCGCCTCCGAGAGGTGCGGTCATCTCGCGCTCGCGGTGACTGCATAGGTGAGCACCAGTGAAAGGAGTCCCCTTTTTAATAAGATGAAACTTTTATATTATTTGTCACATGTCTATCCGAATATAAAAGGCCCATCATATCTTCGCATTATCAATTTATTTGATCACTTATAGGCCACGACCTAATAAGCCACCAAACCGATAACACATAACCTAGAGCTTTTTGAGGGAAATAACCTAGATGAGGGAGGGAGAGAGAGAGAGAGAGAGAGAGAGAGAGAGAGAGAGAGAGAGAGAGAGAGAGAGAGAGAGAGAGAGAGAGAGAGAGAGAGACATCCATGATGAATTGATCCCAAAATCCTCAAAATGATTCTCCAATATAAAAAATATAAATCATATTAGATCCCATAGACAAAAACGAAAAACATCCAAAACTGAAAATAGTAGTCAGAAATCAAAATAATTGTGAGGAATACAACAAAAAAATATCTCACAAAGATAGTATTACTACATAGCGCCTAGAGAAAAATTCACGAGGATGAATATTGTAGAGGCTATTTTTTCTAATGTTGTTATTTTGTATTTTTCATATAATTTTTGGATACGGCCAAAAATGTACATAAATGTGATTTAAAAAAGGGAGACTTATTTGAGTTACATGTATATCAAATTTGACTTATATATAATGCATAGCTAGAAAATGTCACAACAATATTTTTATAAGACTTGAATATTTTCAATGTAATCTACATTTTTGAACGGTATGAAACATTTTTTAATTACACAAATATATTTCTTACATTTGATACCATTTTTCGAAAATAACCCATACTAATTTGAAATGTGTGAACATTATTCCAGTGACATACATATGTTTTGAATGGTACAACTATTTTCTAATAGTCGAGCGAATATTTTTTATACTGTATGAACATTTCTTAAATATGCCATGAACACAATTAAAAATAACTGAATTAATTTTTCATAATATATGTATTAGTATTTTTTAAAAATATAATGAAAAGTAAAAAACAAAAAATGTGCATGACATCAACGTGACGAACCCACATCACTATTATGTCGGCCTACTACTGTCTTCCTATACGCGAGACGAGCTACTGTCTCACAGAGAACGAGTCATTCCAGTGACATATAGGTAACCAAGATTTAGAAAATGTTGGATGTGTATAGAAATAATGTTGACCATATATTAAAAAAAATGATGAAATTTCTATCATGTATATAGAAAAGTTTGTTGAATTTTTTAAAAAAATGTTGAAGAAGTGTTTGAAAAATGTTAATCAAGCCTGTGGAAAATGTTAAATGTGTATAAAAAAATGTTGACCGTGTATTCACAAAATATTATTCCTTTTATTTGAAAACTATTAACCAAGCATTTGCAAACAATGTTAGAAATGTGTAAAAAAATTGACCATGTATTAAAAAACTAATCTTGTATTTCAAAAATGTTAATCAAGCATTTGAAAAATGTTCAAATTGTGTATAGAAAAAATGTTGACCATGTACTAAAAAATATTTAATTTGTATTCCAAAAATGTTAGACACGTATTAGAAAAAATGTTGTTGATATATACAAATTTTTCGAATAATGACCAAAAGAACAAAGAAAACCAAACAAGAAAAGTACAACAGAAGAAAAATAAAATGAAAAATGAAGAAACAAAATGCAAAAAAGAATTAAAAATGATAAAAGAAAGGAGAAGAAAAGAAACGAAAGAAAAAAATCTAAGAAAACCGGCTTGAATCGCCTCAAGTAAGACGTGCTCCTAGTACTTACCACAAATGAGACTTGGGCGAAGTGGCTAGCAGCGCCGGCGATCTCTTTGGAGACCAGTCCTTGATTTTCCCCTTTCATGTGCTCTTCTTACTTTCGATGTTTGCGCGAATTGGTCGGTCCAATACGACGCGGGGGAGGGAAAACCTTCAGGCCTCCTTTGGTTTAGAGGAATCTTGTAGGAATTTTATAGGATAGGATTTCTATAGGAAAAATTCCTTTAGAGCCCTTTGGTTTGTTGGAATGGAATCCTATTCCTATGGAGGAATTCTTCCTATCTCCACATTTCATAGGAAAATAAACATTAGCCTAGACTCAATGAAAAAAAATCCTATGATGTGAATCAAAGGGCATCTCCTTTCCTATTCCTACTCATAGGATTTGAGATACATGTCATCTCATTTCCTATGACTTTCCTATTCTTGTGATTTTTGTTGGGGAACGTAGCAGAAATTCAAAATTTTCTACGCAACACCAAGATTTATCTATGGAGAGACTAGCAACGAGGGGAAGGAGAGTGCATCTACATACCCTTGTAGATCGCTAAGCGGAAGCATTCAAGAGAACGAGGTTGAAGGAGTCGTACTCTTCGTGATCCAAATCGCTGGAGATCCTAGTGCCGAACGGATGGCACCTCCGCGTTCAACACACGTACAGCCCGGTGACGTCTCCCATGCCTTGATCCAGCAAGGTGAGAGGGAGAGGTTGGGGAAGACTCCATCCAACAGCAGCACGACGGCGTGGTGGTGATGGAGGAGCGTGACAATCCTGCAGGGCTTCGCCAAGCACCGCGGAGAGGAGTACTTGGGAGAGGGGGAGGGCTGCGCCAAGGGAAGCGTAAAGCTCCCATGCGCCTCCCCGCTATATATAGGGGTGGAGGGGCTGGTTTCTTGCCCTCCAAGTTCATTGGGGCGTTGGCAAAGGTGGGAGGAAAGAAATCCCATCATTTCCTTCCCCACCGATTGTTATCCCCCTTTTTTAGGGATCTTGATCTTATCCCTTCGGGATATGATCTTATTCCTTCTAAGGGGGGATCTTGGTGCGCCTTGACCAGGGGTGTGGGGCCTTGCCCCCACTACCCACATTCATGTGGGTCCCCCCATGCAGGTGGGCCCCACTCCGGAATCTTTTAGAACCTTCCGGTACAATCCGAAAAATCCGAACATTTTCGGTGGCCAAAATAGGACTTCCATATATAAATATTTACCTCCGGACCATTCCGGAACTCCTCGTGACGTCCGGGATCTCATCCGGGACTCCGAACAACATTCGGTAACTGCACACTAATTTTCATAACAACTCTAGCGTCACCGAAGCTTAAGTGTGTAGACCCTACGGGTTCGGGAATCATGCAGACATGACTGAGACAGCTCTCTGGCCAATAACCAACAGTGGGATCTGGATACCCATGTTGGCTCCCACATGTTTCACGATGATCTCATCGGATGAACCACGATGTCGAGGATTCAATCAATTCCGTATTCAATTCCCTTTGTCTAGCGGTATTGTACTTGCCCGAGATTCGATCGTCGGTATCCCGATACCTTGTTCAATCTCGTCACCGGCAAGTCTCTTTACTCGTTCCGTAAAATATCATTCCGTGATCAACCCCTTGGTCACATTGTGCACATTATGATGATGTCCTACCGAGTGGGCCCAGAGATACCTCTCCGTCACACGGAGTGACAAATTCCAGTCTCGATTCGTGCCAACCCAACAGACACTTTCGGAGATACCCGTAGTGCACCTTTATAGCCACCAAGTTACGTTGTGACATTTGGTACACCCAAAGCATTCCTACGGTATCCGGGAGTTGCACAATCTCATGGTCTAAGGAAATGATACTTGACATTAGAAAAGCTTTAGCATACGAACTACACGATCTTTGTGCTAGGCTTAGGATTGGGTCTTGTCCATCACATCATTCTCCTAATGATGTGATCCCGTTATCAACGACATCCAATGTCCATGGTCAGGAAACCGTAACCATCTATTGATCAACGAGCTAGTCTACTAGAGGCTTACTAGGGAGATGGTGTTGTCTATGTATCCACACATGTATCTGAGTTTCCTATCAATACAATTATAGCATGGACAATAAAAGATTATCATGAACAAGGAAATACAATAATAATAACTAATTTATTATTGCCTCTAGGGCATATTTCCAACAATTTTCCTACCCTATGAACCAAAGGAGGCCTCGGTGAGAGCTGCTACCGTCTCGCTGAATGCGAGACATAGCGCTCGAGCGGGGGGGGGGTGAAAAGGGACCGGGATCCCCAAATCACTAATTAAGGAGTACTCCTTGCGGAGATCACTCCTACTTCTCCAAGTTGCGACAAGTGGCAGGCTGCATGTGCGCCACTTGTCGCAACCTGGGAGTTTTCCCTTTTTTCTAGATCCATTTATTCAAAACATTTTATCTCTTAAACCGTGCGTCCAAATCTCGAACAGCTTTCGCCCTTGGATTCCTCGCGTCGAGATGTTCAAAACTAGATCCCATGTTGATAGATTTTGACAAACTTTTTTTTCACGAAAAAAATGGACGAAAAAACCGAACGGAGATATGTTTTTTTCCTTTCCGAAAGAGGCACGTCCGTGCCTATGATGAAATCACAACCGTGCCTCTCGCGAAAGAAAAAAAAATAGAAAACGTGATTTTTTTTCCTTTCCGAAAGAGGCACGCCCGTGCCTCTCGCGAAAGCACAACTGTGCCTCTCGTGAAAGGAAAAAAAACAGAAAACACATATTTTTTCTTTCCGAAAGAGGCACGCCCGTGCCTCCCGCAAAAGCAAAACCGTGCCTCTCGCGGAAGAAAAAAAACAAAAACCATGTTTTTTTCCTTTCCGAAAGAGGCACGCCCGTGCCTCTCGCGAAAGCACAACGTGCCTCTCGAGGAAGCAAAACCATGCCTCTCGTGAAAGAAAAAAACAGAAAACATGTTTTTTTTTCGTTTCCAAGAGGCACGGCCGTGCCTTTCGCGAAGACAAAACCATGGCTCTTGCGGGGAAAATGCGTTTTTTTGCGGAAAAAAAAACAATATTTGTCGAAAAAAATTGATTGAAAAGTTAGGGAAGACCGGTGAAAAACCAAAACGTCAAAAAACCCCAAAAAACCATTTAAAAAGCCGAAAACACGTGTGAAAAAATAAAAAATAAAATCCGGAGGGAGCATCCAGAGCGCGACATGTGGCGAATGGCTGAGAGCGCGTCAAGTGGCGCTGATCATTGCGAGGCTCCCGAAGGAGCGCTCGTTAATTAGTTGCTCCCCCGGGATCCGTGGCAGCAAGCAGGCTGGACAAGCCGGTCTGCAGCGGCAGAGGCCCACTTGGGAGATCTGCTTCGGCAAAGGCCCACTCGGGAGATCTGCTTCGGCAAAGGCCCTTCTTTCCTCTTTTTTTCTTGAACACATGTCTAATTTTCAACCCGTCGTCAGAGGCTCACTCGGGACCGAGGTTCCTTTGAAGTCGGCACGCAGCTGGAACACGAGGTTCAGGTGTCACCTGTTTGGAGAGGAGGCCCTCTCTCGCTGCTGGAAGTGGCCGGATAATTATTAGCGCCACTACTCTGGGTTACCTCTGCATCACTTGATTGCTCACCACATGACTGTCGATCTGCAGGGTGCAGCAGTGCAAACACGTACTCCCTCCGTTCCATAATGTAGTGCCTATAGTTTTTTGTAAAAGTCAAACATTACAAACTTTGACCATATCTATAGAGAAAAGTAGGTACATCTAGAATACCAAATGAACATCATTGGATACATCGTAAGTTATATTTTAAGAATGTACATGTTTGGTATTGTAGTTGTAAACAGTTTTCTCTACACACTTGGTCAAAGTTGGCAAAGTTTGACTTTCTCAAAAATCTATAGGCACTACATTGTGGAATGGAGGGAGTACAATATTATACTGTACTACCAAACAGCTGACAAGATCCAACTAGTTGTGCGTCATGTCGTATCATGTAGAGATCTGTATCATGATGTACTCAACTCCATCATGCAGCACGCACGCCGGTCAGTGTCGCGTACTCGCATTCTCTTGGTTCGTGTAGTGTCTACAGTCTACCGACCTTGCCCGCTGGACTGGTTGGCTTACATGCATGAACAGAGGCAGAACAGTGAATACATACAGCATACGCATTATCGCACAACAGAAAACCCATTACAGATGGTTGATGAACACTGTGTGTGCTCACGCGGAGTAGTACATGGATGAGGAGCATCCCCTGACGTGGGAGTTCATATATGCGCGGAAGCTTGGCATGCGGTGTCAGTCTCACACGACACGAGGAAGCAACGCAAGCTCAGGCTGCCCAGAGAGAGGAGGTTTCGTCTCCATGCATGATGCATGATGTCAGCTCAGTAGCGCACTGTTTGTTGGCTGGTTTGATCGACCGGCCAGCCTGCCAAGAAACTTCTCGGCGGACGTACGCTCTGGACCTCAAAGGGAAGGGGACCCTGCCCTCGACGCGCGACGCGTGGGCACCGGCGGGAGCAGACCTGGCAGAGCGTACAGCGGCAGGGGAGGATGCATGGGGCGGGCCTGCCAGTGCCGGGGATCGAAGAAAGCTTGTGCCAAACTGTTGGGGTGGGGGAGGAAGTGTTAGGATCTAGATCATGCTCATGGTATTTCTCATACACAGCTACAGATTTGGGGATACACACGAGTCTCTCTTGATTACAGCTTACAGAGAAAGAAGAAAGGGGAAAGTAGGTGGACACCGTGTCGTTGCCGTGTTTCTGATCCAAGCCCGGATGCTTCTCTCCCTGCACTTCCTATCCTTAAGTAGTGTTCAGCCAGGAGGGTCCCACGTACTTGCGATTAGGTTGAATCGGTCGGCGTGGCGGCGGTGACGCCCTTCTCCCTGATTGGTTGGTGTCGCTGAGTCAGCTGCCAATCGATGACCACTCGCTCCGTTGTTGCTCTTCTCTGCTGTCTGGGCCGCTTTCTTGTCGTTGGCACTTGGGACGCTGACATCCCCCCCTTGTTGAGCTGCGGCTTGCCCCCAAGCCGCCACATTTGGAAAACGCTCTTTCAAAGCAATGGTATCTTCCCAAGTAGCGTCGAGGACAGCAGGGTCAGACCAGCGGACAAGGACTTGCTCACGACGCCCCGTAGGTGTTTGGCGCCACCGACGCGTGATGATTTCCACCGGTATGAGAACATTGTCAGAGGGTTGAGGCAGCTCTGAAGATGCCATAGTGCCTGAGGACAGAGCAAGACGGAGCTGTGAAACATGAAAAACGGGGTGTACCTTTGATCCTTCAGGCAAGTCCACCTTGTAAGCAACAGGGTTGATCATTTGCAACACTCGAAAAGGTCCAAAATATTTGAATGCCAGCTTGTGATTTGCCCTGCGTTCCACTGATGTTTGCACATATGGTTGCAGTTAGATGAAAACTGAATCACCCGGTGTGAAAGTTCGGTAGCTGCGCTTCTTGTCGGCTTGTGTTTTCATGATGTTGGGGGCTCGACTGAGGTGCTGTTGCAGAATCTGTTGCATCAGTTTGCGTTCCTCGAGCCAGTCCTTGAGAGCAGGGACTTTGCAAGTCGACGCAACTTCAATCCCCCAATGACGTGGTTCGTGACCATACAGAGCAACAAAAGGGGAGGTGTTTAGAGCAGAATGGAAACTCGAGTTGTACCAAAATTCCGCGAGGGAGAGGTATTGACTCCATTTGTTTGGACAAGCATGGATGAAACAACGCAAGTATACTTCCAAACATTGATTGACGCGTTCCGTTTGTCCGTCAGTCTGAGGATGATACGGAGTACTCATGCTCAATTCAGTCCCGATGATCCTGAATAACTCCTTCCAAAAATTACTGGTGAACACCGGGTCACGGTCTGAAATTATGGCTGCAGGAAGGCCATGGAGTTTGTATACATTGTCAAGGTATGAGTGAGCTACCTTGGCTGCGGTAAATGGATGGCTGAGAGGAAGGAAATGAGCATATCGAGTATACTTGTCCACAACCACCAGTATGCAATTGTATTTGTGTGACTGTGGTAGACCATCAATGAAATCCATAGTCACCACTTGCCAAGCTCCTGCAGGTAACGGCAATGGTTCAAGTAACCCTGGGTACTTAACCCGTTTTGGTTTAGCCTGTTGGCAGATAGTGCAAGTTTGCACATACTGGCGAATCTGCTCTTTCATCTTAGGCCAGGCAAATAGATGGCGCATTCTTCTGTAAGTGACTAGGAACCCCGAGTGTCCTCCTATAGAGCTGTCATGGAAGGCTTGTAAGATCTTCTGCTGAAGTTCTGGTGCACCCCCCAGCCACAATCGGCCTCGAAAGTATAGGAGACCTTGCACAACGGAGAATCTATTTTTGGGATCGGGTCTGACAGCTAGCTTTGCAAGGATGTTCTGCACTTGGGTATTGTTGGTGTAACTTGCCATGACTTCATCCAGCCAAGCAGGTTTGCATTCAGATATAGCATTCAGGTGTGTGTCAGGATGTCGACGACGAGATAAGGCATCAGCAACATTATTTGTTGTTCCTGGTCGGTAACAAATTTTGTATTGCAATCCCAGTAGTTTGGTGAATGCCTTTTGCTGCCAGGGAGTCAACAATCTCTGGTCATCTAAATGCACCAAGCTTCGCTGATCTGTTCTGACGATGAACTCCCCGGTTTGAAGATAGGAACGCCACTGGTCAACCGCCATGAGAATAGCGAGGCATTCTTTCTCGTAAGTCGAGAGGCCACGGTTCTTGGGGCCCAGGGGTTTGCTCATGTAAGCAATTGGGTGACCACCCTGATGTAACACTGCTCCTACCCCGTAATCACAGGCATCTGTATCGATCATGAAGGGTTTTGTAAAGTCTGGTAACTTAAGAACAGGAGCTATTGTCAAACTGTTCTGCAGCAGATGAAAGGCAGTGCTTGTCTTGGATGTCCAAAGGAATGGCTGGTTTTTCTTGAGCAAATCGAAAAGAGGGCGTGCGATGATACCAAAGTGTTTGACGAATTTTCTGTAGTATCCGGCCAAACCAAGGAAACTACGGACCTCTTTGGCTGATGTTGGTGTAGGCCATTGCTGAATTGTACGAATTTTACCCGGGTCTGTGGCTACTCCCTCGGCACTTATCACATGTCCCAAATAGGCAATCTGTCTCTGTCCAAATGAGCATTTGGATTGCTTGACTTTCCTGTGGTCTGCACGCAGGAGTTGTAGGACTTGAGTGAGGTGTTGAATGTGATCGCGGAAGGTTTTACTGAAGACCAAGATATCATCAAAGAATGATACAACACAGACTCTCATGACTGGTTTCAGTGTTATTTGCATTGCGCCCAGAAAAGTTGCGGGACCAGCAGCCACTCCAAATGGCAGGACTCTATATTCCCAGTGCCCTGAGTGCGTCTGGAACGTTGTTTTATACTCTTCTCCCTCGGCTAAACGTATCTGATGATAGCCAGCTCGTAGGTCAAGTGTGGAGAACCACTGTGCTCCCTGGAGTTCATCAAGTAGTTCATCAATTAGTGGGACAGGATATTTACTGACAATGGTCATTGAATTCAGACATCTGTAGTCCACACAAAGACGCCAGGTGCCGTCCTTCTTTTTAACTAGTAGAGCCGGGGATGAAAAAGCACTAGAGCTCCTCTGAATAATGCCTGCATCCAACAATTCCTGGACCTGACGCTCGATTTCTGTCTTGAGTTCTGGCTTGTATCTATAGGGTCGTAAAATTGATGGTGAGCTCCGGGAATCGGGGAATTCTGTGGTCACAACTTCTTCTTGGAGGTAGTGATTTAGGCTCTTCAAACACATCTGTAAACTGTTCCAGCACGCGCAAGATATCTTGTGGAATTGGTGTTTCAGTGGTACCATCCTCAGCTAAAGCAGATAAGTGAACCATATAAGCCACCGACCCCTGTTGGCAATTTTTCAGTAACTCGGACGAAGATATGACAGAGCATTGTTGTTGTTGGGAAGAGGAGATCCCTTGAATTGCAACCATTTGGTGTTGTGACTGACAGGTGCTGGGCTTCCCAATCAACTTGCATCGGGCTGTGTTTGCGAAGCCAATCCATTCCCAGTATAGCGTCATAGGCCCCAAGTGAGATGACCTTGAAATCGGTGGAAAACTCATCGCCTTGAGTAAACCATGCGCAAGCTGGTATGTAACTGTGACACTGAATGATTCCCCCGTCGGCCACTTTCACTCTGCAGGGTGTGGGAAGATTGATCTGCCCTTGCAACTTGGTGGCCACTTGAGCATTGACAAACGAGGATGAACTGCCCGAGTCAATTAACAACAACATCTCACGGCCTTGAAGCCAAGCTTGAATTTGCATGACACCGGAATCTGAAGAACCGTCCAATGCCTGACGAGATAGTGTGCACAAATTCTCTTCATCCCCGTCAATTAATTCTGTGGTGATGTGCTCACCCTCTGAGTCACTAGCTATCATATCAAGAAGCTCTTCCACCACATGTAACTGAACCGTGGTTGGACATGTATGATCTTTTCCCCAACGTTCACCACACTTGAAGCACAACCCACGGGCTCTCCTGAAGGCTCTCAGTGTGTTCATTTTGGAGTTGTCAGTATTGACACGTGCTGCATCAGTGCCTCTGCGGTCTTCTGCTGTTATAGAGGCAGGTGCAGGTTTACTGAAGAATGTTGGGGATGGGCTTGCACTGGCCGGATATGAACGCTGCATTTGAACAGACGAAGAGGACTTCCATTTGTTGTGTTGCAGCAGCGCTTCGCCGTCGGCTACTTCCTCTTGAAGTAAGGCCAGCGAACATGCAGTGTCAAGGTCCGGAGGTCTCTGAATGAGGACCACGGCTCGCAGATCCGGTCGAAGCCCCTCAACAAAGCGTGTAAGGAAGAAAAATGGGTGAGTTAGCTCTGAGTAAGAGATCAAGTGATGCATCAGATTTTCAAAGCGCTCAATGTAATCTGCTACAGAATTGATTTGCTTAATTGCATAAAACTGACGAATCAGCATCTGGTGTTTGTCATGGCCAAAGCGCGTGCAAAGCAGAGCTGTGAATGAGTCCCGGTCCATTCCTGTCAATTTTCTCTGAAATGATTGCAACCAAATTGCTGCAGTGCCTGAGAAATTGAGTATGGCCATCGGTACCCAATACGATTTGTGTACTGCAAACATATGAAAATACTGCTCTGCCAGTGTGCGCCACAGTTGGGGGTTGTCACCGGTGAAAACCGGGAAAGCCATAGTGGGCTGCTGCCCCATGGCCGAGATCATAGGTGCAGAGAGCGTAGGAGCAGGGAGGGCGACCGTACCCGTGACCGGAGGGTCCAGCGGCGACTCGAAGGTCACCGACGGGGTTCCTCCGGGGAGATGCGTCGCGCCATGGCTAGCTAGCCCGTGGAAGTCGCCTCGCGCCGTGAAGAGGGGCGGCGGCGTCGGTGTTCCACCAGAGGAAGACGCGGCTGCAGGGGACGCAGCCTGCAGCGCCGCGACGGTTATCTCGAGCTTGGCGAAGCGGGCTTCGAGTTCCGGTCGCCAGGCGGTCAACGCATCGATCCACTCTGTTTGCGCATCGAGGGCCTTGAGGATGGAGTTGGACTTGGCGTCGGCGGCGGCGGCGCGTTCGTTGGACTTGGCGTCGGCCGCGGCGGCGCGCTCGTTGGCGTTGGAGTCCAACCGGTCGAGGTAGGCGCGTAGCTCGGGATCCATGTGCGCGATGAGTGCTGCCCGAGCCTGATGTTGGCGACGTGTCTCCAGAGCGGCGACGGAGGCGGCGGCGGCGGCGGTCAGGCGACAGCGATAGGGTGGAGGGTGGTCTCTGATACCACGATGTTAGGATCTAGATCATGCTCATGGTATTTCTCATACACAGCTACAGATTTGGGGATACACACGAGTCTCTCTTGATTACAGCTTACAGAGAAAGAAGAAAGGGGAAAGTAGGTGGACACCGTGTCGTTGCCGTGTTCCTGATCCAAGCCCGGATGCTTCTCTCCCTGCACTTCCTATCCTTAAGTGGTGTTCAGCCAGGAGGGTCCCACGTATTTGCGATTAGGTTGAATCAGTCGACGTGGCCGGCCGGTGACGCGCCCTTCTCCCTGATTTGTTGGTGTCGCTGAGTCAGCTGCCAATCGATGACCACTCGCTCCGTTGTTGCTCTTCTCTGCTGCCTGGGCCGCTTTCTTGTCGTTGGCACTTGGGACGCTGACAGGAAGACGGGGTGAGAGAGAAGGGCAATCAAGGACGATCTCGTGCGCCTGCCGCCGCGTGCAGCGTGCACTGTGCTGTCTTCGTTAGTGTCCTGGCATGCGCAGATGAGAGATGGTGATGGTTACATTTTGAGGGGTGAGATGGTGATGGTTACTACGTACCTAGGCAGCCACATGACAGAAATAAGTGCTACTGTGCCATGATGTCTGGAAGTTCTTTCGACTTGTTCAGCCCACCCTTCTTTGTACTCCTACAGTTCGTTGCGTGCTACTGAGACTGGTGAAGAATTATTATATTTTAAAAGAAACGTATGTCCAGAAGAACTACGTCATTGATATTTGTCCAAATTAGAAATAATATACCCCGCGCGTTTGTTGCCGAGTTGGTTGCGATTATTTCAATGAGAATTGGTTATATGAAACATTATTATTTACGCTAGGGATCATGTCCCTAACAAGAACCCCGCACTGAACAGTAAATGCCTCCTTGGTCCAGAGGGGTTCAATCGGTTGGCCATCGCGCGCGATTGCTGTGATCGTGAACCTTTCATCTGATCGCAACTTTTTCTTCGGGCATCGTCTCTTTACTAAAGTTGTGCCCGATCCGGAGGGCTAGAAATAAGAAAAAAGACGAGAGTTAATATGTATAGATACCAAAACAATGAATGCGTCAATTAGCTATAGTCAGCACAGGCTTAATTAATATATATACCTGGCCGGACTCTGTTCGGTCACCGGAGCCGTCATCACGGCCTCCTTGCACCGGCATTCGGTCACCAGTCACGGTCTCCTCCGTTGTTCGAGGACTGCAGCCTGCTTCTTCACCCTCTCCTTCCAGACCATCAGTTTCGTTGAGATCCGACATGACATCAGCTCCGGCTGTGATTATGTCCCCCAACACCCGTTCTGCTTCCTCGTCTCGGCCGTGCTCCATAGTTTCTGCAAATATTACAACATGACAATTATTATACAAACATGACAGATGGATATATTAGTGGCAAACGTAGACTTAGCTATAGCTATTCACAACAAGGAATTATATTAATTAATGGCCTCGACGCTTCTCTAGGGTTTGGGGTGGCCTCGGCAACGCTTAAAGGGTTCGGGGTGGCCTCGACAACAACGCTCTTTTAACTTGGTAAAGGAGGGGGTATATCGACAACAATGACATACATACATGGAAAAAAATGTTATCGAGGAGGAGGTATATCGACCCCCCCCCCCTCATGTCGAAGTTATCGGGGAGGGGGTATATCGACCCCCCCCCTCATGTTGAATTCCCGAGAGAGTTAGGGAACCGGAGGGGGACTCCTCCCCCCTCATGTCTGAGGAGTTTTTACTCCCTCTCTCCCATGAAACATTCATCAACCAAACTTAATACGAGTTTTAACAGAAAACATTCATCGAACAAAATTACAACAGAAAAAATTGACCAAGTTTTCATATATCATCATCATCTACTACTACAAAAGAAATTGACATATTCTTTGCATATTCGACAATAATATCACCACAAAAATTCTATGAAGTTAACATTAAAAATTCTAACTTTTGCATATTCCTAGAACCCTCGAACCCTCGACCCTCGAACCCTCGACCCCCTCCCCCGTCCTCATGTCGAAGTTATCGGGGAGGGGGTATATCGACCCCACCCCCCTCATGTCGAAGTTATCGGGAGGTGGTATATCGACAACGACATACCCGATAAAAAATAAGAAGAGGAAGAAGAAGAAGAATAAAAAAACAGAAGAAGAAAGGAATAGAGAGACGAGAAAATCAAAGAAAAAAAGAGGAGAAGAAGAAAGGAATAGAAGAGAAGAAGAAGAAAAATAGAGAATTTGTTCTTCTTCTCTTCTATTCCTTTCTTCTTGTTGTTCTTCTTCTCTTCTATTCCTTTCTTCTTCTCCTCTCTTTTTTTCTCTTCTTATTTATTTCTCCTCTTCTTCTCCTTTCTTCCTCTCCTTCTTCCTCTTCTTATTTTCCTTTTTTCCTCTTCTTCTTTTTCTTCTAAATATGAATTGACAAAAAAATACATATATATGACAAAAAATACATATGCATATACACACATACACACATTTATACACATACACACATATATACACATATACATATAAATTGACAAAAAATACATATATATATGAAAAAAATTAAAAAATTGTAGGGCAGGCGGCGGGAAAGGCGGCGCCCATGGCCTTGAGGCAGGCGGCGGTGTGCCGGTAGCGTAAGGCGGGGGCGCGGTAGTCTTGTGGTGGTGACAACGGCCAAGATCAGGAGGAGGAGGAGGGATCGGGCGGCGCTCATAGCGGGCTCGGACCTGGCGGCGCAGCGTCGGTGCATGGCGCGTGACGGCGACGAGGAGGAGGCGTCGACGCGGCGCGCGGCGACGGCGACGAGGATGCAGGCGGGCGACGAGGAGCAGGGTGTCGGCGCCGGGGCGCAGGGCGTGGTGTCGGGGCGCAGGGCGACGACGACGAGGTGCGGGCGGCGACGGCGAGTATGGGCAGCCTGGCGGCGTCGATGAGCTCGGCATCATCGGGGGGGCAAATGCGCGATGAAACTGAAAATTTTCACATGTGTTGCTTATATACACTGAGCATTGGTCCCAGTTCGTGGCACCAACCAGGACCAATGCCCCCTTTGGTCCCGTTTTATGCCACCAACCGGGACCAAAGGCCTCTTTTCAGCAGCCCAAAGGGCGCGAAGCAGAGGGCTTTGGTCCCGGTTGGTGGCATCAACCGGGACTAAAGGGGGGGCATTGGTACCGGTTCGTAGCACCAACCGGGACAAATGCACCCCCACCAACCGGGACCAATGAGCCTTGCACAACGACGTGGTGGTGGGAGTTTAGTCCCACATCGCTAGCTGAGAGAGAGTTGCACCTGTTTATAAGGTGCGGTGCGCCAACCCTCTCGAGCACTTCTCCAAAGCAGGCTTTCGGGCCTAATATGTCTCTATGTGCATGTGGGCTTACTGGGCCTACAGCGAGCCTAAATCATAGCCCATTGTTGGGTTTGTAGTCGTATTCAAGCCGTGGTGGCCCTTTGGGTGGCACCTTTTTTTTATTTTCTTGTTTTATTTTTTGCTTTGTTTATTTTATTTTGTTTCTACTTACAGCAAACTACTTACTAGTTTTTCAGTGATTCTTTTTGCTTTTAGGTAATAAAAATTACAAACTTTCTGTTAGTGCCATTTGTTTTCTAGTTTGAATAGTTTAAATTTGAATTTTTGGAAATTTGTGTGAATCACTAGTTTTTGAATAGCTTTACTATAAAAATAAATTTTTGAGTGATTCTTTTTCCTGCTATTTAATATTACGGTGTTTTATAATTATATTCAAAAACATATTTTGTTATTTTAGTTTCTAACAAAAAATTCTTTATGATAATTCTTTTTTGCTATTAAAGTTTCGAACAAAAAATTTCTTTATGAACATTCTTTTTTCTTTTAATGTTTTCAACAGAAAATACTTTGATAATTTTAGTTGCATAAATTTTATATAATTTTAGTTTCAATAATAATAGAGGTTTTATAAAAGTTTATTTTGTTTTTTACTTATTTATTAAAGTTTATTTTGTTTCTACTTATTTATTTTCTTTTCTGTTTTGTTATTTTATTTATTTTATGAAAATTCTTTCTTTTTTGCTTTATTTTTTTTTATTTTTTTCTCTTACTGTTGCTATTTTTATTTATTTTTTATAGTTTATTTATTTTACTTTATTAAAGTTTATTTTGTTTCTACTTATTTATTAAAGTTTTTTCTGTTTCTACTTATTTATTTTATTTTGTTTCTACTTATTTATTTTATTTTCTTTTTTGATTTTTTATTTATTTTATGAAAATTATTTTTGCTTTTAATGTTTTACACACAAAAGCCCTCTTCCATGGCTGGTTCATTGGCCCCGGTTCGTGGCTTGATCCTGTCCTGAAGACCTCCCTTTGGTCCCGGCTTAGGACACCAACCAGGACCAATGATGCTGGGCCAGGAGCGAGGCCCATTGGTCCCGATTTGTGCCACCAACCGGGACCAAAGGGGCCGGACGAACCGGGACCAATGGCCCCACGAGGCCCGGCAGGCCCCCTGGCCTCATGAACCGGGACCAATGGACCCATGGATCCCGGTTCGTGACCGAACCGGGACTAATGGGCTAACCAGGCCTGAACGTATGCCCTGTTTTCTACTAGTGATAGTCTTCGAGTGAATCACCGGGAGCTCCGTATGCAAGCATCCTCATAGCTGTCGTGCACTTCTGGAGTGAGGTGAATCCAAGTGTGCCGGTGCAATCCTTCTTGCACTTAAAGTAGCTGTCGAACTCCCGGATGGAATTCACAATCCTGAGGAAGAGCTTTCGGATCATCCGATAACAATGCTGAAATACTTTGTCACCGCGCAGTGGAGCGCCAGCGAAGTAGTCGGAGTAGAGCAAGCAATAGCCTTCCAGTCGATGCCTCTGCTTCGCCTTCAGCCGTCCCGGCGCCGAGCCACCTCGCCGCAGTTTTGCATTGCTTGCGAGCAGGATCGTGTAACATCCCAATTTTCAATTTGGATGTTATACATAGATCATCATTTGCATATCATATTTATTCTTGCATTTGGTTGAGATCCTAGAAATATTAAGCAACTCAAGGACCCAACGAGAGAGTTGGAGGTTTCACAAAATTCAAGTCTGAATTTATTTCAAATTTGAGGAAATGATCAATTTGATTTTATTATTTTTCTCTCCAATTATTTCCAATATTAAAAATATATGAGAGAAGATAATATGACTTCTCAACCTGAGAGAAATATTGGAGAAAGAATTTTAAAATCAAATTATGATTTTATTGGTATTTTGTTTGCTATTTTTTGAATTAGAAAAATATTGCACTTTTGAAAATTGCTTCTTAGTCCAGAAAAATGTTCATCTTGTCCTAAATATTAGGTTTGAACGGTGGGAAATTTTAAAATCTTTTTATATGTATTTAGGATTTTTCCTTCGTGGCGAAATTGTTTTTTTTAAGTTCTCGGACCAAACTGGGCCGAAGGCCCAACCAGCCTGTTGCGCCACCGCCTCGTCCTGCCGGAAACCGGACTCGCCGAAGTCCGGATCTGCGCCGTCACCGCCCGGGACTCCGCCTCCCGAGGCCGAGGGGCCCTCTTTTATAAGCTGCACCCCCCCTCCCCGGACCCCGTCCGCCGCCTCCTCTCGCCACTTCGCGCTGCCGCCCGCACCACCTTCCACAGCCGCGCCGCCGCCCCGCCTCTCCTCGCCCTTGCCGCCCTTGCCGCCGCCGGATCTCGCCGTGGCCGGTTTTTTCATGAACCGGTAAAAACCCCACCGAACCGCACTTTTTTTAGGTTTTCGTCGATTTATTTTTTTAGGCCGGTTTAGTTGTAAAATGAATGTCCATTCGTTTAGATCTATTATTGAACAATTTTCGTTAGATTTCTTCTGTTAGCGAACGTTCGCGCCGTAGGTTTTTCTTTTTATTTATTTTCGGCCAGGGAGCTATGCGCGAATAGTTTTATCGCGATTTAGCCCTTGATCTTTGAACTAGCATAACTTTTTACTCGTTTATCCAAATTAGATGAAACCAGCGCCTAAATCTTCGTATCGTTTTGTTATTTCCAGTTAACGAACTTGAGAATGATTTTGGTACTGTAAAATTTGAGTTTAGTCCAGACTAGTAAACGATCTTGTTTCGTTCGTATTTTGAGTTTCGTTGCTCCATTTGAGTTAAATCTTTTTGCAAATCGTAGCTAATCACATGTACCTATTGTTAAGATCTAATCCACATGATAATATTGCTGTTAGGTTTGACTTTTGTTAGTTTAAGCCGTTTTCTTGTTTCGTGTTTGATTTGGATCTTTTCTCGGTTTTCTCATCGTTTCGTTTGAGCGATTGGTTATGTATGCTACTGTTTGTTTATGCTAGATTACCCGGAGTGCGAAGCTTGTTACTACGAATCTCTGAGTTTGCAGATCGTTAGTAAGGCAAGTTACACTTTGATCATACTCTTTTATACCCAGTTTTTACTATGCATTAGTATTACCCCCTCAACTATTTGCATGAGTAGGATTGGGAACATGTGGTTTTGGTTGTAGTACTTGAGGTAGGAACCTAATACCTTTTGATCACCCCGGGAATATACGTTATGCTTATTATTGCTTAGCCATTCTCGTAGACGGGGATTGGATCGTGATTCACACATGGAAGTTGAGAGTTATCTACTCATGGATAACATTAAGGTGGCAACTTTAATTTACATCTGGGTGGATTGGTTGAGGCACCTGGGGAACCCAGTGTTGCCTGTTTTGGGAAATCCCGGAGTACCCGTGTGATTTTTCCTATGGAATGCCACCCGGGCTCAAAGGGATCATAAGATTATTCATGCTAGAAACTTCCGTGTGCAGCCACAAGCCATTATGGGCTCTGGCATAGTTGAGTAAGTTGTGTGAGCTCTTGAAGAGGTGGACTAGCAGATATAGGGGAAAGTAGGTGTACCGGTCCGCCAGGAGTAGAGAGTTAATGCTTCAGGAAGACTATTTCTCGATCATCCAATCATGGATGCGGCCGAGTCTTGTGGGGAAAAGTGCGCAAACCTCTGCAGAGTGTATAAACTAATCATGGTTAGCCGTGTCCCCGGTTATGGACATCTTGAGTATCTAGTACTTGAATCTATTGATGTGATCATGTTACTTTAATTAATTGAATTGATGATACTTTTAATTGGGATTTGAGTTGGGGTTACCTTCTCAAATATTGGGCAACTTGGGAGTAGTTAAATAAATTTATTCTTTTGCTGTAGGGAAAAACTAGCTTTAAGCAAAATCATAAACTTACAGCCTCCACCAGCCAAATATTGCATGTAGATATAGTTCTTGCATTTCATTGCTTTATAGTGTAACTCTGCCAGCATATTCAATGTGCTGACCTACATGGCTGCAACATCTCATGTTGCAGACTACTCAGACGACGAATAAGGTGCGATAGGTCATTGTTTTGCACTCAGCTATGTCATTGAGTTGATGGACTCATTTACCTTCGAAGCTTCCGCAGTTATCTAGTTTAGATGGCCTTTGGCCATGATATTTTTGTGTAATCATACTCTTTATGAGGACTCGATGTAATAAGTGTGTGATTGAAACTCTGCTATAATGCCTCAAATACTATGCGTGTCAGCATTACCGATCCAGGGATGACACTGATGCACAGAGACTTGACCGTTTGATGTCTGGTCGCTACAAGATGGTATCAGAGCACACGTTGAGTATAGGACACGACCACTAGAATAAGCCATAAGATTTCTCTTCTCTACTCATTTCTAATTCTCCTCTATTTCTACTCTATAGATGGCGGATCGTAGGAACAAGTTCACTCAGCCGGATGATGACACCCCTTTCGGAAAACACTTGAAGGAAGTCACTAAGTATTTGAACATCGGACTACCAAGCTTCAAGGGGGCCTTCTCTACATCTGTACCCGAAGAGGAGCGCTGGAAGATCCAAGTCTGGTACTGGGAGGACATTTGCGCCAACAAGGGATCCTATTGATTTCTACCTGGATGCACCGAGCTGGAGTATAGGAAGAGCATGGCAGCACATATCACCTTTGGACGCATGTGTGAGGTGTATCACAAGGAGCTGGAGAATACCGTTTATCAGATATGTGGTCGCCGAGATGAAAAATGGGAGATGATTTGTACCAGGAGGGATGGATCAATTGCAGCCTACATTCAAGAGATGGGAGATCATATTCATCGACAAGAGAATCAACAAATTATCCACATGAAGAAGATCAAGAAACTGGTGAAGAGAAACAACGAGCTAGAAGAGGAACTCAAGTCTACACGCGATGGATACGAGGAAGAGATTGCCGTACTACTGGAGAAGCATGAAGACCTGAAGAGGAAGATGGGAATATCAGTGGAGAATATCAAGAGAGCAACAGAAATCTGTTCGGAGGACTACATCATCCTGGACGACACCGACACGGATAGTGATGCAAATGACGACAACGATGACAACTACATTGACGAAGATGGAGAAGATATCATGGAGTCTTCCTCTGATGAAAATTTCTAGGTGACCACAATTGTAACTAGTAGTAAACCTCCAAGTAGTTAGCAACGATCGAGTTTGTAATCATAGGTTAGACCGATTGTGTGATCTTGTGTGCTATTGAATGAAGTGAATTGATTGTGTTTGTCTCATGAGCATATGGGTAGTGAATCTCTATTAGACCTCATTTCTATTCTGTTTTCTCACCCCTTCTATCCCATCAGATGCCTCCAAGATGTGACAATGGATTTGCCTTCCCACCGGAGCTCACTCAGTTGATCCAGCAGCAGAATGGCTTGATGCAGATACTAGTTCAGAATCAGAACCAAGGCAACAACAACAACACAACAACAACAACAACAACAACAACAACAACAACAACAACAACAACAACAACAACAACCCACCACCCCCTATTGATCAGCTAGCCCGCTTTCTAAGGTTGAATTCGCTGGTGTTCTCTAGTAGCACCGAGCAGATTGTTGCAGATGATTGGCTCCGCAAGATTGGAAGAGAGCCTACCACTGCAGGATGCAAAGATGCGGAGAGAGTGCGTTTTGCCGCACATCAGCTTGATGGACCCGCAGCATCATGGTGGGAGAATTTCACAGCCACTTACCCCATTGACATTGTTATATGGGATCAGTTTCAGCAGGCTTTCCGCACTGCCCATGTCTCAGCAGGAGCTATGAGCATGAAGAAGCGCGAGTTTCACAACTTGCACCAAGGAGGACGTACCGTGGGCCAGTATGTGGATGAGTTTAGCAAGTTAGCATGCTATGCCCCTGATGACGTAGCTACAGATGCCGCTAAGCAGGAGAGTTTCTGTAGGGATTGAATGATGAGCTAAGCATGCAGTTGATGGTGGCAACTTTCAACAACTACCAGGAGTTGGTAGACAGGGCTCTCATGATTGAAGGCAAGCAGCAACAGATTGATAATCGCAAGAGAAAGTATGGACAGGGGAGGTACACTTCAGGAGCTCAGCAGAAGCCCCGCTATTCCCCGTACTCGGGAGGACATAACCACAACCATGGAGGCCATAACCATGGAGGACATACACACAATGGAGCAAGTTAACCACAATGGCCCCAAGAATGGCAATGGGAATGGAGGAAGCATCAGCCAGAACCGTTCCAACCCTGCAACACCAGCCAAGAGGGATCTGAGCCACATTACCTATTTCAAGTGCCAGAAGACCGGACATTATGCCACTGAATGTCCTGAAGCAAAGAATGGAAATGGCAATGGAGGTTCTGCCAAGAAGCCCAACCCCTTCACCAAAGGTCAGGTGAACCACGTCAGCATGGAGGAGATTGAGGATCAACCCGACGCAGTTGTCGATAAGTTTTTGATTAATGCATTTACCGCACTTGTTCTTTTCGATACTGGTGCATCGCATTCATACATATCAAGGGGATTTGTGGATAAGTATAACCTGCCAACTGTAGCCCTTAAGTCACCTATGTTAGTAAGTTCCCCAGGAGCGGAGTATATGGCTAGTAGGGGATGCTATCAGTTGCCACTAACCATAGGTAGACATGTTTTCCCCATCGACCTAATTGTTCTAGAGTCCCAAGGATTGGATGTGATACTAGGAATGGATTGGCTATCCAAGTTTGAAGGAAACATCGATTGCGCTAGTAAATCAATTCTTCTCACTGCCCCAGAAGGAAAGAGGATCAAGTATGTATCCCGGCATGCGCCGAGGAGGACTCAAGTAAATTCCTTATCAGGAGTTGTATAGGTGGAAGTACCAGTGGTGAAGGATTGCCTTGATGTATATCCGGAGGAGTTACCAGGCATGCCACCAGATCGAGACATTAAATTTTTGATTGAGCTATTGCCAAGCACTGGACCAATATCAAAGAGACCGTATCGGATGCCCGCAAAGGATCTGGAGGAAATTAAGACGCAGATAAAGGAGTTACTGGAGAAAGGTTACATTCGACCAAGTTCATCACCTTGGGGAGCCCCAGTGCTTCTAGTGGAAAAGAAGGATGGATCTTTGAGGATGGTTGTTGATTATCGTGCGCTGAATGAGGTGACGATCAAGAACAAATACCCACTATCGATGATCAATGATTTGTTTGACCAGTTGCAAGGAGCTAAAGTTTTCTCTAAGATCGATCTTCGATCGGGTTATCACCAGTTGAAGATCCGAGAGCAGGATATACCTAAGACAACTTTTACCACAAGGTATGGGCTATATGAGTATACCGTTATGTCATTTGGTCTGACTAACACACCTGCCTATTTCATGAATATGATGAACAAAGTGTTTATGGAGTTTTTGGATAAGTTCATCGTGGTGTTCATTGATGATATATTGGTCTACTCAAAGAATGAAGAGGGGCATAAGGAGCATTTGCGTTTGGTTCTTGAGAAGCTCAGAGAACATCAGTTGTATGCCAAGTTTAGCAAATGTGAGTTTTGGCTAAAGGAAGTTGGATTTCTCGGACATGTTATATCCGGAGAAGGAATAGCAGTAGACCCTACCAAGGTTACTTTTGTCACTAAATGGTTGGCACCCACATCAATTGGAGAGATCAGAAGTTTTCTTGGACTCGTAGGCTATTATCGGAGGTTTATTGAGAATTTCCCCAAGATTGCAAAGCCCATGACGGAGTTATTGAAGAAGGACACCAAGTTTAAATGGACTGAGGAGTGTGAAGCCAGTTTTCAGGAGTTGAAGAAACGTTTGGTTACAGCCCCAGTGCTGATTCTCCCAAACCAACGTAAATATTACCAAGTATATTGTGATGCTTCACAACGAGGACTTGGAGCTGTGCTTATGCAGGAAGGAAGAGTTGTTTCATATGCCTCACGACAGCTTAAACCTCATGAGCTGATTATGCTACGCGTGATTTGGAGTTAGCAGCCGTAGTGCATGCGCTGAAGACATGGAGACATTTTCTCATCGGAAACCATTGTGATGTATACACGGATCATAAGAGTTTGAAATACATCTTCACGCAGAAGGAGTTAAACCTCAAGCAAGGGAGATGTTTGGAGGTCATAAAGGATTATGATATGAAATTGCACTATCATCTCGGAAAGGCCAATATAGTAGCAGATGCGTTGAGCCGCAAGAGTTATGTTAACACGGTCATAACCGGAGGATTACCAAAGGAGTTAGCAGATGATCTTCAAGAGTTATGCTAGGAGGTAGTTCCGAGAGGTTATGTTGCAGCATTGGAAATTCAATCCACTCTTTTTGGTAAGATTAGGGAAGCCCAGAAGTCTGACAAGGAGATTGCTGAGATAAAGGAAATGATGAGCAAAGGAAAGGCTAAAGGATTTCGTGAGGATGAGCATGACACCTTATGGTTTGAGGATCGCATATATGTGCCTAATCACCTCGAGATCAGGAAGTTGATTCTGCAGGAGGCCCATGATTCACCATACTCAATTCACCCAGGAAACACTAAGATGTATCTGGATTTGAAGGAAAGTTTCTGGTGGACAGGAATGAAGAAGGATATAGACGAGTATGTAGCAGTATGTGATGTATGTCAGAGAGTCAAGGCAGAGCATCAGAAGCCAGTAGGATTGCTACAACCATTGCCGATACCCGAATGGAAGTGGGATAAGCTTGGCATGGACTTTATCACCAGATTACCCAAGACTCATCCAGGCTATGACTCTATCTGGGTTGTAGTCAACCGTTTGACAAAAGTAGCTCATTTCATCTCAATGAAAACAACCTATACGAGTGCTAAGTTGGCCAAGATATATATGACCAGGATCGTATGTCTGCATGGAGTTCCGAGGACCATTGTATCAGATAGAGGAACCCAGTTTACTTCAAAGTTTTGGAATCAGTTGCATGAAACTTTGGGTACCAGGCTAGAGTTCAGTACAACCTTTCATCCCCAGACAGATGGACAGACCGAGAGAGTCAATCAGATTTTGGAGGACATGTTGAGCTCTCTTACAACAACAGTTATCAAGCCAGTTTGAAGATGGTCCCTTTCGAAGCTTTGTGCGGAAGGAGATGCAGGACACCGTTATCGTGGGATGAAGTTGGAGATCGATAGTTTTTCGGACCAGACTTAATCAAAGACTCGAAAGAGAAGGTTAAGTTGATTCGCGACAGACTCAAGGTAGCCCAGTCCAGGCAGAAGAGTTATGCGGATACTAAACGCAAGGAGATAGTTTACAAAGTCGGAGACAGAGCATATCTTCGTATGTCCCCACTTCGAGGAGTTAAATGTTTTGGAGTCAAGGGAAAGCTAGCTCCACGTTTTGTGGGACCATACAGAGTTTTGGAACACATGGGAGAAGTTGCATACAAGCTGGAATTGCCACAAGGATTGTCAGGAGTTCATGATGTGTTCCACGTTTCCCAGCTGAAGAAGTGCCATGCAGAGATAGCCGATATTCCTCTGAGAGATACAATGCTACTGGAAGCAATTCAGTTAGACGGTGATTTGACCTATGAAGAGAAGCCAGTCAAGATTCTCGAGTTTTCCAGCCGAGTTACTCGCAGCAAGGTTATCAAGTTTTGCAAAGTTCAATGGAGCCACCATACCGAGGAGGAAGCCACCTAGGAGCAAGAAGAGGATCTCCGTAGAGACCACCCAAACCTTTTTGCTGACCAACCCGAATCTCGAGGGCGAGATTCATCTTAAGGGGTGTAGGTTTGTAACATCCCAATTTTCAATTTGGATGTTATACATAGATCATCATTTGCATATCATATTTATTCTTGCATTTAGTTGAGATCCTAGAAATCTTAAGAAACTCAAGGACCCAAGGAGAGAGTTGGAGGTTTCACAAAATTCATATTTGAATTTATTTCAAAATTGAAGAAAGGATCAATTTGATTTTATTATTTTTCTCTTCAATTATTTCCAATATTAAAAATATATGAAAGAAGATAATATGACTTCTTCAACCAGAGAGAAATATTTGGGAAAGAATTTTAAAATCAAATTATGATTTTATTGGTAATTTTTTGCTATTTTTTTGAATTAGAAAAATAATGCACTTTTGAAAATTGCATCTTAGTCTAGAAAAATGTTCATCTTGTCCTAAATATTAGGTTTGGGCGGTGAAAATTGTTTCTGGAAGTTTTTATATTTATTTAGGATTTTTCCTTCGCGGCGAAATTGCTTTAAAAAAGTTCTTCTCGGACCGAACTGGGTCGAAGGCCCAGCCGGCCCGTTGAGCCACCGCCTCGCCCTCCCGTGCGGGAACCGGACTCGCCGGAGTCCCGATCCGCGTTGCCGCCGCCGCCCGGGACTCCGCCTCCCGAGGCCGAGCCCCCTCCCCTTTTATAAGCTACACCTCGGGGCCCCACTGGACCCCGTCCGCCGCCGCCTCTCACCGCCACCCCGCCGCTTCGCGCCGCCACCCGCGCCACCTCCCACTGCTGTGTCACCGCCTCGCCTCACCTCGCCCCGCGCCGCCGCCGCTCGGATCTCGCCGTCGCCGGTTTTTTCGGGAACCGGTAAAAACCCCACCGAACCGCCCTTTTTTATAGGTTTTCGTCGGTTTGTTTTTTTAGGCCGTTTTAGTTATAAAACGAACATTCGTTCGTTTAGATCTATTAGTGAACAATTTTCGTTAGATTTGTTCTGAGCGAACGTTCGCGCCGTAGGTTTTTCTTTTTAGTTTATTTTCGGCCAGGGAACTATCCGCGAATAGTTTTATCGCGATTTAGCCCTGATCTTTAAACTAGCATAACTTTTTACTCGTTCCAAATTAGATGAAACCAACGCCTAAATCTTTGTATTGTTCTATTCTTTTCAGTTAACCAACTTGAACATGATTTTGGTACTGTAAAATTTGAGTTTAGTCCAGACTAGTAAACAATCTTGTTTCGTTCGTATTTTGAGTTTCGTTGCTCCGTTTGAGTTGAATCTTTTTCCA
This sequence comes from Aegilops speltoides, assembly GCA_021437245.1. Classification (NCBI taxonomy): domain Eukaryota; kingdom Viridiplantae; phylum Streptophyta; class Magnoliopsida; order Poales; family Poaceae; genus Aegilops; species Aegilops speltoides. The sequence goes on from CM038142.1 coordinate 503,917,335, forward strand.
AATCGTAGCTAATCACATGTACGTACTGTTAAGATCTAATCCACATGATAATATTGCTGTTTGGTTTGACTTTTGTTAGTTTAAGCCGTTTGCTTGTTTTGTGTTTGATTTGGATCTTTTCTCGGTTTTCTCGTCGTTTCGTTTGAGTGATTGGTTATGTATGCTACTATTTGTTTACGCTAGATTACCCGGAGTGCGAAGCTTGTTACTACGAATCTCTAGAATTTGCATATCGTCAGCAAGGCAAGTTACACTTTGATCATACTCTTTTATGCCCAGTTTTTACTATGCATTAGTATTACCCCCTCAAATATTTGCATGAGTAGGATTGGGAACATGTGGTTTTGGTTGTAGTACTTGAGGTAGGAACTTAATACCTTTTGATCACCCCGGGAATATACGTTATGCTTATTATTGCTTAGCCATGCTCGTAGACGGGGATTGGATCGTGATTCACACATGGAAGTTGTGAGCTATTTAATCATGGATAACATTAAGGTGTCAACTTTAATTTACATCTGGGTGGATTGGTTGAGGCACCTGGGGAACCCAGCGTTGCCTGTTTTGGAAAATTCTGGAGTACCCGTGTGATTTTTCCTATGGAATGCCACCCAGGCTCAAAGGGATCATAAGATTATTCATGCTAGAAACTTCCGTGTGCGGCCACAAGCCATTATGGGCTCTGGCATAGTTGAGTAAGTTGCGTGAGCTCTTGAAGAGGTGGACTAGCAGATGTAGGGAAAGTAGGTGTACCGGTCCGCCCGGAGTAGAGAGTTAATGCTTCAGAAAGACTATGTCTCGATCATCCGATCATGGATGCGGTCGAGTCTTGTGGGGAAAAGTGCGCAAACCTCTGCAGAGTGTATAAACTAATCATGGTTAGCCATGTCCCCGGTTATGGACATCTTGAGTATCTAGTACTTATCTATTGATGTGATCTCATCACGTTACTTTAATTAATTGAATTGGGTTAATGATGATACTTTTAATTGGGATTTGAGTTGGGGTTACCTTCTCAAATATTGGGCAACTTGGGAGCAGTTAAATAAATTTATTCTTTTGCTGTAGGGAAAAACTAGCTTTATGCCAAATCATAAACTTAAAGCCTCCACCAGCCAAATATTGCATGTAGATATAGTTCTTGCATTTCATTGCTTTACATTGTAACTCTGCCAGCATATTCAATGTGCTGACCTACATGGCTGCAGTGTCTCATGTTGCAGACTACTCAGACAACGAATAAGGTGCGATAGGTCGTTGTTTTGCACTCAGCTATGCCGTTGGAGTTGATGGACTCATTTACCTTCGAAGCTTCCGTAGTTATCTAGTTTAGATGGCCTTCAGCCATGATATTTTTGTATAATCATACTCTTTATGAGGACTCAATGTAATAAATGTGTGATTGAAACTCTGCTATAATTCCTCGAGTACTGTGTGTGTCAGCATTACCGATCCAGGGATGACACTGATGCACAGAGACTTGATCATTTGAGGTCTGGTCGCTACAGCTGGCCAGGGCGGCGACGACCATGACTCTTCGTCCTGGGCGTCGGCATCGGCTTCCTCCTACAGCAGCCGGAGCACTGGAAAGCCACCGGTATCCCGCCTTGCGCAGCCGGAGCGCCGGAAAGCTCGCCCAAGAACGGGGTGGAGGATGCCACGGCGGAACCCTCTCTCTTTTTTGGCGAGGGAATGCCCTATCTAGCGGGGGAGGGGGGATCGACGCCGGGACTGGCAAGGCGGCGAGAGGGCGTGCACGCGAGGGGGGGGGGGCTCTGAACGTGCAAAGATGCGTTTTTGCCTTTTCCCTTCCGCCGGAGCCCCCAAGTGCCCCTAGTGCGCTGGGTTCGGCCTAGGATCGCCGGGCCCAAACACTGACTGAGCCGGCAGATTTCGGCGTCTTGGGGGTGCGACTAGGGTTTTGTTCCGGCGCCGGCGCGAAAAAAGTCGCCCCGGGGAGCCCGTTGGGAGCGCGGCTTACTTCTGCAAGAACACCTTCATGGTAGCATAAATGTCCTCACCTCTTCGTCGCCACGCCCAACCGAAGAGGGCCTAAACAATGATTACCATCATGGTTGCCAAGACTACTCAATAAAGACCACCACAACAGCAAGTAGACACCATCTTCAACAAGGTAACAATGCAAATACACCGCCGCGCCTGATCAATAAATAACAGGACAAAAGTTCCCACTCTAACATGAAGAGGTGTTTCTCTCAGCATCTTGATGATAATTCCTTGGCTGATAATAATATGTAGAAATAGAATGCATGGGCTAATCTCGTTTGTGAATGTGTTTCTCTTGCAATTTCCTCACAACAGCTATATTCTTCACCGGTAGGGGAGTCTGGGTTAATCAGTTGTTCCAACTATTCAGTTGTATGAGTAATCAGGAACCCTTGCTTCCACTTTGTCTCCCTTCAGTAAAGACCAACTTTATGCTGACCGAAAGCGACTACCAGCATGCATGACACCGTGCAGGCCCTGCGAGGGTGAAAAGGCATCTGAAAGCATGCCAGTTTCTCCTATCTCTCCCCCCTCTGTCCATCATCTCATCTCTCTTCTCCTGGCCTGGCCAGGCCTTCTCTCTATCACGTCAGTCTTCAGTGCGCACGGGAAGAATCCAATCTCAGAGATCGGCTGCAGCCTGCACCTCTCCTTTACGCATACCCATGGCACACACAGAGATCTGCTCAAAAGATATCGAATTTAGTTCGCACCTGGTACAGAAATTTAGGCAGGGTTACACAAACAACTGCAGGATAATAGTAGTGCTAGTGGCTCTACACATGGTCTCAGCCAAACCATCGGCTCTATTTTTCCTTTCTTTCTTTGAGGGGGAGCCAAACCATCAGCTATTCTAGTTAACTTGTGCAATCTCAAGGAACAAGTTCAAGAACGCTTTTCCTAAGTCCATAACATATCCAGATAATGGAACAGATTCCTCCAAATTAGAACGAAGCGAATCTAGAAAAAAGCTTGAAGTCATCACGACTTCTTTTCCAGATTCTTGCAAGACACTGGTTTCTTATTTGGAACGCATAACGACTTCCCGAATCATGCATAAAACATCCATCGATTGCTTTTTTTGGTTTGCACGCATGAATCTTTAAATGCCCCCACAAGATTCTGAGAGAATAAGTGAATGCAAGACACATAATCATCAAATACGCATTGGGTCTAACTGTTTGCTATGAATTTTATCAAAAAAGGCCGGAGGAAAGCACTCCGTGAGAAGTTTGGGGGTCCTAATTCTTTTGATCCTGATGGTCTCTGTAGCAAAATATTCAAAGGATTTGTCTACAAAATTTGGTGTGGATTAAAGCCTACAAAATTTCTATGGAAAATCCCACTATCAAGCGAGCCCCTTGGTAGTTCAGGTTCAGGGTTCAGGGCTTGCGTGTGTATTTGTAATGGGGAATATACGTACGTACGTACAAGCCGTCGTACAGATATACTAGATTGAAGTTCGTACGATCTGATCTTAAAGTAATCTTACCACCCTGAAGACGTGCCGTAGCATATGCTTCCCACGTCCATCGATCATGCCGCTGAGGGCTCCCAGTCCCAGCCACATCTGCATGAACCTGGCGAAACATACGTGGCCTCGTAGAAAAGCAGGCACGGGATCGAATAACATAACGAGGGGCATTAGCATGTGTGTCCCCTTATCTCGAGTGATCCCATATTCAATTCCACGAGATGTACACCGGCTCGCTCATCTCATGTGCCCGGAGGAAACCAAACCTGCCTGCCTGCCCTGCATTATCAGAAAGATCGGGCAGGGCAGGTGAGCTGCATGATTGAGCCATGGGAAATTAAGAACCTAGGCTGCGTGGCTCCCTCCTCGTGGCCGGGTTTAAATTATGCTACACTTGGGCATAGCTCGCAACCAACCAGTGCATGCATGCATGTTGCAGATGGATACCAGTTGGAGCTAATCTTTCATAGTCCAAGAGATGCTAAGCATAGAGTTAGGACTAGTTTAATCGAGGTACATGTGTGCAGTGAAGTGGACGATTATAGCATAACATAAGAGCAAGTACAATAGAGCTGAGTCAGCGGGCTATAAGGAATAGACTGGTATATTTTTGTTTAGTTGGAGGAAAGAGAAGAGGAGAGAAGGTAAGCGGGCTCTTCGGGAAGAGCCCGCTCTAGCACGTGCTCCTAGGCACTTTGTGAGAATGAAAGGTGGGCCACATAATAAAAAAGTAGTACACTCTTTTGATCTACTATTGTACATGTTGACTATAAGATGGGCTGTAGATGACATGGCACTAGCTTATAGCCAGCAGCTGACTATACTATTAACCATGCTCTAAAACGATTTTGCAGTACATGTAGCTAGTCATCTTTACTGTTACTGGGTATGGGTATCTTTATGTGCATGCATGCATGCGCAGAGAAAACAGCATCAGAGCAGTTTCTAGGGATTAGCAGGAAACAGGAGGAATTACTACTAACAAGGATCAGGGGATCTTACAGAGCAATGGGGAAGGAATTGGGGTCACAAAATCTGATTCATCCCATTCACGAGCTTGCTGGAAATTGTAGGAGATTGGATGCGTGCGCAGGTCCAGTCTTGATCCTATTTCCAATCTAGTGTTAGAATATTCTGGCGTTTGGGAACTTGGAGCTCTCCAGCCGCATAGAGCAGCAGGCAGCCAGGCAGGAAGAAAAATGCCATGGCCACGTGAGATTACAACCAAGCATAGGCACTGCATGCGAACAGCAATAAGATCATATAAGTAATCAACTTTCAAGAATAATAAATAAGATAATAAGAGATCTAATGCTAGGAATTAAGAAGCAACTGATGCAACGAACGGGGCGATTAATAATGAGATCCGTTAAATCACCGTTATGATTTGATTCTGGACAGGACCCGCTGACACAGCAATCGCCCCCTCTTGGCCCCTCCGGTTTCTCCAAAGCCTGGCAAACTGAATAACAATGTTAGTTGACATAATCACACACATTAATTAGTGAGCACACACCCACACACAATGAATCTAGTCATTCAAAACCATGTGAGCGAATGCCTGTCTCTGAAGGAGCAAGCAAAGCGACATTGATGGTTTTATCGCCGATAGTTTACTGAATCTGATTCAGATCTGCCCCTAAAGTTATAAGAAAACAGGTCATCTTAATGCTCTGTGCTCCAATCCTGCAACAGCAGGAGGTGCTTCCCATATGCGTAATGCATGATACAGAAGCACTAATCTCCAAAGGACATCATCCAACACAAGGAGCAGAGTGGTGCCCAGTCGCTCGCTTTACCCCCACACAAGCTGCCCACTGTGCCCTGACCAGACCAGGGCAGATTGTCCTACGCCAAAGGTTTGAATAGAAATAATGTATCTTACAGCCAGCCACAGCTCAAATAAATTCAATTCATTGTGTGAGTGAATCCAACCAAAACCAGCTTGGTTTATTTGCTTGGAGGTCTTGTCCTCTTAAGAGGTGGTCAGCCAGCCATGCCATTCAATGAGACAGGCCTGACAAAACCTTGATTGTGTTGAATCTGATGTCAAGAAAATAGCTGGTGCTAGTGTACTCCATAGTGAATGACAATAAGAGCACACAGCCCATACACCTCACATGTCATATCTCAAAAGACCCCTACTGCCCTGAACAAGTTATTGCCTACCAGCTACCCCAGGTGGACAACAGGTATAAGAAATAGTACCAACTTATATCATCGGTCCCTAGGGAACCTCCATGTCTATACAAGTTACAAATGGGATGGACTCTTGTTGGAAATTGAGTTTCTGAATAAACCAGCCACGACTTTCTTGCACCGTCCCAAGGCCAGATAGAAGAAATTGGGTGACCAACATGAACACAGCACTGCAGCACCAGAAACCTGGACCTGTGTCTGTAGGAAGGTTAAAATGAGGGGTTAAGGACAGTGGTCATACTACATCACACTGCATAGGCCCCAACCACCCAGGCACATGGAAAGCAATGGTGAGGCCTACCCCACTGCACCCCCCTGGATGGCTGTGATTAGGCCACAATGGCCAGGCACCAACTTTTAAGTACCACCACCTGATCATTCCTCATCAGCTACACTGGAGCCATATATTCTAACCTTGGCACCTTTGAAGCCCTTTCACTTTGATTCTTCTTGTCTACCTAGGTTAAAATACCAGTACTACCCACTTCAAGATCAAATGCACCAAGTCGTCCTTACGTAAATATCAATACATTATGTGTAGACACTAGCTAGACACCCACAAGCTGTGTAAAGTTCTACTTGGGAGGCTATATATGCCTAGCTATGACATATGCATGGTTCTCTACAAAACACACGCCACCACCCTATTCCTGCCTCTCCACTCCTATCCTCTCCCCTCCTCTTCTCTTCTCTCCACTGCCCAACTTTTGCTATAGAGAATAAAGAACCTAAGCTAGGTAGCTTTCCTCCAGAGCAGAGCAATGGCCATGCATCCTCTTGCCCAGGGGCACCCGCAGGCCTGGCCATGGGGGGTAGCCATGTACACGAACCTACACTACCACCACCAGTACGAGAGAGAGCACCTGTTCGAGAAATCCTTGACGCCCAGTGACGTAGGCAAGCTCAACAGGCTGGTGATCCCCAAGCAGCACGCGGAGAGGTACTTCCCCCTCAACGGCGGCGACTCCCCCGGCGACAAGGACCTGCTCCTGTCTTTTGAGGACGAGGCCGGCAAGCCGTGGCGGTTCCGGTACTCGTACTGGACGAGCAGCCAGAGCTACGTGCTCACCAAGGGCTGGAGCAGGTACGTCAAGGAGAAGCAGCTTGACGCCGGAGACATCGTGCACTTTGAGAGGGTGCGCGGCCTTGGCACAGGCGACCGGCTCTTCATCCACTGCAGGCGCCGTGGCGAGAGCGCGCCGCCACCACCTGTCCGCGTACCTCCGCCCGCTCTGAACGCCGGGGAGCAGCAGCCTTGGAGCCCGATGTGCTATAGCACGTCAGGATCATACCCTACCAGCCCTGCCAACTCCCACGCCTATCGCCGCTCCGTGGAGCAAGATCACAGCGACATGCTGCATGCAGGTATACAGCACTCTAGAACAAAGCACTTGATAACATGCAACATGACTTAGATGCAGGTGCTGAAAATCACATATCTCTTACACCATTCTCCGGCGAATTCTTGCAGGTGACTCGCCGAGAGAGGCAGACACCAAGAGCAGCACGGCATCGGGGCCGCCGTCGAGACGTCTCCGGCTGTTCGGCGTCAACCTCGACTGCGGTCCGGGGCCAGAGGCAGAGGCAACAACGCCAATGTACGGCTACACCCACCAGAGCCCCTACACTGCAGCAGTGGCCACGGTGCCAACTTACTGGTGAGTACTGTAAACATCACCAAGTTCCAGTTGCATTCATACAAATCTGTAGATATTCAGTAGGACATATATATAACCAAATTTCTCAAAATTTAAAACAAATTGTTTTTTCACAACAGGGGCAGTTCATAAGATGGTGAGGTCTGAAGCCATGCTCGAGTATCCTAACAACCAGCAGTGAAACTAGTTACTACTCCCACCAGCCAGCCTACTAGGCTACTCTGGACTGAGTGACAGGCTTGAATTGACCCCTGGAAGAGGAAGTGGAAGTGGAAGATCCCCTGTTTCCCGGGCAATCTTCCTTCCATCCACAGAGTGCCCTTTTTTTTCTGTTTTCTTTCTTCTGGTCTTCCAGAGACCCTACTCGATCACAGTACGGGGCCCTTAGCAGGTGGCAGGTTTCAGGAAACGTCAGGTTGAAAAGGTGAGGGAGTGGGAGAGATAGAGGGATGGTGACACACATGAAAAACAAAAGGGCATGCTTAGCAAGCATGCATGCATGTATGTGTCATCTGTATGTACTGGGTCCAAGAACAGACTATGAAGCTGATGTGTATCCTCTCCAGCCTCCTCAAGAAACAAACTCATGTCCCCCATGGGCCGTGGCCATGGGGATTTTGTTCTCTCCCTTCTTGCCTCTTCCAGTACTAGTGTTCTACACCTCACGCAATCAATTGGTTTAATGTTTTCAAGTCAAATTCAATGCATTCACCTTATAAGTTCTCAAAAAAATCAATGCATTCACCTAAACTTCTCGAAAAATTCAATGCATTCACCTTAACTTCTCAAAAAAAACAAAAAAAAAAACTCAATGCATTCATACACCTAAGATAAGCAATCAGCGAGTGTACGTGCAATGCAATGCAGTTCTCACCGTCTCTAAACAATGGGAAGGGTAACGTTATGGCCAAGACTGACAGATGCCAAAGGATCCTTAAAGAAGTGATGTGCCATAGGTGATGCCGACACCTGGGGATGTCCATGTCCTGATCTTTTACTATTCTATTAATAGCAGGTATCAAACCTTTTTGTTCCCTCGGGAAGGAAAGGCCCGGCAGAAGTTTGAGGTGTGCAAGTGGTCTCAATCTGCCCTAATAGGATGCAAAGAAAAAGGATGGCTAAGATGATGATTGCCTGAGAGGCAAGTTCCAGACACAAAAGGCCACTAGGCTCCAATAATCAACAAGATTCCCGGCAACACGTATCAAAAGGAAAATCGGAGATCTGCCTCCTGCTTTTGTTGCCTATGTTAGAAAGGCTTGTACGTACGAGGCAAACTAGAGATTATTGTTCCGGCCGGCCGGCCCTGCCAATTATTGAAAGTAGAATATGCCTGGAGAAACATGGCCTAACTCAACAGACGTGGCGCTATCGATCAGCGCTTAATTAGGGTCAAACAGTAGCTAGCTGTAAAACAATATTTGGACTCGTGTCCAGCTGTGGAACACACCAAAGCTAAAAAATAAAAGATGGCTAAAGAACCTAGAGTAAATAAACCCTGTGTTACCAGGCTCACCTAATTTGGTGCAAGAGCACATCTTAGTATGCGGACTGCGCAACTGTAAGTTGCCTGGGAGATACATGTAAATAATTGCTAAATGCAGTACGGATAGAGAGAGTATTGAACACGGTGCTAGAATACTGACCTGGTTCAGTCAAAAAAATGAGTGAGATGCAGGCATCAGATTCATCTGAATGTAACCCACAGCAATTTTGGTACTGATGATGATTGAACTATATGTTAACGGTCGTTTCAACACCGAGATTTCCTGGCTGCTAGCAACAGCAGGAGTCATGTCCTAATACAAAATGACACACACTTTGGTGTGTGTTCGAGAAAAAAGAACAGGAGCCATGTGCAGCGGGGCTTTTCCTAATGGCAATGAACCTTATCTGGGCACTCCAGGGCTGCATGATTAACGCCTTTGAACACCAAATAGCTTATTTTAACATTAGTACAAAAGAGCCATGTGAGTGCCATAATGGTAAAGTGGACCCTTACTTTGTCTACTTCACGCATACCAAGAAAAAGAGATTGCCTTTTTAATTTAAAAAATAAAGGAACTGTCAAAGGAAGTAATTAATCAGTACAAACTAATCACATTACCCATGTAAAATTGTAAAGATAAGGGCCTGTTTGGAAAAATACCGCCATTCCAAAGAACAACGATGCCCACACAAAAAAAATCACCATTCCAAACAAGCCCTAAAGCTGAAGTTTCATTTTAATGTAGGAGGGTTTGGCCTGTTTGGTTTGCGCCTAACATAGAATCAAAATCAAGTCAAATCTAGGTGCACAAACTGGCTATCCAGTTTAGTTCAAAAAATAAATCAAACAGACTAAAGAATATTCTTCACAAAATTACAATACCGAATTAAGCATGGGCAATTCTAATCAAAGCTACTCCCTCCATTCCAAAATATAGTGCGACCGCGCTTCCCGAGGTCCAATTTTGACCATAAATTTACCCAGCGAGACCGACTACGGCGGGAGAAAAAATTATATAATTGAAAACTTCTTTTGAATAAGAATTCACTCGTATAATTTTTGCTCCCGCCCGCAGTCGGTCTCGTTGGTTAAATTTATGGTCAAAGTTGAAGCATGGGAATAGAGGAAGCACTATATTTTGGAACGGAGGGAGTATTTTGGTAAGAACATTGGCTCCCAAGAGCCTGAGACAACAGCCATAACCAAGAATACATATGACAACCCAATGACAGTAAATTGGCAGGCGAGCAATGGAAACCACCAGCAGATTAAACAACCACTAGATAGGAATGGATTACCAATTCGAAAGCGGCAGACAAACCAGCATAATAAAGAACCTCTTTGAGGCCAAATAAGGTTTAAACCATGTACATCTAAGTAACTAATCATGCATATATACACATAGATATAAGGATGTAAGTATTATGTTTTACAATAAAGTACAATTGCACTTAACTGACATATAAAGGAAAACTTGCTGAGATCATACATTCGGTGGGTCATTTGGAATAATAATTTATTTCCAAACCTAGGCAAAATACATGTCTTTCACAGAAATCATAGAAAACAATATCACATCAACTAATTCCCCTATTCATGATTAAATAATAAAAAATGGATCACACCAATATCACAGCCGTGATAAGATATTCACTCTGCTAGAACCTACATAACACATATTCTTACTAAAATTACTGCAAGCACATAAAAAACACATGATATGCAGACAACGCCATCAGGCTACACCATATGTGCAAAGAACATATCCAGGCAACAAATTAGAACCTATAGCAGGAAAAATGATTATGGCTTCAGAAGAAAATCAAGATATATACGTGAATTGCATGCTTAAGGTAAATCCCTAGTTGAGCTACCACCCAAAGGGGTTAGTGCAGTCTACTGCAACTGAAACAAAGACAACAACAGCCGACTCTAGCCGACCTAGAAAGTTTAAGCTATATCTGTTGAATCGCAAAGCGGTCCTGCTCCAGAGAGATATCCTAATTTTTTTACAATAGCTGCAATCACCAAAAGAAGGGGAAATAACTACAGAGGCCCCAAAGAACAGAACAGAGTGAAGGCAATTTAAAGTAGACAAATAAAAAAAAACTAGTGTCAGTGAGTAGTATATGTATATTGAGCAAAGGAACATATCTTCCACTTTGAAATTGACAACATTAGAAATGCCAGGGCTTACCAAATCATGTCTAATTATGTAGCAGTAATTATTCACAAATGAAGTGTGCATTGGACTAAAATAGTGCTATTGCCATTACCTGAAGAAGGGTTACTTTGCTTTTGCAAGAACAGGCTCACACCATACTTAAAGAGTTTAATATATTCATTTGAAATTGGGCATTACAATCAGTGTCAATTTCATGGGCTATTATGTCCGGGAAAACAGAATCCCAAATACCAACAACTCCTGTTTGGCAGACAAAGGCCGCTGTCTCATGAGCTGCTTGATTTTGCTCTCTTTTGGCTACCATGAACTTGCAGTCAGTTAATGTTGCAGTCTCTCTGAATTTCACTGAATATAGCACCCAGTCTACAAATGCAAGTGCAATGCTCAGTCTAGAAATGCAATGCTCATTGACTGCTAAGGCCTGAATGAGAGAGGCACAATAGCTGACCATGATAGCAGGTAGTCGCGACCAGACCGCATTGAGACGAATCCCCTCCAGGATGCTCTCACATCCGTGCATACATAAACGAAGTTATATGACACACCTTGTCAGCCTCCTCTGGAGTCATATTTCTGTCCTTCAATGGAGAACATGCAATACAATTAAACAAAGATTTATGTCCAGTTTTCAGCAAATACCTGCAACTGAAAGAACTAAGCATATTCGACTACTCCCTCCGTCCCAAAATAAGTGTCTCAACCTTAGTACAACTTTGTACTAACTTTAGAACCAAACAAAACAGGATCTTATCATTTCAACAGATAAAAATTTAATGCAAGCCTGTCTTGCTTCAGAAAATTTTCATTTCAGAGAACCTGTGCAGTCCTAAAATGCTGACATAAAAGCATTAGCTCGCAATCTCTGAGACTCTAAGTTCAGATAAATAAGCACATCCTTTTGAAGTAAAGCAGAGCAGCAAGGCTTGTATCCAAGACCCAAGCTATACATATGTGAGTATCTTTCTATGCACTAGTCACCAACAGAGAGGTCACACGCCTATGTTTGTTTATATTTATATGGTCACCCAAAGCACACATAATTATTATTTCTTGCATATAGGTAAAAACTCTAGAAATCAAACTGGATGAAAAATTAGCAACGGTAAATACAGTAAAGGAAAAAAATGGCTTGGCAAAAGCAATTAATACAACAAAATAACACTTTACTCCATGCTTTTCATAAGGTGCAGTTTGCTCCATGCTAATTTATGAGACATTGTCGTGCTTCCATGCTACCTAGTACATAAACAGTGAAAAAAATGTGCCATCCATATATATTAGAGAATCTCGAGGATGAAATTCATGGAGATTTCTAATAGTAGCCGCTGCCTTCTTTTAGCTTTAAATGACAGCAGGTGAGCCTCTCACTGACTTATATTACCAACCACATATTTACATATTTACACAGGAAGGGGTGGAGTCAAGGCCCCCAGCCAAAATAAAAACAGAGCAACACCTAATGTAAAAGGAAGTGGGGGGAGAAAACAAAAGGCTCAAATGGAATAAACAAAAGAGGTGATGAAAGGCACAAGGCTCTGCTTGCTTCTATGCTGCTACTTTCAAGCAGTATTTATTTCCCTAAGCTGGTAGGATGAAAACCGAAAGAGATGTATTTAGAATCTTTTCAAGTTGATGCTCACAGGCATTTCAATCCCTTAAGAAAATATTTATCATGAATTCTGTCTCTTGTAAATACCTTCTTAAGCTGATGCTCGGAGATGTGTCAACCGTAAGCACATTGGCAACAAAAGGTTCTTCAGCGAATAATTTTCAAGGCCAAATACTAATGGTAGCCTGTACGCCAAATCCTCGCTTATGTAGCATGTACAGTTATCCCTACACGAGAGAACCACCAGATTTGTGATCTCTGTCAAGCAATATAGGGAACACCACAGAAAACAACCCTTGAGGTCATTGCATTAAATCACGTGTAGGCATCCCTATACAACTTAATGTGGTACTCCCTCCGATTCATATTAATTGTAGCTGATTTAGTACAATTTTGTACTAAATCAGCGACAATTAATATGGATCGGAGGGAGTAGTTCTTTGCAGGAAGCTCTTAGCAGATTTACTGCTCTCTTCTGTAAGTTAAAAAACCTGAACTTGTAACAACGTACAGGACACAGTAGTCATCACACAAACTCTGGAAGTCAATCGATCACAAAATGATATATCAATTACTTAGAAAGTAGGGACCATAAAATATCTACATAAACTTGTTTGTTGTCCTTACATTTTATTAGCATGGGTTAGATATAATGCAAATAACAAATAGAGTGTTAGGTCAGAAGCCTCTAAATCAGCATCGAACAGGACATCAAATGGATTTAGTGATACTTGATAACCCGAAATATGCCTGGTGTAAATCAAAGGTCATGCAACTGACCTCAAATCACATCAGAGAGGACAAAGGACAGACCCAGTGCATAGAAGCTCCCACACAAGGTGGGGTCTGGGGAGGGATTATAGGAACCTAGTCTTACCCCTGCAAAGTGCAATGCAGAGAGGCTGGTTCGAACCAAGGACCTCTTCGCACAAGTGGGGAGGACTTCACCACTGCGCCAGGCCTGAGGAACATTACAAAATAATATACTCCCTCTTTAAACTAATAAGATGTTTTAGGGCGTTTTAGAATACCCTAAAACGTCTTAGACTAGTTTACAGACGAATACCAAATGGAGAACAAAATACTGAAGCCATAGCTGTGAAGGAGCAGCGCGTGCTATAAACAACTATTCTAGTTTGTCATGGAGGAGCCCTGAATGGTCATATATAAAAATTTACACATATAAACAACAATTCTAGTTTTTCATGGAGGAGCCCTGAACGGCCATATAAAGCATTTTAGTGTCCATTACTACAGCAAACAGAAGGTAGACTCAACAGGACATACTTTGTAATCTCATTGAACAAATGATGAGAAAACTATTAAGTGACCAGTTTGACCACGAAGTATAGACAGACACAGTTTTTTTAGTGCTGCACAGAAGAAACCTCGGGTTATTTGGTAACAAAATGGGGACCAGTGTGTTGGCATTATTTGTAAAATATGAAATGCTGTCCTCTTTGTCATGCTAGAGCAAAGCCTAGAATGGAAGATTACTATAACTTGTGAGTTGAAAGCTCACAAAAGAGTATAATTGTCCTAACATAGGAGCAAAGCTCCAGTAACAGAACATTTGCTATGGCGAATTGAAAGAAATATGAATAATTGGGTTTAAAGCCTGCAAGGGTAGGTTTTACCCATGAATTGCTAGTACAATTTATGTTCAAATGCAAGATATTTTAAATAAGGGATGGACTGTTCCAGAACACTTTCCAGGGTTCATCACTGTTGGAGTGGAAAGAATGACAAGATTCGAGCATAAGGAGCTGGAACCACAATGTGCGTCAGCTGGTACAGTTCTCAATAATTACACTGGTAGTACGAAGTAAGTGGCATAGCAGACTTCTTCACGCACTGAATTCAGAAAGTGTTAGGTGAGAAGAAATCCACTTCCCATGTCTATTTCTGTAAGAACAAATCTTGCATCCACTTCCTATGTATATCCTTGGTGGACCACTTTGTTGGTGATGCAGTCTATTCAGTTAACCAAGGACTTACATCTGCTTCCATTTCTTATGCACATATCAGATGGTAGTGTTGATACCACATTCAATGGAGCCAGCAGCATGACATTATTGACTTGAATGGCAAAGCTATCAAGATCAGTCCTGACATAGATCTTTAGTGTTGCAGTGCCACTACTGACAATCAATAATTTGCTACATGAATAGAGTACCACTGGTAGAAGACTACCATTCTCCAACTCAGCCCTACATCACCAAAAGTCCCCACAAGAACATAACCCATCCTTAAAATGGTGAAATCTATTGGCATCTCTGACAATGAATAAACGTTCAGTAATATGGGCTGCAACCTTCATGAATGAATGACAGTCCCCGCATATCCTAAGGTTCTTGTGTATTATAATTGGTATATTAGGAGGCAAGCTGATTAACCCAAAAGCAAGTGCTAACTTCTCACTATGGTGTTTAAGCAGCTCCTCTTTTTGGTCGTCATGAACATCATGCAGATCACATTCTATTTTGGTCATATGAGCAAATTTTCTCACATCGTGATAAATTTCCTCCAACTTATTGTAGATATCAGTGATTGCTGGGTGTTTTCTCTCTCCAACAACAAAGACATGAATTTTTCCCTTTGCTTCAATCCAACTCCTGCCCATTTCTTTCTTCGCACCGCTATCCTTCAGATATTTCCTTGCCAACAGAACATTCTCCCAGTTCCCACTGGCAGCATATACATTTGAGAGCAAAACATGGTTCCCTCCATTATCAGGCTCAAGTTGGAAAAGCTGTTCCGCAGCTACTCTGGCTAAGCCACTATTATTGTAATTCCTGCATGACCCTAGCAAAGATCCCCACATAGAAGCAGTTGGTTCAAATGGCATTTTGTGAAGCAATTCCCAGGCCTCATCAGTCTTCCCAGATCGACCCAGAACATCAACCATGCAAGAATAGTGAAGGACATTAGGTTCAACAGTCCGATCAGACATTAGCAGGTTAAAGTAGTGACGACCCTCTTCAACTAAACCTGCATGACTGCACACTGACAACATGGAGAGATAGGTAACTTCGTTCGGAAAAATACCTAACTGGTGCATTTTCTCAAAGAGAATCATAGCTTCCCAAGAATGGGCATGCCTTGAAAAACCAGCAATCATTGCATTCCATATGACAACATTCTTCTGTTCCATAGAAGCAAATAGTGCATAAGATTTTTCAATCTGGCCACACCTTGCATACACATCCACAAGAGATGCTGCTACAAAGAAGTTCCCATGAAAACCACATTTCACAATAACGGCATGCAGTTGTGTTCCTTCAATTTTCAATGCGAGGCTTGCACATGCGCTAATGATAGCAGAAAGAGTGAATTCAGTCAATTTTACTCCTTCCCTTTGGGCATTCCGAAATAAACATAATGCTTCTTCGTGAAGGCCATTCCGCACATATCCTGCGAACAATGAACTCCATGTAACTAGAGTTTTATCAGGCATCTTCTCAAAAACCCAGCAGGCATCCTTAATCATATTACATTTTGCATAAACATCTAGAATTGCTGTCCCAACAAAGCTGTTTGAGTCCAATGCAAGCTTGAATGCAATAGCATGTAATTGCTTGCATTCATTGATAGCATATTTTGCAGCACATGCACAGATTGTGCTGGATAATGTAAATTGGGTCAGCTGTCTACCTTCTCGGTGCATCCTTTGAAAAAGCTTCAGCGCTTGTACATCCTCCCCACTCTGAGTATATCCAGCAATCATGGTATTCCATGAGACTATGCTTCTGGCAAGCATTGCATCAAAAACATGACGAGCGCAATCATTCCGACCACATTTTGTGTACAAGTTGATTAGTATATTGCATGTCACAGTATCTGTTACCAGACCAAGATGAATGGCTAGCCCATGGCAGCTTTTCCCAACCAGGAGGGACCTCCTACTTGCACATAGTTGGAGAAGCTCATGGAGCGCAAACATGTCAATCAAACTCCTGTCAATCCTACCATGCCTTTTATCCTTAAGGGAATTGTTCAGACCATACCACACTTAGACACTTCATGCTCTGATTTATGGCAGGGTAGTTAAAACAGAATGCCCATCCATGGAAGACAGCTACTGATGTATGCAGAATATGACTGAAAGGGAGAACTTCGCCAACCAAATTTTCACTGCTTTCTGATGACTCGTAGAAAGGGCAACAAATCTGAAATATGTTTAGATGCTGTCAAGAGCACATAACTTTTCTGCAGGATGGCATGACAACTTCTCTCATTAGTCCACCTTTACAAATTCCTGATATTAGAATCTCTGGAAGAAAAGCAAGTTAGTCACAACTATATGATCATCATCACACTTTGATGCATCTTCAAATTAGATACGATTATGTAAATAAAATCCAGACAGGTAAAATAATATAAATTTTTATGGCAAGGGCATAGGAAATGTGATGGGTTCTGCTAAAGCACATGCTAATACGTCTAAAAACATATTTGACTCAAATGACAAGAAGAACCAGGAACTAGCGCCAAGTGAGCGTCTTGCTTTTTCAACCATTCGAATGTGGACGGGAGGTGGTACAGTACTGGCCCTAGGAAGTGAACGGTGGTACTTTGGTGGTAGTAGAAGTTGAGAGCTAACTTAAATCCTGGGTTCCTTTCAAGTTTTCAGCATCAGGGCTGTGTTCCATTTGGAATAAGGATCTAACAGCAAGATATTTGTACTTAACGCATCACGAGCACAGGACATAGGCAAACAGAAAAACGTTTCACTATTAATCAAGCAATCACACCTTGTTGTGAACAATCCTACTTTAATAATCATAACAAAAATTACATCTAATATCAGGTAACATTGATGCACTACACCCCTCCCACCAGCTTGACCCTAAGCAGCAACTCAGTGGAAATCCTTATTGTGCCCTATAGCATAGGACAGTGAGCAACTACAGCGAAGGCACTACACAGATATGCCACTAGTGCAGCATCAGCATCAGTGGCAGATCTAGGATTTGAAAACAGGGTGGTACTGGTCCACCTCAAAAACAATTGATAACAAATATGAGATGTGCACGTTCTAACCAATTTAGCAATACCACATAGAAATGGATCAGTATGGCCTTACAAACATACTAAAATTCACAATTAAGTTTCAGTTTTGCCTAAGCCTACATAGTACATACCTTGAGAAGTTCAGCAAATATGTAAATGTGTTCATGTACTGTGCTGGATAGCAATTAGCAGACAACTGAAGCATGCTTAATTGCTTATTATGTTGCTTCTCCTGCTTATTATTCATTTATTTGTACAAGCTGGGAAGATTCATCATTTGTGCACTGGATAGCTCTCTAGCAAACAACGAACATTTACTGTACTGGGTAGAAATTAGCAAGCTGGTTGACCTCAATCTTACATTTGGCTCTGTACAGCTGCTCAGCTCCTAGCTGCTAGCCTTCTATGCTGCACGTATCCTGGCCCCAGGGCCAGGGTGCACGCCTGCACACCGCCGGCCGCCGAGGAGACTGCTGCCGCTGGCCACTGGCGACTGGGCGCGGTGGTCGGCACCGGCGCGGAAGCAGCAGGGCGCAGGCGCGCAGCCACTGGCAGGAAGGGCGGCTAGAGTTGGCAGCCTGCCGGGGAAGGGCGCGGCGTCCGGCGGGAGGCGGGAGGCGGCTGGCGGCGGGTGCGGTTTGGAGTGGGTCGGGGTTGGGAGCAATGCGGGGCGACACATGGGCCAGTACTGTACCACCTCCTAGGGCGAAGAACTCCTGGGGCGAGCGATATATGGGCCGGCCTATTAGGATGTTTTTATTAAAGTGGCGGAAATCAACTTCTAAGCCATTTGTATTCCACATGTTTTTTTTTGGCCCACTGTAACCAAATCGTATCTCGGAGATTCATAGCAGAGTTTTTATTTTTTATTGGGATGCTTTTATTTTTTATTTAGAGTGTGCGAGGGGAAGGATGTTTTGAAGCTTGGGTTAATCAAGAGGATAGGAAATGGCAGGGATACTAATGTTTGGACTGATAACTGGCTACCGAGAAATTTTAAACTGAAGCCGGTATGTGCCTTATCGCTGCACCCACCAGCCAAGGTTTCTGATCTAATTATTTCAGCTACGCGGGAGTGGAATCAAGCAGCACTGAACGAGCATTTGCTTCCCATGGACTCAGAAATTATTCGTCAAATACCGTTAAGCCACTCAAGTTGTCAGGACCGATGGGCATGGCATTATGAAAAATCTGGAAGTTTCACAGTACGTTCGTGTTATAAGCTACTTGTAGATACAAAGTTGCAGTGTGAAGCTTGGCTGAATGGGGATGCACAAAATTCAAATATTGAGAAAGGAGAGAAGGGATGGAAGAAATTGCGGAAGGCTAGGGTACCACCGAAGCTGCGAATGTTTGCATGGAGATTGGCGCAAGCATCTCTCCCAGCTGGTGAAGTCCGGGCTCACCGTAACATGGCACTGTCTCCGGTATGTGAAATATGCAACGCAACAAACGATTCTTGGCATCACTCGCTCCTCGATTGCAACATGGCCAAAAGTGTCTGCGCGTTGAGGGAGGATGATCTATCAGTACCAATCTATGGAGATGAAACCCTAGATCCAAATCTTTGGCTTTTTGGATTGAGTGAAACTCTAACCAGTGAAAAGTTCATTGAGATCCTAGTCACACTGTGGGCTATATGGTACGCTCGAAGGCGAGTAATTCATGAGAAGGAGCACCAAAGCCCCTTATCCACACATTTATTTATCACTAGATATATGAAGGAGATCGCATCTCTCAGTCCCATACAACAACCAAGATCAATTCGGCAACATGTAGTATCACGGATGATTCCGCCGACCCCTGGAATATGAAGTTAAATGTTGATGCGGCGGTGGCAAAGTCAACTAATAAGGGCTCAGTTGGGGTGGTATTGAAGGAAATATGCCCTAGAGGCAATAATAAAGTTATTATTTATTTCCTCATATCATGATAAATGTTTTTTTTGCATGGTAATACGTGTCTCATTTATATAGAATAAAGATCAAGTTACAAGGCACGTAAGCACCGACCATACATGACTGAAAAGATAGGAAAATCCTATGCAAAATACCAAATACCGTCCCTTTCCTTCGATACCACCAAGCGGTGACCAAAGGGTAAGAAGACAGATCACCTCTTCGCCTAAGCTCGACGCTGCTCCATCACGATCGCAGCTTTACGGACCTCCAAAGTAGTTTGCCAAAAGCAAAACCATAGCCGTTGAAAGAATCGACCGGGCAACATGTCCTCGACACGCCATCGAACTCGTAATCGACACCCTCGCATGACGACGATGTCGGAGAAGGAAACCGAATCGCCCGCCTTTGACCACGCACCCAACACAAGATACTCCATCTTCCAATTGTCACTTGCGAGACAACGCGCTGCGTACTCTGAACGACAAAACCTCCTCGCTCCACCATGATGTCGGAGACAACGCCACAAAGAACGGGGGCGTAATGCGAAGAGAGACACACTGATGGAGTCGCCGTCGCCGCCTCGTCAACACCATCCATGAAACCTAACGCTGTCGATCTGAGGGATCGACAGAGACACGATGCCATCAACTCCGAGACGCCACCATGAAAGACACCGCCGGTGTGGGAGTGGGGTTGAGGCAGATTTATTCGTCCGGACGCCGCTCCCACCACCCCAACGACGCACCACGACCTACAAATCCAAAACCTAACTACTAATCGGAGGAACGGGTCCCTCCTCTCTTGCACGGAGCAAAGAATGGAGAGAGAGGGGCAGCAGACCGCCGGTGGAGATCGGAGGAAAAGAGTCGCCTCGCCCTAGTCTCCTGGTGGCGGCGGCTAGGGTAGGAAAAGAGTCCTCCGCGATGATAAATGTTTATTATTCATGCTAGAATTGTATTAACCGGAAACATGATACATGTGTGAATACGTAGACAAACTTAATGTCACTAGTATGCCTCTACTAGACTAGCTCATTAATCAAAGATGGTTATGTTTCCTAACCATAGACATGAGTTGTCATTTGATTAACGGGATCACATCATTAGGAGAATGATGTGATTGACATGACCCATTCCCTTGGCTTAGCACTTGATCGTTTAGTATGTTGCTATTGCTTTCTTCATGACTTATACATGTTCCTACAACTATGAGATTATGCAACTCCCGTTTACCGGAGGAACACTTTGTGTGCTACCAAATGTCACAACGTAACTGGGTGATTATAAAGGAGCTCTACAGGTGTCTCCAAAGGTACATGTTGGGTTGGCGTATTTTGAGATTAGGTTTTGTCACTTCGATTATCGGAGAGGTATCTCTGGGCCCTCTCGGTAATGCACATCACTATAAGCCTTGCAAGCAATGTGGCCAATGAGTTGGTTACGGAACGATGCATTACGTAACGAGTAAAGAGACTTGCCGGTAACGAGATTGAACTAGGTATTGGATACCCACGACCGAATCTCGGGCAAGTAACATACCGATGACAAAGGGAACAATGTATGTTGTTATGCGGTTTGACCGATAAAGATCTTCGTAGAATATGTAGGAGCCAATATGACCATCCAGGTTCCGCTATTGGTTATTGACCGGAAATAGTTCTAGGTCATGTCTACATAGTTCTCGAACCCGTAGGGTCCGCACGCTGACGTTACGATGTGAGATATATTATGAGTTTATAAGTTTTGATGTACGAAGATTGTTCGAGTCCGGATGTGATCACGGACATGACGAGGAGTCTCAAATGGTCGAGACATAAAGATTGATATATTGGAAGCCTATATTTGGATATCGGAAATGTTCCGTGAAATCGGATTTTACCGAGTCTTGGGAGGTTACCGAATCCCGGGGCTTAATGGGCCTACATGGGCCCTAGTGGAGAGGAAGAGAGGAGGCAAGGGCTGGCCGCCCTCCCCCTAGTCCGAATAGGACAAGGAGAGAGGCGGCGCCCCTTTCCTTCCTCTCCTCCTCCTTCCCCCTTCTCCTTCTCCAACTAGGAAAGAAGGAGTCCTACTCCGGTGGGAGTAGGACTCCCCTGGCGCGCCTCCTTGGTCGGCCGCCCTCCCCTTGGCTTCTTTATATATGGGGCGGGGGCACCAGACACACAAGTTGATCTTCGTGATCATTCCTTAGCGTGTGCGGTGCCCCCTCCACCATATTCCACCTCGGTCATATCGAAGCGGTGCTTAGGCGAAGCCTGCGTTGGTAGAACATCATCACCGTCACCATGCCGTCAGGTCGTGGAACTCATCCCCGACACCTGCTGGATCGAGTCCGGGATCGCCATCGAGCTGAACGTGTGCTGAACTCGGAGGTGCCGTACGTTCGGTACTTGGATCGATCGGATCGTGAAGACGTACGACTACATCAACCGCGTTGTTCTAACGCTTCCGCTTTCGGTCTATGAGGGTACGTGGACAACACTCTCCCCTCTCGTTGCTATGCATCACCATGATCTTTGCGTGTGCATAGGAATTTATTTGAAATTACTACGTTCCCCAACAGTGGCATCCGAGCCTGGTTTTATGCGTAGATGTCATATGCACGAGTAGAACACAAGTGAGTTGTGGGCGATAGAAGTCATACTGCTTACCAGCATGTCATACTTTGGTTCAGCGGCATTGTGAGATGCAGCGGCCCGGACCGACATTACGCGTACGCTTACGCGAGACTGGTTTCACCGCTACGAGCACTCATTGCTTAAAGGTGACCGGCGGGTGTCTATCTCTCTCACTTTAGTTGAACTGAGGGTGGCTACACCCGGTCCTTGCGAAGGTTAAAACAACACTAACTTGACGAACTATCATTGGGTTTTGATGCGTAGGTAAGAACGGTTCTTGCTCAGCCCGTAGCAGCCACGTAAAACTTGCAACAACAAAGTAGAGGACATCTAACTTGTTTTTGCAGGGCATGTTGTGATGTGATATGGTCAAGACGTGATGCTATATTTTATTGTATGAGATGATCATGTTTTTGTAACCGAAGTTATCGACAACTGGCAGGAGCCATATGGTTGTCACTTTATTGTATGAAATGCAAACGCCCTGTAATTGCTTTACTTTATCACTAAGCGGTAGCGATAGTCGTAGAAGCAATAGATGGCATAAATGACAACGATGCTACGATGGAGATCAAGGCGTCGCACCGGTGACGATGGTGATCACGACGGTGCTTCGGAGATGGAGATCACAAGCACAAGATGATGATGGCCATATCATATCACTTATATTGATTGCATGTGATGTTTATCCTTTATACATCTTATCTTGCTTTGATTGACGGTAGCATTTTAAGATGATCTCTCACTAATTATCAAGAAGTGTTCTCCCTGAGTATGACCGTTGCGAAAGTTCTTCGTGCTGAGACACCACGTGATGATCGGGTGTGATAGGCTCTACGTTCAAATACAACAGGTGCAAAACAGTTGCATACGCGGAATACTCAGGATAAACTTGACGAGCCTAGCATATACAGATATGGCCTCGGAACACGGAGACCGAAAGGTCGAGCGTGAATCATATGTTGGAAATATGCCCTAGAGGCAATAATAAATTGGTTATTATTATATTTCCTTGTTCATGATAATCGTTTATTATCCATGCTATAATTGTATTGATAGGAAACTCAGATACATGTGTGGATATATAGACAACACCATGTCCCTAGTAAGCCTCTACTTGACTAGCTCGTTGATCAATAGATGGTTACGGTTTCTTGACCATGGACATTGGATGTCGTTGATAACGGGATCACATCATTAGGAGAATGATGTGATGGACAAGACCCAATCCTAAGCCTAGCACAAAGATCGTGTAGTTCGTATGCTAAAGCTTTTCAATGTCAAGTATCTTTTCCTTAGACCATGAGATTGTGCAACTCCCGGATACCGTAGGAATGCTTTGGGTGTACCAAACACCACAACGTAACTGGGTGGCTATAAAGGTGCACTACAGGTATCTCTGAAAGTGTCTGTTGGGTTGGCACGAATCGAGACTGGGATTTGTCAATCCGGTAAACGGAGAGGTATCTCTGGGCCCACTCGGTAGGACATCATCATAATGTGCACAATGTGACCAAGGGGTTGATCACGAGATGATGTGTTACGGAACGAGTAAAGAGACTTGCCGGTAACGAGATTGAACAAGGTATCGGTATACCGACGATCAAATCTCGGGCAAGTACAATACCGTTAGACAAAGGGAATTGTATACGGGATTGATTTAGTCCTTGACATCGTGGTTCATCCGATGAGATCATCGTGGAACATGTGGGAGCCAACATGGGTATCCAGATCCCGTTGTTGGTTATTGACCGGAGAACGTCTCGGTCATGTCTACGTGTCTCCCGAACCCGTAGGGTCTACACACTTAAGGTTCGATGACGCTAGGGTTATAAAGGAAGTTTGTATGTGGTTACCGAATGTTGTTCGGAGTCCCAGATGAGATCCCGGACGTCACGAGGAGTTCCGGAATAGTCCGGAGGTAAAGATTTATATATGGAAAGTTGTTGTTCGGGTTCCGGAAAAAGTTCGGGTTTTTTCGGTATTGTACCAGGAAGCTTCCAGAAGGTTCCGGAGGATTCTGGAGGGGTCCGGAGGTCCGGAAATTGTTCCACCACGTCCAATACAGTAGGATGGGCTGTAGGGGGGCACCTTGGCCTTAATGGGCCAGGGGCACTAGCCCCCCCAAGGCCCATGCGCATGGGAGAGGGAAAACCCTAAAGGGGAGGGCCTCCACTTGACTTGGGAGGCACTCCTCCCCCCTTGGCCGCCGCCCCCTCCTCAGATTGGATCTGAGGGGGTCGGCCCCCCTCTCCCTTGCCCCTATATATATGTGGGGGGTGGGAGGGCAGCTGTACCACAAGTTCTGGCGCAGCCCTCTCCTCTCCCAAGTACTCCTCCTCTCCCGCGGTGCTTGGCAAAGCCCTGCAGGATTGCCACGCTCCTCCACCACCACCACGCCGTTGTGCTGCTGCTGAATGGAGTCTTCCTCAACCTCTCCCTCTCTCCTTGCTGGATCAAGGCATGGGAGACGTCACCGGGCTGTACGTGTGTTGAACGCGGAGGTGCCGTCCGTTCGGCACTAGGATCTCCGGTGATTTGGATCACGACGAGTACGACTCCTTCAACCCCGTTCTCTTGAACGCTTCCGCTTAGCGATCTACAAGGGTATGTAGATGCACTCTCCTTCCCCTCGTTGCTGGTTTCTCCATAGATAGATCTTGGTGACACGTAGGAAAATTTTGAATTTCTGCTATGTTCCCCAATAGTGGCATCATGAGCTAGGTCTATTGCATAGATTCTTTGCAAGAGTAGAACACAAAGTAGTTGTGGGCGTTGATTTTGTTCAATATGCTTACCGTTACTAGTCCAATCTTGTTTCGACGGTATTGTGGGATGAAGCGGCCCGGACCAACCTTACACGTACTCTTACGTAAGACAGGTTCCACCGATTGACATGCACTTGGTGCATAAGGTGGCTAGCGGGTGCCAGTCTCTCCCACTTTAGTCGGAACGGATTCGATGAAAAGGGTCCTTATGAAGGGTAAATAGCAATTGGCATATCACATTGTGGTTTTGCGTAGGTAAGAAACGTTCTTGCTAGAAACCCATAGCAGCCACGTAAAACATGCAACAACAATTAGAGGACGTCTAACTTGTTTTTGCAGGGTATGCTATGTGATGTGATATGGCCAAGAAGAATGTGATGAATGATATGTGATGTATGAGATTGATCATGTTCTTGTAATAGGAATCACGACTTGCATGTCGATGAGTATGACAACCGGCGTGAGCCATAGGAGTTGTCTTTATTTATTGTATGACTGCGTGTCATTGAACAACGCCACGTAATTACTTTACTTTATTGCTAACTGGTAGCCATAGTAGTAGAAGTAATAAGTTGGCGAGACAACTTCATGGAGACACGATGATGGAGATCATGATGATGAAGATCATGGTGTCATGCCGGTGACGATGATGATCATGGAGCCCCGAAGATGGAGATCAAAAGGAGCAAAATGATATTGGCCATATCATGTCACTATTTGATTGCATGTGATGTTTATCATGTTTATGCATCTTGTTTACTTAGAACGACGGTAGTAAATAAGATGATCCCTTACAAAAATTTCAAGAAGTGTTCTACCCTAACTGTGCACCGTTGCTAAAGTTCGTCGTTTCGAAGCACCACGTGATTCTCGGGTGTGATAGATCCTTACGTTCACATACAACGGGTGTAAGACAGCTTTACACATGCAAAACACTTAGGGTTAACTTGACGAGCCTAGCATGTACAGACATGGCCTCGGAACACAGAGACCGAAAGGTCGAGCATGAGTCGTATGGAGGATACGATCAACATGAAGATGTTCACCGATGATGACTAGTCCGTCTCACGTGATGATCGGACACGGCCTAGTTGACTCGGATCATGTAATCACTTAGATGACTAGAGGGATGTCTATCTGAGTGGGAGTTCATAAGATGAACTTAATTATCCTGAACATAGTCAAAAGATCTTTGCAAATTATGTCGTAAGCTCGCGCTTCAGTTCCACTATTTAGATATGTTCCTAGAGAAAATATAGTTGAAAGTTGACAATAGCGATTATGCTGACAGTAGAAAGCTTATGTACTTAATGCACCGCACAGTGTGCTAAACCCCAAACGTCGTTTGTGGATGTTGCGAACATCAGACATACACGTTTTGATAACTACGTGATAGTTCAGTTAAACGGTTTAGAGTTGAGGCACCAAAGATGTTTTCGAAACGTCGCGGAACATATGAGATGTTTGAGGGCTGAAATTGAGATTTCAGGCTCGTGCCCACGTCAAGAGGTATGAGACCTCCGACGATTTTCTTAGCCTGCAAACTAAGGGAGAAAAGCTCAATCGTTGAGCTTGTGCTCAGATTGTCTGAGTGCAACAATCACTTGAATTGAGTGGGAGTTGATCTTCCAGATGAGATAGTGATGTTTCTCCAAAGTCATTGCCACCAAGCTGCTAGAGCTTCGTGATGAGCTATAACATATCAGGGATAGATATGATGATCCTTGAGGTATTCGCGATGTTTGACACGCGAAAGTAGAAATCAAGAAGGAGCATCAATTTTGATGGTTGGTGAAACCACTAGTTTCAAGAAGGGCAAGGGCAAGAAGGATACTTCATGAAACGGCAAATCAGCCGCAGCTCTAGTGAAGAAACCCAAGGTTGAACCCAAACACGAGACTAAGTGCTTCGTAATAAGGGGAACAACCAACGGAGCGGAATTACCCTAGATACTTGGTAGATGAGAAGGCTGGCAAGGTCGATAGAAGTATATTGGATATACATTATGTGTACTTTACTAGTACTCCTAGTAGCACCAGGGTATTAGATACCGGTTCGGTTACTAAGTGTTAGTAACTCGAAATAAAATCTACGGAATAAACGGAGACTAGCTAAAGGTGAGCTGACGATATGTGTTGGAAGTGTTTCCAAGGTTGATGTGATCAAGCATCGCACGCTCCCTCTACCATCGAGATTTGGTGTTTGCGTTGAGCATAGACATGATTGGATTATGTCTATCGCAATACGGTTATTCATTTAAGGAGAATAATGGTTACTCTATTTATTTGAATAATACCTTCAATGGTCTTGCACCTAAAGGAATGGTTTATTGAATCTCGATCGTAGTGATACACATTTTCATGCCAAAAGGTATAAGATAGTAATGATAGTACCACTTACTTGTGGCACTGCCATGTAAGTCATATTGGTGTAAAACGCATGAAGAAGCTCCATGTTGATGGATCTTTGGACTCACTCATTTTGAAAAGTTTGAGACATGCGAACCATGTCTATTCGTGTATACGCATGAAAACTCCATGCAGATGGATCGTTTGGACTCACTTGATTTTGAATCACTTGAGATATGCAAATCATACCACATGGGCAAGATGACTAAAAAGCCTCGTTTTTCAGTAAAATGGAACAAGATAGCAACTTTTTGGAAGTAACACATTTTGATGTGTGCAGTCCAATGAGTGCTGAGGCATGCAGTGAATATCGTTATGTTCTTACTTCACAGATGATTCGAGTAGATGTAGAGTATATTTACTTGATGAAACACAAGTCTGAATTATTGAATGGTTCAAGTAATTTCAGAGTGAAGTTGAAGATCATCGTGACAAGAGGATGAAATGTCTATGATATGATCGTAGAGATGAGTATCTGAGTTACGAGCTTTGCACATAATTAAGACATTGTGGAAATTGTTTCACAATTAATACCGCCTGGAACACCATAGTTTGATGGTGTGTCCGAACATCATAGTTGCACCCTATTGGATATGGTGTGTACCATGATGTCTCTTATCGAATTACCACTATCTTTTATGGGTTAGGCATTAGAGACAACCACATTCACTTTAAATAGGGCACCACGTAATTCCATTGAGATGACACCGTATGAACTATGGTTTAGAAAAACCTAAGATGTCATTTCTTAAAGGTTTGGGGCTGCGACGCTTATGTGAAAAAGTTTCAGGTTGATAAGCTCGAAGCCAAACCGGATAAAATGCATCTTCATAGGACACCCAAAACAGTTGGGTATACCTCCTAATTCAGATCCGAAAGCAATAGGGATTGTTTCTTGAGTTGGGTCCTTTCTCGAGAATAGTTTGTCTCGGAAAGTTGAGTGGGAGCATGGTGGAGACTTGATATGGTTATTGAACCATCACTACAACTAGTGTGTAGCAGGGCACAGGAAGTTGTTCCTGTGGTGCTGTAGGATCGAAAGTATGTCTAGAGGGGGGGGTGATTAGACTACTTGTCACTTTAAAAATTCTGCCTTTTGACAAAGAACAGTTTTTGGCAGATTCACAATTATGATCAAGTCAAGTATCACCCTACACATGCAATTCTAGAGTATAGGCAGCGGAAAGTAAATTGCACATGTAGTAAAGAGAGGTGGAGAAGAGCAAACGCAATTTTGGAGACGCGGTGATTTTTCTCGTGGTTCCGATAGGTGGTGCTATCGTACTTCCATGTTGATGGAGACTTCAACCCACGGAGGGTAACGGCTGCTGTGAGTCCACGGAGGGCTCCACCCACGAAGGGTCCACGAAGAAGCAACCTTGTCTATTCCATCATGGCCTACGCCCACGGAGGGCTAGCCTTACTCGGGGTAGATCTTCACGAAGTAGGCGATCTCCTTGCCCTTACAAACTTCTTGGTTCAACTCCACATCTCGATGACGGAGGCTCCCAAGCGACACCTAACCAATCTAGGAGGCACCACCCTCCAAAAGGTAATAGATGTTGTAGATGATGATGAACTCCTTACTCTTGTGCTTCAAATGATAATCTCCCCAACACTCAACTCTCCTCACTGATTTGGTTGTGGTGGAAGAAAGGATTGAGTGGAAAGCAACTTGGGAAGGCTAGAGATCAAGCTTCATATGGTGGGAGTGGAGCAACTTGATCTCAACACAAGGGTAGGTAGTTCTCTTCTCGAAATGTAAGGTAGGAGTGGTAGTTCTTTCGATGGCTCTCTCCACGAATGAAGAGGGGGTGGAGGGGTATAAATAGCCTCTACACAAAATCCAACCGTTACACACATTTGAGCAATCTCGGTGGGACCGAAGTGGACAACTCGGTGAGACCGATAGTTCAAATAATGTGAACGTTGGGATTTTCGGTGGGACCAAATATACAATCTCGGTTAGTCCGATTAGATGCAATGACAAGAGCATGCCAGTTTGGTGGGACCGACTTCATCATCTCGGTGACACCGATTTGATGTGAAGGTTCTGTAACCTTGGCAACTCATGTTTCGGTGAGACCGAGTTCAAAATCGGAAAATCCGAGTTTACTAGGGTTTGGCTTATGGCTGAGGTGGTTCATCTCGGTGTGACTGAGTTTGGAATATCGGTGGGACCGAGACTACTTATGAGTGTATATGGCGGTGAAAGTTTGCGATAGTTTAGGAGATGTATCACTAAGCACTTGAGCAACTAGATCATCATCATAACCTCATCCCCTTTTAATAGTATTGGCTTTTCCTATGGACTCAATGTGATCTTGGATCACTAAACCAAAAATGGAGTCTTGAGCTTTTGCCAATGCTTGCCTTAGCATTTTGGGGGGTCCACTTCTTCAGTCCTTGCCATACCCATATCCTTTGAACTCTCGAAATGATTCTCAAGAACTATTAGTTCAATGATATATATGTTGTTATTAATTACCAAAACCACCCGGGGATTAGTTGCACTTTCAATCTCCCCCTTTTTGGTAATTGATGACAACATATAGATCAAAGCTTCGACAAAGGATATAATCAATGAATAATATTGTCGCTTTGAGAAGTATGTGATAAGCAAGAGCTCCCCCTAAATTTGTGCATTATTTAAGATTTGCGTTTGAATGCAAATGCACAATCGATTAGGATCATGGGTCACTCTTCCATGTCACATACATCTTGGTGGAGCGCACAAAATGATAAGAATGAACAGCATGCACCCAATCACCAAGACATGAGTAAATGGTCATACGAGATAGGAATGGCATATGATAAGCATTAAGCACACATTAAAGCATAGTACAACCAAGCACTCATTAAGGTAGAATCAAACGGAGTATCAAACACATGAATGTCTCAAAACCAAAAGTATCTCAAAGAAACCGCAAAAGAACGAAAGAGCAAAAGCGCAAAGACAACAACACTCTCTCTCTCGAAGCCCTATGATCTATACAATTTCTCCCCTTTGGCAACAAGTTACCAAAAGTTCGAAAAAGCATAGAGCTAAGCGCCACTTTGTGGACTCTGTTGGCGGCTCCGTCAGGTTGATGTCGGAGTGGATATGATAGCATCGGCGAAGACTTGGTGATGTCTATTTGGAGGAGTGGACACTAGAGTCGAGCTGGAGTAGGAGCAGCTCGCTGGAGCTGTGGAGGTCTTTCAAGTTGTAGTCCCGTGTCGATCCATCGAATAGCAGTGATCGGGATCCTTTGGGAACCGGAGCGATCTGTCGCCGAGAATCTGGACTAAGTCATCCTGTAACTCACGCATAAGCTCGCCTTTTCTGCTTTGCTTCCTCAATGTCCGCCTCGAGCTTCTTGGCGGTCACTTGTACTTGATCGACTTCACGCCCGGGCGTAGATCTTCTCGTCAACAATCCTCTCTAAGCTCTCCCGATCATTGTATAATGCTGGCCAGGCGTTGTTCAATCCTTTGGGTAGCTTCAAGAATTTGCTCTCGAAACTCTTTGGTTTAGCTTGCTGCTGCTGCTGCTTCCTTGTCAGCTTTGGCTTTCTTAGCAGCTTCGATCTTGGCTTGACCTTCAACAGATGTCGGATCCTCCTCATTCATCACAACAACATTGTCTTCATGTTTCGCTGCAACGGCAAATGTTCTCTATCCAACAAGAATGTGCCCGTGCCAAACTTGGCATTGATAAGCATCCGAATCTGGGCAAATCCACACGACCTTTGTGGTCATTGCAGTCCTCTTAATGGTCTCTACCATCAAGTCCATCACCTTGAAAGGTGCTCTCTCATCAAGTATGTGTAGCATGTTGATAGAGTATCCTCGATCATGCGATCATCTCCGATTTGGGCATCAAGGTATGCCTCAAAATGGTATTAGTGGTAGGTAAGCCCGTCGGAGATGGTAGATCGAGCGAGCTTCCAGATTCCCAAATCCTCTGCTGGAATCTCTTTGTACATGTTCTTCATGGATTCATGATTCTTCTTTGGAATCCCATATACATCAATATCATCTTCTCGTTGCCTTTGGAGCATTCAGAATTTCTGCCCATTCTTCAACAGAAGAAGAAAACTTTTGACCTTGGTCATCCACATAATCCTTCCATCGGGGTAGAAGTGAGTGTGGCATAAAATTGCATTATCATCTCATCGTTCCAACTGGTCAATTTCGACCTACAAAATCTGCAACTCCACATGCAAAGTGAAACTTTCATGCACATGTGGAAAGAAATCTCTGTGCTCTTCATTTGTCAATGTACTTCCAAATCAACATATCGGGTGTCTGCGACTATGGGCTTCTTGTCCATCAAGACGGTCTCATAGAAGTCTGCTGCTCTCTCGGTGTGAAATCTGGGATCTACAGCAGTTCTTCTCCTCACGGCATATGGGTGGTTTGTCTCCATAGCCCGAGACCTTTATCTTTCCTTGCCTTCATATCCTCGGCTTGAGGATGAGCATCATTATGGAGTGGCAGTTTTGGACGAAGTTTCAAAAGCTGGTCCTTCATCGTCGACTCAGTGGTGGCACATCATCCTTGTTCTTTTCAGACGCTGGAATGTTCTGACGGTCTTCTTGGGCTTGGCAAGAGGCTTTCTTTGGAGCTGCCTTAGCTGGAGCAGATTTCTTAGGCTTTGATGTGGCTCCAGCCTTAATGGCATCACCCATGAGCTTCGGCTTCTGAGGAGGAGGCTGGGGTGCTTCCTCATCCTCATCCTCTACTGCTGCATCTTCATGCACTATTCTCTTTCTCTTGGTGGTTTTCTTCACTTTGCTTGCAGCTGCCTCTCCCAAATTCAGCTTCTTAGCAACAGTTGACTCCTTGACTTTGCTGGTGCCCTTCTTAGATTGTTGATTTTGTTGCTCTTTGGCAACAACCTTCCTTTTAGGCTTTGAGGTCACCTCTTCCTCAACAACAAAATCTGAATCCTCATCATCTGAATTCCTCTTCTTTCTATCTCTGGTGGCTGCAGGAGGCATGCCACTTGGTGTACTCCTCTCACCATCATCGATGAGCTACTAGGATCGGGACTAGTGCACGCCTCTGGAATGTCGCAATGGGTGTCTCGACTGTTCTCACTCTCACCGGCATGTGACATGGTGACAACCTGTGAATAGATAAGGTGTAGGCAGAGAAGAAGAGTCATCACAAAATGCAGAAGTTTTGCAAAAAATGAGTTCAAATTCTAGTATTAAGTTTTCACAGAAGACATTTCGGTCGACCGAGTTTAAGATTCGTGAATCCGAAGTGTTAAACAGAGCTTGGCACACCACTTTCGGTTTGACGAAGTGGGTTTCGATCTGCCAAAACGCTAGGGTTTCACAGAATCTTCATTTCGTCACACCGATTTTGCACAACTTCGGTTGGACCGAAGGTGCAGGTAATGGCCATAGGCCAAATCGGTCATACCGAAAATATAAAATCGGTCTCACCGAGATGTGTTCCATGAAACCTAACCCTAAAACTTTTACTCGAATCTAGTTCAAACGAACCAATCTGGTGTACAGGAGGATTTCAATCGTGGCAAGATACTAGGCAATCCAAACGTGCATTGAATCGGAGATGGGAGCACGAGTGGGATCAAAACTCACCCTAACTTGGTGGAGTTTTTCTACGGCGGCAACGACGTGGAGGAGATGGCTGTTGACGGCGACGGAGACCTGCGGCGAGGGCGCACAGGGGACGACGGCGACGATCCGGAGACCAAGGCGACGACAGCAAGGGGTGTGGGGGCGAAATGTTTGAAGGAGGAATCAACGCGCGCGGCCCTCGGAATATATATACCCCTTCGCTGTCGGTGGGACCGAGTTGTAAAACTCGGTGGCACCGAGATGGATAACTGCTAGGCGATTATGCACTTGATCACGCCGAAAATCACAACTCGGTTTCACCGAGATGAAAACCTAGATCAGTCTAAATGCTTTCGGTTCGACCGAGTTTGAGTGAGTTGGTCGACCGAAATCAATTAGAAGGTTTTGGAAATTAGCCCTTGACGGATCGGTGGCTGAAAGTGCTCCTCACTCGGAGGGTCCAAAATGACTTGTTCAAAATTTGTGATGTAAGCATGAATAGAATTTGAGACAAGAAAGCATAGATAGCTAGGGAGGTACTTAGGCATTCTTGTCCATCCATTTGGTCGAAAAATCAAAACGACCAAAACAACAAATGGATGTCCTCGAATGGATAAAATCATGCATCCAACATGCTCACACAATAAGATAGCAAATGAAATATGTGTCAAACATGCACAACCAAAACTCTAGCAATTAACACACAATTTGTCGATGACTAGGTCATCTTTATATGAGTATATTGACTTAGGAGCCAAATGAGAACATTTGATCATAGGTCATACTCATCGTTTAAGCACAAGTGGGGTTACCACTTTTACATAAAGCATTGATGTGTTCACATCATTTGAAGATGCTTTAGCTCAATTTTTAGAGCAAAGCTCCCCTAGATGTGAGAACCCTTTTAAAGGGTCAAACTAACCTTGGGTTGTCGAGAAGACTTCATGTAGATGTTGAAGATGTGGATGCTCAATGTTGATGGAGATCATCAAGAGTTGGGAGCTATCCTTTGGATTCGGGCACTTTCAATACCTACATGGGTTAGTCCCACAAGGAACAGACAAGGATATCCATGGACATAGATTGAAGTTCACAATAGATGATGTCCATGAAAGCAATGATTACCTTGTCCCTTGACTTACCAACAAGAGGGTTTGTGACTCCATGAACTAGTGCACGATGTGGAAGTTGATTGCACAAGTTTTGCCAAAATGAATGTGAGTGAAGTATGTTGGCGGAGTCACCCTCAAGAACTTTCTAGTTCTTCTTCTTCAGGATCCACATCATCTTGATGCGAATCCTTGGGGTTGTAGTTGAGCTTGACGAAGTAGAACTTGACGCTTCCTTGGGAACCCACTTGACCATGGCTTGAGGTGCTTCAACAAATGCATCAATCTCCTCTTGAAGCTTGTCCTTGCCTTTTAGCTTGTGGTCTTGTGGTGGAAGGTCATCTTGAGCTTGTTCCACATTGGAAGAAGTAGGATCATACTTCTCCTTTTGAGGAACAAACTGTGGAGTAGGATATTGACCTTCTTCCACTCAACGCCTTGGCGTTGA
Source organism: Aegilops speltoides (assembly GCA_021437245.1). NCBI lineage: Eukaryota > Viridiplantae > Streptophyta > Magnoliopsida > Poales > Poaceae > Aegilops > Aegilops speltoides. Next base: position 503,951,796 of record CM038142.1, read on the forward strand.
ACTTTCGCTCAAAACCAATTCCTTGATTCTTCCGGTGCCTTCCTTGCTTGTAACAATTTCCTCAAAGTTCTTGCTTCCGGCAAGGCTCTTGTAGACACCTTTCTCTATGATCCCTTTCAATAAACTATTTTCTTGCTCAAGTGTAACTTGGCTTGAAACATTGTTAGTGGAATCAAGAGAAATACTAGAAGCAACAACATTGGATTTAGCATGGTTATTGTTACTGCTAGAGGAAGAATTTTTCTTATGCTTGTCATGCTTAGTCTTAATGGGTGGCAAGAAATTAGACAAGAGAAGTCGTTTGGCAAGATATGAAGAACTCTTCTTTCAAAGATCGTCATTGATTGCTTTTAGAAACTCATGTTCTTGCTCTAGAGTGAGCTTCTCGAAGCGTAGCTTCTCATGAGATCTTAGGAGCTCTCTATGATCTTCTTGAGTTGTTTCATGAGCTAACTTAAGAGTGTTTAGTTCTTTAGTTAGACGCTCAATCTCCTTCATAGCATTGTCATTCGACTCTTCTCGACTATAAAGATTACTAGCATGTTCATCGTTACTAGGCTCTTTGGATTTATCATGCAAGAGCTCATCTTCACCAAGCAAGTCATCCTCATCACTATCAAGTCAATGAATTCAGGGTGTGATACCTTGGGGCCTTTAGCCTGAAGCATCTTCCAATTCCCTCATTTGGTGAATCAAATAAGTCGAGGAGTTGGAGTTGGAGGATACGAGAGCAAGACCGCAACACCTTCATCTTGACATGAGTCGGAGTCGGAGTGATAGCTTCCTTCGGATTGATTGTCTGAGTCGAGCCGGAGACCCATTCACCTACATGAGCTTGATGTTTTCTTCTTGTGTAGCTCCTTGATGACTTGTCTTTCCTCTCCGAATCCTTGCTTCTCCGAGAGGGTCTTCGCTCATAACGATCATCTTTGCTCCTTCTCTCTTTCCGAGGTGACTCATCTCTTGAGCTTCTTCTTCTTGGAGATTCTTCTCTTCTCTTGTGGGGAGCCGACACTCATTTGAGTAGTGTCCGGTCTTCCACAATTGTAGCAGATTCGATCACGACTAGAAGATCTCTTTTCATCATATGATCTAGACTTTGAGCTTCTCTCTTTGCCTCTATTCTTGTAGAATTTGTTGAAGTTCTTGACCATTAGGCTTATCTCTTCATTGGAAACTAACTTGTCACTTGAGGTTGTGGGAGCATCACTTGTAGCTTTGTAAGCACCACTTGACTTGTTGTGAAGCTCTTCCTTATCCTTAAGTGTCATCTCATGAGCAACAATTCTTCCAATGACTTGGTTGGCTTGAGAGTCTTGTAGTTTGGCATCATTTGGATCAAAGTGCACACGGTGTCATACTTTCCATCCAAAGCTCTGAGAATCTTCTTGATGATGAATCGGTCGGTCATTTCTTCGCTTCCTAAGCCGGCAATCTCATTTGTGATGAGAGCAAGCCTAGAGTAAATTTCAGCGACTCCTTCACCATCCTTCATCTTGAACTTGTCAAGTTGACCTTGAAGAATATCTAGCTTTGATTCCTTCACGGACTCGGTACCTTCGTGCATTTCAACCAAAGTATCCCAAATCTCTTTTGCATTCTCAAGACGGCTGATTTTGTTGAACTCCTCGGGACACAAGGCATTGAAGAGAATGTCACAAGCTTGAGCATTGTTTTGCAACATCCGCAATTCTTCCGGTGTAGCCCGCGATCCGAACTTTTCCTTCCTCAAGAATTCACCTTGCATACCAACACAAATAATGCCCCATGCGGCTGGGTTATGACCAAGAATATGCATTTTCATTTTATGCTTCCAACTAGCAAAATTTGTACCATCAAAGTAAGGACCTCTACGAAAATTACCCTCAGTAGACGCCATACTCTCCTAGGTTGTGAAACCAAGCTTATGGAGTCCAATGCAATGGAAACCAATACAATGGAGACCAAAGCTCTGATACCACTTGTAGGATCGAAAGTATGTCTAGAGGGGGGGTGATTAGACTACTTGTCACTTTAAAAATTCTGCCTTTTGACAAAGAACAGTTTTTGGCAGATTCACAATTATGATCAAGTCAAGTATCACCCTACACATGCAATTCTAGAGTATAGGCAGCGGAAAGTAAATTGCACATGTAGTAAAGAGAGGTGGAGAAGAGCAAACGCAATTTTAAAGACGCGGTGATTTTTCTCGTGGTTCCGCTAGGTGGTGCTATCGTACTTCCACGTTGATGGAGACTTCCAACCCACGGAGGGTAACGGCTGCGCGAGTCCACAGAGGGCTCCACCCACGAAGGGTCCACGAAGAAGCAACCTTGTCTATTCCATCATGGCCTACGCCCACGGAGGGCTAGCCTTACTCGGGGTAGATCTTCAGGAAGTAGGCGATCTCCTTGCCCTTACAAACTTCTTGGTTCAACTCCACATCTCGATGACGGAGGCTCCCAAGCGACACCTAACCAATCTAGGAGGCACCACCCTCCAAAAGGTAATAGATGTTGTAGATGATGATGAACTCCTTGCTCTTGTGCTTCAAATGATAATCTCCCCAACACTCAATTCTCCTCACCGATTTGGCTGTGGTGGAAGAAAGGATTGAGTGGAAAGCAACTTGGGAAGGCTAGAGATCAAGCTTCATATGGTGGGAGTGGAGCAACTTGATCTCAACACAAGGGTAGGTAGTTCTCTTCTCGAAATGTAAGGTAGGAGTGGTAGTTCTTTTCGATGGCTCTCTCCACGAATGAAGAGGGGTGGAGGGTATAAATAGCCTCCACACAAAATCCAACCGTTACACACATTTGAGCAATCTCGGTGGGACCAAAGTGGACAACTCGGTGAGACCGATAGTTCAAATAATGTGAACGTTGGGATTTTCGGTGGGACCGAATATACAATCTCGGTTAGTCCGATTCGTGCAATGACAAGAGCATGCCAGTTTCGGTGGGACCGACTTCATCATCTCGGTGACACCGATTTGATGACAGAAGGTTACAGAACCTTGGCAACTCATGTTTCGGCTTATGGCTGAGGTGGTTCATCTCGGTGTGACTGAGTTTGGAATATCGGTGGGACCGAGACTACTTATGAGTGTATATGGCAGTGAAAGTTGCTGATAGTTTAGGAGATGTATCACTAAGCACTTGAGCAACCAGATCATCATCATAACTAGGGATGTAAACGGATCGGATCGGATCGGATAATGCCTTTACCATATCCTTTACCGTATTTTTTTCTCGGATTCGGAGCGGAGCGGATAATGACCGGATGCGGATTCGAATACGGATTATATCGGACTACGGATTCGGAGCGGATGCGGAGCGGACTCGGACCAGAAACGGACAAAAAATATCGGGTAATACGTGCAAAAAGACATGATTTAATTACTACTATGAAAACAATATGAACACACATTTTTATCCAACCCCGTAGCACTAGAGAGTGACCAAGCATTTTAAAGCCATAACTCACACTAATATGAGAAAATAAGCAGGACGGATAAAATTATGATGGCATTAGACACAATGCAAGACGAAGGTTGTACTTAAGAAATAGTACTTAGTTCTAAGTTTTATTGAAGTTTTTATTTATTATAAAAGGCTAGTATTTTATTATAAATACTTAATTCTAACTACCACTACAACTTAGTGTTTTCAAGTCTATTACGCCCTTGGCGTACTCTAAAAAAAGTCTATTACATATGTGTTCACAAGTCTACCAGCTATACTTGTGCGTGCATGCAAGCAACCACTACATGATCGCTCAAGCCCATATTGGCTGACTTATATGTGCAAGTAAGCATATTGACGCTGGCATATACGTACTCAGACCGCCATCCCGACGCGCCGCGGGCATATATATGTACGCAGATCGCCGTCTGACGCACATCACGCAGGACCGTAGCTTGACTGGACTTGCCCATTGTCTTGTACGGGCGTTGATCATGGCTGTGAGCGGTGCCGACACGCATGGTGATCGCCACCATGACCAGCTGTGCACGTGAGCAAGCTGCTTGGTAGCATGGCGTGGATGCATACCTTGGAGATGGCGAGATGCCCTAAACTAACGTGGTTCATTGCACCTAGAAAATCATGAAATGTTCAAACAGAATGCTCATCTCCATTGGTCGACCGCCGCTAGAGAAGACGACGTCATGCAATGACCACGGCTGCCACCGCTAGTGATCATACTGATCTACTTGGTGCTAGTACTAGGATTAGGTTAAACACTACTTATTTGTGGTGATTTTATTTAGTAGTATACTTGGTATTTGGGCTTGTTGATGGGCAAAATTTATCGGATAATCCTATTTGATAGCCTCGGATAATCCGCAAAAAATACCGGATAATCCACATCCGCCGGATATTATCAATACCATATCCTCTACCATATCCGCCGGATATCCGGTTGACCAAAATCCGTATCCGCATCCATATCCGCCGGATTTGTACAAGTCCATACCATATCCTCAAAAACGGATGCGGAAACGGATTCGGAACGGAAATTATCCGTACCATTTACATCCCTAATCATAACCTCATCCCCTTTTAATAGTATTGGCTTTTCCTATGGACTCAATGTGATCTTGGATCACTAAACCAAAAATGGAGTCTTGAGCTTTTGCCAATGCTTGCCTTAGCATTTTGGGGGTCCACTTCTTGATCCTTGCCATACCCATATCATCGAACTCTCGAAATGATTCTCAAGAACTATTAGTTCAATGATATATATGTTGTTATTAATTACCAAAACCACCCGGGGATTAGTTGCACTTTCAGGCGCCTACACCAATTGAAGTAGAAGCTTATGATAGTGATCATGAAACTTCGGATCAAGTCACTACCGTACCTCGTAGGGTGACAAGGATGCGTACTACTTCAGAGTGGTACAGTAATCTTGTCTTGAATGTCATGTTGCTAGACAACAATGAACCTACGAGCTATGGAGAAGCAATTGTGGGCCCAAATTCCGACAAATGGTTAGAAGCCATGAAATCCGAGATAGGATCCATGTATTAGAACAAAGCATGGACTTTCGTGGACTTGCCAGATGATCGGCAAGCCATTGAGATAAATGGATCTTTAAGAAGAAGACGGACGTGGACGGTGATGTCACCGTCTATGAAGCTCGACTTGTGGCGAAGAGTTTTTCACAAGTTCAAGGAGTTGACTATGATGAGATTTTCTCATCCGTGGCGATGCTTAAATCCATCGGAATCATGTTAGCATTAGCTGCATTTATGAAATCTGGCAGATGGATGTCAAAACGAGTTTCCTTACCAGTCTTCGTAAGGAAAGGTTGTATGTGATACAATCCGAAAGTTTTTGTCGATCCTAAGGATGCTAAAAGGTATGCTGGCTCCAGCGATCCTTCTAAGGACTGGAGTAAGCATCTCGGAGTTGGAATGTACATTTTGATGAGATGATCAAAGATTTTGGGTTTATACAAAAGTTTATGAGAAACTTGTATTTCCAAAGAAGTGAGTGGGAGCACTATAGAATTTCTGATGAGTATATGTTATTGACATATTGTTGATCAGAAATGATGTAGAATTTCTGGAAAGCATATAGGGTTATTTGAAAAGTGTTTTTCAATGGAAAACCTGGATTAGGCTACTTGAACAATAAGCATCAAGATAAATAAGATAGATCAAAATGCTTAATAGTACTTTCAAATGAGCACGTATTTTGACATGATCTTGAAGGTGTTCAAGATGGATCATCAAAGAAGGAGTTCTTGCACGAGATGTAAGGTATGAAGTTAAGACTTAAAAGCTCGACCACGGCAGAATAGAGAGAAAGGACGAAGGTCGTCCCCTATACTTCAGACGTAGGCTCTATAGTATGCTATGTTGTGTACCGCACCGGAAGTGTGCCTTGCCATGAGTCATCTAGGGTACAAGAATGATCCAGAATGGATCATTGACGGCGGTCAAAATTGTCCTTGGAGTAAATAAGGACATGTTTCTCGATTATGGAGGTGATAAAGAGTTCGGCATAAAGGCTTACGTCGATGCAAGCTTTAACACCTATCCGAATGACTCTGAGTAGCAAACCGGATACGTATAGTGGAGCAACCATTTGGAATAGCTCCAAGTGGAGCGTGGAAGCAGCGTTTACAATATGACCTAGAGATTTGCGAAGTACATACGGATCTGAATGTTGCAGACCCGTTGACTAAAACCTCTCTCACAAGCAAAACATGATCAAAACCCCAGAACTCATTGAGTCCTAATCACATGATGATGTGAACTAGTTTAATGACACTAGTAAACTCTTTGGATGTTGGTCACATGGTGATGTGACCTGTGAGTGTTAATCACATGGCGATGTGAACTAGATTATTGACTCTAGTGCAAGTGGGAGACTGTTGGAAATATGCCCTAGAGGCAATAATAAATTGGTTATTATTATATTTCCTTGTTCATGATAATCGTTTATTATAAATGCTATAATTGTATTGATAGGAAACTCAGATACATGTGTGGATATATAGACAACACCATGTCCCTAGTAAGCCTCTAGTTGACTAGCTCGTTGATCAATAGATGGTTATGGTTTCCTGACCATGGACATTGGATGTCGTTGATAATGGGATCACATCATTAGGAGAATGATGTGATGGACAAGACCCAATCCTAAGCCTAGCACAAAGATCGTGTAGTTCGTATGCTAAAGCTTTTCAATGTCAAGTATCTTTTCCTTAGACCATGAGATTGTGCAACTCCCGGATACCGTAGGAATGCTTTGGGTGTACCAAACACCACAACGTAACTGGGTTGCTATAAAGGTGCACTACAGGTATCTCCGAAAGTGTCTGTTGGGTTGGCACGAATCGAGACTGGGATTTGTCACTCCGGTAAACGGAGAGGTATCTCTGGGCCCACTCGGTAGGACATCATCATAATGTGCACAATGTGACCAAGGGGTTGATCACGGGATGATGTGTTATGGAACGAGTAAAGAGACTTGCCGGTAACGAGATTGAACAAGGTATCGGTATACCGACGATCGAATCTCGGGCAAGTACAATACCGTTACACAAAGGGAATTGTATACGGGATCGATTTAGTCCTTGACATCGTGGTTCATCCAATGAGATCATCGTGGAACATGTGGGAGCCAACATGGGTATCCAGATCCCGCTGTTGGTTATTGACCGGAGAACGTCTCGGTCATGTCTACATGTCTCCCGAACCCGTAGGGTCTACACACTTAAGGTTCGATGACGCTAGGGTTATAAAGGAAGTTTGTATGTGGTTACCGAATGTTGTTTGAGTCCAGATGAGATCCCGGACGTCACGAGGAGTTTGAATAGTCCGGAGGTAAAGATTTATATATGGAAAGTTGTTGTTCGGGTTCCGGAAAAAGTTCGGGTTTTTTCGGTATTGTACCAGGAAGCTTCCAGAAGGTTCCGGAGGATTCTGGAGGGGTCCGGAGGTCCGGAAATTGTTCCACCACGTCCAATACAGTAGCATGGGCTGTAGGGGGGCGCCCTGGCCTTAATGGGCCAGGGGCACCAGCCCCCCCAAGGGTCATGCGCATGGGAGAGGGAAAACCCTAAAGGGGAGGGCCTCCACTTGACTTGGGAGGCACTCCTCCCCCCCTTGGCCGCCGCCCCCTCCTCAGATTGGATCTGAGGGGTGAACCTCTCCTTGCACCTATATATATGTGGGGGTGGGAGGCAGCCGTACCACAAGTTCTCCGCGCAGCCTCTCCACTCCCAAGTACTCCTCCTCTCCGCGGTGCTTGGCGGCCTCGCAGATTGCCACGCTCCTCCACCACCACCACGCCGTTGTGCTGCTGCTGGATGGAGTCTTCCTCAACCTCTCCTCTCTCCTTGCTGGATCAAGGCATGGGAGACGCCACCGGGCTGTACGTGTGTTGAGCGCGGAGGTGCCGTCTGCTCGCACTAGGATCTCCGGTGATTTGGATCACGACGAGTACGACTCCTTCAACCCCGTTCTCTTGAATGTTTCCGCTTAGCGATCTACAAGGGTATGTAGATGCACTCTCCTTCCCCTCGTTGCTGGTTTCTCCATAGATAGATCTTGGTGACAGGTAGGAAAATTTTGAATTTCTGCTATGTTCCCCAACATCATATAGTAGATATGATCAACATAGTGATGTTCACCATTGAAAACTACTCCATCTCACGTAATGATCGGACATGGTTTAGTTGATTTGGATCACGTGATCACTTAGATGACTAGAGAGATGTCTGTCTAAGTGGGAGTTCTTTAGTAATATGATTAATTGAACTTAAATTTATCATGAACTTAGTCCTGGCAGTATTTTGCAAATTATGTTGTAGATCAATAGCTCGCGTTATTGCTTTCATATGCTTATTTTGATATGTTCCTAGAGAAAATTGTGTTGAAAGATGTTAGTAGCAATGATGCGGATTGGATCCGTGATATGAGGTTTATCCTCATTGCTGCACAGAAGAATTATGTCCTTAATGCACCGCTAGGTGACAAACCTATTGCCGGAGCAGATGCAGACGTTATGAACGTTTGGTTAGCTCAATATGATGACTACTTGATAGTTTAGTAGACCATGCTTAACGGCTTAGAATTGGGACTTCAAAGACGTTTTGAACGTCATGGACCATATGAGATGTTCCAGGAATTGAAGTTAATATTTCAAGCAAATACCCGAGTTGAGAGATGTAAAGTCTCCAACAAGTTCTATAGCTAAAAGATGGAGGAGAATCGCTCAACTAGTGAGCATGTGCTCAGATTGTCTGGGTACTTCAATCGCTTGAATCAAGTGGGAGTTAATCTTCCAGATAAGATAGTGATTGACATAATTCTCTAGTCACCATCACTAAGTTACTAGAACTTCGTGATGAACTATAGTATGCAAGGGATGACGAAAACGATTCCTGAGCTCTTCGTGATGTTGAAATCGACGAAGGTAGAAATCAAGAAAGAGCATCAAGTGTTGATGATTGACAAGACAACTAGTTTCAAGAAAAGGGCAAAAGGGAAACTTCAAGTAGAATGGAAAACAAGTTGTCACTCCCATGAAGAAGCCCAAAGCTGGACCAAAGCCTGAAACTGAGTGCTTACACTGCAAAGGAAATGGTCACTGTAAGCGGAAATGCCCTGAATATTTGGTGGATAAGAAGGATGGCAAAGTGAACAAGGGTATATTTGATATACAGGTTATTGATGTGTGCCTTACTAGTGTTTATAGTAACCCTTGCGTATTTGATACTTGTTCGGTTGCTAAGAATAGTAGCTCGAAACAGGATTTACAGAATAAACAGAGACTAGTTGAAGGGGAAGTGACGATGAGTGCCAAGATTGATATGATCATCATCGCACACTCCCTATACTTTCGGGATTAGTGTTAAACCTAAATAAATGTTATTTGGCATTTGCGTTGAGCATGAATATGATTTGATCACGTTTATTGCAATACGGTTATTCATTTAAAGTCAGAGAATAATTGTTGTTCTGTTTACATGAATAAAACCTTCAAATGGTCATACACCCAATGAAAATAGTTTGTTGGATCTCGATCATAGTGATACACATATTCATAATATTGATGCCAAAAGATGCAAAGTTAATAATGATAGTGCAACTTATTTGTGGCACTGCCGTTTGAGTCATATTGGTGTAAAGCGCATGAAGAAACTCCATAAAGATGGATTTTCGGAATCACTTGGTTATGAATCATTTGATGCTTGCGAACCGTGCCTTTTGGGCAAGATGACTAAAACTCCGTTCTCCGGAACAATGGAACGAGCTACTAACTTATTGGAAATAATACATACCAATGTATGTGATCCGATGAGTGTTAAGGCTCGCAGCGTGTATCGTTATTTTCTAACCTTCACAGATGATTTGAGCAGATATGGGCATATCTACTTGATGAAACATAAGTCTAAAACATTTGAAAAGTTCAAAGAATTTCAGAGTTAAGTGGAAAATCATCGTAGCAAGAAATATAAAGTTTCTACGATCTGATCGTGGAGATGAATATTTGAGTTACGAGTTTGGTCTTCATTTGAAACAATGTGAAATAGTTTCAAAACTCACGCCACCTGGAACACCACAATGTAATGGTGTGTCCGAACGTCGTAATCGTACTTTACTAGATATGGTGCGATCTATGATGTCTCTTATCGGTTTACCACTATCATTTTGGGGTTATGCATTAGAGACAGATGCATTCACGTTTAATAGGGCACCATCTAAATCCGTTGAGACGACACCGTATGAACTATGGTTTAGCAGTAAACCTAAGATGTCGTTTCTTAAAGTTTGGAGTTGCGATGCTTATATGAAAAAGGTTTTCAACCTGATAAGCTCGAACCCAAATCGGAGAAGTGCGTCTTCGTAGAATACCCAAAGGAAACTGTTGGGTACACCTTCTATCACATATCCGAAGGCAAAACATTCGTTGCTAAAAAATGGATCCTTTCCAGAGAAGGAGTTTCTCTCGAAAAGAAGTGAGTGGGAGGAAAGTAGAGCTTGATAAGGTAATTTGTACTTTTTCCCGAATTGGAAAGTAGTTCATCACAGAAATCAGTTCCAGTGATCCCTACACCAATTAGTGAGGAAGATAATGATGATGATCATGAAACTTCAGATCAAGTTACTATAAAACCTCGTAGGTCTTCCAAAGTACAGTCCGCACCAGAGTGGTACGGTAATCCTGTTCTGGAAGTCATGTTACTAGACCATGATAAACCTACGAACTATGAGGAAGCGATGATGAGCCTAGATTCCGCAAAATGGCTGGAGGCCATGAAATCTGAGATAGGATCCATGTATGAGAAAAAAGTGTGGACTTTGGTGGACTTGCCCGATGATCGGCAAGCCATATAAAATAAATGGATCTTCAAAGAGGAAGATGGACGTTGATAGTACTGTTACTATCTACAAAGCTCGACTTGTCACAAAAAGGTTTTCGACAAAGTTCAAAGTGTTGACTACAATGAGATTTTCTCAACTGTAGCGATGCTTAAGCCTGTCCGAATCATGTTAGCAATTGCCACATTTTATGAAATCTGGAAAATGGATGTCAAAACTGCATTCCTTAATGGTTTTCTTAAAGAAGAGTTGTATATGATGCAACTAGAAGGTTTTGTCAATCCTAAAGATGCTAACAAAATGTGCAAGCTCCAGTAATCCATCTATGGAGTGGTGCAAGCATCTCGGAGTTGGAATATACACTTTGATAAGTTGATCAAAGCATATAGTTTTATACAGACTTGCGGTGAAGCCTGTATTTACAAGAAAGTGAGTGGGAGCACTACAACATTTCTGATAAGTGTATGTGAATGACATATTGTTGATCGGAAATAATGTAGAATTATTCTGCAAAGCATAAAGGAGTGTTTTGAAGGAGTTTTTCAAAGAAAGACCTCAGTAAAGCTACTTACATATTGAGCATCAAAATCTATTGAGATAGATCAAGACGCTTGATAAGTTTTTCAATAAGTACATACCTTGTCAAGATTTTGAAGTAGTTCAAAATGGAACAGTCAATGAAAGAGTTCTTGCCTGTGTTGCAAAGGTGTGAAATTGAGTAAGACTCAAATCCCGACCACAGCAGAAAATAGAAAAGAGAATGAAAGTCATTCCCCATGCCTCAGTCATAGGTTCTATAAAGTATGCTATGCAATGTACCAGACCTATTGTATACCTTGCTCTGAATTTGGCAAGGGAGTACAATAGTGATCTAGGAGTAGATCATTGGACATTGGTCAAGAATATCCTTAGTGAGGACTAAGGAAATATTTCTCGATTATGGAGGTGATAAAAGAGCCCGTCGTAAAGAGTTACATTGGTGCAAGCTTTCACACCGATCCAGATGACTCTAAGTCTCAATCTGGATACATATTGAAAGTGGGAGCAATTAGCTAGAGTAGCTCCATGCAGAGCATTGTAGACATAGAATATTTGCAAAATACATACGGCTCTGAATGTGACAGACCCGTTGACTAAGCTTCTCTCACGAGCAAAACATGATCACACCTTATTACTCTTTGGGTGTTAATCACATAGCAATGTGAACTAGATATTGACTCTAGTAAACCTTTTGGGTGTTGGTCACATGACGATGTGAACTATGGGTGTTAATCACATGCAGATGTGAACATTAGTGTTAAATCACATGGTGACGTGAACTAGATTATTGACTCTAGTGCAAGTGGGAGACTGAAGGAAATATGCCCTAGAGGCAATAATAAAGTTATTATTTATTTCCTCATATCATGATAAATGTTTATTATTCATGCTAGAATTGTATTAACCGGAAACATGATACATGTGTGAATACATAGACAAACTTAATGTCACTAGTATGCCTCTACTAGACTAATTAATCAAAGATGGTTATGTTTCCTAACCATAGACATGAGTTGTCATTTTATTAACGGGATCACATCATTAGGAGAATGATGTGATTGACATGACCCGTTCCCTTATCTTAGCACTTGATCATTTAGTATGTTGCTATTGCTTTTTTCATGACTTATACATGTTCCTACAACTATGAGATTATGCAACTCCCGTTTACCGGAGGAACACTTTGTGTGCTACCAAACGTCACAACGTAACTGGGTGATTATAAAGGAGCTCTACAGGTGTCTCCAAAGGTACATGTTGGGTTGGCGTATATCGAGATTAGGTTTTGTCACTCCGATTATCGGAGAGGTATCTCTGGGCCCTCTCGGTAATGCACATCACTATAAGCCTTACAAGCAATGTGGCCAATGAGTTGGTTACGGAATGATGCATTACGTAACGAGTAAAGGGACTTGCCAGTAACGAGATTGAACTAGGTATTGGATACTGACGATCGAATCTGGGGCAAGTAACATACCGATGACAAAGGGAACAACGTATGTTGTTATGCGGTTTGACCGATAAAGATCTTCGTAGAATATGTAGGAGCCAATATGAGCATCTAGGTTCCGCTATTGGTTATTGACCGGAAATAGTTCTAGGTCATGTCTACATAGTTCTCGAACCCGTAGGGTCCGCACGCTTGACGTTACGATGACAGATATATTATGAGTTTATAAGTTTTGATGTACCGAAGATTGTTCGGAGTCCCGGATGTGATCACGGACATGACGAGGAGTCTCGAAATGGTCGAGACATAAAGATTGATATATTGGAAGCCTATATTTGGATATCGGAAATGTTCCGGGTGAAATCGGGATTTTACCGGAGTACCGGGAGGTTACCGGAATCCCCCGGGGGCTTAATGGGCCTACATGGGCCCTAGTGGAGAGGAAGAGAGGAGGCAAGGGCTGGCCGCGCCCCCTCCCCCCTAGTCCGAATAGGACAAGGAGAGAGGGGCGGCACCCCCCCTTTCCTTCCTCTCTCCCTCCTCCTTCCCCCCTTCTCCTTCTCCAACTAGGAAAGAAGGGAGTCCTACTCCCGGTGGGAGTAGGACTCCCCCTTGGCGCGCCCTCCTTGGCCGGCCGCCCCTCCCCCTTGTCTCCTTTATATATGGGGGTAGGGGGGCACCTCTAGACACACAAGTTGATCTTCGTGATCGTTCCTTAGCCGTGTGCGGTGCCCCCCTCCACCATATTCCACCTCGGTCATATCATAGGAGTGCTTAGGCGAAGCCCTACGTCGGTAGAACATCATCACCGTCACCATGCCGTCGTGCTGACGGAACTCATCCCCGACACCCTGCTGGATCGGAGTCCGGGGATCGTCATCGAGCTGAACGTGTGCTGAACTCGGAGGTGCCGTACGTTCGGTACTTGGATCGGTCGAATCGTGAAGACGTACGACTACATCAACCGCGTTGTTCTAACGCTTCCGCTTTCGGTCTACGAGGGTACGTGGGCAACACTCTCCCCTCTCGTTGCTATGCATCTCCATGATCCTTGCGTGTGCGTAGGATTTTTTTTGAAATTACTACGTTCCCCAACAGGTATGCCGTAATGAGCAGGGGAAGTTCATAGGTGCGTCTTCTGTGGTTTTTGAAGGAATGACCGATCCTGAAACTCTAGAAGCACTCGCGTGCCGCGAGGCAATTGCCCTGAGCGAAGACCTAGGCCTTCAGAATGTGCAAATCTCATCTGACTATCTGAGAGTCATCGGGAGCTCGAGTTGGCAACAAATCTGGGAACACATTGCATGGTTCTACATGACATCAAAGACAGAAGAAACCTATTTCAATCTTGCATCTTCAGCTTTGAACAGCGCAACAACAATGGGGAAGCTCACAGACTAGCTAGGATGACGTCCTCGCTTGATGTGGGACGATATGTTTGGCTAGAATCTCCTCCTGATAATTTATGTATCCCTGTAAACGTTGTTAACTTACAATAAAATGCGTTGTGATCCTAAAAAAAGCAGAGTTCTATATTTTAATTGTAATTTACTTTCGAAGGTCGTGCCGTTAATGTAGAGGCACATAGATTAGCCAGGGCGACACATTTGGTTCGACCAACCCCACGACCAGAGATGTATCCCTCTTTCTGTGGCTTTTGCTGAATAAAACTTGGTTACCCCTAAAAAACATGTTTTATTTTCCAAAGCTTCAATAGAGGAGGCAAGGAATGTGGAGCAAGATCTATATTTTTATTAGGGCGGCGGAAATCAACTTCTAAGTACAAGAAAGTGCTCGATCTGAGAAGTCTTAGGAGATCCAAGTGAGTATCAAACAAGTCCTTGGTGTTAAAAACACAACTTTTGAAGAACAATATTTTAGATTGCCTATGATACGAAAACAGCAATGTACCTTCATATATGATCTTATAAGAATACGATCTTTAGTTGGCTTATAGTAAAATGAAGAAACCAAGGACAAATAATAAAAAAAGACCAATACGCAATATCACACGAGCACCAAAAACACATTGTGGTTTTAGACTCTAAGATAGCAGTGACCAAGCAAAATATTGATCGGTGTTTTGCTCATGTCTACATGCTTCCATTTGTGTCACATTATCTGTGTATACTTTTAATGCACTTTCAAGTTTATCACCACCATACTTTGTTATTGTGTTTGCCTTTATGACACTACATGAAATATGACAATTTATGACAAAAATATAAAGACAGTAGCCGAATTGGTCATACATCAATGGCAAAAAACTTACATGATGGTTACTGATTGTCCAAACCATAGAAGTTTATAGCGATATGTGTCAAAAGTTCGTAATTAATTTCATTGCACGAAATGGCCATAAAAATATCTAGCATTATTTATGATCTTTTTTTGGCCCACTGTAACCAAATCGTATCATCCTAAAATATATGTCGTCTATGTGGCATGTCTACGTACTAGGCACACAACTCATCACCGCCTCTGTGTCATATCTTCGCGTCGATTTCACTTACGTATCCGAAACCTACAAAGTGTAAAACATATTGATGTGTGGGACACACCAACTGATTGGAGTGACCCACATGTCCAGTGCCTATGTGGGATCCACAATGATGTAGGGAACAACCAACATGTGGGACCCACTCACTAGACCTAATTATCTTTTGTAGAACCCACCAAGTGTAAAACAAACTAACAGATGGGACCCGCACACCCATCCGTGGTGTGGGTTCAACACCCTCAATGACGCAGGAGACAACGAACGTGTGGGATCAACTCGTCGAGCATATATTGTGTTTTGCGTGCTGATGTTGTCCATGTATCCGAAACTGACTAAGTGCAAAACACACTAATGAGCAAAACCAACTTACTACCTGGTAAGAACCCATCTGATGTGTGGATTCAACTACTTTTATGTGACCCAATGTATATGACAACCAACAAGTGGGATCCACTTGTAGTTGAGGGTCCTTTTAACTTTGGGGAACATATGCTCCCGGATGGGCAGTGAATTCAAAATAAATAGTAAATACAATATAAAATTCTGTTTTTTGTAGACATTTATGTTAGTGTAACAAGTGTGCTTGACAATTTCCATGTAAAACATGATAGCAATGCTTTGTTAGTGAAAAAGACGAATCAAGTGTAACATTTGGTGTCTGACTTGATTTTCATTTTCCACGGGTCAAAATGCTTAATATTTCCCCCTAAAATTTGCAGGTAGCATTTGGATGTGATCATGAACACATCTAGTTTTTTTTCACATATTTTGACATTCAAAAACATTTTTGGCACGCGGGAGCATGTGCTCCCAGGAGCCGAATAGGATTTCCGCTATTGTTGGGTCTAACAATTGTAACAAAAGAATGGCTAAGTGCCTTGGTAGGAGCTAACAAATCCACCGGGATGTGTTTATTCTTTTTGGGAAAATACCTTTTTGGCACTTTCCTTTTTTGTCAACTTCCCAAAATTACAGTACCAACTTCTCAAAATTCTAGGCATGACTTTGTGAATTTGAAACTTTTGCAATATTTTGAAGCTTTCAAAGTTTTGAACTTCCAAGAAGTCAACTTCTATGAACATTAGTAATTTGAATTTGGAACTTTCAAGTTCAAAATTACGGACTTCCAAAAAACCAAGTTTCAAAGGTTTGCAATTTTAGAACTTTAAAATGTTTACAGGAAAAATCATATGTGTCCCCCCAAACATGAAAGAGAAGAGATGAAAGATACATGAAGAAGTCATGTGCAGCCCCTTCCAAACCCATGGCGTACATAGCGTTTCCAAGATGTGCGGTCATCTCGTGCTCGCAGTGACAGTGTAGTGATCACCCGCAAAAGGAGTCTGTTTGTAATACAAGATGAAATTATTGTATTCTATTCTATATTCAAGCGCCTATCAAAATATACAGGGCCCATCTTGTCTTCCCACTAATTATCAACTAATTTAATCACTTATAGGCCACGGCCTAATAAGCCACCGAGTCAACAAGCCACAAGCTAGAGCTAAGTGGACCTGGAAGAGAGAGCGAGAGGGGGAGGGGCGTGAGGAATTCAACACAAAATTCTCGAGATGATTTTCCAATAAATAAAATACAAAATCAAATTAGATCACGTAGACAGAAAAGACATGTGAACTAATAATCAAAATTAATTTAAATTCTAATGAATACAATAAAAATATATATTTCAGTGAAGATAGTATTAGTACATACTCCCTCCGTTCCAAAATATAGCGCGCCCGCGCTTCCCGAGGTTCTACTTTGACCATAAATTTAACTTTCCGAGGAATAAAAGTTATATAATTGAAAACTCCCTTTGAATACGAATCCACTGGTATAATTTTTGCTCCTGCCGCAGTCGGTCTTATTGGTTAAATTTATGGTCAAAGTTGAAACACGAAAATCAAGGACATGCTATATTTTGGAACGGAGGGAGTATTTCCTTGAAATTAATATATTTGTGAGGATGAATTATTTCTCTATAATAGTTTCTCCTATATTTTTAGTTCGTACTTTTAATATAATTTTTGGATACAAGCCAAATTGTACCTAAATGTGATGTTCTAAAAAAATAGAGATTTATTTGAGATGCATGTATTTCAAATTTTAATTGTATCTAATAGATGGATGGAGAATCATTAAATACCTAAATAAATGGAGAATAATTTAAAACTGGTTCCTAACTTTTTAAATTAGCAACATAATAGTACTATGTTACTTGTAGAGAAAAAATGGCATATTCCAAATAAATATTTTTGAAAAATATTGCACAAGATACGTTAACTTGGTGTTAAAAAATAGAAAAAGAATATTACACAACATGATGGAACAAGAAGGTATGTTTGTAAATCCTAATGAAATGAAGTTGTAGTTTATATTTGATGTAAAAATAAGGAAACACATTATTTTGTGGAGTACAAACTTCTAAGTTTTCCTTGAAGACATGCATCATCTTAGTTATAAGGTAATGTACACCAAGTTTTGTTTTTTGAAAGATCCAGCATTCGCTGGCTTCATTAGATTGAGCAGAATAGAGTGGGTTACAAATTGTGATCAAGTGATCGTGGAAATGGAAGAAAAGAGGGCAGCAGAGGAGGTATTTAGCCCCCCCCCCCAGTGGGTTCTAGCGTTCCATCACGCAACTATCTCGCTATAATGTCCCCGAAAGGGGTCTCAATATCTTTCGCCCCCGCGAGCCGCCATTGCTCCATTGTGCGTCGAATGGCCGCTAGGATGTCGTTTGGGCAGGCTGTCTTCCCCCTGAAAGTACAGTTGTTTCTCTCATTCCACAGCTCCCAGGTTATTGCCATAATCATTGTTTTGATCCCTTTCTTTGCCTCCTTTTTTGCCTTGGAGACGATGCTGGATACTGCTGCTGTGGTACTGTCCTGCTGCTATTGTGTCGGTCGAAGTGAAGAGCAACGCCTCCAGTTTGCAGCCCCCGTCCAGACTGCACGCGAAACCGGGCAGTTCCAGAACAGATGTGTTGAAGACTCCAGGTTTCTAAGGCACAATTGACAGAAATAGGAGTTTGGCCATTGCCTCCTCTGTAACCGGTCGTTACACCAAAGCCTGTCAAGATGGAGCAGCCACTCAAAAAACTTAACTTTCCCGGGGGCCCAAACTTTCCAAACCAAGCTGTTCATATCCGTGGTTGGGGTGGGGGTGTTTTGAAACTGCAGTTTGTATGCCGATTTTGCAGTATAGGCTCCGTTGGTGCTAGCCTTCCAAACAATCGTGTCCTCCGCTTGGCCCTGCTGTAATTGGCCATGGTCTCTGATCCTTTGCGCCATCCTGACAAAATCAGTGATAGTAGCTTCCCAGTCCCCGCTCTGAAGATCCTTTATCCATTGGTGGTCAAAGAGTGCCGCAGCAACCGATCGCGTTTTTCTCTTTGATTGCTTGTAAAGCCGAGGGAAGGAGGTGCTCAACGGTTCATCCCCCAGCCAGCAGCAGGTCCAGAACCTTGCCTTCTTGCCGTTTCCAATGCAGACCCTCGTAGCCTTAGCAAATAGATCCTTGTCTCCTTGATCGCATGGCGTGGGGAAGCCAGTCCAGGGGCTGTTTGGCTGAACCCAGGCTAGCCATAGCCAGCGAAGACGGAGGGCTCTACTCATGCTCTGCAGGTCTGGGATTCCTGCGCCTCCATTCTCCGTTGGGGTGCAAACTATTTTCCAACTAACCTTGCAAGCTGCACCTGTCGCCTCGCTCTCCTGTGCCCACAGGAATCTTCGCCTCACCTTGTCAATCTCTTTTAACAGCTTCTTTGGCGGCCGTAGCGCTGTTAGTGCGAAGGTTGGCATTGCGGAGAGCACACTATGTCGTGGTTCTAAGTCTGACAGTAGAAGTAGGGGTAGGTAAGGAGAGGCGATGTCCTAGCTATGGAGTAGTTGTGGAGACAAGTGATGTACGAGTTCAGCCCTTCTCGGAGGAAGTAACAGCCCCACGTCTCGGAGCCCCGAGGCGGTCGAGTGGATTATGGATATGAGTATTACAAGAATGCGAACCCCTCTACGTGGAGGAGGGTGGCTTATATAAGTGCGCCAGACCCCAGCCAGCCCACGTATTGGAGAGGTTAAAGTACATTAAGTGCAGGCGTTCTTGGTAATGCCCTCATAAAGTGTCTTAACTATCATTAAGTCTATTCAATAGCAAGCCGTTGTCTTTGGAGTGCATTTCGACCTTCCGGTGGTCGAGTGAGTCTTCATGGTCGAGTGAGTCTTCCATGGTCGAGTCCTTCGATCGGTCAGTGGGTTCCTCTTTGGTCGACTGGAAGATGATCTCTTCTAAGAGTGTCCTTGGGTAGGACGTTTAGGTCAGGCCTATGACCCTACCCTAGGTACATGAATCCATCATTAGCCCCCGAATGGATTGAGGCTTGAGTGAAGGAGGAGTTGACGTTGTTTCCGATTGTCTTTTGCGTATCGGCTACGTGTTGTCTTGGATCAAGATCTTCTCTGTTGATAACAAGCAACTTTTCTTTAGTCGACTTGATCCATTCTTGTTCTTTGGTCGAGTGACCTTCTTTTACTTTGCTATTCCCGAGCGACGGATCGCAGGAAATCTCGCGCTTGACAGACCGATCTGTCTCTCGCGGATCTCGCGGGATATGAAATTTGGGGAAGCGCGCGAAGCGGAACGGACTGCGGCGTTCGGATGGGACATAACAGGAACGCCTCGATTTCCGCGCCGCCTTTTCCGCCACGTATCATGCAGCGCAACTGTTCGGGATATGATTGGATTGTTCGGGTCCACCTGTCATCCACTCGGAAGGGATGTTATAAATGCAACTCGCGGGGGCTTCTGCACAGTACCCTGTTCTTCTTCCTCCGCTCTCTTCGCCTCCGCCCTCCGCAACTGCTGCTGCTCCTGCTACTTCCTCTCCTGCGCATTCCGCCGGCCACCATGGGCAAAGAGAAGACAGCGGTGTTGGAGCGCGCGAAGAAGGCGTCGGCGGCGGAGAGGGCGTCGGCGGCTGAGAAGGCGAAGGGGAGATCTACCGGTCGCGGCGGTTCCTCGTCGAGATCCAACTTGCCGAAGGGCTGGGTCCAGGGAGATTGGATCCAGTCGACCATCAGGGAGAAGGATCTCCTCGACATGGCCAACGACGGGTTGATCCCCCACGGTGCCGCGAGGCTTCACGCCGAGTGGCAGCCTCGGCCGTAAGAGAGGCGAAAGTCGTGCTTCGCCACTCATGTCGACCGAGGTTTTTCGCTGCCACCGAGTGTCTTCTTTCGGGGTTTTCTGAATTTCTTCGGAGCCCAGCTCCACCATTTTACTCCAAACTCCATTGCGTATCTTGCTGCGTTTGTGTCTATGTGCGAAAACTTCACAGGCTGTCGACCGCCTTTGGGGTTTGTTCAAGTATATCTTCACATGTCGCTCTCAGACTGTGAAGAAGGCAAGCCCTGGTGACGAGAAGACCCAAGTAGTTCAGGTGTGCGGTGGCCTTGGGGTCCAATTGAGGAACAAGAGCACTTTCCCAGCTATGTCTTTCCCCGAGTCGGTCAGAGGCTGGCAGTCGACCTGGTTCTCTGCTGTAGCAGTCGACGCCGGACAGTCGAGTGGTCTTCCTCCATTTACCATGAGTCGAGTGAACAGACCCTCCTCCCTGAAAGTGGTTCCAGAGGAGAGAACTGAGGTGAAGATGTTGATGGATCGCGTGGTGCAGCTGGTAAGGGACGGTGTGACTGGCATGGATCTCTTGGAGGTTTTTCTTCGGAGGCGAATCCAGCCTCTTCAGTTCCGGAGTCACTGCATGTGGCTGTATTGCGGCACCGAAGACGAGACTCGCGTCCACCCGGAGGCAGTCGACGATGTCGTAGTGGAAAGATGGATGGCTGCGATTACTGGGAACAAGGACAACCCTCGCGGATCCCGGAGGATTTCCCCACTTGATCGCAACAGCGTTCCAGAAAAGGTACGTTTGCTCTGTTTTCCGTTGTACATCCGTCGAGTGTGTTTACAGAACTTGATCGGTCGAACTCGCTTTGATATTCCTGTGCTCTTCTCGAATCGTACTCAATGCCCAATGGCGCTCGAGACTCCGATCGAGGAGGGGAAGAAGCCAGCGGCGGCGAGAGCCAGGAAGAGTGGGATTCAGACTTTGCAGAAGACGACGATGACGACGATGACGATGACGAAGATGATGATGACGAGGATGAAGAGGAGGAGGAGGCACCACCGCGCTCAGAAAGGCGGTCAAAACTTGTGCACGACCCTTCGACTGAACGCGATAAGGGAGTGGCGACTGCCTCACAGTCGACCAAACGCCCTCGGCCCGCTTCTCCGGTGCCGACTGAGAAGGCGCCGAAGCAGTCGAAAGTAGCTCCGTCGAGGACGACCAAGCCTCTGCCAAAGATGAAGGTAGCCATCCCCACCATTTCAGCGGCTGCAACTTCCGAAACTTCAGGCAAGGCTGAGGACCATGAGATGGAGGACGCGGCGACTTCAAATCCCGGTACTACAACTTTAAATCTTGTTCTTGGTCCACTGATGTATAATTCCTGACTTTGACTTTTTCCTGAAGCTCCAACCAATGACATTATCACCCTTCCCGACGATGATGATGAGGATGAGGAACCGTTGAGGACTAGGAGGAGCAGGAAGTCATCATCGCCAAGCAAAGACGAGGTGTGATGGCGCCCGAGACCATTGCGACGGAAGGGGAGGTCAGCACTCGACCCACCGTGTCGTTCGCGGTGCCGTTGACGAGTGCTCGACCCACTTCGTTGAGTGCTGGACAGCCTTCGATCTTCGCCACGCACCACGTCCCAGAGGACCAGGCTAGTGCTGCTAAGGAGGCGATCCGTCAAGCAGAGATCATGATGGAGCAGGTGAAGATCGTTCGGGACGCGAGCCAAGCAGCTTACGACGCCAGCTCCGCCCTTTGAGCAATGTTGGTCGATCGACCACCGCCTGTTCTGTTAGGATATGCTATCAAAACCTTTCTTTCTGGAATTCATAGCAGTCACCCACTGGGTGTGTTGGTAAAAACTCCGTATTAGCGGGGGCACGCTGAGTGCACCCGCTGGGTGTAGTCCCCAAGGCTAAGGTCGACTGCTGGCAGTCGGTCTTAGGCTTACTAAGTAGATATTGATCATCACTCGAATGGAACGAATGGGTTTCTGAGACCAGTGGGGGCACGCTGAGTGCACCCACTGGGTGTAGTCCCCGAGACTGTGGTCGACTGCTGGCAGTTGACTACAGTCTGAAGAAGTTTCGGTCGACTGGTCGACTCACTCTCTCTTTTTTTTTGCTGGTCGACTGGTCGACTCTGTCTTGAATAAGACCAGTGGGGGCACGCTGAGTGCACCCACTGGGTGTAGTCCCCGAGATTACGGTCGAATGCTTGCATTCGACTGTAATCTTAGAAACGCATCACTTTCCTTTATTCACTCGGAAGTGGATTATCTCTGATATTTTGCAATTGACTCTTCGTAGAAATCCTGCGATCTTGCGGCGCGCTATACTGAACTGGAGCAAAAGCATATTCATCTCGAGTTGGACTTGAAGCTAGTGCAGGAGAATCTGACGAAGGCAAAGGAGGAGACCAAAGGTATGTTTGGTGAGATTTCGACGACTCTTTTCTCCCCTCATTTGCTTCAAACCTGACTTTGCTGTGATTTACAGGCAAGGTGAAGGAGGCCCAGAGGAAGAAGGAGCTTGAGCTGTTTGAGAAGATCAAGCTCGCTGATGAAAAGCCGACCTCGATCCACCAAGCTCGAAGCGAGACAACGCCTAATCTGAAGGCTGCTCGGCCATTGCCACCAAGGATGTTGAACGAGTGAAAGCTGACAAGACTACTCTGACTGAGAAGATCAACCAGATGGCTGGGAGGAAGAACGAGCTGGAAGGCTTCTTGGGTGGTCTTGCTAAAAAATTGTTCCTTAAGCTTGAAGGTAATCTTCTTCGCTCGACCAATTCTCCCAACTGTTATGTTCCCATTCGATCGCTTTTCTTGATTCGGGATTTTGTCTTTGCGAGTTACTGTCGCAACTTTGAAGAAGAAACCAGCCGGTGAGACGAACCTTGACCCTGTCAACTCTCCGGTGAATGATGAAACCGCCATGAACATCTTCCGACTGGAGTCCCGTGTTGCCGCCGTCGTGGATTATCTCGCAAGACTGAAGGTTGCTACATCCCGCATCGACGACGCCCGCCTGTGGAAACACTCCAAAATGACCTCGAGTCGTTGGTGACTCGACTGAACGCTGTCCCTGACCGAGTGCAAGAGTGGAAGAAGTCTTCAGCTCGATGTGGCGCGGATGTCGCCTTGTGTCTGGCACGAGTCCATTGTAAGGATGCCCGAGAGGATAAGCTGGCGGCTCTCCGAGTGGCCAACACCAAAAAGCACGACTTCAGGGCCTTCATGGAGACTTTCATTACTGCTGCTACGCGGATTGCAGATGGGATTGATCTTGACGAGTTCGTTGCTCCATCCAGCCCTCCACAGGAGGGGTAAAAAACTTTCTTTGACCTTAAATTTGCCTCGGTATGCCGAGTGGAGATGTAACCGATAAAACCTTAACAGGCTTGGTGCCTGAGCACTCTCGGTTCTTTTAGGTATCGACCTAAATTTAGATTGGATGTTTGCTTTTGGCTTGAATTGCCCCTTTGCAGGTTAACAGCAAGATGCCCACTACAGTCGACTTATTCCTTAGGCAAGCACTGGGCTGCAGCTAAGTTCCCGAGTGAGAAGTTCGCTCTTCACTCGGTAGGATTTCTTTTACCTTAGGCGAGCACTGGGCTGCAGCTAAGCCCCCGAGTGAGAGGTTTGCTCTTCACTCGGTAGGATTTCTTTTACCTTAGGCGAGCACTGGGCTGCAGCTAAGCCCCCGAGTGAGAGGTTTGCTCTTCACTCGGTAGGATTTCTTTTACCTTAGGCGAGCACTGGGCTGCAGCTAAGCCTCCGAGTGAGAGGTTTACTCTTCACTCGGTAGGATTTATTTTACCTTAGGCGAGCACTGGGCTGCAGCTAAGCCCCCGAGTGAGAGGTTTGCTCTTCACTCGGTAGGATTTCTTTGCCTTAGGCGAGCATCTGGCTGCAGCTAAGCCCCGAGTGAGAGGTTTGCTCTTCACTCGGTGGGATTTCTTTATCTTAGGCGAGCACTGGGCTGCAGCTAAGCCCCCGAGTGAGAGGTTTGCTCTTCACTCGGTAGGATTTCTTTTATCTTAGGCGAGCACTGGGCTGCAGCTAAGCCCCCGAGTGAGAGGTTTGCTCTACACTCGGTAGGATTTCCGTTGTATTTGTGGCGAAGCTCGGAGGAGAGGGTCACGATCGACCTGCACCTCGTCTTCCTTGCGAACGCACATCATACTTATGGTGTAGCTCGGAGGAGAGGGTCGCAGTCGACCTGCGCCTCGCCTTCCTTAAGTAACGCACATCATACTTATGGTGTAGCTCGGAGGAGAGGTCGCATCGACCTGCGCCTGCCTTCCTTGCTAGCATACTTTATACTTAGGCGAGTCCTTGACTGCAGCTAAGCCTCAGTGGAAGTCGGCTTACCACTCGGTAGGATTTTTAATAACTTAGGCGAGCATCGAGCTGCAGCTAAGCCTCCAGTGGAAGTCCGGCTTACCACTCGGTAGGATTTTTAATAACTTAGGCGAGCACTGAGCTGCAGCTAAGCCTCCGAGTAGAAGTCTGGCTTACCACTCGGTAGGATTTTTAATAACTTAGGCGAGCACTGAGCTGCAGCTAAGCCTCCGAGTAGAAGTCTGGCTTACCACTCGGTAGGATTTTTAATAACTTAGGCGAGCATCGAGCTGCAGCTAAGCCTCCGAGTAGAAGTCCGCTTACCACTCGGTGGGATTTTTAATAACTTAGGCGAGCATCGAGCTGCAGCTAAGCCTCCGAGTAGAAGTCCGCTTACCACTCGGTAGGATTTTTAATAACTTAGGCGAGCACTGAGCTGCAGCTAAGCCTCCGAGTAGAAGTCTGGCTTACCACTCGGTAGGATTTTTTGTAACTTAGGCGAAACGGATTCGCAGCTAAGCCTCCGAGTGGAAGTCTGGCTTATCACTCGGTAGGATTTGTACACACTTAGGCGAAACGGATTCGCGACTAAGCCACCCACTAGGGGAAAATTTTGCTGGACCAAAAAATAAAAAGTGACAAAAATTATGAAGGAATTATGACACTATTATTTCAAAGCCCATAAATCTATAGAAGTACTTTATTACAACTCTTTCGAGTGAAAAACTTTAAGTGTAAAACGGGCGGAGCAGATCCGCGTTCCAAGCTCGGGGCTCTTCGATATTGTGTTCGACGTTATAGAGACGATACGCCCCATTGTGGAGAACCTTTGTGACGATGAAGGGTCCTTCCCAGGAAGGAGTGAGCTTATGTTGCTTCTGCTGATCCACTCGAAGGACCAGATCTCCTTCCTGGAAGGCTCGACCTCTCACATTTCTGGCGTACAGGCGACGCAAGTCTTGCTGGTAAATGGTCGAGCGGATCAGAGCCATTTCCCTTTCCTCTTCTAGGAGGTCGACTGCATCCTGACGCGCTTGCTCAGCTTACGCTTCATTGTAAAGTTCAATTCGGGAGCATTGTGAAGGAGATCACTCGGTAAGACTGCTACGCTCCATAGACCAGAAGAAAGGAGTTCTCCCGATCGACCGATTAGGCGTGGTCCGCAAACCCCAAAGCAGAAGGAAGTTCGTCGACCCAAGCTCCAGCCGCATGCTTGAGATCTCGCATCAATCGGGCTTCGGACCTTTGAGGATTAATCCATTGGCTCGTTCGCTGTCCGTTCGACTGTGGATGGGCGACTGAAGCATAGTCGACTCGTGTGCCTTGGGAGTTACAGAAATCCTTGAATTCTTCCGAGTCAAAATTCGACCCATTGTCCGTGATAATCGTATGCGGGACTCCATATCGAACGTCAACCCTCGACGAAGGAAACAACGAGACCAAAGATCAAGTTTTTGATTGGCTTAGCTTCAATCCACTTGGTGAACTTGTCGACTGCCACCAGTACATGCGTGAAACCGCTCCGACCTGTTCGCAAGGGACCGATCATGTCCAACCCCCATACCGCGAAAGGCCAGACGAGTGGAATGGTCTTCAAGGCTCGACGCAGCTTGTGTGACATATTGGAGTAGAACTGGCATCCTTCGCACTTGTCCACTATTTCTTTCGCCATCTCATTTGCTCTTGGCCAGTAAAATCCGGCTCGGTATGCTTTGGCTACAATGGTCCGAGAGGACGCATGGTGACCATAGGTCCCCGAGTGGATATCATTGAGTATGACTCGACCTTCTTCTGGCGTTATGCATTTTTGTCCGACTCCTGTCGGGCTTTCTCTATACAACTGCCCATTGATGACGGTAAAAGCTTTGGATCGACGGACGATCTGTCGAGCCTCTTCCTCATCCTCTGGGAGTTCCTTTCTCAGAATGTATGCGATGTATGGAATTGTCCAATCTGGAGTGACCACCAAAACTTCCATGATCAAGTCGACCACCGCCGGGACCTCAACCTCAGTCGGGTCTGTGGCACTCTTGGGTTGTGGAGCTTCCTCTGTGAAGGGATCTTCTTTAACTGACGGAGTATGTATATGTTCCAAAAACACACCACTCGGAATGGCTTCTCTTTTGGACCCTATCTTCGCCAGATCATCTGCTGCTTGATTTTTCAATCGGGGGATGTGATGGAGTTCCAACCCCTCGAACTTCTTTTCCAGCTTCCTCACTTTGCATTGCAGTATCCAATCATATTTGGGCTTCTCACGCCCCACTCTTTCATCACTTGATTGACCACTAGATCTGAATCGCCATAGACCATCAAAGTGACGGACGCCGAGTGAGATGGCCATGCGCAATCCATATAAGAGGGCTTCATACTCGCCTTATTGTTGGAGGAATCAAAGTGAATCGGAGCACATACCTAAGCTTATCTCCTCTGGGGAAACTAGAACAACCCAAAGACTGAACCATTCAGCATCTTGGAGCCGTGAAGAACATGGTCCAATGCTCCGAGTGAACTTCATCGGCTGCTGTTGTTCAATCCACTCGGCAAGGAAATCCGCTATAGCACAGGACTTAATGGCTTTCTTTGCCTCGAATTTGATATCAAGGGAAGAAGTTCAATCGCCCATTTCGCCACTCGACCGGGTTGCGCTCTGTTGTGCGGGATCTCTCGATAAAGGGCGTCGGCGGCATCGTGATAGAATGATCGAGAAGTAGTGAGCAACCTTCTTTGTGGTCATGTATATACCATACACAAGCTTCGATAATGAGGGTATCTCGCTGGATGGAGTCAAGACTTGAGACGGATAATACACCGGCGCTGAACTTTGAAGGCCTTTCCTTCCTCTTCCCGCCGGTAGTAAGCAAGATCGACAACTTGTCCGGTGGCTGCAATGTAAAGCAACAGAGGCTCTTTGCTGATTGGAGCAGCAAGCACCGGCTGGGTGGAGAGCGAGCTTTTAGCTCGGCAAACGCTGCATCGACTTCTCGAGTCCACTCGAATTTGTCGCCTTCTTCATCGGTCGGTAAAGAGGTAATGCCTTTTCACCGAGTCGTGAGATGAATCGACTTAAAGCGCCAAGCATCCAAGAAGCTTCGGACGTCCGCACTCGCATGTATGCGTTTCATTCAGAGAATAGTGCCGATCTTCTACGGGTTAGCGCCGATCCTCGCTCGAAATAAGAAAACCGAGTAACTTTCCACCGGGAACTCCGAATGTGCACTTTGACGGATTGAGCTTGATATCGCACCTTCCGAGGTTGGCAAATGTTTCGCAAGGTCGCAAGCAGGTCGGAACCTTTTCGCGACTTAACGACGATATCATCCATATACGCTTCCACATTCCGACCGATTTGAGTGAGAAGACACTTCAATCATTCGCATAAATGTGGCTCCGGCATTCTTGAGGCCGAATGGCATGGTGATATAGCGAAGCACCGAATGGAGTGATGAAAGCTGTTTTATTTCATCGGGTCCATCTGCACGGATCGATGATACGGAATATGCATCTAGAAAAGACAATCTCTCACCCCGCGGTCGAGTCAACAATTTGATCTATGCGGGAGAGAAAATGATCCTTCGGCAGGCCCGATTAATGTGCTTAAAATCAATGCACATGCGGAGTGAGTTGTCCTTCTTGGGAACCATGACGACATTAGTGAGCCACTGGAGTGGTATATCTCGAATAAATCCTGCGTCAACGGTCGAGCCACTTCTTCACCAATAGCTTTTCTCTTACGACGGCGGACGCCAAGATGCTCTTTGACTGGTTTCGCTGACTTGTCGACTCGGAGGCGATGCTCAGCCAATTCCACAGGAACACGGCATGTCGGTGGCTTCCATGCGAAATGTCCCATTCTCACGGAGGAACCGGATGGCGCTTCTTCCTATTTCGAGTCGAGTGTTGTGGAGATGTGGGTCGGGCTGCATTGGGATCATCGGATGAATATGGATCGGCCGTCTCACCGCATTTAATGGAATGCGAACTGTTGTTGGCTTCTTGGATCGTAACAAGTCACTTGGATCTGCGGTTTGCATGTATTCGTCGATTCGACCGCTGTCACTTGGGAGTCGGCAATCTTGAGCCCTTCAAAGCACTCTTTCGCCTTCTTCCGATCGCCGGTGGCGGTGATCACTCCCTTTGGTCCTGGCATTTTCAGTTTGAGGTACACGTAGCATGGTCGAGCCATGAATCGTGCGTGGCGGCCTCCCAAAATGGCGTGGTATGCACTCTGAAAATCCACAACCTCAAAGGTCAACTTTTCTTTGCGGAAGTGCTTGGAATCGCCAAAACCACGCCGAGGCTATTTGGCCGAGTGAGTTGGCCTTCTTCCCTGGTATGACTCGTGGAAACTCATATTGTCGGGCGCCAATCGACATCGGAATGCCCATCCCTTTCAATGTATCCAAGATATAACAAATTCAGCCCACTACCACCATCCATCAGCACTTTTGTCGGCCGAGTGCTTCGACAAGCCGGATCGACCACTAACGCTTGCCGCCCAGGAGTGGCAATGTGAGTCGGGTGATCAGATTGGTCGAATGTGATGGGTGTCTGGGACCACTTCACATAACTTGGCTTTACTGGGGCAACCATATTCACCTCCCGGTTAATGACTTTCAGTCGACTTTTGCTTTCCACATCCGCGAAGATCATCAGAGTGGAGTTGACATGCGGGTATTCCTCCTCACTGTCCTCTTTGTCTCCGGCCTTGTCCGGCTCCTTCTCCTTGTCCTTAGACTGTTTTCCCTGAAACTGCTGGATCAGGAGTCGACACTGGCGAGTGGTGTGCTTCGGGTAAATAATGTTGCCCTCTTCATCCTTCTTCGTGTGAATATGGCATGGCATATCCATCACGTAATTCCCTTCTTTATCTTTTACTTTCTTTGGATTCCAGGATCCTTTCGGCTTCCCCTTGAACTTTCCCTGAGTCACGGCCAGGGCCTCTCCAGGAGCTGCTGGCTCGGCTTTTCGTTTCTGCTTCCGACTGGAATTTCCCTTCTCCGACTGGCTTGGCTTGTACTTGCCGCTTCGGAGTCGGTCTTCTTCCTCGCCATTGGCATATTTGCTAGCAATCTCCATCATTCGACTCAGGGTCATGTCCCCGGTTCGACCAAACTTCAGACTCAATTCTCTGTTTTTGACGCCATCTTTGAAGGCGCAAACCGCCTGATGGTCAGACACATTTTCCACGGTATGGTGCAAGGTAATCCACCTCTGGATGTACTCTCGGAGAGTTTCATTGGTCTTCTGCACACAAACTTGCAGCTCTGTCAAACCAGCCGGTCGCTTGCAAGTCCCTTCAAAAGTCCTGACGAACACTCGAGACAAATCTTCCCAAGTATATATCTTTCTTTGTGAGGTAACCGATTCAGCCATGCTCTAGCGTAACCTTCCAACATGAGGGCAAATGCTTCATGGCCACCTCATCATTCCCACCACCAATCTGAACAGCCACTCGGTAATCGTCAAGCCAAGTTTGGGCTTGGATTCCCCGATGAACTTGTCGACTCCTGTTGCCAATCTGAAATTGGGGGATCATGCGGCTCGATAGCTCGCTAAAACACTCCGGACCGAGATATGCACTCGACTGCTGGTGGGTGCATCCCTCTCGGGTCCGCCTCGATGGGCTCTGTTCCGGTCGACCAAGCCTTGCACGATAATGGATCGCGCGTCAAAGCCTGGTTCCCTGGGGTCGACTGGAACTCTTCGCCCCGTACTGAACTGTCGTCTATCATCTTGCCGCCGAGGAGCGTACGACCCTTCCCTCGGAGGGGAAAGGGGCACTCGACGCCTGTCATCTCGGTCGAATCGGTCTCCGTGCTGCTCTCGCCGGTTGTCGCGCCCTTCTCGCCGCGGAGGCGATCTGGGGCTGTGAGCCGATGGGCCGGTGTTCGCAGCGACGGATCGATCGTGAATCTGTTCTTGCGATCGCGACACGGCTGAGTTCTCGGTCTCCTGCCGCTCTGAGTAAATCTCGATCTGCGCAAGCCTCTCCCGGCTTCCGATTGGGGCGGCTGGATGGACTCTGCGGCGAGAAGGCAGCTGCTAAATTCTGAATCTGGCGCGGCGGTATACCGAGTCGGTGGGAAGAGTCGGCGCCGACCGCTTCGGGATCCGTTGCGCAAGACGCTTCGTCGAGTGCTCGCTGAAGATTCTCCAGCGAGCGCGTTCACCACATTGGCCAAACGTGCTTCCTCCAAGGCACGAGCCTCGTGGGTTTCTCCGGCGATAGGAGTATGAAGTGCATCCATGTTCTCGCGACGAAGCTCTTCTCTCGCAGAGAGTCGAGTGTCTCGGGCTGGTACTCTTCGTGCTCTTGCACGGGTCTCTCCTCCGCGACTCCACCGCCGTGGGGTGGCCGGGAGGATCGCGAGGGTCGTCGACCATGAGGATCTCCGCCGCTGGATCACTGCTATCACACTCGGACGCAGATCTCTCTGGAGCCAATCGTGATCGAACAAGCCGTAGAGGATTAAATCGGGCTCGATGGCCGCGACTTGGGCGGTGGCTGTCTGGCGAGCCACCGCGTGTTTCACCCACCGCTGGAGCCTCGACCGACCAGAACGCTTGCGCTGGTGGGAGACTGGGCGGGCGACCGATAGGGGAGTCAACCGATACGGGGTCGACGGCTGCCGCAGCAGAACGCCGCGAACACATGCGCGAAAGTGTGTCACCCCGCGGACGGGGAGCGCCTCGATGTCAAGTGGAGCCTCCTAGAGCCATGCGGAGTCGTCAGCGACAAAAGTGAGAGCACCGAGACGGATCTCGCGCCCCTCAACCAAAACTCCAGCAGTCATCATGATGAAGGTACTCGGAAGTACTGCAACTCCTCCACAAATCGCTAAAACACCAGCCCCACGGTGGGCGCCAACTGTCGTGGTTCTAAGTCTGACAGTAGAAGTAGGGTTAGGTAAGGAGAGGCGATGTCCTAGCTATGGAGTAGTTGTGGAGACAAGTGATGTACGAGTTCAGGCCCTTCTCGGAGGAAGTAACAGCCCTACGTCTCGGAGCCCTGAGGCGGTCGAGTGGATTATGGATATGAGTATTACAAGAATGCGAACCCCTCTACCTGTGGAGGAGGGTGGCTTATATAGAGTGCGCCAGGACCCCAGCCAGCCCACGTATTGGAGAGGTTAAAGTACATTAAGTCTGGGGCGTTACTGGTAACGCCCCTCATAAAGTGTCTTAACTATCATTAAGTCTATTCAATAGCAAGCCGTTGTGCTGCGGAGTGCCTTCTGACCTTCTGGTGGTCGAGTGAGTCTTCATGGTCGAGTGAGTCTTCCATGGTCGAGTCCTTCCAGTCAGTCGAGTGGGTTCCTCTTTGGTCGACTGGAAGATGATCTCTTCTGAGAGTGTCCTTGGGTAGGACGTTTAGGTCAGGCCTATGACCCTACCCTAGGTACATGAATCCATCACACTACGTACTAAAACTCGTCTACCGACGATGTTCATAAGCTTTCCTTTCCATCCGGCCAGTCTAGCCCTAATCCTATCTAAAATGAACTGAAGATGCACTAGTCTAATTCTACGTGAAGAGATGGGCAGACCCAGATAAGTCATCGGGAAGTCTACAATTTTTCCCCCAAAATCCTGCAGCACCTCCGAGAGGTTTAAGCCTTCACATCTAATTGGTGCTACTGACGATTTCTCCTGGTTCAGTCTAAGGCCTGTTGCATCGCCAAAAAGGTATAGGATTTGAAGCAGAGTTTGCACCTCCTTTCTGGTCGGATTTGCGAAGATCACGGCGTCGTCGGCATAGAGATAGTGCAGAACAGGGCATTAGCACCGGTTCGTAAGGACCTATAGTGCCGGTTACATAACCGCACTAATTTGTGGTCACTAAAGTTCTCTTTAGCACCGGTTCAGTACGAACCGGTGCTAAAGGGCAACCACGTGGCACTAGCCAGCTCCGGGGCTCGAGTTTTAGTACCGGTTGGTAACACCAACGGTACTATAAGGTTTGGAGGGTTTTGGTTTTATGATTTCTTTTTCATTTAATTTTGTGTTTCCATTTTAGTTCTTTTTCGTTTCTTTGGTATTTTACGATACTACACATTGTACACGTTATGCATATATATATATATATATATATATATATATATATATATATATATATATATAATTTCTAGTAGAACCAATCATGCATATATATATCACATCAATGTCTCACAAATTAAACCACCATATTAATTAATTCACACATACACACATGTACAGATATATACAATTTCTCCTACATATGAATGTTGCCTTCGGAGCCAGTCTAATTGGTGCCTTCGGAGCACGATGACAATTGAAAGTGGTTTTCATTGGGGCGGTAGCGGGTAATAGAATTCTCTATTCGGATTTATGACCTGGTCGAGCAAAAATCCCGCTATTTCCTCTTGAAGTGCTTCTACGCGCTCCGTTTCTATGAGCTTCTCCCACACCTCTTTGAACTGTTAAGAAGGAGATCAATATGCATGTGTATTAGTTGTGTGACTAGCTAGATATTGATAATGGTGTAAAAATTGTGAATAGTGTTCTGACAAGCGTACCCATTGCTGTCTTTGAGATCTGCTCCTTTGGACGCCATCATGCGAATATTCCATAACGCAGAATGCACACAGATCATTACCCTGCTACCGCTTGAGGCCTTTATGAGAATGGAATTTGATCAGATAAAAATTAATCAAGCATGATAATTAAAGAGATGGCAGCTAGCTAGCTAGCTAGCTAGTACTACTTAATTACTTACCTTGGGTCGTAACCATTCAAGCTTTTATTTCCACGGGCCGGGCGTGACGCTGATGAATCTTGCCCAAGCCCTGCCCACCGACAAAGAAAATGAATAAAGGGGTTATTAAATAGTTCATATCATGAAATGACGAACTAAATAGGCCGAGATATATAGTTAATAATGATTGAAATTACCTGTTGACTATCCCATACAAGATGTTAAAGTCAGTTTTTTTTGAGACTAGTGAGTCAAGTACTTCAACTGTTCCGTCATCAACTTTAATGATACACAAGACCCAGTGAAATCTGCATATGCACACACGTTTACATGTCTTAATTAAGCGGGCATATGTTAGCAAAAACATGTAGCTATAGCTAGTAGGCAAAAACAGAGAATTTGTAGTACAAGACAGTGTGACTCACCCAAAGTGGTAAGGAAGTAGTATATCTTCATTGTATTTGAGGCGCTTTAAGAACTCTAGCATGCTGTCCTCTACTTCCTTTGCATGATGTTCATTTATCTTCCATGTGAATTCATTAACGGTGTTTGGGTCAATGAACCCAATGCCATAGCGTCCACCTTTTCTCATTTCATATATCTTCATCCCGCATAATACCACGTAAAAGAATATATATAGTGAGGATAATTACAGGTAATGATTGATCTCAAAGATCACTACAGCTAGCTTGAGACTTAAATTATAGAAAGAAATCACTTACGAGACAATATGGCGACGATAGATTTTTCGAGTGCTTCCTTATTGTATAACTGAAACAGTTCTAAATACTCAACGGACCCAGCTTTCTCATGGTAGTAATGGTCCTCCTTGACATTCACCATGAGGGACACTCGATCTGAAATCTTGGTCATGTTCATGTACCATTGATGCAATTCATACATTCTCGTTGGGAGGTTCTTGACCTTGTCCGGCGCGACCAAAGGTTGGCCCGGACATATTGCCGTTTACTTCATCCTCTCTAAGCAAAGGCATGGGCTCGATCTCGAGGAGTTGTCCAACAGTGATCTTGAGAACTTCAGCCTGCATTATATGCTCCTCCGTTATTACCACATTGCCCACCTCGGGAACATGCACTGTTTGCCCACAATAATATTGGGCGCCAGATGTCATCTGTTGTTGGCACAACAAGCGAGGGATCGATTCGCCGCTGTTCTCCCAGTGGGAATGGTTTTCCGCATTTTTGGCAGCTGCTTCTTGTTTGCTCGATCCCGATGTAGGCGTGCTCGCCTCCCTTTGTAGGCGTGCTCGATTTAACTTCCGATGTGGCGCTCATAGTGCGTGTCAACAGGCTTGGAAGCTGGTGGTTGAACCATATGAATGAAGTGGTCAATCGTTTCCTCGTGCACTTTCTCCTTGGCGGCGGTGGTGGTTTCGGTGCAAAATGGGCTTCCACCTCGGCCTTCGATATGGCTGTGATTTCCTCCTCGGACTTGTCATAAGACCTCTGCGGAAGAGGCTTGTGCTTGGACCATATTTATACCGCTTGCCTCCGCTTTGTACTTCCAGCTGTACTACCTCGACTTCGTCTGGCTACGCACTGAGCTGCGGGGTGTCTCTGCGATTGCCGAGGCGGCGGAGATGGCCGACGGACTGAGTTGGACGAGGAGGAGGAGGGCCTGAGGTTGTGCCGGACTTGGAGGAGGAGGGACGTCGACGCTGTGGCGGACTTAGAGGATTGTCGACACTTTGCCGGACTTGAGGAGGAGGATTGTCCCGACACTTTGCGGACTTGGAGGAGGGAGTCTGCTGACTCGGTGGCGGACTTCGACGAGGACTCGGGTGACGCGGTGTGGGTGGCGTTGGAAAGATGATGCAATCCTTTTTCCATAGGATGATACGATGTTTGGCCTCTCCGAGAAAGCGCTCGCCGTCACCTCCAGCAATGTCAAGCTGTAGCCCCGAATATGGGTCCAGCACATCGTCAACCACGACACGAGCATAGCCTGCTGTAATCGGGTTGCCATGGAAGGTTGCCTCGGGGGGATTTGTGAAAGCACAGCCGTCCGCCACCTTCATGGATATGTTCTTCATTTTGTAGTGTAGCTCGCAGTTAGTGTTCTCCGTGATGTCATCCACGGGTATCTACCAACATTGGGTCGTCAGGGACGGAACCCACGCCGCTTCTCGGCATGGATGGGCGGTGCTATCAATCTTTGGATCATCCGCTAGCTGCAGCAGCTGTTGAGACCCCTTTGATGGGTAAGTGAGTCGATCGCTCTCGCCGCCGCTGGAATTTGTTGCCAATTCCACTTGACTTGCTTCTAGGCCTTGAAGGCGTTCATAGTCCCGCTTCCTCTGCTCCTCCTCCATCTTCCTCTTCTTCTCCTCCGCAATCTTCTTTCTCGCACGGGTTCTGTAGTCGGTGTTCCAGTCTGAAAACCCCTCATACCACGGAATAGCGCCCTTGCCTCGTGTTCTTCCCGGGTGTTCAGGATTTCCCAGGGCACGCGTAAGCTCGTCGTTCTCTCTGTTGGGCTGGAACACCCCCGTTCGTGCCTCTTCTATTGCAACAAGTATCGCATCGTCGGCTCCTTGAGACTTGCCCTCGTCGAAACTTTTCTGTCTCCGGTCCAACTCCTCCCATGCGCATAGAACCAAGTCCCGACTCGACGGGCCAGCTCTTAGTAACCGGAGTGACACCTGCATCCTCCATCTCTTTCTCAGACTTATCCCACTTAGGCATTGCCACCGCATAGCCACCTGGCCCCAGCTTATGGAACTTATCCTTCTTTTCGGCATTCTTCTTGTTTATTCTCGACCGTTCCTTAGCTAATTCCGAATCCTTTAATTTCACGAAATCGGCCCAATGATCACGTTGGTTCTCCGGTGTTCCCTTGAATCTGGAGTCTTCCTTCCTCCGCCGACGTACTTGTTCCATTCACCATTCTTGTAGTTCTTGAATGCGATCGCCATCATCTTAAGAGCAGCCTCTTTGACTTTCTCGCACATACATACGTGAAATGATCGGTAGGGTGAAATGTTCCATGAGAGTATCCCAAAGCAGATCTTTTTGATTCTTGTCGACATAAGTAACATCTGGGCGTGGCTTTCTTGGCGCCCTCCATTCTTGAAGTTTGATCGAGTTGGTCCTTCACAAGAACTCCATGACCGAGCGAACGAACTTGTTCGCAATCTTATTAGGCGCTATTGGTTTGCCGAGGGTCGCATGCCTCGATATTGTACTTTACGCCCGGCTTCAACTTTTTCTTGGGCCTCGTTTCGTCCTTTTTCTCGAAGATTTGCTCGATCCGGATGGCTGAAAGAACAAAGATCGATTCGTTAATATATCTTCCGTCATTTAAAACATGTGATGATCACCGGATGCCGCTTATATAAATATATATATACCTCGTCGGTGTTTGTTGTTTCAGGATCATGTTCTTCGTCATCGTCATAATCATTCATGACTTCGTCGTGATCGAATATCATATCACCCTCTCCGTGTTGTTTAGAAATTGAGCCATCATAATCTTCTTCATTTTGATTATCATCTCGCCTCGCGTATCATATCGAACATGGTGCATTTCTCCTCTCTGTCGGTATTATGCGCCATAGCTTTTGTTTAACTAATCCAAAAGAAATATAAAACAATTTAGTATTCAAATCTCGAATAATAGATATAATCTCGAATACATCGTCTAGAATAATAGATATAATCTCGAATACATCGTCCAGAATAATAGATATAATCTCGAATACATCGTCCAGAATAATAGATATAATCTCGAATACATCGTCCAGAATAATAGATATAATCTCGAATGCATCGTCTCGAATAATATATAATATTGAAAAGTACATCACTGGCTATTAGCTAATAAAGATCGAATACTACAGAAGAATCTAGGACACTCGCGGTTCCTCCGGCGGGCGGTGGACACCCAAAGAGAAGGAACCCTCACGGGATCATAGCTGAAGTGAGATCCCGAAGATCTCGCCACGTATTGGAGAACTGCCGCTCTCTAACGCAACCATGTAGCGATGGGCGTGCTCGTCCTCCTCCACGACAATGACGTACCACCTCCGGCGGGGCGGGTCCCTCCGCACCAAATCGCCCACGCTAACGCCACCAACGAGATCGGGTCGACAGTGGACCCGCGGCGGGTTCCTCGTCAAGCGGCGCGCCTCCAAGCAGTACCTCCAGTGCCAGCCAGTGAGCCCAGTCCGGACATGGGTCGGCTGGGCGTCGTCATGACGGGTTGACGGCGAGGATGCGGGCCGGTATCGTCGAGAACAAATACTAGCTATATGCCCATAAAAAGTAACATTTTTTAATGATTGGATTTTGATAACTAAAATTTCTAACATTTCTATATATATATAACTAACATTTCTATAACATTTCTAACAATGCTATATATAACTAACATTTCTAATATTTTAGAACTAAAAACAGAAAAAAATTATAACATTTCTATATATATAACTAACATTTTTATAACTATTTCTATAACTAAAAACAGAAAAATTTCTAACAATTCTAACTTTTTATAACTATATATTTCTATAACTAAAAACAGAAAAATTTCTACAATTTCAAACATTTCTAACAAATCTAACAATTCTAACATTTCTAACTATTTCTAAAAACAGAAAAATTTCTACAATTTCAAACATTTCTAACAAATCTAACAATTTCAAACATTTCTAACAATTCTAACAATTCTAACAATGTATGTGTGTGTGTGTGCGCTCACCCTTGGCTAAGCGAGAGGCGACAAGTGCAGGCGACGGGACGGCGTGGCGGCGTGCAGGCGGCGACAGGGGGACGACGACGGGACGGGCGACGGCGGCGGCGACTGGCGGCGAGACGCGGCGGCGGCGAGGGCGAAGCGGCGGCGAGGCGGCGGCAGCGACGGGACGGGCGGCGGCGGCGGCGGCGACGGCGGCGACGACGGGTCGAAGAAGCGGCGATAGGGGCGGGCAGTGCGAGAGGAGAAGCAGAGGAAGATGAGAAAGCGGCGAAATTTTGAAGTGTTTAGTTATATAGAAGGCACCTTTAGTACGGTTGGAGCCACCAACCGGTACTAAAGGTCTGTTTAACCGTGCCAAGCGGCGGAAGCGACCCCCTTTAGTACCGGGTGGTGGCACAAACCGGTACTAAAGGCCCCCCCTTTAGTACCGGTTTGTGCCACGACCCGGTACTAAAGGGGGTGCGCTGGCGCCGGTGCGGTCTTGGCAAGTTTAGTCCCACCTCGCTAGTCGAGGGCTACATGACTTGGTTTATAAGCCCAGTCGGTAGCTCTCTCGAGCTCCTCTCCTATTCAGGCCTACTGGGCCTACCTGTCCTTCTCGCCTTGTGGGCCTACTAGGCCTTCGCGGGCCTGCATCCTGGCCCAATGAAAGGTTGTATCGCTGGTCGTATGCAGGCCGCTTTGGCCCAGTAGGCGGGCTTTTTTTTTGCTTTATTTTTTGTTTTATTTATTTTTGAGTTGTTTTTTGTTGTATTTAGAGTTTCTTTGTGAATATTTTTGCTTTAGGTACAAAAAATTACAAACTTTCTCTTAGTGCCGGTAGATTTCAAATTTGAATAGTTTAAATTTTGAATTATTTGAAATTTGTGTGAATCACTAGTTTGTGAATAACTTAACTTTGAAAAAAGTTTTTCCAGTGATTCTTTTTTCTTATGTTCAATATTAGTGTGTTTTATCATTATATTCAATTTAGTAATGCTTAGGTTATTTAAAAAATGAAATGCCTTTGTAACAGTTCAGTTTTCGTCGGAAACCATGATACTTCGAAAGTGATTGTCCATTTTGTACACGAAGTGCATCCAGTTTTGTCGTAACCCTCTCTACTTTCTTGCACATGCTATTTATATGAAATTATGATACCATGCCAACTTTCAACCTTTTCTGAGTTCATTTGAATTGCTTTTCAACTTGAGGTCATTTATTTGGAAAAAAATCAGTAAATGCATGAAAAGAAATTGTTTGCACATAAAATTTCTTCGCGTTTCAAATGCCAAAACACATAACTACCCTAACTATTACAGACATTCCCTCCTGGGTGTGAAACACAGAAGAAAGTGATGATAGTGAAGCCGATCACATCCCAGATCTTTGGGTGTGAAACTTTCTCTTCGCGTGTGTCCCTTTGCGCCGTAACCATGGAAAATCTTCATCATTTAACGGATGCTCGGGTCAATATTCACTGTGAATGGAGCAATTTCATCAAACTTTTCATAATTTTCTGACTTGTCTATCTTGTCATCCACTCCCACCATGTTTCTCTTCCCAGAAAGAACTATGTGCCGCTTTGGCTCATCGTACGATGCATTCGCTTCCTTATCTTTTCTTTTTCTTGGCTTGGTAGACATGTCCTTCACATAGAAAACCTGTGCCACATCATTGGCTAGGACGAATGGTTCGTCTGCATACGCAAGATTGTTGAGATCCACTGTTGTCATTCCGTACTGCGGGTCTTCCGTTAACCCGCCTCGTGTCATATTGACCCATTTGCACCGAAACAAAGGGACCGTTAAACCACGTCGATAGTCAAGTTCCCATATGTCCTGTATATAACCATAATATGTTTCCTTTCCCGTCTTGGTTTCTGCATCAAAGCGGACACCACTGTTTTGGTTGGTGCTCTTCTTATCTTGGGCAATCGTGTAAAATGTATTACCATTTATCTCGTACCCTTTGAAAGTCATTATATTCGAAGATGGTAACTGGGACAGCAAGTACATGTCATCTTCAATAGAGGTGGCATGCATGGTACGTGTTCGCAACCGATTGGCGAAACTCTGGTTTGTTCACGTGTAATCCACTCATCGACCGCTCCGGTGTTTGGAGCGTAGCAAATTTTGTGTTCATCCATATACGGAGCCACCAAGGTGGAATTCTGTAGAGCTGTGTAGTGTGCTTCGGTGAGAGAATGTCCGTCCATACATATTATTTGTTCCCCTCCTAGCGTGCCTTTTCCATCGATGCGCCCTTATGCGCGATTCAGGAACACCAATCGGCTTAAGGTCAGGAATAAAGTCAATACAAAACTCAATGACCTCCTCATTTTGATGGCCCTTGGAGATGCTTCCTTACGGCCTAGCACGGTTATGAACATATTTCTTTAAGACTCCCATGAACCTTTCAAAGGGAACATATTGTGTAGAAATACAGGACCCAAAGCGTTAATCTCTTCGCATAGGTGAACTAGGGCGTGCGTCATGATGTTGAAGAAGGATGGTGGGAACACCAACTTGAAACCGACAA
This sequence comes from Aegilops speltoides, assembly GCA_021437245.1. NCBI lineage: Eukaryota > Viridiplantae > Streptophyta > Magnoliopsida > Poales > Poaceae > Aegilops > Aegilops speltoides. Next base: position 503,992,541 of record CM038142.1, read on the forward strand.
GACATTGCACCAAATCATTACGTAACCTTGGTATGATTTCGGATCGATTACCTTCGAGAGATTGCATTGAGAAATGCACATAGCTTCACAATGGCTAATCGAGCGTTTTCGGTAGAAGCCCCTCAATGCAACCGGAAGCGATTGCGTCATAATCACGTGGCGTCATGAGACTTTAGGTTCGGAACTTTTCTCTGCCATGTTTATTATTCCTTTATATTCGACGAAGCCGACGGTACCTTATCTTGGCAGGCATTCAAAGAAGATTTCCTTCTCTTCTTTGGTAGGCGTAGCTTGCATGACCACGATGTATGCCATCTTCTCCGTGCATACGTTGCTGGTCCTCCGTGCCTCGGTGTATCTTTTGTCTTCCCATACACGCCCAAGAAGCCAAGCAGGTCACGCAAAGATTCTTCGTGGCGTGCATCACGTCGATTGCGGAGCGGACCTCTAGGTCTTTCCAATATGGCAGGTCCCAAAATATAGATTTCTTCTTCCACATGGGTGCGCGTCGTCCGCGTCCTTCGAACAGGTTGTCCGCGGGACCCTTTCCAAATATCACCTTCAAATCCTTGACCATATCATGTACATCAGCACCAAGACGATGGCGAGGCTTCGTCCGGTGATCCGCCTCACCTTTGAAATGCTTGCCTTTCTTTCTTCACGGGATGCCCGCTCGGAAGAAATCGGCGATGTCGGTACACATTCTTCTTACAACTATTCAAATATATCTTGTCGGTATCATCCAAGCGGTGCGTGCATCCGCGGTATCCCTTGTTTGTGCGTCACCGAAGGTTCTTGAGAGCAGGCCAATCATTGATGGTCACGAACAGCAACGCCTTGAGGTCAAATTCTTCCCCCATGTGCTCATCCCACGCACGTACACCTGTTCCATTCCACAGCTGTAAGAGTTCTTCAACTAATGGCCTTAGGTACACATCAATGTCGTTGCGGGTTGCTTAGGGCCTTGGATGAGCACGGCATCATAATGAACTTCCGCTTCATGCACAACCAAGGAGGAGGGTTATACAAACATAGAGTCACAGGCCAGGTGCTATGGTTGCTGCTCTGCTCCCCAAAGGATTAATGCCATCTGCGCTTAGACCAAACCATATGCTCCTTGCGTCATCGCAAACTCCTTCCCGTACTTTCTTTCGATTTTTCTCCACTGCGACCCGTCGTGGTACTCTCAACTTTCGTCTTTCTTACGGTCTTCTGTGCCATCTCATCGCCTTGGCATGCTCTTTGTTTTGGAACAAGCGTTTCAACCGTGGTATTATAGGAGAATACCACATCACCTTGGCAGGAATCTTCTTCTGGGCGCTCGCCCTCGACATCACCAGCTCATCGCGGCTGATCTTATAGCGCAATGCACCACATACCGGCAAGCGTTCAAATCCTCGTACTCACCACAGTGCAGGATGCAATCATTAGGGCATGCATGTATCTTTTGCACCTCTAACCCTAGAGGGCGAGACAACCTTCTTTGCTTCAGACGTACTCTCGGGCAATTCGTTGTCCTTTGGAAGCATATCCTTTATCATTACCAGCAACTTTCCAAATCCCTTGTCGGATACACCATTCTCGCCTTCCATTGCAGCAATTCGATTGTGGTGCCCAGCTTTTTCTTGTCACCCACGCAATTCGGGTACAACAATTTTTGTGATCCTCTAACATGCACTGCAACTTCTTCTTCTCCAAATCACTTGCGCAGTTTCTCTTTGCATCGGCAATGGCCCGACCTAGATCATCAACGGGCTCATCTGATGCCTCTTCTTCCCGCATTGCCGGCTCAGCTTCTTCCCGCATTACCGGCTCAGCTTCTTCTCCCATTGTTGTATCATCGTATTCAGGGAACCCATGGCCAGGATAGCTGTCGTCGTCCTCTTCTTCTTCATTGTCTTCCATCATAACCCCTCTTTCTCCGTGCTTGGTCCAAACATTATAGTGGGGCATGAAACCGGACTCAAACAGGTGGACGTGAATGGTTCGTGACGTAGAGTAATTGTGACCATTCTTACAGACACCACATGCACAAGGCATAAAACCATCCGCCCGCTTGTTTGCCTCGGCCATAGCGTAAAAGTATGCACGCCCTCAACGAACTGGGGTGAGCATCGGCCATCGTACATCCATTGCCGGCTCATCTTCATTACACAACACCAAATAGACCAAATTAATACAAGTTCATACATAAAGTTCATACAACACTTAAATGCAACAAACAAATAACTCTCTAGCTAAAGCATTTAAATGCAACAACAAATGCGATCAAGATCGCAACTAAGGTATCAATTGATCCAACAGCATAATGATACCAAGCCTCACTATCGATGGCATATTTTCTAATCTTTCTATTCTTCAAGCGCATTTTCTCCATCTTGATCTTGTGATCATCGACGACATCGGCAACATGCAACTCCAATTCCATCTTCTCGCCCTCAATTCTTTTCAATTTTTCTTTCAAGCACTCGTTTTCTCTTTCAACTAAATTTAACCTCTCGACAATAGGGTCGGTTGGAATTTCCGGTTCACATACCTCCTAGATAAAGATATCTATGTCAACTTGATGGGCATAATTTGTCATAAACATGAAATGCAACTAATAGTTTTAAAAGAGAATATACCACATCCGAATCATAACAAGGACGAGGGCCGACGGGGACGGATATCAAAACCATGGCACTATGTATAACAAACAACGACGGGTAAGATAATTATTACATGATTAACTATATATCCAAATCACACAAACATCAATTTTTATATAAAATTACATGAACAAGAGGCTCACCACAAGGTGGTGCCGGTGACGGACGGTCTTGGGCGATCGACGGTGGTTCTGACGGAGATTTAGAAGGCACTAAGTAAACCACACCTACATATGCAAACTAAGTGTTATTTTTGACCTCAAATTGCATATAAATCAAATACTAGCACATATATATATTTCCTCCCAAATTACTAAACTCACAAATTAGTAACTATATAAAGCATTGCAAGAGCTAATCTAGCAATGAGAGATGAAAGGACAAATTTGCTAACCTTTGTGATCATTTGAATGGATGGGGCCTTCAAATCTTGACAAATTTTGGGCAAAATGTGTGATGAGCTCGAGAGGAAGAGGGAAGAACAGAGAGGAGAGGGAAAGGGGAAGAACAGAGCGAGCTCGGGTGGACGAAGGGTTTATGTAGGACGACCTTTAGTACCGGTTCGTGCCAAGAACCGGTACTAAAGGTGCTGGAGGGGGCCCAGACTGACAACATCCTGCCACGACTTTCATTAGTACCGGTTCGTGGCACAAACCGGTGCTAAAGGTTAGCCACGAACCGGTACTAATGAGAGCGGCCCGGCTAGCCGTTGGAACCGGCACTAATGTATACATTAGTGCCGGCTCTAATACAAACCGGCACTAATGTGCTTCACATTTGACCCTTTTTATACTAGTGAGACTAACTCTCATACTCGTCCCCCTCCCTGGGAGGGGTTCTAAGATACCTTGAGCAGTCGCAGCGGCTAGGAGGCGATGCAGTGGGTCAATTGCGATGATGAAAAGCAGCGGTGAGAGCGGGTCACCCTGCCGAAGGCCTTTCTTGTGCAGGATCGGGAGTCCAGCATCTCCGTTTAGCATGCAGGAAGATGTCGCCATGGACAGTAAGATGGCTACCCAATCTCTCCATCTAGAGCTGAAACCTAGTCTTTGCAGCACCTCCAAAAGGTAATCCCAAGATATGCTGTCAAACGCTTTTTGTATATCTAGTTTAAAAAGCAGGGCTGGCTTCTTTCTCTTCTGCAATGATCTCACAGTTCCTTGGACGTACAGGTAGCTGTCGTGGATGCACTTGCCCTTTTGGAAGGCCGATTGAGCTGATGAGATGATATCTGGGATGGCCCTAGCTAATCTCATTGAAGGACCTTTGCAACTAGCTTTGCCACCGAGCTGATTAGGCTAATTGGTCTGAAGTGTTTGACTTTAGAGGCTTCTTCTTTTTTGGGGATAAGGGTTATGAATGCCTTGTTGATCTCATCGAAGTTGTCCCCCGCTAGGTGGTAGAACTTGTTGAAAACAGCCATCATGTCGCCCTTGATCGTGTCCCAGCTAGCTCTAAAAAATTTGCCAGTAAAACCGTCCGGCCCCGGTGCTTTTTCTGCCGGAGAGGCCACAACCGCTTTCCAAACTTCATCTTCAGAGAAAGGATTATCTAGGCCTCCCGCCTCAATCCTTGGCATCTGCAAAGCAGTCAAGTTGATTGAGTGTTGTCGCTGCTCTCTCGATCCCAGGAGGGCCGTGAATTGCTTCCTGATTTCCTCTGCTTTATCCTCATGTTCTGTCAGCACCCTTCCCTCCTGGGATGTGATTGAATGTATGTAGTTCCTCCTTTTTCTTGCATTGTATTTGGCATGAAAAAACTTTGTGCTCGCGTCGCCTGCTCGCAGCCAGGTTACTCTAGAGGCTTGTCTCTTCCTCGCTCTCTCAATCGCAGCTAGTCCCAAAACTCTGTTCTTGAGTCTTTTCCTTAGGTAGAATTCAGCTGATGATAACTGTCGCTTCTCCTGGGCAATATCTAATCTCACATTCACCTCGTGTGCTATGTGGAGCTGCAGCTTTGCCTTGCCGAATAGCGATCTGCTCCAAATTTTCAGGTCCTTTGCTGTTCTTTGCATTTTTATCTTGAGCCTAATGAATGGGCAGGAATGATTTACCGGCCTGTTCCAAGCGTGTTGCCAGTTTCTTTATAGTGTTGAAACTGGGGCCAAAAATTTTCAAACTTGAACCTTGCTGGTCTCGGCGGGGATGCAGCGTGGGACAGCAACAGAGGGCAATGATCTGAGAACGATGTGGCTGCAGCACCTAAGAAGAAACCATCATGAGATGTTTCCCACTCTATGTTGCAAAAGAACTTGTCAATGCTACTAAACACTGGGTTCTCTCTCTCATTGCTCCAGGTAAATCTTCTGTTGCTGCACTTAATCTCCTTTAACCCTGCAAAATCTAGGGCTTTTCTGAATCTTCCCATGATCCTTCTTCTCAGGTTTAGGTTGCTCTTGTCTCTTGCTTCGTAGATCATATTGAAGTCTCCTGTGATCAGCCCGGCTCGCCTAGGGGTGGGGCAGAGGCAGCGAGCTCTTGCAGGAAATCTTCCTTGAGAGTGTCATCGTTTGGGCCGTACACAGTTGTCAACCAGAACTGCTCGCCTCTTCCCAGTTCAGAAACCTTGGCCGTGATCGAGAATCTGCCAATGGCATGGGAAGTGATCGAAACAATGTCCTTGTTCCAAAAAATGGCAGCACCTCCTCTTGTCCCAATTGCCGGGAGCACTACACACCCCTGAAGCGATGCCCCACCAACCTCCTTTGCAATCTGGGTAGTCCATTGTTCTATCTTTGTCTCTTGCAGGGTGAGAATTGCTGCTCTATGTGCAACGGCTACCTCACTGATCGTCGTACGTCGAGCCAGAGCATTGAGGCCTCTGACATTCCAGGACAGGATATTGCAGCAATGGCTACTCATGGAAACACCAAGCAATTCTCCGTCGACTAACATCTCTATTAAGAAGGAAACTGTACACCAGCAAGCTCTCCTGGGGGCGACGATGGCCACCAATAGACCCAAAACCCCACCGTCGTCTAGCCGTCCTCACAACCCTAGCACTACACATGACAAAGCAACCTAACTCTAACTGGCTTAAGGCCAGCTGTCGACGAAGGCTACAATTAGGAACTAACATAATACAACTACTCTGCCACTGGGGCAGCGCCTTCAGGGCCGGCCATGGCCGCTGCAATCTTCAGGGCTTCGACGTCGAGGCTGGTGAGGCGTGCAATTGCTTCGATATCTGCCTCTGACAGTGGCTCGTCAAAGCGCTTGATCAGCGCAGCTGCAGCTTCAGGCGTCATCTTGTCCTTCGGTCCTAGCACCCCGAGCTCCTGGATGAGGCGCAGGGCAGCTCGCTGCGACACCGGGACAGAGTTGTTTGTTGCCGCCTATCTTGCGCTGCGTCTGGATGGTGCAGAGGTGGCTCTAGTCTTGGGCGGAGCGGATGTGCGTGGCGGCCTTGGGGTGACCAGGAGGGGGGCTGGGATGCTGGTGAAGAGCCTTGGTTGTTCGTCAGCAATGATGTTCAGATGGTTGACCTGCTGCGTAACCACGTCGACTTGCGGTGAAGCTGCGGCGGGGGAGGGTGGGCGAGGCGATGCATGGCAGCACGTTGGGGAGCAGGCTGAGAGGGAGTGCTTCTTCTCCCTGTGTCTTCTTCCTGGCAGGTGGATCAACTACAGGCAGCCTGTCGTCGTTGTCGAAGTCCAGCGGGCTTCTGAGGGCTTCAAGCATGGCATTCTCAAACTCTAGCTGCATGACGTCAGTGCGTGGCGGCGGTGAGAAGGCCCTTCCGGAGTCGGAGAAGAATGCCGTGATCGGATCCTGGGTTGGAGCTAGCCTTGGCGCCAGGGGGAGCGGCGGAGTGGCGCGCAGAGCTAGGGCCTGGGCGGGCGGTGAAGCGACACGCTCTACGGAGCGCCCTCTGCCTTCCACCCTGTGCTTGCGCGATGTCGGGGTCCTGCTCCTGTGCCTTGGTGCGTCTGGCTGGGCCGCCTTGCTCCCCGACTGACGGCCACGTCCCAGGAGAGTCTCCTTCCAGGATCGGCCGCCACGGTTGCCCTGATCATCTCCGTCATGCTCGCGGCAGTCGTTGTTGCTGGGGAAGCTGCTGCATCCTGAAGTTGCCACCTGGAGAACGCTGCGCCTTGGCCTCGCCTGTCCATCTTCAACGCCACCCGTCCAGTCGCCCGTCTCCGTGCGTGGGAGTGGCCGGTCGTCGGAATCGTCGGAGGAGGGGAGCCCGCTCTGGCCGGAGTGCGAGGATCGCGGCGAGAGCGGGGTCCAGTCCTCGACCCTGTCCACATGGATGAGCAGGTCGTAGCGGGACGCCTGGCGGAGGAGGCACGTTGCGGTCCGGCGGGGAGAAGCCAAGGATCTCGTCGACGCGGCCGGCTCCCCTCTTCAGTACCCACAGAGCACGCTTGGTGGGTATGTGGGCGACGTCCCAACACCACAGCCAGCATGCAAAAGTCTTCGTGTGGCCGCGCTCGAAGGTGCGGCTGTCCAGGCGGTCGATGCGGGCGAAGTCTCCGAACGCCTCGTCCGCACCCTCCAGGCTCCAAAATTGCATCGGCAGGTTCTCGACGACGATGCGGACATGCAGGGACAGCTTGAGGATGGCGGCGTGGTCGTCCGGATGCCAGGCGCGGACGAAGTACTTGCTCCCATCGACCTTGATGACGCCGCGGCACACCGCGTTGTCTCGGTGGGCCGGCAGGTCAAAATGCACCAGGAAGGCTTCGGGGTGGTGCGCTGTCACCCTGAGCTGGTGCGGGGGAGTGCGCAGCTGCTCGTCGATGGCCTTGCCGACCGCCATCGGGCTCGTGGCGTGAGCCCGGTCCGCCGCCGTGAGCGTGACCGCGTGCTGCCGGAGGATGTACTCCGCGTGCTCCAGAGCAGGCGAAGCAACCACCATCTTGTTGCTTGAGCGTGGGCGCCGGCCCGGGTCGACGTGGGAGAAGCGCTGCATGGTCGGGGAGGCGGGGCGGAGCAGAGTCTCAGTCTGATTGTCGAAGCAGAGGCGGTCCCTCACGTGGGAGAAGCAGGCACCGACCCAATCCTGTCGAGCGCCAAGCCCCTCGGGCCGCCGTTGCGTGGATTTTGTGGGCAGTCGCGGCCGAAGTGGCCTTGGAGCTCACAGATGATGCATCGGAGTGGATCACGACAGTCTTTGCGGCGATGGTGTTTGCTGAGGCAGCGAAAGCACTTCCCCTTGAATCTGCTTAAAAAGGCCTCGCGACCCGGATGGAGCCCCGGGCGATGGGCATGAGGCCGGCCGATTTCCCGCGGGCGCGACCTGATGCCCGCCGGATCTTTGCCAGGGCGCCTATTTTTGCGGGATTGGACCTCGGTCCATCCCTCCTCCCCGTCCTCCGCGGCGGAGTTAATGGCCAGGGCAGACGACGCAACCACGATGGATTTAAGGCGCGGCCGCTCCAGAGCAGGGGCCTCGGCCAGATCTCCCGGTGCGGAGCAGGGCGCGGCCATGGAGGACTCCCCGCGGTGCAGGATTCGCGGCGGCTGATCTGGATCTGAATGCCGCCCGCCTAGCAACGGCGCCCTATCCGCCGCTACAGAAAAAGGACCGCCCGGCGCAGGCGAGCCACCGCTGGACGAAGAGCTGCGGCTCCTACTGGCCCTAGATCTACGGCTGCGAGCCATGAAGGCTGGTGGGTGGCCACCGCGGCCGGAGCGGCCTGCGGCGCGGAGGGGGAGCGTGGCTAGCCTAGGTGCGGAGGGGGAGCGTTCTGCAACTCCTATCTTACAATCATTGAAGATGCCCTAAGAGCTATGGAGCATTTTCCCTCACACCAAGTTTTGTCAAATCTTTGAAAAGTTTGAAAGCAAATTTATGAGGCCACAACATGAGCCGAGGTTAATTATCATATAATTTGTGGACAACTCATATACTTCATATGTAATAAAACAATAAGGTGCAATTAAGGGTCTAAATTTTCCCAAGGAATTATTTGATTTTTTAGTAAAGTTTCTAGATAGAAGATTCACTTTTACAAAATTACTTAAATATGTATTTCGTTTGATTCTAGAGACCTTGTTGGAGCTACATGTAGTTCAAAGTTGAATTATATAAAAAATAGCTAGAAATTCATTTAATTCCATAAAATGGAAAATATTTTAAAATTGCCAAAATCTGGCATGGAAATTAAATGTTGTATGTTTCTTGTAGATATTTTTTAGTATTGTACCGTTGTATATAAATACTGATGTTTGAAGTTATACCTGTAAATGCCTTATGTGTACCATACCCCATGGATACTTGGTTTTGTCTCCACCTAATTCACTAATTTCAATGAAATTTTCCAGGTGAACTCGTAATGTGATTCTCCACAAGTACACTTGTTTTCCACTCCATGAGATGTTGAACCAAGCCTTGAACGGAATGCAACGTAACCCGAGTACATGTCAGATGGCCAAATGTGCAACAAAATGCACCTGATGCTTGGAGCAACTATGTACAACATTTTGATTTTGTTAAAGTTGATCTAAGATGAAACCATAAATTTTTAACGTATTTTGATCTAAGATGAAACCGTAAATGGGTTTTATAAGACGATTCTTACTTTTTACTACATACTGTTTCTACATTGTGTAGTAATTAAGTACAAAACCTCTGAATAACTAAGAACATTTTTTTATTTCGAGAAAATGCAAAACAACAGCTCAATACATTGATAGAAAGTGTAGCCTCTAGACCGAACAACTAACCACTAGACAAGATCATGACCAACAATCACGAGACAACAATACAACCGATGCCACCACACAAACACTGGCTAAGATGTGATCAACACATATACACATGACACACTGAACTTACCAAACCCCCATCACGAAATAGAGAATCCAACCAGGGGCAATGTTGTGCCCCTTTCGCTTTGAAGAAGCAAGTCAATAACGTCGCAGACCGTTGGCTTAGTTTTGTCATCATGCCGAGGCCTCACAACCGCCAAGCATCACCCTCGTCATGAATGATGGACCATCACCCAACGGCACAATTTTTTGTATGTCACCACATATATTTTTTCTAAAAAGGAGGATTGCCCCGGGCCTTTGCATCAGAATGATACATGCAACCATATTATTAACCAAAATATGTAGTTCAATACACTCAAAATAGGTTGAAAAAATAAACGTAGCCGGCAAAAATATGACTAGATGACTACATACCTATCCTATTGTTGGACCGCCATCCAAACCGGTTTTAGTTATCCCGTGCCATCGTCTTCAAATGGTTGCACCCATAAGCCATATGCTCCTTGACTTCCACACGGCTGAGTAACGACCACCTACGAATCAAGCCGGTTGCTCTGTAGATGACCTGTAAAAAATATGTGATGTTTTGTTTGTTACAAATTACGTCATTTTGACAGTTCTATATAGCCCAAAGTAGTGCACACACTTCGACTCTATTTTAGGCTGTACCTTATTTGGTCACGTCCCAAATAAAATAACCATGGCATTAGGAGGACTGACATCAACAGTATTCCAATACCTGTTGAGCCCCGCTCTCCCCATGTAACCAAGATGCCACGAGAGGAGTTCCTCCTAATCCAATACCCATATCACTGAAGCTAACCACATTACCAGAATCTACTAGCTAGAGTCAAGACGTGTACACACGTCAACCTTGGGCCAGGCCTTGGTCAGGCCTCCAAGCACCACAACAGGTGCCACATTCAAGGAGGCCTAGAGGCCCCGTCGCCGCCAGCGGGTGGAGGAAGAGAAAGGAGGTGGGCTCTTTGGGTGGGGGTGACTGTGCCCCGTGAGTTGCTCGGGATGACTCATGAGACACGGCTAGTGCTCCAAGTAAGCACATTTTGATGTAACTAGGTAATTGCTTATCGTGCAGGTCATGAGCCCCCGTGTCGCCCCTCGCTAGGGCGGCTCGGGCGGAACCCTACCCCCACCGCCGCCGGGCTCCCAACCCCTCCCTCCCCTCCACTCCGCCGCCGTTGGAGGAGGCTGCCGAGCAAAGCCCCGGGCGGCTGACGGCGGCGGCGGAGGCTCCTTCCTCCGCGTTCCTTTGGGTGAGGCGGGTCACCCGGGGCGCAAGGGCCCTCCTCCCCGATCTGAGCCGTCGTCGCGGCAGCGCGGCCGATCTGAGGCCGCCGACGGCGCCTTGGTGGCGTGGTGATGGGAGGAGGCGACGGAGCGGCGGGCTTCGTGGAAGATCTGTTGGTGTTGGCTGCTCGGCGGGCATGCTTGGTCATGGCGGCGTAGGTCGCAGTGGCCGGCGGCTTGGCCGGTCGGCGGCGGCGGAACATGGCCGGTGGCAGCGGCGATGTTCTGTCTGGATCCCGGAGCGGCGGGCCTGGAATGTGGCGGCTGGTGAAGCTAGGGCTTCCCGCGGCGGCATGGCGTGATGTCCCTGTCCAAGGCGAAACTGTGACAGAGATCTGCTATGGATTGGTTCGGATCAGAGACGGTGACGCTCGCGGCATGACGAGGCGGGGTGGGAGCCCTCCTCCTAGGCTCCAGTGGTGGCACACTCAGGCTGTGGCCGGTGTGCCAGGGCTCCTACGGTGGCACTGTTGCTGCAGTTGGTCGCCGGATCTAGGCGGGTGGATCTGGGGCTTTGAAGGCGGTTGAGACGGCATGTTATCCGGTGGATTTCTTGGGACGGATCTGGGTGAAAACCTGGTTTTCGGTCGATGGCCGGAGCCGGTGATGACGATGACCTTATCATTCTTTCCTTCATGAATGCATCATCGAGGTGAAGCTCCCAACTCCACTCAATACCTTCGGGGGAAACCCTAGATCAGCTGATCGGATGTTGGCGGCAAGCATGTGTCGTTACCCCCTTGGGGGCGGCATTCTTGGAGGTGCACTCGGCTTCGCGGGGCCAGCGGACGGCATCTTTGGTGGAGCGATGCTTTATCCTACACATTGATGACGACGGATCTCGACGGCGTGGCGCAGTGCAGATTCGGAGTTCGATGTGTGAGGATGGACTCGCGCAGGAGGACGACGCTGTCAGGCGTCATGGTGGCGTCGATGACAGAGAGACTTGGCACAGTAGATGCAACAGTATAGCTCTGAAGATGGACTGGTGGCAGGTTGTTGCGGCGGCCTCATACCCGGCAGGCGTCCTGGTTGAGGAGTGCGCCGGACTGGTAGGTGCGCCATACCCGGCAGGCGTCCTGGTTGGGACCTCAGGTCTTAAATGTTTAGGTTTGGCTGCGATGTCTGTTTGGTATTAGGCCCAGACTATCAGCGCCCCTTCATCAACTAGATAGGAGTAGCGAGAGTTGTTGCTTAGACGGTGGCTTTAGTCTTACTGTTGTATGACTTTGTAAGGTCTTGTGAGAATATTTAATAAAATGGTCGCATGCATCGCCCAGATGTAGAGGCCGGGGGTCCTCCTCCTTTTCTTAAAAAAAACACTAGGTAATTGCTCCATTACAATGAGTGCACATATATTTTGTACACAATCACCGTGATTTACCTGCCATGTTATTGTTAATGTGATTACGTACCAAAAATGAACTTTAATTGCCACTTGGATCAATACTTATTAGTTTAGCCAGATATGATATTATTTTGTAAGCGTGATAGTTGAGGTGGTTTTCAACGAGAACTGGCTGGAAAAAACGGCAAAACCGGGAATAGGGGATGTAGGATGGAGACAAGTGAACAGAAAAGAGAAGTAAAACATAACCTTGCCTATTTTTTAAGTATATACTTCCTCCGTCTCACAGTATAAGAATGTTTTCGAAGCTACGGAGGGAGTATATGAGAAGAGACGAGAGATGTGAGAACATAAATTGCACATCCGAGTGCCTATCAGATATGGCCAAATATGGAATGAAACGTACCCATCGGAGCTTACCTCCAGCAACCACTTGCAGATCACAAAGATCCTACAGTCAGCCCCATCACCCGAAGATCAGGCACAGATCCATAGTCTCCGGTCCTCGATCGGGAAAAGATCTACGCATACAGGAGAAAGCCAAACCAATAAGCTCTAATTGGACAGCTGCACCTCGACTAGCTAGTTGGCCTTCTAGACTGCGATAAGTCGGCACGGATTCACGGACAGTAAGAATCCATCCGCCCCGTTCCAATCAAGCAACGAGCACATGCAGCCGTGTTTGCCTCTGGCTCTCTCCCCGCATATCGCACCGCCACCCCGTGCAGCTCGCCTATAAGAAGCAACGTACACGAAGCTAAGCCTAAGCCCCCTCAAACACAGCCACACAACACTATCACTCAAAGACAGCCACACGAGCTAGACTATCTCCTCGGTACTTCAGTAGTATTACCAGAGCCTCCAAGCTAGCAATGGCAAAGTGCCTCGCTGTCGTGCTACTGCTACTGGTGTTGCTCGCGTACTGCGACGGGAGGGAGCTGAACGAGAAGGACGGCGCACTTGCAGCGACACGCGGTGCTGGCGTCGGCGAGTCGAAGATTTTGGGGTTGCCAGACTTGCCGGTTGTGGGAACCACTACGGGTACCAGTACCATTAACGGCCCACTGGTGGTGATTCCGGGGATCCCTGCTCACCCATGATCCCTGCTAACATACATACAAGCTTCAGCCGAACTTGTGACTTAAGACTTCTATAACTAGCACCACCCAGAAAAAAAACACCGGCTTTTCGCTTATGTCCATGTTGTTTAATGAGCGTCGTATCTGTATTTCTTTTCAGTTTATGTTGGTTCCTTGGTGTGCTACATGCATCATCAACGTAATACATAATTACTTTGTCAGTCTGATCGCCTTCTTGTCTTCTTGAATAGACATATCAACAGGTTGCAAACGCCGACTTACTACTTCTTGACTCTAATCATAAACTCACAAGTTGTATGCAACAACAGTATGCAAGTCGAACATACTCCCTCCGTTCCGAAATAATTGTCTTTCTAGAGATTTTAACAAGTGACTACATACGGAGCAAAATGAGTGAATCTACACTCTAAAACATGTCTACATACATCCGTATGTTGTAGTCCATTTGAGATGGCTAGAAAGACAATTATTTCGGAACGGAGGGAGTAGATTTGTATGAAAGTGGGACGTCACCTTGGTTTATCTGGTATATTGAAGTGGACTGTCATTTGTCCGACAAAGAGTAGCACATAAATTGCTAAACACGCATTTTGTATCCACATGTGATCAAGTTGCAGATGGATTTATAAAGCCAAGTTGTAGATGGATTTACAAAGCCAAGTCGCAGACAGATTTACAGATAAGGTACCAAGAAGCTTTTTTGTGCAATCACATCCAAATAAGTTATGATTGAGAGGGGATGTTGCAATATCTGTGTTGTGTGTGTATTGTTTTGTTGTGGTGGTTCTTTTGAGTAATCTTTTTTTTTGAGTAATCTGTTTGGTTGCAATGTCTGTGTTGTTGTGGTGGTCCGGTTTGATTAGGATAAAAATGGATTCTCCCGCTTATATAGATATCTTGAGAATCAAGTCTAGATCCAACCAACCATACATGTAAATCAAATCTCTTATTTTTTTCTGAAAAGGAGGATAACCCTCGGCCTCTGCATCGAGCAATGCACGCAGCCATATATTATTTATTGTTCAAAAACCACCAGCCGGACAACATGAACCTGAAAAAAAAAACCGAGGCTGCATGTCCCACAATAGTAAGTCCACCAGACAACCACTAACCCTATGAAAAAAACAAACCAGAAAAATAATACGCAACTCCTAGGTTACGTCTTCAAGAAGGAATCGCCACACGTGCACCGATGATGATGAGTCTAACCCAAGGTAGACCTCGGGATTCTCATCCCCAAAGCCAAGCTTCAATCCACCACCTCTAACAAGGACACGACGCAGGCGTGTGTCGACATAGACTGATCAGAGATCTTATGTTTTATTCTATATAACGCACATACATTGCTAGTTCCGAACATACATCAAACGAACTTCCACACATTTTCATAGATGACATTGCTCTTAGTGTCTTAGAGCACCAACAATGTGTGCCAATAACGTTGCCCAATGTGAAATTTGGCTTTGCCCCCGACGTGAGGCCGTTGCCAAATCTCAAAAATTGGGGAACTAGCAACTATTTACCTCAATGAAATTTCGCCTACCAACAAAATACTCCATATGGATGTCACCCCACTATGCTTTTTCTTCAGGATGCGGGATGGTCGTGCGCGATCACCATGTCAGGTTCCTCGCAGGGGCTCGCAACCTTTCCCCTGTGGCTGGTGCTCCTGATTTGGCCTAGTTGAGTGTAGACGGGCAGTCCAGCTGTCTACTGAGGTGGGTGTGCAACAACTTGTTCTCGAGACTGATTGTCAAAAGGCAATGACAGCCTAGCCGCGGAGGAAATGGATCGTTCTACGCAACGGCTACTTGTCAAGGAGATCAAGACGATATTGCGGGCATCGAATCTTTTTAAGGTTTGATGGGATAGACGTACTGCTAATAAGGCATTGCACTGTCTAGCTAGGTGGTTGCTTGAATAAAAGTTGTAGGACATGGTTACACGTTGCTTCGGATTGTATTTTGGTTGTGTTAAACTCTGATTCTACCAATGCTTAACAATTGAATAAAGAAAAATAAAAATCCATAAAAAAGATATTCCACCCAGCAATGAAATACTACATCTCGATGCACCCCACTAAGCTCTTCCTTGGGGCGCCATACCTAATAAAAAAGAATTAAAGTGATTTTTCTATTTGTAGTTTTGAAACGGAGGCAAAACTTTGCCTCGTGTCATTAATTAAAAACAAGTCGCCCGGTTATTAGGGAAAACCATGAGTAAAACTGCTACAACAAGCCCACAGACTCACACACGCCATGGAAGAAATAAATACCATTGAGCTTGTCTGCAAACCATCATTTGTCATCACCATCACTTCAACCTAAGCAAGCGACTCTGACTTCAATGAATCCAACAGAAGGCGAGGCTTGCCACGACGAGCACATGATACCATGTCAGCCATGCCAAAAGTTCGGCCACACACACCAGTGGCAAGGAAGCTTCAAGCACGAAGCCAAGCTATCATAGAGAAATACTAGCAGGTAGTGCGCGGCGGCACGCCGCGCCACATGGATTAATTAGCTATTTAGTTTTTTTGTAATATTTGGTAAGTCGTCCTAAGACTTGGTCGGTCGCAAAGTAGTTTATACAAGGAAAATGTACACCTAGTTGATACATGCATAGGTGGTCGTCTACAACACATAGCGATATACTCCCTCCGTTCCTAAATATTTGTATTTTAGAGATTTCAACAAATGACTACATACGGAGAAAATGAATGAATCTACACTTTAAAATATGTCTACATATATTCGTATATGGTAGTCCATTTGAAATGTATAGAAAGACAAATATTTGGGAACAGAGGGAGTAGTTGGCAATGGATGCAGAATTGTGAAGCTAGCTCGAGTTCTCTTCTTAGACCTGAAACGTTGATTCTCGAACTGGGTTTCTCTCTGTGATGTATTGATAGAGAGACGAAGCTAGTTTCTCTAATTTTGTTCTTGGTGGTTTGTAAACAATGTTGAAGTTGTTGGATGCAAGTCCTGGTTCTCGACGGATTAGCAAAATGACTTAAAATTGGAGGCAAACTTTTTTGAGGATCCTTGTTCGCCTTGACTTGTCTCGTTGGAGGCTTGTTTTTTTACTGTTTGTGTATTTCTAATTCTTCTTCTTCAGTCTTGCTCCATTCAATAATAGTGTTGTTATTTTTCTTCCTTTAAGGGGGTAATGGGTGTTTTTCCGAGAATTAAAATCCAAAAGCTCGGTGTTAGTAGCACGGACATACACCTAAATTTCCCATGTTCAGAGTAGACAAAAACAACCAAACATTTAAACTATCCCTGCTCACATCATCATCGTCGAAGAGCTTGCACACTTCACAAAAATAGTAGTACCATGTTTTAATAATTATTCCAGAACAGAAACTGAGTAATTAAACAGTCATAAAAAGTATAAAACACCTGTGTGTAATCTTGTATGCAATATAAAAGAAGTGCAGAGATATGGATCAAGAAAAGAATTAAGAAATAGAATAGTTTATATTAATTGTTGAGCCTAAATGTTAATGGTGTTTGACATGTACATCATATTATAGCTCCCAGCATACCTTTGAATATAGTGTGTCCTTGTAGCACATATGAGGTACTGATACAAATTATTTTCCGATTTGAGCCAAATATCAACATAAAAAATAGTGAAAGCTCTAAGCGAACCCTGTCTAAACCTATCATTGATTCTGAGTTATTAGCGTTAAAATCACTAAGAATATGAATGACAATAAAAATTAAGATATTGCTTTTTCTGAAATCGTACATATCATTCATTGTAGCAGTGCTAGCCTTCATTGCATTATGATGCTCATACGCAGCATCTCTGCAGCAATATGCACATCTCTAACAACACATATTTGTTTAGTTCACAGAACAATAATTCACCAGAAAACATTGTTGTAATATATATATAACACCTCAAGAAAGATAACAGAAGAAAATGCCCATACTACAATAATCCTTCCTCAAATCTTTAGTAATCATCAGAGCAGGCAAAGTGGTATCCCATCTATACACAACTTGATTTGTATTTGCCGGAGAGATGTTCATGAATTGTAATGTTCGATCTTTGACCCTAAATGAACGCCCAACAACTTGATATTCAGTGTCGCTAGAATACAAATTCGCCAAATTCAGATTCAACCTTACAGCCTCACAACCACTGTAACGGTGCATCTAGTTGCTGCATAGCATACAGAAAGGGCAAAAAAAAGCACTTCCTGCTGATAAAAAAGATAGTCCTGACTTTACAACATCAATTTCTCACTTCTGGGCTTAAAGGTCAGGAACCAAAAACAGAAATATGTTCATTATATCAGGTTACTAACCGGATGTCACCGACTCTGAATAATCACTTACACTCCGTATGTCATTTGCTATAGTTGTGTTGAGTATAAGCAAATCACAATGTCATTTAAGATTTCATTCTGCAAACTGAATTGGCATGTGCTTACAAGTAAAAATCGCTGATGTGTGAAGACATTCTTTAAAAGCTGCCACCAACACAGAGAAATTGTTAGTACATCTGTACATATCAGAATTTTGAGTCCATCACTGGACTGCTGAATTCAGAAAAGGATCGGGCTTGCTTCAAAGTGCGTTGCGTGGATAATGGCATAACTTTTTTTTTGGGGGGGGAATGATAATGGCATAACTTGGGTATACAGTGTGCTGAGGCACATAAGCCGCATTGATCTTTCTCAAAGAAAACGCGGAGCAAGGTGATCAGCATAAGAAATAATGAATGCAAGCCTGAAATATCCAGTGTATGTTCAAGCCAAGAAGGAGATGGTTGTACCAAGGTGAAGACAACCAAAACTGCGCCGACGGCTGGCGGCCGAGACGGAGGCAAGGAGGGAAATGTGAGATGGCGGGGCATAATCGGGGAGGTCAAGGACCGCAGCCGCCACCGGCGGATTGGGCGAGGTCGAGGTCGAAAACTCGGTGCGTGGACCATGCCAAGGGAGTTCAACCCGTGCAGCGGCGGGCTTACGCTCTTCAAGGGGCGGCAGGGGCGACCGAGGGCGCAGCAGCTGCCGCGGCCGGCAAAGCCGAAGCTGCTCCGCCGCACATTCCGTAGGATGATGAACAACTGGTGCCGGTGCCGCCACAACGCCAACTGCTTCAGCTCCGTGCGTGCAGTATTTTGGCCGCTCATGTCCATGGGGTCCAACCTCAACTGCGGCGACATCGCCGACCGACCCCGCGGAGGTCCTTGGCGGTCAGCGGCTGCACTGCAATGCGCGTGCTATCGTCGTCCCTTGATACGTCCAACGCCGCATCGAGCACGACCGTACGGTTGCTCGCGGTCCAGGCTCAGATTAGCAAGGCCACCGCATCGACGTCTCCTGACAAGAAGAACAACTCGGCATTTGGCGCCGTGCATGCCTCGTCGTCGACTCGGAAGCCTCGGTGACGATGACGACCACACAGGTACTCTCGCTGCAGGCCCGGCTAGGCTTGGCCGTGGTATGCGCATCGCCAACGAAGCCTATTACCACCAATACTTATCGTCTCAGCGACGTTGCCGCCGCCTGTGGTGATGCTGGTGGAGGAGGCCAAGGTGGGAGACCTGACGCCGAGGAGTGGCTCTGCTACTGGGAGAAGCTCAGGTCACAACGGGAACACCACGCCCCGCGGCCTGATTTATGTCGCCGGCGCCTCATTCATGGCCTCCACGCGTGGCTCCCAATGGAGGCGGCGCCAGCGAAGATGGGAGGCCGATAGTGACCTATGGCAAGCACATGCCGACGACGAAGATGGGCATCGGCGCCGCTGGGATTGGGAGCTGGAGATGCATGTGTAAAAAGCGGAGAAGGAAATGAACCCTTTTATACTCTAGTACGGCAGCGAAGCGTTGGGCAGCTGGATGGGTTCCAGAGAGAACTGGACACGCGGAGAAGAAAAGACAAGAAACTGTATGCCATAGAAATCGCACACGTATGTTTCCAGCTCTCCACGCGTCTTTCATGCGTTAAATCCTCGTGAGTAGCTGGCTAGACAAGTTTGAACAGTAAACAATACCAGGAACAACCAAGCACACGCGTCATTTTTACAGAAGCCGTAAAAAAAATTCAAAAAAACCAGAGAAAAGAATCCCTTATGGGCCTAGTATTCTTAGTATGCAAATGTTAGCTTTATGTGAAGGATCGATGAGCCGGACCACCACTTGCTGCTGGCCATCATAACCACACGGGGCTCGCTGCCATAGGTTCGACTTCTCGCCAACAAATAGACCGCAACGACGCCACAGACACGTCGAAGCATCAACTACCACAATCTTTCCGTGACCCATACCTCGCTCGCACCATGGATGTGGCCACACCAACCGCAAACATCCAATCTCGAGCCATGTTTTTCTCTAGCCAAATCCATCTCCATGATGATGCCCCCAAGAGCAAAATGCGGCGCTAAGCAAAGCTAATAGCATCGTCATAGCCCAATCTAGGAGAACAGAATCTAGGGTTTCCTCTATAGCATGTCAAGAGGGAAGGTGAGAACTGCTTTGCCGACACCTTCAACAAGGGAATGTCACGTGCAAGCGTCATTGTCGACGACACCGGCCACGGTTAAATAATGACTTTCGTTGGCAGCTTTCACCCACCCAAACCAAAACAGGCCAGTCGACCTGGTCTACCACACCCCTATCTTCACGGCCACCCCACTTGTCATGCACAGACCAGCGCCGACATTGTGCCTCTCAATGTCGAAGAACACCGAGGACGTCGCCAGGTAGCCTCTACCACCCGCCGGTCAGATCTGGCCTGAGGCACCACGGGGGTAGGCTGCTAGAGGGCAAGCTCATTGGACTCAAAGCTCTGGCGCCCGTTCGCGTGGCCCCGACCAACACTCGTCGCGGATACCTCGACTCAGCCTCCCACCACCCCTGCACACGCCCACACAGCAACTCCGCCACGCCTCCGGAACTACGCCACACCTCTGCACCACCATGCCATGCACAACACACTGTGTGACTCCGCACGAGACTCAATGCCGCCACACATGACAGCTTCACCGTGCCGCTAGTACCAGCTCGAGCCACAATGCAACCAAGCCCACATCTCGCAGCCCGCGACCTAGCTGGCGTCACCGCGGCGTGGGCTTTTCCCGCTGGTGCCCTATGGTGGCGGTTGGTCTCTTGCGACTAGGGTTCCGCCCGTGTCACTCCGTGTGGGAGCGATGCGGGGACGGGTGTATGGGTTTGATGATTGCTAAATCTATAAAGCGGGGCGAAAACATGTTTCAAGAGGTGCATGAGATAATGACCGCCCTCAAGAGGTTGTTTTTTATACGTATAATCAATGTGCACCAGGTCCTACTTGTCAAGACGATTTTCCACCACATAAGTTTATGGAAGATCGTAGATTTGACACCGATGCCAAGTATAATTTACATAGCCAATTTGGTATTTGGCACGCGGTGGATGGCCTTATGAGCAGATGAACCAAGTCTTAAATGGGGTGCAGAGTAGTTGTGAGATATGGACAAACATGTAATTAAACATACCTACCAGAGCTTCTCTCCGTCACCACTTGGAGATAAACAAGATCCAAAAATCATCGCACAAAATTCGGAGGGAAAAACTAGATCTTAGGAATTTTGTAATGGTGGTGGTGGGGGGGGGGGGGAGTTCTACACTAAAGCTCTTATAGACTAACTAGATCATTGATGGCGCGCGTTGCTGCGCCCGTCTATTTTGATGGTTGGATTATATGATAGCTCATAAAGATAGACACAAAACATGGATGTTAAGATGGCTTTATGTTTGCAAGATTCCCATTTTATCGTACTACAGAGTAATACTATGAGAAGCCCGCCGAATTTGATTATGCCCACCTTGAGTAAATAACAAAGAAATTAATTGAAAATATGAATAGTTGCATCATAAATAGATTCAAATGGTTCAGTTTACTTACAATTAACATTGTCACCGAGTGAAAAATCAGATTATATAAACGAGAACAGAACCTAAATAAATCAAACCATCCAAAAAGAACAGAACAATGGCTTCACTGAAATTCCAAACACACTGTTCGTACTTTGTTCTTCCATGCTAGAGTCGATGAATACAACATTCAGAAAAATAAAATCTATTTATCTATCAACTGGTCAATTTTTTTCTATTGTAGTATTGTTCGTTTTGCTAAGAAAGAGGACCTTTTAGGGTTATCAGATGACCAATCCTGCCATATCAAAGCAAAGAACTGAAGTGGCCGCAAAATAAAGATGCAATCCCAACTCCCAGGGAATCTTAATCTTTGTATTATTAATCAGTAGGTGTAGCTAGTCCCTTTACATGGCACCGTTATTGGTAAGGGGAAACAATGCTTATGATGCTGTTAGCTGCTGGATGTTAGGTGTTTCTTTCTGAAAAATCCGAAAATTACACTGGAAAATCATGTCATCGAAGTGTCATAATACTCATAAATAAGATAAGTACAAAGGGTTCTTGTATGAAATTGGTCAACCTGAAGACTGGAGATAATCACTGGTAGTATGCTTTCTCTTCACTTAAACATGTATTTGTGGTAAACTCCTGAACATTCACTATAACATTGTGGTAAACAGGACAAGAGAGATTCGATCACCTGCCTCACTCCTTGCTCGATAACTTCTATAATACATTTTCTATGTCTTCACTGTAATAGTATCAGCCTAGAAGGTAATACTTATAACATCAGGAGATATAGTTGATAAAGCATATAAAAAATATAGAAGAGTGTAAACATGACACAGTTCATGCAGGACAGTACTTAATTTGATGCCAACTAATCATTCCTTCGGATCTATTTTTTTCAACAATACATTCAACAGAAACTTGGCAAGTCACATTACATGAGCTTTGACTAACAGGGATAAGATAAATCAGTAACCACTTTGCCAGTTTAAGTTTAACTTGTAAAAGTGAACAAACAAAGCACGATGTTGCGGCTCCATTGTAAATTAGTAGTACTGATTTGTGTTTCCAAAATCCTTGTTCCTACCAGTACAAAGATTACATAAGCACTGAGAAGTGGCTTGATCGATTATGGAACATCAGCCACAAATTCTGGCATGGAAAATGATATGCGATGAAGCATATCAGCAAAGGGTAGGGAGGACCAATGGTGGTGGTAACTCTGGAGCCTCTCCTTGCAGCCCGTATGGGCCGTATCAGGTCGCCGTGGAGGAAAGAAAGAAAACCAGCAGTACATAGCTTGAATTCCACCTTATATCGAACATGCAAGCATTATAAACTATAAATTAGACAAAGAACAAGTCTGTACATGGATAACACGGGACCGGAGTACAAAGTATGTAGTATAATATTGGTGCATGGTAAAATAATTGTGCAGGGGAGCAGCAAGAGGTACTGTATAGATTGGAAACATAGAAACCAGTGGATCACCTTCCAAATGGTTAATTCCTAAACTTTCTAATCCAACAGAACACCTGCATTTTTTGTGAGCACAAAGAACAGTATCAGTAAACAAAACAAATTCTAAAAGTGAAGGTTGGGGAAGAGGAGGTGCATGAAGGAGAGACAATTGGAACGAACTGGAGACCTGAACATCACCCACCGCTGCTGGAGATTGGTTTGCAGGAGTGAGGAGAGTGGGAAAGGAGCAGCCGCCAGTCTGGGTTATATGGCGTGCGTTAATTGAGTATAGAATATGAGCCGCCATATATGTAACTAACGTGCAGTAATCAGTGGCTGGACCATCGACTGCTGTTAATGGGTGATTAATCTCTCAATCAATGATCGCTGACAATAGAACTTCATTTGGCTGTTCGGGGGCACACACCATCCCGCCGCGTCGTGAAACCGAACGGATCGAAGCCTTCGAGCAAAGCCCATGCCATCGCCAGGCGAACCCAGCGCGGCCGCCATGGGATCGTCGCTATGGCAGCGGTCGGACACAGGTCGGGGCGTCAGGCGGCCATGGGAAGAGCCGCCACACCAAAGGTCTTTTTTGGCTGCTGCAGGCCCATTAGGCCCAAATTAACCAGAGACGTTCAAAAAAGTGACCAGAGCAGCGACCCAGCACAGTTTGTGGTGGCGTTAATAGCGTAGGAAGCGAGATCAGGTGCAATTCACAAAGAATCCAGCGGCCCAAAATGCTCAGAACTGGCGATCCGACGGCTCGGAGCACTGATGCTCTGGGAGGGCTGGAAAAGTGCTCAGTTTTAATGTATCCAAATGAGCATCGGCCCAGCCATAAAACATTTAGACTGAAGAAGGCCTAAACTAAAATCATGTTTCCCTCTGATGTGAACCGTAGAAGAATACTCTCAAATTGTCCATGTTTGACATGAAATATTCATGTTCTTGGTAAACTGTACTAACTAATTGATTCCAATCTAATTTTCGTGTCCAATAATCAGTGATCATTCAAGTTAGACATTAAAAATTAGAGATTGATGTTAATGAGAGAGGACGTACCATGAGAACGTCATGCATCGATCGATAGGTCGTGGTCTGGTGATGGTACCCCTAACCCCCTTTCGCTGGCTAACACAATGATCGATGGGGAGGTACAAAGCTTGGAGAATCGAAAGTTTTCTAATTAGTTTTCAATGTCTGCACTTATAGAATTACATTATAAGACACAAACTAATCTAACATTAAAAATAAACTAATCCCTCCAGTTCAAATTAATCGACCCTAGCAGTAGCGTCAATTAATATGAATCGGAGGGAGTTCCTGCTTGGTCGCTCATCCATGCGGCCGGAATGCGCTGTGGATCGGTGTGACGACGCTTGTGCGCCTGTCCCCTTCCCTTCTCAACGGTAGACGATCTATTAGTGGCCGGGGGCAGCGAGTAGGTTTTCCCGATCGCAATACTAGGGTCGAGCAGATTGGAAACCAAGGTATTAGAGGAGACACAACTGGATCCGGCTTGCCTGCTTCCTTCCCATCTTTCCATCCGTGCTCCCACTTTATCCTACGACTGTCATTTTTTCTTTTTCCTTTCTAATCTAATCATCTCCCCCCTGATTTTAAGGGGGTGGGGCCGGGCCTTATTTTGTTCCAATCAAATCAAGCCACGTATGCGGGAGCACGGATGGGAGCACGCGCAGGGAGCAGGCAAGTCTCGTCCGACACAACTACCGTGTACGCTTTATTTTCTCCTGATATTTGGGCATTTGACCCGCTGCTGCAATCACATTTCCATTTCCCAGGAGACTCCCATCCTTGATCGGGGAAGGAAAAAACTACCGAAGAAATACAAACCAAGTGACTCACCTCGACTGGTTGGCCTTCTCGA
This sequence comes from Aegilops speltoides, assembly GCA_021437245.1. Classification (NCBI taxonomy): domain Eukaryota; kingdom Viridiplantae; phylum Streptophyta; class Magnoliopsida; order Poales; family Poaceae; genus Aegilops; species Aegilops speltoides. The sequence continues at coordinate 504,016,909 of CM038142.1, forward strand.
TCGACTGCGTGCGATAAGAAAAGTCAGCACGGATTCAAGGACAATAATTCCATCCGCTCCATTCCAATCCATCGGCGTCGACATGCCGCCATACCTGCAGCATGCATCATTACATCTCTCGCCCGCCCGTGACCTGAGAAGGACGGGCCAGCATGTCGGGCCGAAATCACTGTTTTGACCTTGTCAGGCTTTTTAGCCGCAAAATGAACCCGATGTGAAAGTATTTCACGTTTTGACCCTTTTAGCAACGCCGAGGACATGGCGTTTCGATGAATATAAACGCCGACCCAGCCAGCGTAAGCCAGTTAACAGAGAAACGCCGACCCAGCCAGCGTTTCTTCTCTGGCCCACAGTCAGTCTGAAACCGCCGTTTTCGCTGACGTGGCACACCTGAAACGCCAATGACCCTGGCGTTTCTATGCTGGTTTAAGTAATGCGCCGCGGGCCGCGGGGCCTAACCCCTCCACTCCGTCGCCCCGGCCGTTTCTTCCTCTGTAGGAAGAACTGGCGGCCGCCCCCTCTCTCTTCTTCACCAAATCCTCCCCAGATCTGCTCTACTGGCCATCAAAACGAGTAGATCGAAGCACCCCCGAGTTGCTTGAGGTATTCTCTTCCCAATCCTCCATTTATTTTCAGTCAAGGTTGGCTATTGTAGATGCATTATTTCAAACATGGTGGAACCCCTAAGATGAGTTATGATTGATTTGTTTGATGAATATTTTGGGGATATACTGTTGAAGTATTCTTATTATTGATTTGTATAGTATTGGATTTAGAGAGAGCCCATTATTTAGGAATAGGTTGAACCTACCATTTGTTAATAATTAGTTGTGATAGATAGATTCTTTAGGATAAAATATGTTGAAAAGAATTGGTGTTGGTAATGTGGTTCGTGATTTATATCTTAGGGATAATTTGTAGTAGTTCTCTCATAATTTTGTATATGATGTGGTCATAATTTTAAGCATATATCATAACAAATCCATGTACCTTATTTTGTAGGATGTTTGAGCGGATAAATATCCCGGCCTTGATGATTATTACGAGGAGAAGCATCGTGCTGTGCTTGTGGAAAGAGGGGAGGTAATTATGTATCTACATTGTCGATTTTGTAGTATATTGTGAGTAGTTTAGAGAAGTATATAAATTGTGCGTGTGATTTTTGTAGGTTCCTCCAGTACTACGGTTGAGAGGCCACAACCCACGTGAGGCACTTGTGTATGACCGTCGCTACGAGCCATATTTTAGAAGAATGGATCTTCTTCAGTTTGTGCTCAACTTTAAAGGCACACCACCATGGCTGAACTCGACGGCCCTTACCGCCCTTACGGACCGTTGGAGGCCGGAGACGCACTCTTTTCACCTTGCTCTTGGTGAGATGACCGTCACTTTGGAGGATATTGCGATGATCTCCGGTCTTCCCATCGAGGGCAGAGCTCTTACCGGGAAGGTGAAGTCCGAGGGGTGGCGACAAAGGGTTGCAGGTTTGGTTGGTGTTGAACCTCCCCCGTGGATTCATGAAACAAAGAAGGATCCTAGGCCATCTGGTGTTTTGTTCTCGTGGCTGCAACAACATTTTTACGAGTGCCCAGAGAATGCCAGTCCGGCTGTTGTGGAGAGGTACGCCAGGGCTTACTTATGGAATCTACTGACCCAAGTGGTGTTTCCTGACGGCACGGGAGACACAGCTTCGTGGATGTTCTTGGACCCTCTTCGTAACTGGGATGTTAAGTGGAGTTGGGGGTGGCGGCACTAGCCTTCTTGTACCGTCGTGTAATGCTAATTTGATGAATTTTCATTATATGAAAGAGTTTTTGCATGTCATTGTTTAATGCGTATAAAATGTGCAGTTGGACGGAGCTTGCATGAGGAGCAAGCGAAATCTTGTCTTGGTGGTTTTGTTTGGGCCCTACAGATTTGGATGTGGGGCGTATCCTGTGGGCGTAACTTGACCATTGCCCAGAAGAACCTTGGGAGTGGCCTTTTGGCGGGGATGAGGAGCGGTATCCCACTATCGCATACACGTGGGCTAATGTCCAAGTGTCTAGTATTGCAGCCATGGGTCGGTACAAGGCATACATAAGCGAGCTTGACATGCTTACTTACAACCAGGTAATTATTAAATGCCTTGCTATCAATTCAGATTTTTTGTTGTTGTGCATGAGCTAGTGACATGTTGTGACGTAGGTTAATTGGAGGCCGTACATGGTACTTAGGCAGTTCCTTTGAGCAATATGTGCCTTCGTGACCAACATCTTTGGCGTGTGCGTTGCCCCATGATATGTTTTTTTGCGGTGGAGTGGCATCTTCCACATCGTGTTTCAAAGCAATTTGGAGTACAACAACGCACACCGCCGGATTATGTTGAGACAAGTGTGGTGCTACATAGGTGAGAGTTTTGTACCATATGATGTTCAATGTTTGACCACTAAAAATGAATTTGATACCTATACTTCTCATGCTTTGTAGGACGAGCGGCAACACAACAAGAGTGTCATTAATTGGGAGGATCACCATCTTATGTGGGTGGACATGTGGAATGCTCAGAGGAATGCCCGAGTTGAAGATGATCACACACACGACAACGACGAGGGGCATATTTAAGGCATTTGGAGTGGCTTCGCATGAGTCTGAGTTATCCTTAAGGGTGCTTGGACTCGTGCGATTGCTTGGAACTAATGCCAAGTGAGGCTGCTGATGGTGCATTCAACAACTCTATTAGGGAGACCATTGGGCGCACCTTGATTATGGCCCTCTGCATGACCGAGTGGTATGCCTTTTGTCTCTTTTTATACATGTTGCATTTCTTCATGAGTGGTGTGTCACTTAAGTGTTATTCAGGCACGGAGCTATGGAGATGTATCAATGAGAGCAATGTGGTGCTTGGCGCAAGACCTGGTAGAGAAGCAGACGGTCTCGTTAGGAGTACTCTCAGGTCGAGGCCTTTTAATATGAACATATATTTTATATGATGTCAACTATTTTTGCATATTTACATGCCAATCATTTACCTCTGCAGAAGGTTGTGAATCGTTGCCGAACACTAGCCGCTTTACTCTCTTGCCATGGAGGTTCATCAACGGATGTGCGTGCACGTGCTCAGTACACAATGGATGTTCTTTCTTCCGCTCGTCCATCTTCGAGCCAAGCACGTCCTTCTTCCAGCCGAGCACGTCCTTCTTCCAGCCGAGCACGGATTGATGAACAGGAAGATGAAGAGGAGGAAACAGACTACGATGCGGATCCGGACTATGTGGAGCTTGGGGCTTCGCAGATGGATGATGCTCCACAGCCAACTCAACCTTCTCAGCCTTCTGAAGAAACACGCCGAGCTAGCTCAAGGAACATCCGACGTCCTGGATGGCAGAGCACTCCAGAGGGCTACGTCAACAGAGGGAAGATGCCTGCGAAAAGAGGCAAGAAGTGAAGTGATGACTGATGCGAGCTTGTTAGTTCTATATCTGGTGAATTATTATGCAAGCTAGATCATGTTATTTATATGTCATCAAGACTTGTTGTTTCTATGTCACCAAGACTTGTTATGTCTATGTCACCAACATTTGTTGTTTATTTCTATGTCACCAAGACCTGTTAATTATTTATATGTCTTCAAAAAATGTCTTATAGCTATATTGTTGATGTACTTGACATTTATATTGTGAAACTACAACATCATATGTTGCATCATCATGTTATTTCTATGTCACCAAGACAAGTACAAACTACTACATAGAAGTACATCTAAATTAAACATACAACATACAACATACAACATAAAACTACATGAAGTCATCATCGTTATCCTCCATCGATGCGAACTCTTGCCCTTTGACGATGAAGAATTCTTGCCCTTCGACGACGAAGAAACCTTGCCCTTCGATGATGAAGAACTCTTGCCCTTGAAGATGCGAGAACCGGAAGCGGTGGCATGAAGATATCATCTTCGTCCTCGCTCTCCTCAATCCATAATAATGGATTATTTGCTGAAAGCCTTCTGAAAGATTCACTCTTCGGCACCACCACCTTCTTCCACCTTTCATGTATCCTAAGAAGTTCTTTACGTACCTCTTCATACGTCCTCTCAGGCCACCCAGCCCTACGCAATTGGTGAGCCAACTCATTCATTATGGTGTCACTACCGGTGAGTTCGTCCCATGGAACTATCCTATTGTCCATCCTGAAATCGGTAGCTAGGCTCAGAAGAGTCCTGCTCATCCCAGGGTGAAAACTACGATCGAAAGGATAATGGGACATCTCAACTACACTACACTGGAATGGTCAGCCAACTCTGTCTGAAGGGGATTTTATAGGTGGCGGGAAAGAGGTGGCGGGAAAGAGGTGGCGGGAAATAGTTGGCGGGAAAGAGGTGGCGGGAAAGAGTTGGCGGGAAAGAGGTGGCGGGAAAGAGTTGGCGGGAAAGAGGTGGCGGGAAATAGTTGGCGGGAAAGAGGTGGCGGGAAAGAGTTGGCGGGAAAGAGGTGGCGGGAAAGAGTTGGCGGGAAAGAGGTGGCGGGAACAAATGGCGGCGGGAAACGCTAGGTGAGAAACGCCAGCTGCATTGGCGTTGCCATGTGGATCAGAAACGCCAGCCACTCCTGGCGTTTCTCCTTTAAGTGGCAACGTTTCATCAGCGTGTCCCATGTAGCTTCTGTACTAAAGGAACGCCAAGCCGCATTGGCGTTTCTGTGTAGACCCGAAACGCCGGCCACCCCTGGCGTTTCTACTATAAGATGCAACGTTTCATCAGCGTGTCCCCGGTAGCTTCTGTACTAAAGGAACGCCAAGCCGCATTGGCGTTTCTATGTCGACTAGAAACGCCAGGGATACCTGGCGTTGCCAGAGTGAATTGTAGCGCCCATGGGTTTGGCGTTTCATCTGCATATGAAGTCAAACACAAACTTCAAACCAATTTTGACACCACATAAAGTAATTGTGACATGACATTGTTCATCACATAAAGAAGTACACACAGAGAAGTCCAAAGCAATTGTGACATGACATTGTTCATCACATAAAGGAGTACACATAGAGAAGTCCAAAGCAATTGTGACATGACATTGTTCATCACATAAAGGAGTACACATAGAGAAGTCCAAAGCATGGCACAGTTCACATCATAGATCTATTCTGTAGAGCAAGGCCCCTTTTCCTTCTTCTTCCTCCTCCTCCCTTTTTCTTATGAGATGAGCCATCCTCAAGCCCCTTCATTGTTGCCTTGTTGGGTTGAGAAGCCGCCGTATCTATGAAAATTTGCAAAACATTAGTTAGTAAGGACAAAAACAACATGAAAATAATATTGGGAAACATGAAAATAATTATGAAGTGTAGCCACGTACGGAAATGGTCCATCTAGGTATCCAAACATTCCTCTAGCATTACCACGGCCTCTACCCATGAAACCTCCTGTACCACCACCTGAACCTCTACCCCTACCACGAGCACCATCACCGGTAACTCTTCCTCGACCACGACCACCCTTGGATCCTCGGCCACCACCGGAACTTCTACCCCTACCACGAGCACCATCACCGGTAACTCGTCCTCGACCACGACCAGAACCGGAACCTTGGCCACCACCAAGGCCACCACCGGAACCTCGGCCACCACCGGAACCTTGGCCACCACCAAGGCCAGCACCGGAACCTTGGCCACCACCAAGGCCACCACTGGAACCTCGGCCAGCACTGGAACCTTGGCCACCACCAAGGCCACCACCGGAACCTTGGCCACCACCAAGGCCACCACTTGAAGAAGCATTGTGCCCTTTTGAAGTTTTGTTTGTTTTGCAAGTCCTTTTGTTGTGTGTCGTTTCATTGCAACCACCGCATTGGTTCCTATCACGTGGCTCCATGAAATGTCCACTACCAAACTCTCTGGTGCTCATGAGGTCATCCATATCATTCCTGTATCGCTTTGTTCTCCTTCTACCCTTGGGTTGTACCATCATATCCGGATCAGGCCTAATGTTAGGACCATGATACTCTGGCCACTGCGATGCGTCCAGAAAAGGCTGAAATCTTGATGCCCATGTTAACTTATGAGTTTGCAGGTTGAATTCATGCAACCTTACAACTACTCCATCGGAGATATTCACGTTCCTGATGCGGGCCGCCGACATCATGTGTGAGCATGGCCAGTGGTACTTACTGGGCCGCTCACAACTGCAATGTCTTGTCCTAAGAGCCACCTTAAATGAGCGAGCACCATATGATTGTCCATCTCTAGTTGTTCCACCTGGCTCATCCACTTGGTATTTCATTTCTACATTATCGAAACAAGTGACTCGCTGGATGGCTGACTTGTCTCTCTGAAACTCCAGCCACTCGGCAACCTTCTTCGGATATATTTCATTGGGAGGCTTCTCACTATCAGCAATCAACTTGTCGATTTCATCGGAGTGCTTCAAAAAATACTCATTTAGCTTGTAAAAGGTATATTCCGCTATTGCCGTCACCGGCAACTGACGGGCACCCTTCAAGACAAAGTTGAAGCACTCAACAAGATTGCTTGTCATGTCACCATATCTCATGCCTCCTTCGTCACATGCCCGTGACCACTTGTGTCTCTCATCAATATTCCTTTCTAAGAAATCTTTTCCACCTTTGTTTGCCTTCTCATAGATTTTGTCCAAGCGTGTCGTGAATGACTTAACAGAGAAGGCTACACATGCGGAGTTAAGATCCTTGCAAAGATCCTTGTTTTTGCAAGCTCTGTAAAAGTTTGCAACAAAGTGCCTCAAACACCATCGGTGGTGAAGCCTCGCATGCCCGGAATATGAATATCCACGGCCGCCAATATGCCTTGGTGACGATCGGATATGATGCATACCTCCCGGTTCGGAGGAATGACCGTGCTCCTAACAAGTCTCATGAACCATTCCCAGTTGTCTTGGTTCTCCACGGAGACCAAAGCAAATGCCACAGGCAACACCTGATCGTTAGCGTCATGTGCCATTGCTATCATGAGTGTGCCCTTGTATTTCCCTGTCAAGAATGTCCCATCTATAGACGTAACCGGTCGACAATGCTCAAAAGCTGCAATGCATGGGCCAAACGTCCAAAAGGCACGACGGAACACTCCTTCAATATCTTGGACATAATGGTACATTCACGGGTTTCTATAAGACATAGCTCCCAAGAACTGGGTAGCCTGTTGTAAGCCTCTTCCCATCCACCGTACAACATTCGAGAGCGACTTGCTTGGCCTTCCATGTCTTCCCATACTTGACCTTATATCCGAACTTATCTTCAATCCAACTCATCATCAGCTTCACTTTAATGGTGGGATCCTCGGCTATATGTTTCTGGTATTTATAACCAATGAATTCCGAGGTTAGTTGACGGTGTGTCTTCCGTGCTTCTACGGTCGGCGGTGTGCATTGGTGAGTGGTTTTGCAACTAGTTATCTTCCACCAACCATCTTTCGTGAGTCTTCCATTCACTTTCCATTTGCATCTTTCTACCTCACACTTCACGGTGTATCGCTTGTTGCGATCTGAATGAACAACTATGAAAGGCCTGTGGTGTTTGACAGATACTCACACAACCACATCTTGAATTCTAGCATGTGCTCGAACATCAAACCTTTCCTCACGCATCGACATCGAAATCGCATCGGTGTACTACTTGGGAACTGTCTAGCCTCAATTGTCTTGCTCATGCCACCGTCAACTATAGCCTTATCTGCAAGGCTAACATCACAAAACAAGGAACTTTGTGATCCCTACCGTGAATTTTGTGTACCACTCTGCTTCTTTCTCAGTGAAGCCATCTTCGTCCAACTCATTCACCGGGCCTTCATCATCCGAGTCATCCACACAAGCACGCTGATAGATAATGTCAGGATCCATGTCCTGATGCCTTACTTCGGCCTCTACGTCACCAACAATGTTGTGATGCCTCTCATACTCTTCGTCGGAGTCATCACCATCATCTTTCGTCGGTGCACTACCTCCGAACTCATATTCGGGATACTCATTGGCTTCAGCTTCAACTTTATGCTCAACAATAGGCGGCACATTACTAACCGGGCTCACATCATCTACTAAGGTTTGGTTCAAGTCAAGACGAAAGAGAGGAGCCTTCACCACCTTACTTGCAAATACTTCGAGTGACTTGACTGCCGAGGATGCAACAACCTCCTTATATGCAACCCAATGCAAATTGGACTTGATAGGCATTGTCTTCATTCGACACTTGTGTGCCGACCCAACATCATATCTTCCTACTAATTCAACTTGGTCACTTGCATCCACCCACTTTAATCTTCTCCGTGTTTCTTCCACAACCTCTTCATAACTAGGAGTCTCAAGAAATATCAATACTTCCTCATGCTTGTCAACAATATCCACATTCATGAATGCCTCTTTGTCAACATAATGAATATTCACAATCTTGTCCATCTAAAAAAGGAGAACATAAGGTTAAAAATGTACAATGCTAAATATACCACATTTCTAACAAAAACACTAACCCTAACCATAAATCTTAACATTAGGCATAACCCCAACCCTAAATCTTAACATTAGTCATAAACCAAACAATAAGGTATGCTCAACAACATCACAATGCAACACACCATTGGAACAACAATACTAGGGTTAGGAACAACACATTACATATCCATGTTCAAACTAGGGTTAGGAACAACAAGACCAAATCATTCCAAATGGGCAAATCCAACCAATCAAAATTTGTGAGATGAAGGAGGTTACCTCAACGAACCAAAATGACACCGGATCCACGGACCAACCCAATCGATTTGCAAGGATTTGAGAGGGGCTAAGTGAGGGAAAGAAAGGGGGAAAAGGCCAAGAGCTCGGGATAGGCCAATGGGGGAGAAGAGAGTGAGGAGTGAGTGGTTGGTGCAAGCCCCACGGCCACCTAAAATATCAGCACCAGAAACGCCACTGTTGTTGGCGTTTCTAGAAACGCTAGCTGGGTCGGCGTTTCAAGCCCGCCAGGTCAGCAAGCAACGCCAACTCGGCCTGGCAGTGGGCCAGGGAAGAAACGCTGGCTGGGTCGGCGTTTCTATGTTCACTGGAAACGCCGCGGTCCCTGGCGTTGCTAAAAGGGTCAAAACGTGAAATACTTTCACATCGGGTTCATTTTGCGGCTAAAAAGCCTGACAAGGTCAAAACAGTGATTTCGGCCAGCATGTCGCACCTCTACCTACTAGTACTATCCTCCTCGTCTGCGCGGACGAGGCACGGGCACGGCCACCCCGCCACCCCGTGGAACTCACCTATAAGAGGCAGCGTACACGATGCTAAGCCCAAGCTCACTCAAACACAGCCACACAACACTATCTCCTCACTAGTATTACCAGATCCGCCTCCCAGTTAGCAATGGCAAAGTGTCTCGCCGTCGCGCTCCTGATGCTGGTGGTGCTCGCGTCCTGCGAAGGGAGGGAGCTGAATGAGAAGGTTGCAGCGACGCGTGTCGTAGGTGCGGGTGGTGGCGTCGGCGAGTCTAAGGCGTTGGACTTGCCTTTGCTCGGGGGAACCGGTACGGGAACCAGCACCATTACCGGCCCGCTGGTGGTGCTTCCTGGGATCCCTGCTATTGGCCCATGATCATCTCTAGCTCATGTGCTGGCTTACAAGAAGCTAAAGCTCGCCTTGTCGCTTTAGATTCTGTAGGTAGCACCGCCGGGAAGGAAAAAGCGGGCGTTTTGCTCATTTCCATGTTCGGTACTGAGCGCCTGTATCAACTGTCATCTGTATCTATTTCCAGTTCATGTTCTCGTATTTTTCGTTCCTTAATGTGCTACATGTATCATCAATAAATAATAATTAATATGTTAGTGTGATCGTCTTCTGGGATGCAAATCTCAACTGGCTGCATCATCGATGTCCTATTTCGTCACTCTAATCACCAAGTCCCAAAGTTCAGAGTCGTTCATGTTCTGGGGTAGCAAAACTCCAATGCTTTGAAAGAGTTAAGGTGTGATTGGATTAATAGGGATATGCATGGAGAATGGGTATCTCTTATCGAGTCTCTCCCGGATTTGGAGTTTTCTTTGTGTGTGTGTGGGTCGTGGACTTTTTTTTTGTGGGGTAAATTTTTTCATTCAATCAACTAGGAGCATTACAGTCCTTTGCCACGAGTCCAGCTATCTCGTCAGGCTCCTGCCTCAGCCATACAGCAGTCCTGGGGCCAGCGTGACCCATTTGCCCAAGAACATGGCTAACATTATTTTGGTCTCTACTCACATGCAATAACACATGCTCTCTACCTCCCTCCACCTAGGGATCAATCAGTGTACTGGCATCATGAAAAATTTAGCCACTCTTGCATTATGGATTATTTGTGGGTGAAATCAAAGAGGTCACAAAAAATATCACTCATCGAGTTCATTTTAACATGTCAAATTGGAAGGTGATTGTAGAGAAATTCATAAGCTATCCATATGACGATACATGTAAACCCCGAAAAAGTTTGAATAGCTTATTCGGGTTTGGAATCCTCAACTTTATAGCAATAAATTATATTAAATAATTTTGGGTTGGTTTGATTTTGTATTGAGAGAGATACATCATCGATGTAGATAAAAATAATGATAATAACAACACCAATGATAACATGAATACTACTAACTAACGATAATACTACATCTACGTAAGCTTCCTAAACTCCTCATAAATTTCCTTAACTAACTCTCCTCCCCCCCTGAATTTCAAGGGGGTGCGCCTCTTGCTCCCCTATTCTCCATTACTAATCCCCCATCCAGCTGATTATGTTAAACACGTAACAAAATTTTCGTAGGTGTAGCATTACTCACTAACTAATAATATATAGTTTGGAAACAGAGGCAAAAGCTTGCTTTTACATTAATTCAGAAGAATATAGTTGCCTGCTTAATTACAGGAAAATTGGGCGAAAACCGATAACATCGACGGTCAAACCCGTACACAGACTCAACAAGCCAACAAGGACACTGCAGATGCCATGCCACGAAAGCCGCCCCGCGAACCATCTTGCAGGCTACTCCCAAAAGAAAAAGAAGGGGAGAGGAAGGCACATACTAATGGCTAACAAACAATGAAGGCAGCAACCCAACCTTGTTGTCAATGTCATCAACACCTTGGTTCCCATCTTCTGCTAGCTAGCATCAAACCATGAATGACGGCATCAAAGGAGCAAGGTCCCATGCAAGGAGGCTGGGCTCAACCCATGCTCCACTGGTGGAAAAAAGGCCTTCGGTCGCGGTTCGCAACGGCCATTAGTCGCGGCTGCGCAACCGCGACCAGCAAAGCGCGACTAAAGCCCGCCACCTTTAGTCGCGGCTGCTTACGAACCGCGACTAAAGGCCCGCCCACGGGCGCCAGCGGCCGTCGAGGCGGAGGACCTTTAGTCGCGGTTCTTTCGCCAACCGCGATTAAAGCCGCCGCAGGTTTAGGGTTTTAGCCCCCCTAAACCTGTTTTAATTTGTATTGTTTTAATTCTTTTGTGCTTTATTTTAATTTTGAAGGAGTTTCATATATTCTACGGTACTACATACATGCATTTGAATGTACAATTTCAAATAAATTTGAAATTAGAACCAAAAGAATTCAAGAGGAATATACAATATATATTCAATATCATCGGATGACCATATACAATTTTGAACAAGTTTCCATACATGATTTAATCCATATAAAGTTCTACGTCCTCGTGATAGTGTTCTCCTTTAGGATGGAGGACTTCCTGTTGAACCATCCAGCTAGTTCCTCTTGAAGTGGTCGGAAGCGAGCTTCGGACTAAGCGCCCACCGGAGGTTATTCCTCCGAGCATTGGTATCACTCGGATCAACCCGCCAGAGGTGTATCTCCGGATCATCTCACGCATAAAGTATGCACATAGATTGGTCAACGGTGGCTGAATATCCCCATCTTAGTCTTTACCCTTTTGAATTCTAGCTCTTTTTGAATTCACCGACCTTTGTATCTACGAACCGTCTCCAAACCCTACGAGGCAAAGAAAATTAAATGAACAAGAGAGTTATTAGTTACTTGATATTAGGAAATGAACGAAATAGGCCGATCGATATAGAGCGCAAATGAATGAAAATAATTACTTCGCAGCATTTTTCGATGTCGGCCCAAAGCTTTGGATCCTTATCCGAGAGTCGTGGACGAGACATTCGAGGTGTGAACTTTAATTACTAGCAGAATCCGGTGGAACTGCGGACACGATACATGCACAAGACGTCATGCATAACTCATCGATTAGCCGCCACATACCATGCATGGAGTAAACAAAAGAGAATGTGCTCAAGATGAAACACTCACCCAAAATGGTAAGGAAATAGAATATCACTTTTGAGTTCCTGCTTTGTAAGAAACTGCCACAGTCTGCCTCCACGTCGGTGGGGTAATGCTTCAACACAATATCATTAACGATGTGTGGGTCAATGAACCCAACATCATGGATGTTCCTTACTCGCATTCCTTAATCTTCATTCTGCATGTATAATAGAGGACACAACAATATAGTTAGGACATATATATAGTGCAGGCAATATGAACGAGATGGGGTAGAAATTAATAAATCACTTACGTAACGTAGCAACCGATGATAGATTTGTCGAGCTCAAGCAGATTGAAAAGCTGGAACAATTCACTCAGTTCAACTTGTACATAGTAATGTTTGAAGTGATGCTCATGTCTAACTTCCGCATAAATATAATCTTTGGCGCTTTTATTTTTATGTAACCCTTGTACCAATTCAGCAGACGTTTCATTTGGTCGTAGATCCTTTTCTCGCGCAGCTCGACGAGAGGCCCATTCTTGACATATGTAATTACTACCTCCTTCTCGGCAACTCATCAAGGTCTAATAGTTCACGAAGAGTAATGCCTAAGTTGGCCGCTTGTTCTCGCACTCACATACTAATCCTCAGCTGCCGCAGCTTGTATGATCTCGGGGCATCCGGATGAAGGATTCCACTATAAGCGGGCAATCGATTGTTTACTTTGTTCCCGAGCTGGGCAACTTGTTTCCGCTTTTATACTTCGGCCTTCTCCGCTCTTGGTTCTCCTTGAACATGAATGCCTGCTGCGAAGTTCACGTGCATAGTCATTAGGGAGATTCTTCGCGGCTTGGGACGGTGTGCTCAAAATGACTTAGCCCACTTCTTTTGCTGATCGAAAATACTGGCTTGGGCTCGGGCTCTCTTTTCTTCTTGCAGTCCGCCTTCCATTTCTCCAAATCAACAGCCATGCGGCGCCGAGTTCCTCGGCACTACGCTCCCAAGGCCTTGTGGGGAGAGGCTTCATGATGGCTCCGTACCTTTGTGGTCTTAGGTACATAAGGGTCGGGTTAATACTCCAGACTTCTTCGCTTTTTGCCGAGGTGGATTGGGGCGGCGTCGATCACCCACGGACGAGGACTGGGGCGGCGGATGATCACCGCCGGACGTTAGGATGGGGCGGCGTCGGCTGATGTGACGGAGGTGTAGGTGAACCGCCACCACCACCACCACCGCCGCCGCCACCGCCACCACCACCACCGTAGGGGGTGGACTTGTTGTCCTTGGCGCCGCCTGAAACTTGATAAACTTCTTTTGCCATAGAATGTAATGGCGCTTGACATCTCCAAGTCTTTTCTCCCCTTGGTGTAGCAATTTCAATCTCTGTGTCCTCAAACCCTTGGACTATGTCCTCCACCGTGACACGAGCATAGCCATCTTTAATGGGGTTGTTGTGGTGGAGTGCTCCTGTAAACATGGTAAAGCACCGCCGATGGCTACCTTCATGGACATGTTCCCGATAGGATAATACAGATGACATTCTTTCATCTCCTTTATATCGCCCACGGGTAGCGAGGAGGCTCCGGTGCAGTAATTTCGACCACCGAGGCTCCGTGCATAATTTCGATCGTCGGTGCATCCGCACCAGCCGGTGGGGCCTCCGTGGAAGCCACGCTGCTTCTCCGCTGCTGGCTTCCGAGATCCGCTGGATGATCTTCATGCTGCACCGAGCTGCATCTCTTTCGCTACTAGTACACTCATGGTTTTCTTCATCACTTCCATTTCCGATGCCAACGCGCCACAACATCCGCTTCCCGATCCATCTTTCTCTTACGGCTTCAGAATCAGACGGGTCATCGCTCGGGGAACCCTATTTTCCACGGAATGTGCCCCATGCCTCGTACACGCCCTCCGTGTTCAGGATTCCCGAGGGCTTTTGTCAGCGTCGTTCTCTCCGTTGAACTTGATCTTCCCTCTTGAGCAGCCTTCATTGCGCCAATAAGGGCTTGGGTGGGTTTAATTAATTTGCCTCGTAAACACACTCCTCGCCTCCGGGTTGAGCGTTCCCCATGCCCGCATTCACCAGCTTTTGGCCCTTGGGTCCCATCCTCCGCACTGGACGGATTCTCGCGCCCTCAGCTCGTTCTCCATCTTCTCGAACCTAGGCACCCAAATGCGATACCCTCCTGGCCCCATAACATGATTGTACTCCTTCTTAGCCGCATTTTCCTTATTTTGTTTCGATATTTGAAGGAACTGCTCCGATTTCTTTTGCTTCACAAATTCTGGCCATCATCTTTCGGTTTTCATATTGTCCTAAAACCGAGTCTTGTTTCGCTTGACAAAGTCACGGGCTAGATTTTGCTTGAATTTCCGAATGCGCGGCCATCTTATGAAGAGCGAACTGTTTGACTTTCCTCCTCCTCTCCTTGTTTTCCTCAATCTTGTTACCCTCCTCATCGAATTTGTTGTATTCGGAGGTAGAACGAAATGTTCCATAAGCTTCTTGATGCAATCTTTTTTGTTCTCTTATCGACAAAAGTGAAACCATCAATTCGTGCCTTCTTTGGCTCATTCCACTCGACGGTGATCGAGACGTTGTCTCTAACAATGGCTCCGCATTGGCTGATAAACTTGGTGGCGTTCTTGCGGGCTCCAGCCGCTCGCCGGTTGCAAAGTCGACAACCCGGATGGTGCATGTTTCTCCTGGTTTCATCGCCTGGTTGCACCACGCTTTGACGACGACGCACTCGATTGTTTTGACGATCCGCCGAGGGCTAAAATAAGAAAGAGAGTCGCTGCGTTAGTACACACATATTTATTCAAATCAGTTAGTTTGTATCACCAGAGGCTCAATGTATATATATACCTCGGCACGGAGGTGGTTGCTACTTCCATTTGAAGATCGCTGTTTATCGACGCTTTCTTGACATCATCTTGTCGACGCGCCTTCATCTTCACCGTCAAGGTTCAGATAAGAAGAGATATCATCTTCTTCTTCTCCGGTCGGCACATATTGAATATCGCCGTTTATGATGCCGAACATATGTGCTTCACCGTCCGGATCATAGTTGTCCATAATCGGTCACTCTATCGTCCGACATTATGTCATCCTGAAAACATGTAGTAAAACAAATTAATTAAGTGAAGAAGGGGCGGTGGCGGTGGCGGTGGCGAAAGGGCGGTGGCAAAAGGAGGGGCGAGGAAGGGGTGGGAGAGGGTGTCGCAGAGAGCGCAAGACGGGCGGGTTTAGGGTTTAGGGTTTTAAGTTGGCGGTTTTCTGTTGTTTTTGTTTTTAGGGTTTAGGGTTTTAAGTTATTTACCGCTTTTGTTAAACTAAAACTAGTTAAAATTAAAAGAACAAAAAAAAAAAAAAAAAAAAAAATTCCTTTTCCTTTTCCTTTTCTTCTTCTTCCTTTTCCTTTTCTTTTCTTTCTTCTTCCTTTTCCTTTCTTCTTCTTTCTTCTTCTTTCTTCTTCTTCCTTTTCCTTTTCTTTTCTTTCTTCTTCTTCCTTTTCCTTTCTTCTTCTTTCTTCTTCTTTCTTCTTCTTCCTTTTCCTTTTTTCTTTTCTTTCTTCTTCTTCCTTTTCCTTTCTTCTTCTTTCTTCTTCTTTCTTCTTCTTCCTTTTCCTTTTCTTTTCTTTCTTCTTCTTCCTTTTCCTTTCTTCTTCTTTCTTCTTCTTTCTTCTTCTTCCTTTTCCTTTTCTTTTCTTTCTTCTTCTTCCTTTTCCTTTTCTTTTCTTTCTTCTTCTTCCTTTTCCTTTCTTCTTCTTTCTTCTTCTTTCTTCTTCTTCCTTTTCCTTTTGTTTTTCTTTGGCGGTTTTCTGTTGTTTTTGTTTTTGGGTTTAGGGTTTTAAGTTATTTACCGCTTTTGTTAAACTAAAACTAGTTAAAATTAAAAGAACAAAAAAAAAAAAAAGAAAAAATTCCTTTTTCTTTTTTTCCTTTAATTTTTCTTCTTCTTCCTTTTCCTTTTCTTTTCTTTCTTCTTCTTCCTTTTTCCTTTCTTCTTCTTTCTTCTTCTTTCTTCTTCTTCCTTTTTCCTTTTTCCTTTCTTCTTCTTTCTTCTTCTTTTCTTCTTCTTCTTCTTTCTTCTTCTTCTTCTTCTTCTTCTTCTTCTTTCTTCTTCTTTCTTCTTCTCCTGGATGCAAGGGCGGCGGGCAAGGGCGGCGGGCGGCGGGCAAGGGCGGCAAGGCGGCGGGCGGCGGGTCGGGCGGCGGCAAGGCGGGCGGCTGGCGGCGGGCAGGCGGGCGGCGGGAGAGGCAGGCGGGCAAGGGCGCAGGGCACGGGCGGCGGGCAAGGGCAGGCACGGGCGGAGGCGGCGCCATCATGGACGGGGCGGGCGGCGCGCAGGGCTTCGGCGTCAGGCGTTGCTTCGGCGCGGCGTCGGCGCGATCGGCGCGAGGCGGCAGCGTCAAGGCCGAGGGCGAGGGCGATTTAACAAAGTTGCGGTCGAGGAAGACGGTATTTATAGGTTCCAATTTTAGTCGCGGGTTGGCGAGAGCCGCGATTAAAGGGTACCTTTAGTCGCGGGTTGCTCGCCCACCGCGACTAAAGGCCTTTTTCGCTCTCGCGCGCCCCACCTTTAGTCGCGGCTTGTTCAGCCACCCGCGACTAAAGGGTACCCTTTAGTCGCGCTCTCGCCGCCATCCGCGACTAAAGGCCTGTTTTCTGTTTTCTTTTTAATTTGTATTGTTTTCTGTTTTCTTTTTAATTTGTATTGTTTTCTTTTTAATTTGTATTGTTTTCTGCTTAATTTGTATTGTTTTCATTTTTGCTTTATTTATTTTGTTTTGTTTCTACTTACAACAAAAAACTTATTTATTTTATTTTATTTTGTTTCTAATTACTTATTTATTTTACTTTATGATAATTATTTTTGCTATTAAAGTTTCTAATTACTTATTTATTTATGTTATTAAAATCTTAAAATATAATTATATATCAAAAAATCAGAAAATAAAACTAATTCATTTTAAATTCTTGTTTTTCTTCTGTTTTTTTCTTCCTTTTTTCTTCTTTTTTTTCTTCTGTTTGTTTCTTCCTTTTCCTTGTTTTTCTTCTTTTTTTTCTTCCTTTCTTCCTTTTTCCTTTTTTCTTCTGTTTTTCTTCTGTTTGTTTTTTTCTTATGTTTTTCTTCTATTTGTTTTTTTCTTCTGTTTTTTCTTTTTTCTTCTGTTTTTTTCTTCTGTTTTTTTTCCTTTTCCCTTCTTTCTTCTTCTTCCTTTTTCCTTTTAAAATCAGAAAAATAAAACTAATTCATTTTAAAATCTTAAAAATACAATTATATATCAAAAAAATCAGAAAAATAAAACTAATCCCTTGAAGGTTTGACAAGGTTTGATACATCATTCAGTTCATCGACCAAATACAAAGTTTGGTACAATAAATTATTACACATCAATTCTTCCCTTGTGTCCTCGCTTGCTTACGATTGTGCAGATCCATGGAGCATCCTCATCATTTAACTTAATGCTTGGGTCGGTGTTCACTTTGAAGGGCGGAATTTCAGCAAACATATTATAATCTTCCGACATGTCTGTCTTGTCCTCCACTCCCACGATGTTTCTTTTCCCGAAAGAACAATGTGGCGCTTTGGATCATCGCATGATGTATCGATCGTTTTCTTATCTTTCCGCTTCTCGTCTCGCTACTCATGTCCTTCACATAGAAAACCCGAGCGACATCTTTCGCTAGGACGAATGGTTCGTCAAGGTAACCAAGATTGTTGAAATCCACCATTGTCATTCCGTATTGCTGGTCCATCTTTACCCCACCTCCCGTTAGCTTGAACCATTTGCACCGAACAAAGGGACCTTAAAGGAGGGTCCATAGTCAAGTTCCCATATCTCCTCTATGTAACCATAATATGTGACCTTTTGCCCATTCTCGGTTGTTGCATCAAAGCGGACACCACTGTTTTGATTGGTGCTCTTTTTATCTTGGGCGATCGTAAAATGTATTCCCATTTATCTCGCACTTTGGAAAGTCGTTATAGTCGAAGATGGTGTCTTGGCCAACATGTACAACTGATCTACAACATCATTGTCATTCATTAAATGTTTTTCAACCAACTGCCGAAAGTCTCCATGTGGGCCTTCCTAATCCAGATTCAGCTTCCCCGGTTGTCCGAGCGTAAAATATTCTTGTGTTTCTCAAAGCACGGAGCCACCTGTTGGAATTGGTCAAGACAAAGGTGGTGTGCTTCATCGAGAATGGCCGTCCATACATATCGTTGATTTCTTCCGATCGTGTTTTTCCACTTAGTCTCCCTCGTGCGCGATCGAGGAAGACCAATCGGCTTAAGGTCGAACAAAGTCAACACAAAACTCAATTACCTCCTCATTTCCATAGCCCTTGGCGATGCTTCCTTCTCGCCTAGCACGGTTACGCACATATTTCTTTAATACTCCCATGAACCTCTCAAGGGGAACATATTGTGTAGAAATACAGACCGAGAACGGAAATCTCTTCGACTAGGTGAACCAGGAGGTGCGCCATAATATTGAAGAAGGATGGCGGAACACCAACTCAAACCGACAAGACATTGGATCACATCGCTCAGAACGTGGTAGAACTTCCGGATTGATTACCTTCGAGAGATTGCATTGAGGAATGCACATAGCTTCACAATGGCTACTCGAACATTTTCCGCAGAGCCCCTCAAAGCAATCGGAAGCAATTGCGTCATAATCACGTGGCGTCGTGAGACTTCGTGTTTTGGAACTTTTTCTCCGCCATGTTTATTATTCCCTTTATATTGACGAGAATCCAGACGGGACCTTCATACTGCTCGGGCATTCAAAAAGATGACCTTCTCTTCTTTGGTCGAGCGTAGCTGGCACGACCTTGAAACCATTCCGGATGCCGGTCATCGTGGTCTTTCAAACGTTGCTGGTCCTGCCGTGCTTCCTTTGTATCATTTGTCTTCCCATACACGCCCAAGAAGCTTAGGAGGTTCACGCAAATATTCTTCGAACGTGCATCACGCCGATTGCAGAGCGGACTTCTAGGACTTTCCAATATTCTAGCTCCTGAATATAGATTTCTTCTTCCACATGGCTGCGTGTCCGCCGGCTCCCTTCGAACTGATTGTCCGCCAGACCCTTTCCAAAGATGACTTTCAAATCCTTGACCATATCAAATACCTCAAGACCAAGTCGTTCCGCAGCTTCGCCGGTGATCTGCCTTGCCGTTGTAATGCTTGCCTTTCTTTTTCATCGATGAATTTTCGGAAGAAATCGACGATGCCCAAGGTACACGTTCTTCTTACAATTTGGCAAATGTACACTTTCGGCCTCATGTAAGCAAAGCGTGCATGCATTGTATCCCTTATTTGACAGTCCCGAAGGTTACTAAGAGCAGGCCAATCGTTGATGGTTACGAAAAGCAACGCCAGAGGTCAAATTCCTCTTGTTTGTGCTCATCCCACACACGGACACCACCCCACAGCTGTAAAAGTTCATCAACTAATGGCCTTAGGTACACATCGATGTCGCTGCGGGTTGCTTCGGACCTTGGATGAGCACCGCATCATAATGAACTTCCGCTTCATGCACAACCAAGGAGGAAGGTTGTAGATGCATAGAGTCACGGGCCAGTGCTATGGCTGGAGCTCGCCGCCAAAAGGATTCATGCCATCCGTGCTTAGAGCAAATCTTATGTTCCTTGCGTCACTGCAAAATCTCTGAACCATCCGTCGATCTTTCTCCATTATGCTCCATCTGCGGTGTGTCTCAACTCCCCGTCCGACTTACGTTCCTCTTTGTGCCATCGCAACAACTTGGCATGCTCTTTGTTCATGAACAGACGTTTCAACCGTGGTATTATAGGAGCATACCACATCACCTTGGCGGAACCTCTTCCGGTTTCGCCCTCAACATCGCCACCGTGGTCATCGCCTCGATCTTATAACGCAATGCAAGGCATACCGGCATTCATTCAAATTCTCGATTCATCGCGGTAGAGGATGCAATCGTTGATGCATGCATGTATCTTCGTAACCTCTAAACCTAGAGGGCGATAACCTTCTTTGCTTCAGACGATCAAGGGCAACTCGTTATCCTTGGAAACATATTCTTCAACATTTTCAGCAAGTTTTCAAATGCCGAGTCAGCTACACTGCCTCGCCTTCCATTTCAGCAAATCCAGCAGCAGCCCAGCTTTTTGAGACCATCATCGCATCCGGGTACAGCGCCTTCTGTGATCCTCTAACATGCGATCCAAATTCTCCTCTCCTTTTCGGGCCAGCAGCGCCTCCGTGCATCGGCAATGGTCCGACCAAGATCATCAACGGATCATCACGTGCCTCTTCTTCACCTTCCCTTCACCTTCAAAGATCCTCCATGAAAGTATCACCGAAATGAGCAAGATAGCTTTCATCGATGAAATCATCCCTTCTTCATCTTCTTCCATTATAACCCTCTTTCTCCATGCTTGGTCCAACAATTATAGCTTGGCATGAAACCCTTCAAGCAGATGCATGTGAACAACTCTTGAGGAAGAGTAACCCTTCTCATTCTTACAGATAACACATGGACAGATAACAAACCCCCCGCTTGTTCGCATTAGCCACTACGAGGAAATCTTTCAAACCCGTAGTGAACTCACGGAGAGTCGGTTATCAGACATCCATTGCCGATTCATCTGCATTATTATAATATAAAATATATACTTAACCATCATGCATTTGTTATGAACTACACACATGCATATTGACACATCAAAGGTTCATCAAGTTGCTAACCGCGATCAAGAGTGTGGCTCCAACACTTCATGTCATGTTTGTTTCATGCTCTTGGGGCATTTCATCAAACACCTTATGTGCATAAGAGGAACCAAAAGCAAACCTACACCCACTTGTGAAGAGAATGGCTCCAAATGGCTAAGTGTTGGCTGCTGGATGGGTATATATAGGGGAGGGCTTTAGTCGCGGTTGGCTGGCCAACCATGACTAAAAGTGTTCGAAGGCCTTTAGTCGCGGTTGGCCTGGCCAGCCGCGACTAAAGCCCCTCACGCACCACCTGGCCACCGAGCGCCCAGGCTCAGCCTTTGGTCGCGGTTCACCTCGTAATCATGATTAAAGGTCCCATTAGTCGCGGTTCCTACAGCTTCGCGACTTATGGGCTGGACGGAAAGCCTGTTTTTCCACTAGTGCTCACCATCTAACGCCTCCGCCTGCTCCAAAAGATTGGTCACGCGTGCCAACCACAGGGGGAAAGAGTCCTCCAGCTTGCGCAGCGGGTGGAGTGTTAGCTCCACCAAGTTTTGAAGCTCATCACCAAATGAGTCAAGCATAGCATCACTGGACTTTACCACACCATCATGATCAACACAACCTTCACTTGAAGCTTCAAAAATCCTTGCAAACACAGGAGCTTGGACTGGGAGAAACAACTGAAGCACAAGAGCACCCCTCCGAGGAAGGGCGAGGCAGAGAACAATCCTTCTCACGGTGCCTTGAGCGAAGACTAGTGAGGCATCTAAACGGGTCACAACAGGAGCCAAGAAGTGGAAGCATCCACCATGAGTTCTCCTTTTGAATGTGTCAGCTTGCACATACCTCGCATCATGGAATATCGAGGACATGGAAGACTTGCCGAAGGCACATGACAACAAGGACAAGCCCTTCATCCCACGTATATCCAGGGACCCTCCCTTGGTTATGCGACCACAGCCTTCGCTAGACCACAAGGATAGCAGCAAGTGGACCATGCACTGTCAGCACCAGAAGAGGAGCCTTCGACAATAGTTTCCGTCTTGGCGCCAGGTCCCCTTTGCTAGAATTGCCGTTGCCACGATCCGTGTCAGAAACTTGGTCATCTGCATCGGCCAGAGATGACCATAGCCCCACATGAGCAACTTCGACCTCATCAGGGCACAAGGAATACGGTGATGACAAATAACAACAACAACAATGAATAATAATAATGATGATGATAATAATAATAGTAGTAGTAGTGGTGCTGGTGGTAGTGGTAGTAATTTTAAAATCCTAGAGTTTACATAGCAAATAACTTGGTTGTACCTATGCTAGATTAGTCAATTAGATGAGCAACATAGATAGTCGAGATGTCAATTGGATTATACATGAGACTGTCCTATTTAAATTTACTATTTTATTAGAGGTAATAATTCGTGTTTGTATTGTGAGCTAAGATAATTGTGAGATATAAAGATAAGGAGACCGAGTAACTTTTCATTTTCTTCAAATACGTAGGCCCTGTTTGGTTCTGAAGTCCTAGGACTTTTTTTAGTCCCAACTTATAAGTCTCAAGTCCCTAAAAAGTCCCTACCTGTTTGGTTCCTGGGACTTATAAGTCCCTATAAGATCATATTACAACTATAAGTCCCTATAAGACTCTTCTTGAGAGTCTTATTTCATAAGTCTCAAATGCCCACTTTAAGTCCCTATAAGTCCCTCCTGTTTGGTTTAGATGGGACTTATAGGGACTTTTTTAAGTCCCTAAACCAATAAGTCCCTAGAAACAAACACCCTTGTAGATTAATTCTAGTTCGGCCGCCGAACTAGATACTGGAAGTTATCTAATCCCTCTCGTGTTTTCTCACTTTTAGTATCTTCGGCCTCGAGAGAATCTATTCAAACTAACTTTCAGTTGACGAAAGCAACACTGGTGTAGTGGTGTTACTACCATAATTCTTTTTTTCTTTAGAAAAGGAGGATGACCCCGGCCTCCGCATCTGGGCGATGCATACGACCACTTTACTAATTATTCTCACAAGACCTTACAAAGTCATACAACAGTAAGACTAAACCCGCCGTCTAAGCAACAAACCGTCGCTACACCTATCCAGTTGATGAAGGGGCGCAGATAGCCTGGGCCTAATACCAAACAGACATCGCAGCCAAGCCTAACATCTAAAACCTGAGACCCCAACCTAGCCACTGTTGGAAATATGCCCTAGAGGCAATAATAAATTAGTTATTATTATTATATTTCCTTGTTCATGATAATCGTTTATTATCCATGCTATAATTGTATTGATAGGAAACTCAGATACATGTGTGGGTACATAGACAACACCTTGTCCCTAGTAAGCCTCTAGTTGACTAGCTCGTTGATCAATAGATGGTTAGGGTTTCCTGACCATGGACATTGGATGTCGTTGATAACGGGATCACATCATTAGGAGAATGATGTGATGGACAAGACCCAATCCTAAGCCTAGCACAAAGATTGTGTAGTTCGTATGCTAAAGCTTTTCTAATGTCAAGTATCATTTCCTTAGACCATGAGATTGTGCAACTCCTGGATACCATAGGAATGTTCTGGGTGTACCAAACGTCACAACGTAACTAGGTGGCTATAAAGGTGCACTACGGGTATCTCCGAAAGTGTCTGTTGGGTTGGCACGAATCGAGACTGGGATTTGTCACTCCGTGTGACGGAGAGGTATCTCTGGGCCCACTCGGTAGGACATCATCATAATGTGCACAATGTGACCAAGGGGTTGATCACGGGATGATGTGTTAGGGAACGAGTAAAGAGACTTACCGATAACGAGATTGAACAAGGTATTGGGATACCGACGATCGAATCTCAGGCAAGTACTATACCGCTAGACAAAGGGAATTGAATAAGGGATTGATTGAATCCTCGACATCGTGGTTCATCCGATGAGATCATCGTGGAACATGTGGGAGCCAACATGGGTATCTAGATCCCGCAGTTGGTTATTGGCCGGAGAGTTGTCTCGGTCATGTCTACGTGTCTCCCGAACCCGTAGGGTCTACACACTTAAGGTTCGATGACGCTAGGGTTATAGGGAATAGATGAACGTGGTTACCGAATGTTGTTCGGAGTCCCGGATGAGATCCCGGACGTCACGAGGAGTTCCGGAATGGTCCGGAGGTAAAGATTTATATATCGGAAGTCATGCTTTGGTCACCGGAAAAGTTTCGGGTGCTAACGGTAACGTACCGGGACCATCGGGAGGGTCCCGGGGGTCCACCAGGCAGGGCCACCGGCCCCAGAGGGCTGCATGGGCCAAGTGTGGGAGGGGACTAGCCTCAGGTGGGCTGGTGCGCCCCCCCACCAGGGCCCAAGGCGCCTAGGGTTTGGGGAAACACGGAAAGGGGGCGCTCCCCTTTGCCTTGGGGGGCAAGGCAACCCCCCTGGCCGCCGCCCCCTCCTCAGATTGGATCTGAGGGGTCCGGCCCCCCTCTCCCTTGCCCCTATATATATGTGGGGGTTGGGAGGGCAGCCGCACCCAAGTTCTGGCGCAGCCCTCCCCCTCTCCCAAGTCCTCCTCCTATCCCGCGGTGCTTGGCGGCCCGCAGGATTGCCACGCTCCTCCACCACCACCACGTCGTCGTGCTGCTGCTGGATGGAGTCTTCCCAACCTCTCCCTCTCTCCTTGCTGGATCAAGGCATGGGAGACGTCAGCGGGCTGCATGTGTGTTGAACGCGGAGGTGCCGTCTGTTCGGCACTAGGATCATCGGTGATTTGGATCACGACGAGTACGACTCCATCAACCCCGTTCACTTGAACGCTTCCGCTTAGCGATCTACAAGGGTATGTAGATGCACTCCCCTTCCCTTTGTTGCTAGATTACTCCATAGATTGATCTTGGTGATGCGTAGAAAATTTTGAATTTCTGCTACGTTCCCCAACAGTGGCATCATGAGCTAGGTCTATGCATAGTTTCTATGCACGAGTAGAACACAAGTTGTTGTGGGCGTTGATTTTGTTCAATATGCTTACAATTACTAGTCCAATCTTGTTTCGACGGTATTGTGGGATGAAGCGGCCCGGACCGACCTTACACGTACACTTACGTGAGACAGGTTCCACCGACTGACATGCACTTGTTGCATAAGGTAGCTAGCGGTGCCAGTCTCTCCCACTTTAGTCGGATCGGATTCGATGAAAAGGGTCCTTATGAAGGGTAAATAGCAATTGACATATCACGTTGTGGTTTTTGCGTAGGTAAGAAACGTTCTTGCGCTGTGGTGTTTGGGCCTCCATCTTCTTGAGACTGAGCTTGTAGAAGCAGTGTTCAGGAAGTGATCGATGTAAACCAAAATATGTCGGCGACCACAATCTACATAGGAATCACCACCCCGGAGAAAAAACATTGGAGAGTTCTGGGTAACACCTCGGGTCCAGCCAGAATGAGTCGGGGAAGACAACTCTCACACGCCCCCCAACTAGACCAAGTTTCCAATCTTGGTCCGTCAAAACTGGACTAGTGGACTAAGGCAGACAATTGCGACACCCGCTCCTCAGGACAATGCCATCAAGACAAACCTAGAGAAGAAAAACCAAAACTTGGAAACTCGTATCTAGGGACACAACACCCTCCAAACGCCTCCCAACAATGCCAAGAAGCACCATCAAAATGAGGATAAGGTGTGGAGGACTTATTCCCCGCCGACGCAGCACCATCACCTTACCACTGACGACTAGGGATCGAGACCTAAACTAAAAATCTCACCCTATCACCACTTGTACGAGACAACGAGATGCGTGACCTCGTCGTCTAAGAAGTCTATGGAGGGAGAGGGGGGCTTTGATCTCACTGGGGAGGAGGTAGATCGGTGCCACCACCCTAGCTCCAATGGTTTTGTAGGAGAGAGGAGGAGGAAACACATGCTGTTGTTCGTGCATGATGATTGCACCCATATAACCCTGCACACATGGAATAACTTCTGAGATTTTTCTTGTAAAGGGAATAAACAAGTCAATACGCTAAACAAGGAAAGTATGATATATTTTCCATTTTGCACGTAAATGCTTTTTAGTGATAAGCTTGCATTTCCGCAGAAAAAATAGGATAAGCTTCAATGATCAGATAGCTATCATGATACTCACTCCGATCCATAACAAGTGTCGTGGTTTTAGTTCAAATCTGAATTAAAACCGCGGCACTTGTTCGAACTAAAACCATGACACTTATTTTGACTTAAACCACCACATTCATTATGGATTGGGAAGAGTATTATTTAATTAGAAAACTTAGTTGTGTTTTATAATAAAGCACAAAATATCTGAATAACTTAGTAAGCTCATTATTATTTGTAAATATTGCTTTTTTTAACACTGTACATATGCAAGCGCTCATATACACGCGCATACACCCATCCATATGAACGCACACACGCACACCCTATCCCTATGAGCACCTCCGAAACACTGAGCCGGCATATAATCTTGAAATTTACAAAGTCAACATAGGCATCTCGTCTGGAAATCCTGAAATAATCCAAAAATAAATGCGAGCACCAAGACTTGAACCCTGGTGGGCTGGGGATACCACAGTTCCTCTAACCATCCAACCACAGGTTGGTTCGCTTATTTGTAAATATTGCTGTTGATGGCGCTACACGTCTGCACGTATATATCAGCAGCTGGCCCATGTCTTATGTGGAATACAGCGGCATCCGAGAGTACTTGTGTGTCAGAGATGGCCAAATATGTATGCAACGTAAATATCTCCAGCAAGCCAGCAATGTTCCACTTGGAGAGCACAAAGATCCAAAATCAGCGTCGCAAATTTCAAGGAAAAAACAAGCAGCCCCGCCCCATCTAAAGATCAGGCACAGTTCCAGGAATCTCCAACCTTGATCGGGGAAAGATCTACTGAAGAAACGAAACCAATAATAGGCCCTAATTCGACGGCGGCAGCTTGACTAGCTTGCCATCTCGACTGCGATTAGTCGGCACGGATAGAGGGCAATATAAATCCAGCATTCATCTTGACTAGCTTGCCATTCCAAGTTTCCAATCCGCCGACCTTGACATGCCGCCATGCATTCATCTCCCCGCGCATTCTACCCATTCTATCCTCCTCCCCTGCAATTGAGGGGCGCCGCACATGTCGCACCTCTACCCATTCTATCCTCCGCCCATGTGCCGTACGACGCACGGCGCTGCCACCCCCGCCAACCCGTGCTGCCGTGCAGCTCACCTATAAGATGCAACGTGCACGATGCTCAGGCTAACCTCACTCAAAACCTCCCAGTTAGTAGTAATGGCAAAGTGTTTCGCCGTCGCGCTCCTGCTACTGGTGGTGCTCGCGTCCTGCGAAGGGAGGGAGCTGAACGGGAAGGACAGCGCACTCGCAGCGACACGCGGTGCCGGTGCTGGTGGTGGCGTCGGCGAGTCGAAGATTTTGGGGTTGCCAGAATTGCCGCTGACCACGACCATTACCGGCCCGGTGGTGGTGCTGCCTGCCCTTCCTGGGATCCCTGCTCACCCATGATCATCTCCAGTTTAATGTGCTGGCTGACAAGCTGAAGCTGACCGGCCGTGTGGCTTTAGACTTCTAGCTGGACCGCCGGAAGCAAAACACCGGCGTTGTATGCATTTCTTTTCAGTACACGTTCTACCATTTTACGTTCCTTGATGGGCTACATGTATCGTCAACGTAATAAATACTACTATTTCACTCTGATCACAAAGTCTCAAGTCAAGCAACGTCATTTTTACAACCTTACAAATGTTGGAGTATGTGTATAGAAAAACAAAGAGATATTTGACGAGTATCAAGGTATACATCATGTGGACAAGGGATTTTGATAGGTTCGCTCGTCCACGGTATAATAACTCTACTTTGGTACCCCCTCCCCTCCATGGAATGGCAATTGTGCTGTATTATCTAAAGATAAGAGTGGCAAAAGTGAAATGTCAAGAACTAGCGTGGCATAAAGAAATTCAAATGTCAAGACCTAGATTGGCATAAGGAAATTGGGCAAAAGCTAGAGTGGCTCCATCTCTTTAATTTTGAAAAAGAGGATAACCCCCGGCCTCTGCATCAATCGATGCGTGCAGCCATATTATTAAATAAAAAGGTAACAAAAGTCTCAAGGTCTAGCAAAGCTCATAGTCCGAGCTTAAAATGAAACACAAAGGAAAAAGTGCCACATTCGGCGATAAAAAATAGACTACGATGCCCACACACCTAGCCTATTATTAGCACGCTATCCAAATCGGCTGAAGATAGCCCTATCATCTCTCAACGGTTGCACCCAATAGCCTAAAGCTCCCTGAAGTCCGCATGAGCGAGTAACGACCACATACAGATCCAAGTTGTAGCTTTGTAAATAACCTACAAAAAATTAGTGAAGTTTGTTCCATAAAAAATCAAATCATTCCTAGTGTTCCATATAACCCGAACTAAAGCACATATCCATGTCCGAATATGTTTGTCTATGTGACTGTCCAGTCCATTATTAAGTCACGTCCCAAATAACGTGTTTATGCTCCATCTACATACATGACATCAATTGACGTCCAATTCTGATTTAATAAACATGAATAGAAGATTAAGGATAATTTTCCAATAATGAGAGAGAGAGAGAGAGAGAGAGAGAGAGAGAGATGCTGGCAACATCTTACCTGTGCCATGCAAAGTGTCGTGCAAGTGGTGGTTGGCGGCGTTAGTGGAGCCAGCGGGGTCTCCTACCGAGCCAGCATGGGTGGGAGCTTCTACAGGTGAGTCGGGTCGATGCCACTTGTATCCATGTCGTGATCCTTTGGTGTGGCAATTACCTATGCTTTAGCTTATTAGTAATGTAATGGAGAATGTCGGTAAGTGTCATTCATATCTCTATAAGCGCCCTGTTTTTGTCTTTTGTGTTCACTTGCTCTAGTCGGCCGGTGTTTGAAGGAGTGTATTGTTGTTTACTCCTATATACGACCCGGCGAAGTGTCCCCATAGCCACCAGCTGTCCAGGGATCACGACGGCAAGGGTTCTAGCAGGCAAAGCCCGAGGACAAGCACCGCACTACCGGAAAACGGGCCTACGCCGACGGCCAGACCTATGCCTACGGCTGCCGTCGGCCTAGTTTGAGATATGCCGACAGCCAAGTCCCGCCGCCGGCTTACATCGCCGTCGGGTTACATGGATCTATGCCGACGTCGCCGCCGCCGGCACAGAGCGCCGTCGACCTAAGCGCAGCATGCCGACAAAGAGCCGTCGGCATAAATCAGCCGTCGGTATAGTCTGTGGTCGGCGGCCCCGCCCGCCGCCAAAATTTGCATAGGTTGTTCCTCGTTGGTGCTATGGAAGGCATGATGGATGGGCGAGTTTGGTGGATAGGTGGCTCGCGACGATGCGAGTTTGTTGCCAAGAGCATCCAGCCCGGAATAACCGTGGAATCGACGGACACACGGCCAAGGAAACAGAACCACTGGGCTTCAGGCCATGAAGGTATATCTATGTGCATGATGCATTTTGTTCTTCTTTACCGTCATGTTCTTATGTATGGCTAACTTCGCTTGACGTTGCAGGAGGACAAGTTGAAGAGGCCGCCTCGGACATGGAGTCGTGGATGATGGCCCGTGAGCGGAGTCATCCCAAGGAGGGCGAGAGCAAGTACTACGGCAAGACCGAGAAGCACTGGGTCTTACACTCATCACTATCGAGTTGCATCCGGATGTTCTGTTCTTTGAGATCGCCAAGTCTCGGATCGACGACACGGCGGTGGTGGCCATCCAGGAAGTCACATGGCCGTATCCGTGTTTCGATGGGTTGATCACCTTCGATCTCGACACACAGCTTCGGCTACACACTCGAGCCGCTTAGAGAGTACGGGCGCTCACAGACTCCCTTAGCCCGCCAAAGATGTTGTAAGTACTTCCCTTTATCTTTTTTCTCTAGCATTCTCGCTTATTTTCAGCATTGCTCACTTAGAAACAACCTAATTTATGTAGGCATATATGAGTTTGTCGAGCTTAGGAATCTCGAGGTGCGGGAGTACTTGAAACGAGTGAAGGCAACGATGATTACAACCGCCGATGATGACGGTTAGTTTGCCCTCTTAAAACCAAGCTACATTTTTGTAGTTTCATTCCTTCTGACCTTCTAGTTTGCTTGTTTAACTAACATCCAGGCTATGTTGGCGTCTTGGAGTAACCGCACGGATCCACCACAAATGGGACCCCCACCACCACCGCAGGAGACCCCCACACGCGCCCACGCTCGATGAATGGGTGGCACTAGGCGGTAATAGTCCGTTAGTACATTTGCCTAACTACTAGCAAACTAGTTCTCGCTCATTCAACACTATCATATCATATTTACCGTTAGAATCGCCTCTCAAACATGTAGGGACCAGTGGCTCGACTCGCTTGTCGACCCTACCACTCCGATCCGGCAGAGTGATCTTTGGTCATGTGGCGGTTTTGGTGGAGGTGATCTTGGCGGTGGTGGTTTTGGCGGAGGTGGTCTTGGCGGAGGTGGTCTTGCTCGATGTCGATGATGATTCCGCATGTGGCCGTCGTGCCATGCCTTTCATGTTCCTACTTTTACGATGTTCCATGTCTTGCACTACTTTTATGTTCATGAACTTCCCGGTGATGATGATGAACTTGAGTATGTTTAGATGATGATGATGAACTTGAGTATGTTTAGATGATGATGATGAACTCGAGTATGTTTAGATGAACTTGAGTATGTTTGGATGATGAACTGTCATATTTCGCATTATTCCATATTATTCGCTTTGAAATGTCACAAATGAATTGGAAAAGGAAAAAAAAAAAAAAAACTATGCTCACGGCAAAGCCGCGGCATATATAAGCCTAGGAGCTACCAGGTCGCCACGTTGCAGATCTATGCCGACGGCTTTGCGTGAGGCATAGATGGACACCTATGCCGACGGCTATGCCGTGAGGCATAGACTGCCGCCAGAGGAACCAGGAGCGACACGTGGCACGCTATGTTTACAAACAAAGCCGCCGGCATAGATGTATCTATGCCTACAAAGAAAGCCGTCGGCATAGATATATCTATGCCGACGCCGCCGCCGCATATCACGCCCACGCCATTGCGTGATTCGTTAGCGCTTTTGACGGCGCGCGCGTTGCCGTCGCCGACGGAAAACATCGCCGACGGCTAATCTATGCCGACGGCCGACGACGACGCCGTCAAGATAGGTCCCTATGCCGACGGCTATACTATGCCGACGGTCTGACAAGACTACGCTGACGATATCTATGCCGACGGCTCTATGCCGACGGCAGCCGTAGGCATAGATCTATGCCGACGGCCTAGGGGCCTATGCCGACGGCCGTCGGCCGTAGGCATAGACCGCGATTCCGGTAGTGCCGCGTAGCGCCCGGGCATGCACCATGTTGGCTAGGGCATACACAAACAAGCCCAACCACCCAAGATCCTCACAACCCCACACCGAAAAGCCGGGCATGCAACACGTGGAGTCAGGCCCACGTGTGCTCAAGTCTCTCGGGACTGAACCAGCTCGGCAGGAGGCGAACTGGCTGCCATGCCGACCCAGACTCACATCACCGGTGCCAAACAACGCGCGAGACATAGCATCAAAGCGAGACGGGAATTCATGTCCGGATCCACATGCGATAAAGATCAGCAGCTGAGAAAGCTCGGGGGTAACCGATTTGTCGGTAGTATCAGGCCCATATGTGTGGTGGACTCGACGCAAAGGGAGGTGCCTCAACGGGGTGGCGCTAACATTTCTTGCATTTGTTGCTCCGCACTCTCCCGTCGCCGTCCAGACCAACGTTCATGCCTGGCCTTACCAACACCGAGGTCGTGTCGAAGTGTTGCGTGTACGAAAGCTTGCCATGATCTAGGGGTAGTTATGCCTGTTTGTTAGCCCTCTCCCTTGTTTTCTGGTGTTCCCGTATGTATTCTTATTCATGATAACACTCTTTGAGGGTAATTCATAAAATGAATGTTTGCTATAGGTGTCGCCCACATCTTGCTTAACTTCCCGACTGCAGTTGGTCTTTGCACCAATGGCGTAAATTTTCGGTTGTATTAGTTGCTTCGCTTCTTGGCTATAGTTGGTATTTGCACCGATGGCTACAATTGTTCTCTTCAAATAATTCACCTAACTTTCATTTTATGTTTCAAATAGTTTAATTAGCTTCGGCTCAGTTACTCTCTGTGTCAATGGTGCAACGGGTCATCTTGTGTTCCTAGTAAACCAAATGGTTCAGAGCAAACATGTTCCCCGGCTATGGAGAAAACATAATGAAGAGTACAAAGATAAAAATGCATGCAGATTTATCTGAGCAAGTCGCTCGGCTAAAGAAAAAACCATATGGTTTCGAGCCAACTAGTTGACGAAGGCTATCAAAGCTATGGAACAGGTAAAGTGATAGGTCATAAGACAAAATCCCTACAAATCCATTGATGCACTCCCTCATAATTAAGTTCCAGACAGTTTTCCAAACTAATAATTTTCAAAAGGGTTACACAACAGAAAGAGGAAAAGACGCATGTTGGATTTTTGCGCTACATCGCATGAGATGCAAGATGTCTTTGCATGCGAACCAACGCTGCTCTTATCACCTCAAGGGTATACCCAACGCTGAGGAGGCCGCCATGGTCTTCCCTCCATGGGTGATGGGCACGTCGTGTCCAAGGTATGCCCAACGCCAAAAATAGCATCAAAGTTGTGCCCTAAGCGGCCGGCACACCACTGCAGAACTGGCTAGCAATGCTGGGCGCAAAAGGCCTACCAGTGGCACGCGCGAAGGAAATGCCGCCACTGTAACAGGAATACATCTGGCATGCATGCCATTCAGCCCACCACCGTCCACCGGTCAAAGGAACTTCTTTCGCCATGCATGCCATTCAGCACATGACAGCCCATTCAGCACTGTGGCGTCAAGCAAGGGAATACAGCGGTGTAGCCACGCGTGCATGCACGACGTCATTGAGTAGACGAGGCGTCGAAGCGGCAGCCCCACGCGCGCTTGGCTAATCGTGCAGAGGAGAGGAGGCACCGGAGTGGCGGCCATGCGTGTGTGCGTGCACATCGGCGTCGAAGCAGGGGCAACACGATGGAGAAAGCGGCGGAGTGGCAGCCACACATGCGCGCCCGACGGTGCCGACTAGAGGAGGTGCGGCGACCACATGCGCGCGCCTGGCGGCTTCAATCAGAGGAGGGCAGTAGTTCGCCCGCCAATTGTAACTTGTACTACCAGTGGCAGTGGGCGAGTCGGTGATCTTTTTGCCAATTTTTTCTCGTAATTAGTGTGTAAAACTTACTATGCGATTTTCCACTCTTACTCTCAATAACTAAGGACATTCCTAACCGATCCCTATCCAGCGTTAGAGAGGTAAAAAGTCGGCTTTACTTTTCTAATGCACACCTAAGCGATCCCCAATCCGCCGTAAGGGAGTAAAAATTATACTCCAGCCCTTCCCTATTTTTACTCAACCGCTTCGGCTCGGAGTAAAAATCCCGCGCCTCTCTTGCCTCCCCCTGCTACTCCTCCGCTCACCCATCGGGCCTCCCATGAGCTATGCGCCACCGCCCCCTACCCCGGCCGCGCCCTCACCCTACCCCGGCACGACGCCACCCCCGCGCCTGTACTGGTCCATGTAGGCCATGGCCGCCATGGACGAGCTCCGTAGCGGCCTCCATCACGTTTGAACTGGTCCATGTAGGCCATGACCAGGTACACCGCCGGCCTCGCCGCCCTAGCGAAGGCGACATTGCCCGTGGTGACGACGCCCCGGTAGACCTGCAACACGAACTTGGGGTTGAGGTCCTTCCACCGCGACGAGACACTGAGCTCAAGCTCCGGAAGAGGGAGAGCACGCGAAGGAGGCGTAGAAGTGCACGTCGTAGGTATTCCACATGTGGTACTCCATCGCCTCAAGGTACAAGAACTGCCCCACGTTCTCCTCGCCGTCGCCGAGACACAGTGATTTGTTTGTTGTCAGCTACGTGCTATTCACCTGTCCATATGGTGCCTCAAGCTATCAAATAGTACAGTTCGTTGAACAATGCAAACGGATGCCTGAATACAAACATGACAACAATTGATTTAGGAGTATCCTTGACGCTGCTGGTGCGGCGAAGACTTGGGCAGCAACGCGGCGAGGTCCTTGAAGCTGTTGATGCCCTCCCGTCGAACATCCCGACCAACAGGACAGCGGCAATGAGATGATTGGCGACTTCCGGCGTGCTCACTAGCCGTGGCGACTTCTTGAATCGGTGCTGTGCGCGAATGTGCGCGGTGTGCGCCGCCCAATCCAACTCTTCGCCGGCCGTCGCCGACTCCGCCCAAGAAGCCATGGCGCCCAGGTTTGCTTCCGTGCCGTAGAGGGCCTTGAAGGGAGTGCCTTTGAGTGACGCATGGACGGTGGAATTGTACCAGAACTCCGCCATTGGCAGCCACCGGCGCCATTGGTGCGGCGAGTCGTAGACAGCGCATCGGAGGTACATCTCCATGCACTGATTCACCCGTTCGCTCTGGCCGTCGGTCTGAGGGTGATAGGCTGTCGAGTACAACAGTTTGGTGCCCGCGCCCGCGAGCAGCTCGCGCCAAAGGTGGCTCGTGAAGATCTTGTCGCGATCGAAGACGATGGACGCCGGAATGCCGTGCAGCTTCACCACGTTCTCCCAGAAGGCGCGCGCCACCTGCTTGGCGTGGAAGGGGTGGCGGAGAGGGATGAAGTGGGCGAACTTGGTGAAGCGGTCGACGACCACCATGATCGTGTCGAATCCGTCGGAGCGCGGCAGCCCCTCCACGAAGTCCATGGTGAGGTCCTGCCATGGCGCCGTTGGAATGGGGAGCGGGGCGAGGAGACCCGCCGGCTTGACATGCTCGTGCTTGGCCTGCTGGCACACGGTGCACTGCTGCACGAACTCGGCGACGTCGCGCTTGAGGCCGCGCCAGTCGAAGTGTTTGCGCACGCGCTGGTAGGTGGCAGTGGAGCCGGAGTGGCCACCCACCGCACTGCAGTGCAGCGCGGCGATGAGCTTGGTGCGCAGGGCCGAATTGGCCCCGATCCAGAGGCGCCCCTGGTGCCTGATGATGCCGCGGTAGAGCTCGAAGCCCTGATCGTCCGGGCTGTGGATCGCCAGTTGTTGCAGTTGTTCCTGGGCGTCGGCGTCAGTGACATAGGAGTTGGCCACCTCCTGCACCCAGTCGGGCTGGCACGTCGAGAGCGCGGCCAGTTCGAACTGTTTGCCCACTCGCGAGAGCGCGTCGGCTGCGCCGTTGTCCGGTCCCCTTCTGTACTGAAGCGAAACTGTAATCCCACCAGCTTCGCCATGGCCTTGCGCTGGAGCTCTGTCTTCAGGTGTTGTTCGCCCAGATTACAGAGAGATTTGTGATCCGTGATGATGTCGAAGGGGCCGTGCTGCAAGTATTGACGCCACTTGTCCACGGCCATCATCACGGCGAGGAATTCCTTCTCATAAGTGGATAGCTTTTGGTTGCGAACGCCGAGAGCCTTGCTGAAGTAAGCAACCGGGTGCCCATCCTGCGCGAGCACCGCGCCCACACCCGTGTCACAGGCATCTGTCTCGATCGTGAACGGCCGCGCAAAGTCTGGTAGTGCCAGGACGGGCGTGGTGACCATCGACTGCTTGAGCGTCTCGAACGCTGCTTGTGCTTGCGCCGACCAGGAGAAGCCCTTCTTCGTCAGCAGTTGTGTGAGTGGCTTCGCAATGATGCCATAATGTGGGACGAATTTCCTGTAGTAGCCCGTGAGGCCGAGGAAGCCGTGCAGCTCCGTGGCGTTCGTCGGTGTCGGCCACTGATCCATGGCCTGCGTCTTCTCCTTATCAGTGGCCACGCCCTCCTTGGAGATCACATGACCCAGGTAGTCGATATGGTCCGCGGCGAACGTGCACTTGGATTCCTTGACGAAGAGCTGGTGCGCCCGGAGCAGCTCGAAAACGAGGCGCAGGTGTTCCAGATGCTCCTCCATGGTGGCACTAAAGACAAGGATATCGTCAAGGAAGATGATGACGAACTTGCGGACATACTTACCGAACACGGAGTTCATCAGGCACTGAAATGTGGCAGGCGCGTTCGTCAGCCCGAACGGCATGACTCTGAACTGGAAGTGCCCATGGTGCGTCTTGAACGCCGTCTTGAGCTCGTCCTCTTCCCGCATCTTGATCTGGTGATAACCAGCGCGCAAGTCCAGCTTGGAGAACACTGCTGCGCCGGCCAATTCATCCAGGAGTTCGTCAATGATAGGAAGGGAAAACTTGTTCTTGATGGTGGCGTCGTTGAGCCGGCGATAGTCAACACAGAACCGCCAAGTGACGTCCTTCTTCTTCACGAGCAGCACCGGCGCGGCATATGGACTGACGCTGTGCGTGATGACACCCGAATCCAGCATCTCCTTAACCTGATGCTCGATTTCGTCCTTCTGCAGAGGCGAGTAGCGATACGGGCGCGTGTTCGCAGGGACCGCGCCCTCCACCAGCGTGACGGCGTGGTCGTACTGGCGGTGCGGAGGGAGCCCTTTCGGTGCCGCGAACACATCAGCGAACTCCTTGAGTAGGTCGGCGAGCGGGGTTTGGCTTGCACACTTGCGCGCCGGTCGCGGCGCGTCGGTGCATGTGTCCACCATGGCCATGGCCCAAACTTCGTTCCCGGCAACCATCTTGCGCAGCTTCTCGGGTCCCACGGCCTTGATGGAGGTGGCCGGCTTGGTGGACACGCCGTGCAGTGTGACTTCTTCGCCGTCGTGCTGGAATTTCACCCACTTGTCCTGCCAGTGGCATGTCATCGGGCTGTTCTGGGCAAGCCAGTCCATGCCCAGAATGCCATCATACGCGCCGATCTCCAGTTCGCGCATGGGCGTGTTGAAGGTGTGACCCTGCATCCACCACTTGAGGCCGGGCACCCGGCGCGTGCACGTGAGCTTGTCGCCGTTGGCCACCCGCACCTCCGTTGGCGGCATTTCTTCCGTGGCGAGGTCGAGGCGATCGACGAAGGCCTTGTTGACGAAGCTGTGGGTGGTGCCCGAATCGAGCAACAGGAGCATGACCTGGTTCCCGACGAGGGCGCGCAACCGGATCGTCGTGGTGGAGTCTGTGCCGTCGAGCGCCTGTGACGAGAGGAGGCAGCACTCTGGCGCGTCCGCGGCCGGAGCCGGAAGTGGCGCCGCTGGCACTGGATCGTCGAGCAGTTGCAAGGCGTGGATGGTGTCGTCGGAGAGCACCTCGCCGTGGTCCACTACTAGGGAAAAGGCTAGCAGCAGCGCGGGTTTTCAGGCTAGCAGCAGCAGCGGTGGTGGCGCTACTAATAAGGCGCCATAGTTAACTTCATAGTAGTAGCGCGCCCAACCAGCGCTACTATCGTTGAACGATATCAGCAGCGCTTTTAGGAACGCTACTATTAGCTAGCGGTA
Source organism: Aegilops speltoides (assembly GCA_021437245.1). Taxonomy (NCBI): domain Eukaryota; kingdom Viridiplantae; phylum Streptophyta; class Magnoliopsida; order Poales; family Poaceae; genus Aegilops; species Aegilops speltoides. Next base: position 504,054,260 of record CM038142.1, read on the forward strand.
GCGATTTCTCATCCAACGCCATCGCTATCTCTTTCATCATTTTCCATTTCAACTCTCCTTCAGATGCTTGAAACTAGGTACTATCTTTCATCAAATTCATAAACCAAGATTAGATGCGGTAGTACTTTTCGTTTCAAATTACTCGTCGTGGTTTTAGTTCAAACCACGACGAGTAATTTGGAACGGGAGTACTAAGATAACAATTTCATGCACAGCCAAAATGTATCCTCAAGCAGACATGCATGGTCATATCAACGGCCATCATCATATGTAGTTTTAGATGATATCGACGACCATCATCATATGTAGTTCTAGATGATATAGCCACACACACATATGTAGTTCTAGATGATATAGCCACACACACATGTAGTTCTAGATGATATCAAGACAATCATCATCCTCAAGCCTGGGCGGTTGTTGGTGTTCTGATAGTAATTAGGATAGCCTGTCCAACACGAAGATTCTTGCCATCGAGGAATTTCTTCCACCCAACCGAGCTTATGTAAAGCGACCGTCCGTGTCCACGCTGTAAGTACAGGTTGTGACGGAGCCCTTGCAGTAAGGCGTAGTCCAGCTGAGCCTTCTTCATCAGGCTCGATACCATAACTCACAGATATGCTCTTTGCCAATTTCTGAATAAGAAAAACTTATCAATTAATAAGCATGTGATCGAACTCTACACTAAAACATATAAATCATCGACTAGATTCCACACAACATATACCATATCATTGGACTGTACACTAAGTAATTCACACTATTAATTTGCATTTGTAAGTATAACATACCATATCATGTCGATTGTAACACCCCGGATCCGATGCGCCAGGTGTCCGTCAGTTATTCGCCGTCCTTGCCATGTCATTTGCTTGCGTGTTGCATTTGCCATGTCATCATCTGCATTTCATATCATGTCATCATGTGCATTTCATTTTGCATACGTGTTCGTCTCATGCATCCGAGCATTTTCCCCGTTGTCCGTTTTGCAATCCGGCACTCCTATGTCCTCCGGCGTTCCCTTCTTCTCTCCTTTTGTGTGCGGGTATTAAACTTTCTCGGAATGGCCCGAGGTTTGCCAAGCGGCCTTGGTATAGAAACCGATAGACCGCCTGTCAAGTTTCGTGCCATTTGGAGGTCGTTTGATACTCCAACGGTTAACCGGGTAACCGCAGAAGCCTCTTTTGTTGCAGCCCAACACCCCTTCCAAAGTGGCCCAAAACCCACCAAACTCCCCTCCATACTCTCGGTCGTTCGAGCACGATCACAGGTCGAAAACCGCTCCTCATTTGGACACTCCTAGCTCCCTCTACCTATAAACTAGACCTCCTCCCGATTTTTCAAGCAGATCAAACCCTAAAATTCATCCCGTCGCCACGGACACGTCCGGCAGCCGCCGGACACGTCCGCCGCCGCCGCCCGGCGAATCGCGCACGCGCCACGTGGCAGCCGCTGCGCCTCGCCGCCGCCGCTGCTGCTCGCCCATCCGGGTTCGCGGGGTTCACGCACTGCGGCCGGCCGATCCGCCGCCGCCTGGCGTCGCTGGCCGGCCGGCCACAGCAGCTCGCCGCCGACCTCCTGCGCCCTCCTCGCCCGCGCCTCCTGCCGGCGCCGTGCCCTCCGCCGCCGGGCGGTGAGGCGCGCGCTCCTGCTGCCTCCGCGTCGCCTCTGAAGGCCATGACCGAGCACCGAGCCTCACGGCGAATGAAGCCTCGCTGACTCAGCTCGAGCTCGGCGCCCTTCGCCGACCCCGCCACTGCAGCGGCCCGCCTCCGCTTCGCGGAGCTTTGAGCCCCTGCCCGCCGCCGTGGCTCGGCGACTTGCCGCCTGTCGCCCCGGCCTGTCGCCATCTCCGGCGACTCGCCTGTTGCCTCGGCCGCCGCCGTCCTCGCCGGAGCTCGGCCAGATCCGATCCGCGGCTCGACCAGATCCACTAAGCCTCGAACCAACGCCCGTGCCATCCCGGATCCCTCCGTCCCGGGATCTCCCCGTCCGTTTTTCGCGAGGTGAAAACTGCCAAGTCCCCAGGATTCTAACATTTTCGTGCATTTTCATAGTATCACATCTCCGCACTTGTGGCTTCGTTTTGGGCGTATAATATGTCAAATTGTTCATCCCGAAGAGTACATCATTTCATTCCATTGCATCATTTGCATTTGAGCTCATCTTGATGCCCGAAATGCTGTTGGAAGAAGGCTTCAGATCGTTAGTTTCAGAATCTTATCAGCTCGAGTTCTTTTGTCATTTTTGCCATGAATTATGTGTGCACCTTATGAACTTGAGTCCTACATGTGAGTTGATCATTGCCATACCATATTTCCAGGGGTGTATGCCATGTATTTTTGTGAGTTATGTGTTGACTAGAACAAGCATGCAAAGTAGGGATGATGATGTTGCTGATTTCAGGAACTTAGTGTTTTCACTAAGTCTTGTCCTGCTGTTATTTTTATGCCATATGTTCATGTTGTTACAGAGAGATCTAGGGCCTTTTTGAGCATGATCAGTAAGGGTGTTTTGAACATATGGATGTGCTCTATCCAACCATGCCTTTGTTGGTATTTATGGAGTAGTCTAGCATGTCATTTTCGTGCTCTACTTTTGCTTGAAAATGTTTCCTGGCAGATTGTTTGCATGAGATTCAATTTTCACGAGGTCGTTGTAGTTGATCCGGGTATGCTATGATGTTGTTCTTGCCATGTATAGCTTCTATGCCATGTCTTATTGATGGGTGTATGCTTAGTTTATCATGAGATGCTCTGTAGTGAGTGCATCGAGCTCACGAACATGCCTACCTGATATCTGTTTTCGCCATGCCCAGTTTTTCGGTTAAGTCTGAAATCTGTAATAAAACTTGCTATGTTTACATGGGTGCCATCATTTCTTAGAGTCATTTTTGGCTTATGGTCAGTAAGGGACTATTGATCAATGCTTTGAGTAGAATCATGTCATGCCTTGTTTTGCTATTATAAGTTCCTGTAGCATGTTGTTTGCTTGCTCTAAACATGCCTTCCTGATGTTAATTCCTGGCATGTTAGTTTTTTTCCACTAAGTCTGTGAACCTGATATTTTTTGCACTTTCACCATGCTTGTTTGAACATGTTATGATGTGATTTAGCCGTAGCTCAGTGTTCCTCTTTTGTTAAGCATCTCCTGTAGATCGCCGCCATATGCTTTGTTTTTATGTTGGTGTGCTGTAGCATAGTTTCTTGTTGCGTGCTAAGTAGCATCGGGCTGTTAAACGCAGATTTGCGTCATTCTTGTTTTGCTTGTCATTTGCAAACCGTGCATCCGATTCCGGTGATCTTTATATCGATTTCACCCGAAATCATCCCATCTTTCCAGCGGCATACTTGGTTTGCCAAGTTGATGCCCGGTTCATCATTTTCCTTCCGGAGCATACATATGCATTGCATAACACATCTCCCATAGCATGTCATGTAGTGCATCATATTGCTTGTGCATTGTTCCTTGTTTAATTGTGGTTCCGTTGCTTGTGTTCTTGCTTTGGGTAGAGCCGGGAGACGAGTACGTGAATGAGGAACCTGTTGAGAACGCCTACGAGGATCAAGCCTTCGACAACTCTGAGAACCTTGCAGGCAAGATGACCATACCCTCGAAATCACTACTATCTTTGCTATGCTAGTTTGCTCGCTCTTTTGCTATACCAACGCTACGATGCCTACCATTTGCTTGTCAGCCTCCCAAATTGCCATGAACCTCTAACCTTTGACACCATTCCTAGCAAACCATTGTTTGGCTATGTTACCGCTTTGCTCAGCCCCTCTTATAGCGTTGTTAGTTGCGGTGAAGATTGAAGTTTGTTCCTTGTTGAACATGGAGATGTTGTTCCTTGTTGGAACATGTTTACTTGTTGGGATATCACAATATCTCTTATATTATTAATGCATCTATATATTTGGTAAAGGGTGGAAGGCTCGGCCTTATGCCCGGTGTTTTGTTCCACTCTTGCCGCTCTAGTTTCCGCCATACCGGTGTTATGTTCCCTGATTTTGCGCCCCTAACGCTGTCGGGTGATTTATGGGACCCCCGACAGTTCGCTTTGAATAAAACTTGTCCAGAAGGCCCAACTTTGACTTTTACCATTTGCCTCACCTAGCCCTTTTTCCCTTGGGTTTCGGAGCCCGAGGGTCATCTTTATTTTAGCCCCCCGGGCGGTGCTCCTTCGAGTATTGGTCCAAACGGCAGATCAGCGGGGCCACCTCGGGCAACTCGAGGGCTGGTTTTACTCGTAGGGTGACCCATCCGTGTGCCCCGAGAACGAGGTACGTGCGACTTATCGGGATTTGTCGGCACATCGGGCGGCTTTGCTGGTCTTGTTTTACCATTGTCAAAATGTCTTGATGTACCGGATACCGAGTCGATCGGAGTGTCTTGGGTGAAGGTTTATTCCTTCGATGATCGCGAGAGCTTGTCATGAGCTGTTGGGACACCCCGCAGGTATAAACTTTCGAGAGCCGTGCCGCATGTTATGTGGCAGATGGGAATTTGTTAATGTCCGTTGTAGAAAACCCGAAGTTGAATTTTAATTAAAATACATCAACCGTGTGTGTTACCGTGATGGTCTCTTTCCGGCGGAGTCCGGGAAGTGAACACGGTGTTGGAGTTATGCTTGACGTAGGTTGCTATAGGATCACTTCTTGATCATACTTTTGTCGACCGTGCTTTGCCTTCTCTTCTCGCTCTCATTTGCGTATGTTAGCCACCGTTTATGCTAGTCGCTTGCTGCAGCTCCACCTCATGCCTTTACCTTACCCATGAGCTTAAATAGTCTTGATCTCGCGGGTGCGAGATTGCTGAGTCCCCGTGGCTCACCAGATACTTCCAAAACCAGTTTGCAGGTGCCTATGTTACCGAGCAGGTGACGCAACCAAGCTCAAGGAGGAGCTCGATGAAGATCTTGCCCTTTGTGTTGTTTCGTTTTAGATTGATCAGTAGTGGAGCCCAGTTGGGGTCGATCGGGGACCTTTGTCGCATTTGGGGTTCTTCTTTTATTTTGGTTCCGTAGTCGGACCTTGATTGTATCTGGATGATGTAATGCTTTTATTCATGTAATTGTGTGAAGTGGCGATTGTAAGCCAACTATGTATCTCTTTCCCTTATGTATTACTTGGGTTGTGTGAAGATTACCTCACTTGCGACATTGCTTTCAATGCGGTTATGCCTCTAAGTCGTGCTTCGACACGTGGGAAATATAGCCGCATCGAGGGCGTTAAAAGTTGGTAATCAGAGCCTTCCCCGACCTTAGGAGCCCCACTGCTTGATCGTTTTTAGTGGTCGAGTTGTGTCTAGAAAAATGTTTTGAGTCATTTAGGAATTATATATCGGAGAGTAGGATTCTTTTTACTCCCCAGTCCCTTCGACCTTCTGGTGAGGTATCCTGACGTAGAGTTTTGACTCTTCTCTTCTTAAATTTCACTAAATTTTTTTTAGGATCACGCGGGTATCTTGGGATCGTTCCGATATTCTTATGACGAGAACATTGTTCTTGGTGCCTCCTGTCATTTAGGGGTTGTGGCAGTGTCCCGGGGAGTTGAGCTCCGAGGTGTTGTCGTCATAATTTTATCGCTGCAGTCTCGAATACCCGAGTTTAGTACGCCGACATCGAAAATCTCTTTTATGCAGTTGTTGGTGAGATAACCCCGCTAACCCAAAGATCGAGGTGAGTACGGAGTATTGCCATGACTTGTATAACGGATGCTTTTCAAGGTTGAGGTAGACGATTTCAAGGTTTCTTGGTTATGTGTCGACGGATGGATACAGCTTGGATGTAGGTATTGTTAGTTTGGGTGAGATATATATTGCTTCCCCTGTATCCCCAACACCTGATTGCATAACCAGAAAGTTTCGGGAGTATTATAGGTGGGAATTCAAGTAGCTCCTAGGATATCTTTCCGACGGATGTATGATATGAAATTGGGGTTCGACGTCTAGTGGTCCGCCTATTCACGGTTGGTTTTACTGATGGTCTCGTTGTGTCTTAAAGAGTCCTTGGCTATGCCGACTGGGACGCTTCAGATGTCATGTGCACTGCCTTGTACATGATGGTGCTGTACGATTGAGCCCGTAGGCCCCACCACGAAAACTTCGGATTTAAATCTCTATCATATGTTTGTTCCGGCTTATTCTGCAAGCCAATCCTTTGTTTTGTTTTACTTGTGGTATTCAAGTTGCTTCGAAGTCAAATGTTGAATCCATACCTTTCCTAAACGGTGTTCTCAGATTGCTATGTGAATACTAATCCTTTTGATCATTGATTCTGTCATGTCAACTCCTTTCCAACCGGTGTGCTTCTCTTCAAGTGGATCCCATCATTTTTCCCATCAGCAAGACCAATTATCATTTTTTTCTCAACGGTGTTTGTTTCGTTCATCCCAAGTTGTCTTTGTTTTTCCCCGCCCTCCAACCCTTTTTCTTCAAGGACACAGATTTCTTAATCAAGTATCCATTTATTCATGTGAAGTCTCTTCATTCTTTTCAATCAATGTTCTTATCGGTGATTTCCCATGAAGATGCTCAACAGTTTCAAGTTCATCATTCTTCATTCTCGTATTCTTCTCCGGTGGATCCAATTCAAGCTTTTGATATTCATCATATCCCTTTCCTCGTTTCAAATGCTTTTTCATACCGGTGCACCTCTTAATCATTCACCTCTTCCTATTCATTTGTTCTGGAGTGCTGAAGATATCTCACAAGACTTGTGTTTCCATTCTCAATCCCTTCAAGATATTTCGAGGTTGTTATCTCATTCAAGCCATTTAATTCAACCGGTGCAATTCCCCTTTCAATCATTTTCAATAGTGTTCTTTTGAGTGGGCCCTAACCCACAGGTCTTTTCCCAGGATCTTACCTGACTCTTCTAATTTTCCCCGGTGCTATTCTCAAATTCTTTTCATTTGTGACGTAAGAATGGATCCCATCAGTCACACGCCTTCTCCAAGATCTTTCAAATTATTTTTCATTGTTGGCTCAACAACCTTGTTCTTTTCATTCTCCCGGAGTATCTCATACAATTCATGGTGGTTCTCATCATCATTCTCAACATTTGAAGACCGAAGAAGGATTTCTCTTAAATCTTGTCCGTTCTCTTGAAGATTCATGGTTCTAGCTTCATGCCATCCTCATAATTGTTTTCGATTGTGAGAATTCTTTTTCTTAGTATCCGGAGCATTTCATGAGTTGTTTCCATTTCTTTCCTTCGAGGCCTTCATGCCATAATTCTTCATTCTCAGCGTGTAGCTATCGTTCTCCAAATCTTACCGGTGCATCGTTCAAATATCCTCTAATTAGTCCATGATCTCTTTGTTCTCATGCATCTAAATCCCTTCAAGTATCTTCATTCATTTTCAAATTCTTCCCGGTGAATTGTGCCTTTGCTACGTTCATTTTCAATTCTTACGGTGGTTCGTTCAAGATCTCTCTTCCTTGTTCATCATATCAATTCATTTGTTGTTCCAATCCTACCGGTGGTTCGTTGAAGACCTTCTCAAGTTCTGATATATATCTTTTAATCCTTTCTACGGGAATAAGTAGTATGCCAAATCCATTGTTTGTCATCAATTTAATTGGTGAAGGATAAGCATAACATAATTCTTGTTCTTGTTTCATCCAAGTGATTAATTCCTTCTTTCAGAGTTTGTTCATGATGAATAAATTCTTGGCTTCGTGTTGTTCATCTTTCTTCCGGAGTTCTAAGTTTTCCGCATTATATCGTCGCGGAGATCCATCTAAATCATTGCAAAGCTTCACCTTGTGTTTTCAACTTCTCTTTCTTTTCGTTATCCTTCTATTACCGGAGTTCTTCATGGAGGCTCTAAATGGTGGTTCATCAAGGATTCTCTTCATTTTTCAATTGTTCTTCAAGTTTTCTCTTGAAGTTATGACCCGCCAAGCTATACTCAAAATTAAACAAGGTGCCCAACACTTGTTTTGTTTTGAGGAGTTCAAGCATTCTTCATCGTGCATTCCAAAGTGCAATTCTTTCTACCTTAGCTTTTGAGGTGGTGTTATATCATTCTTGGCAATTTCCATTCTTGTTTCGTGATTCATATGTTGTCAAGAATGAGGTATTTTAAATCCATCAATCCCTTTGTTGGAGTTATCTTGGGATATATTTCACCTAAAGCCTTCCTTTGGGAATGTTGCTATTTGTGGTGATTATGCATGACCCAAGCTTGCTCTCTATTCACTTGGTGGAAGAAGTTTCTCTTATCTTCATTGATCTCAACCAATCAATTGTTTCCTTTAGTGGCCGATTGTCACCTCATAGTCTTGAGATGCTTTCCATAAGCCCACTATAAGCCTATTCGTTTAGTTGTTGGTTTTGCAACAACTCCGTTTAATTCTTCTTTTCAAGGATGCTTTCCAAGCTCATTTGTGACAGAAGTTGTCATTTTATTCTCCGTCCCTTTATCTCAACGGTCTAACTTCTATTCTTTCGTTACGGAGGCATTGTGAGGTTGTGCTCTTCAATCATCATCTTGTTTTGTCAGGATCATGTTCTTTTCATGCTTGTCCATTTAACCGGAGTGTCGTGTCTTTTTCATTCAAGTTCTTTCATCTTATCAAGTTTTCCTTCTTCTTTCAGTTGGAGTGCTGCTCAAATTATATCAATCTTATCTATTCTCTATCTTGTTTAACCGGAGTGGTTTCAAATTCTATCTTGTCCATTAAACTCTTGATTCATGTCTTTGCAACCTTCAAGTTCTCATAATACTCCTTGTTCCTCTTTTCTAACGGATTGTTTGCAATCTCGTTCATCTCCGTTGTACTCTTTCTTTTAAATTGCTCAACCTCTCAAGGTTCGTGGTTTCACTCGTTTGCCGAAGAAGCAACTTAGTTTTACTCTTCTCTCTCTCTTCCGCTTTCCTCGGTGCCATCCTAGATCTCGGGACGAGATCCTCTCATAGTGGTGGAGTGTTGTAACACCCCGGATCCGATGCGCCAGGTGTCCGTCAGTTATTCGCCGTCCTTGCCATGTCATTTGCTTGCGTGTTGCATTTGCCATGTCATCATCTGCATTTCATATCATGTCATCATGTGCATTTCATTTTGCATACGTGTTCGTCTCATGCATCCGAGCATTTTCCCCGTTGTCCGTTTTGCAATCCGGCACTCCTATGTCCTCCAGCGTTCCCTTCTTCTCTCCTTTTGTGTGCGGGTATTAAACTTTCTCGGAATGGCTCGAGGTTTGCCAAGCGGCCTTGTATAGCACCGATAGACCGCCTGTCAAGTTTCGTGCCATTTGGAGGTCGTTGATACTCCAACGGTTAACCGGTAACCGCAGGCCTCTTTGTTGCAGCCCAACACCCTTCCAAAGTGGCCCAAAACCCACCAAACTCCCTCCATGCTCTCGGTCGCTCGATCACGATCGCGCCCCAAAACCGCCTCCTCATTTGGACACTCCTAGCTCCTCTACCTATAAAACTAAACCTCCTCCCGATTTTTCAAGCAGATCAAACCCTAAAATTCATCCCGCCGCCATCGACACGCCGCCGCCGCCGCCCGAATCAATCGCGCCGCGCCACGTGGCAGCCGCTGCCTCCGCTGCCATGTTCAAGGGCGCCCATCCGGGCTCGCAGAAGCACAGCACCGCGCCCGCCGCCCGATCCGCCGCCGCCGCCGCGTCCTCGCCCGGCGGCCACGCAGCTCTCGCCGCCGACCTCCTGCGCCCTCCTCTCCGCGCCTCCTGCCGGCCAGGTGCTCCGGGCCACGGGCGGGCGGTGATCGCGCCGCTCTGCTTCCTCCTGCGTCGCCCCGGCCGCTGCCTGAAGGCCATGACCGAGCACCGAGCCTCGCCGGCGAAGCCTCGCTCCAGTTCGCGCCGCTTCGCTGACCCCGCCACCGCAGCGCCCCCCGCTCGCCGGAGCTTTGAGCCCTGCCCGCCGCCGGGTTCGGCGACCTGTCGCCTGTCGCCCCGGCCTGTCGCCATCTCCGGCGACTCGCCGCTGCCTCCGGCCGCCGCCCTCCTCGCCGAGTTCGGCCAGATCCGATCCGGCGGCTCGACCAGATCCACTAAGCCTCGAACCAAACGCCTGTGCCATCCCGGATCCCTCCGTCCCGGATCTCCCGTCCGCTTTTCGCGAGGTGAAACTGCCAAGTCCCTGTGATTCTAACATTTTCGTGCATTTTCATAGCATCACATCTCCGCACCTGTGGCTTCGTTTTGGGCGTGTAATATGTCAAATTGTTCGTCCCGAAGAGTACATCACTTCATTCCATTGCATCATTTGCATTTGAGCTCATCTTGATGCCCGAAATGCTGTTGGAAGAAGGCTTCAGATCGTTAGTTTCGTAATCTTATCACCGAGCTCTTTTGTCATTTTTGCCATGAATTATGTGTGCACCTTATGAACTTGAGTCCTACATGTGAGTTGATCATTGCCATGCCATATTTCCAGGGTGTATGCCATGTATTTTTGTGAGTTATGTGTTGACTAGAACAAGCATGCAAAGTAGGGATGATGATGTTGTTGATTTCGTGAACTTAGTGTTTTCACTAAGTCTTGTCCTGCTGTTATTTTTATGCCATATGTTCATGTTGTTACAGAGAGATCTAAGGCCTTTTGAGCATGATCAGTAAGGGTGTTTTGAACATATGGATGTGCTCTATCCATCCATGCCTTTGTTGGTATTTATGGAGTAGTCTAGCATGTCATTTTCGTGCTCTATGTTTGCTTGAAAATGTTTCTGGCAGATTGTTTGCATGAGATTCAATTTTCACGAGGTCGCCAGAGTTGATCCGCACGCTTATGATGTTGTTCTTGCCATGTATAGCTTCTATGCCATGTCTTATTGATGGGTGTATGCTTAGTTTATCATGAGATGCTCTGAGTGAGTGCATCGAGCTCACGAACATGCCTACCGATATCTGTTTTCGCCATGCCCAGCTTTTTTCGTTAAGTCTGAAATCTGTAATAAAACTTGCTATGTTTACATGGGTGCCATCATTTCTTAGAGTCATTTTTGGCTTATGGTCAGTAAGGGACTATTGATCAATGCTTTGAGTAGAATCATGTCATGCCTTGTTTTGCTATTATAAGTTCCTGTAGCATGTTGTTTGTTTGCTCTAAACATGCCTTCCGATGTTAATTCCTCGCATGTTAGTTTTTTTCCACTAAGTCTGTGAACTCGATATTTTTGCACTTTCACCATGCTTGTTTGAACATGTTATGATGTGATTTAGCCGTAGCTCGTGTTCCTCTTTTGTTAAGCATTTCTGTAGATCGCCGCCATATGCTTTGTTTTTATGTTGGGGTGCTGTAGCATAGTTTCTTGTTGCGTGCTAAGTAGCATCGGGTCGTTAAACGCAGATTTGCGCTATTCTTGTTTTGCTTGTCATTTGCAAACCGTGCATCCGATTCCGTGATCTTTATATCGATTTCACCCAAATCATCCCATCTTTCCAGCTGCATACTTGGTTTGCCAAGTTGATGCCCGTTCATCATTTTCCTTCCGAGCATACATATGCATTGCATAACACATCTCCCATAGCATGTCATGTAGTGCATCATATTGCTTGTGCATTGTTCCTTGTTTAATTGTGGTTCCGTTGCTTGTGTTCTTGCTTTGGGTAGAGCCGGGAGACGAGTACGTGAACGAGGAACCTGTTGAGAACGCCTACGAGGATCAAGCCTTCGACAACTCTGAGAACCTTGCAGGCAAGATGACCATACCCTCGAAATCACTACTATCTTTGCTATGCTAGTTTGCTCGCTCTTTTGCTATGCCAACGCTACGATGCCTACCATTTGCTTGTCAGCCTCCCAAATTGCCATGAACATCTAACCTTTGACACCATTCCTAGCAAACCATTGTTTGGCTATGTTACCGCTTTGCTCAGCCCCTCTTATAGCGTTGTTAGTTGCAGGTGAAGATTGAAGTTTGTTCCTTGTTGGAACATGGAGATGTTGTTCCTTGTTGGAACATGTTTACTTGTTGGGATATCACAATATCTCTTATATTATTAATGCATCTATATATTTGGTAAAGGGTGGAAGGCTCGGCCTTATGCCCGGTGTTTTGTTCCACTCTTGCCGCCTCTAGTTTCCGCCATACCGTGTTATGTTCCCGGATTTTGCATCCCTAACGCGGTCGGGTGATTTATGGGACCCCCGACAGTTCGCTTTGAATAAAACTTGTCCAGAAGGCCCAACTTTGACTTTTACCATTTGCCTCACCTAGCCCTTTTTTCCCTTGGGTTTCGGAGCCCGAGGGTCATCTTTATTTTAGCCCCCCGGCCGGTGCTCCTTCGAGTATTGGTCCAAACGGCAGATCATGGGCCACCTCGGGCAACTCGAGGGCTGGTTTTACTCGTAGGCTGACCCATCCGTGTGCCCCGAGAACGAGGTACGTGCGACTTATCGGGATTTGTCGGCACATCGGGCGGCTTTGCTGGTCTTGTTTTACCATTGTCAAAATGTCTTGATGTACCGGATACCGAGTCTGATCGGAGTGTCTTGGGTGAAGGTTTATTCCTTCGATGATCGCGAGAGCTTGTCATGAGCTTGTTGGGACACCCCGCAGGTATAAACTTTCGAGAGCCGTGCCCGCGGTTATGTGGCAGATGGGAATTTGTTAATGTCCGGTTGTAGAAAACCCAAGTTGACCTTAATTAAAATACATCAACCGTGTGTGTTACCGTGATGGTCTCTTTCCGCGGAGTCCGGAAGTGAACACGGTGTTGGAGTTATGCTTGACGAGGTTGCTATAGGATCACTTCTTGATCATACTTTTGTCGACCGTGCTTTGCCTTCTCTTCTCGCTCTCATTTGCGTATGTTAGCCACCGCTTATGCTAGTCGCTGCTGCAGCTCCACCTCATGCCTTTACCTTACCCATGAGCTTAATAGTCTTGATCTCGCGGGTGCGAGATTGCTGAGTCCCCGTGGCTCACCAGATACTTCCAAAACCAGTTTGCAGGTGCCTATGTTACCGAGCAGGTGACGCAACCAAGCTCAAGGAGGAGCTCGATGAAGACCTTGCCCTTTGTGTTGTTTCGTTTTAGATTGATCAGTAGTGGAGCCCAGTTGGGGTCGATCGGGGACCTTTGTCGCATTTGGGGTTCTTCTTTTATTTTGGTTCCGTAGTCGGACCTTGATTGTATCTGGATGATGTAATGCTTTTATTCATGTAATTGTGTGAAGTGGCGATTGTAAGCCAACTATGTATCTCTTTCCCTTATGTATTACTTGGGTTGTGTGAAGATTACCTCACTTGCGACATTGCTTTCAATGCGGTTATGCCTCTAAGTCGTGCTTCGACACGTGGGAGATATAGCCGCATCGAGGGCGTTAAATCGATCAACCATGGTATTTGTCAAGCGGGTCACGAATGGCACCCCGACAAAGTCAGCACGTGGCGGAATTATGTCCCACAGGTTGGACACCTCCTCCTCACTCAGCCTTGTTCTTTGAGCTACGATGGCTTCATGAAGTGAGTCCTCATCATCTTCATCATCTTCATCATCTTCATCATCTTCTTCATCTTCATCATCTTCCACCAGGTTGAGATAAATGACAGCTAGTTTGGGTCTTTCTACTCGGAAGTTGAAGCTGATCAACTCACCACCAAGAAGATGCATGCGAGCATTTAAACGGGCCCATCCATCTCCTCCAATCTGCGACATATTGCGCCCTTTCTCGACCTCCATAGTGTACGGCCCCAGAGCCTCAAATGTCACAAAGTTGTCTCCCGTCACTTGTTGAATTTCAACCTCACATTGCATGGGACGATCTGTAAACTAAGCAAAATGACACAATGCAGTAATGCCAACACTAAAAATAAAATAGTTATTACATTTCATCTAATTTCCCCTGTTCAAGAATTCATCCGATTAACCAGTTAACTTGCCGATTAATCCCTACTCGTAGGGTCACCGTGATAGAAGCAAAGGTGTCCCGTCTTTCGATGAGATGGTGGATTTCGCCAGGAAGTCGACTTTGACGATCCGACTACGAACGCGTGGACGCCGCGCTTTAGCAATCGCTAAACCAACTCCGAGAGGTTATTGACCACGCCGAGCACGATCAACCTCGACCACGAGGGTCTGCTTTCGCGAGCAAACGAAGAACAAGCAAGAAACTGAGATTGCAACTGGATATTGCGAATATAAGATGAAAGCTTTATTGATCAAGGTGGGGTTCTGTGGACGCTTTGTCCGGTCGTTGAACACAAACGGCACGCCGGTTGCAGCTATGGCTAACTTTTGATCTAAACAAAACCCAAGTCTAAACGGTGCCCTAAGGGCTGTATATATGGAGGAAGAGGGGTGAATTTCGTGGCCCTTGGTGGAGGGGTCCAAACTAACCCTATCTCTTGTTTCCCACACATACGAACTCTAAAAATAGCCTGTACTAATGTATTTCGAAATTACATGGGCCTGGCCCAATAATAAGGTGACGAGCACCTAGAATAGCCTATGGACGAATATTATGAAGTGGCATCTTGTATATTTCGTCCAAGGCTTCATGCACTCCTTATGGTGGCTTCAAAGTCCTGAAATCATCACTTGTAACTCCGTTTGATCTCCTTGCGCATGCCATCAACTCCACGGGTGTTCTTGCTCCAATGTTCATTCTTCTCCAAGCTAGGTCCTTCATTTGTAAGCAAAACAAATGTATCCAATTTAGGCAGCATCATATTCTCATGAACATTAGAATCATTACCAAGAAACGAAAGTACCGGTAATTTAGTTGGCGCATGCGAGCTCTAGTAATTGGTCCAAGATGTATAGCAGCAGGGCTGTGGGTGTAACAATGGTATTGATGTCCTCATCATCCTCCCTTCTTGAAATGAAGTCGCCCTCGACGGAAGTTCATCTTCCTCACCCAAATATGGCTTCAAATCTGCAATGTTAAAAGTGGGACTAACCCCAAAATCTGCAGCAGCTCAAGTTTATATGCATTATCATTTACTTTCTCCAACACTTTAAAGGGACCAGCAGCACGTGGCATTAGCTTTGATTTATGCAAATCAGAAATCTATCCTCACGCAAATGTAACCAAACAAGATCTCGGTGCAAACACAACATGTTTTCTACCCTTATCTCCAGAAGTTTATATTTAGCATTCATACGCCAATGTTTTCCTTAGTTAACTCATGCATTTTTAAAATCAATTCAGCACGTTCTTTAGCATCAAAATTAACCTTCTCCGAAGATGGAAGAGGCAATAAATCAATAGGTGCACGAGGTAGGAAACCATACACAATTTCAAAAGGGCACATCTTAGTAGTAGAATGCAATGAACGATTATAAGCAAATTCAATATGAGGCAAGCATTCTTCCCACATTTTCTTATTATTCTTCAAAACAGCCCTAAGCATAGTAGACAATGTTCTATTGACTACTTCAGTTTGTCCATCAGTTTGGGGTGACAAGTAGTACTAAAAAGTAGTTTAGTCCCCAACTTAGCCCATAAACATCTCCAAAAGTGGCTAAGAAATTTAGTATCACGATCTGAAACAATAGTATTTGGCACACCATGCAAGTTTAATAATTTCACGAAAGAACAAATCAGCAACATTAACAAAGATCATCGCTTTTATGACATGGTATAAAGTGTGCCATTTTCGAGAATCTATCCACGACAACAAATATGATATCCTCCCTTCTTTGTTCGAGGTAAACCTAAAACAAAGTCCATAGATATATCCTCCCAAGGAACACTAGGTACAGTGCAAAGGCATATATAAACCATGAGGATTGAGTCGTGACTTAGCTTTTTGACATGTAGTGCAGCGAGCAACAAAACGCTCAACATCCCGCCTCATCTTTGGCCAAAAGAAATGTGTAGCAAGTACGCCCTCGCCTTCTTCACGCCAAAGTGTCCCATTAGTCCTCCTCCATGCGCCTCCGCAACAACAAAAGACTTAACGGAGCTAGCTGGAATGCATAGCTTGTTAGAACGAAATGTAAATCCATCATTAATGACTTAACTTGTTCCATGTTCTACCTTCTTTACAATTCTGCAATACATCTTTAAAATCAGCATCATGCACATATTGATCTTTGATGGTCTCCAAACCAAATATTTTGAAGTCAAGTTGTGAAAGCATAGTATAGCGACGAGACAATGCATCAGAATAACATTTTCTTTACCCTTCTTGTGTTTAATGACATAAGGGAAAGTCTCAATGAATTCAACCCATTTAGCATGTCTACGATTCAGTTTAGCTTGACTTTTAATATGTTTCAAAGATTCATGATCGAATGTATAACAAATTCTTTGGGCCATAAATAATGTTGCCATGTTTCTAAAGTCCTAACAAGAGCATATAATTCTTTATCATAAGTAGAATAATTCAGACTAGGCCCACTCAATTTTTCGTAAAAGTATGCAACAGGTTTGCTATCTTGTAATAACACACCTCCTAATCCAATTCCACTAGCATCACATTCAAGCTCAAAAGTCTTATTAAAATCAGAAGTTGGAGTAAAGGAGCATGTGTCAACTTAGCTTTCAATACCGTGAAGGCTTCTTCCCATGCGGTACCCCAAACAAAAGGCACATCCTTCTTTGTAAGCTCGTTGAGAGGTGCAGCAATGGTGCTGAAATCTCTCACAAAACGCCTATAGAAACCAGCGAGGCCAAGGAAACTCCTCACTTGTGTGACTGTTTTGGGCTGCGCCAACTCTCAATAGCTTCAATCTTGGCTTTATCAACTTCAATTCCTCGTGGAGTAACAACATAGCCAAGAAAAGATACTCGGTCGGTGCAAAAGGTGCACTTCCCAAGGTTACCAAACAAACGTGCATCACGAGAGCATTAAAAACAGCACGAATGTTCCAAATGTTCTTCCAAAGATTTGCTATAAATCAGTATATCATCAAAATAAACTACCACAAATCGTCCAATGAAAGCACGAAACTTCGCTCATTAATCTCATGAAAGTACTAGGTGCATTAGTTAACCCAAAAGGCATGACTAACCACTCATATAATCCAAACTTAGTTTTAAATGCTGTTTTCCATTCATCTCCCAATTTCATACGAATTTGATGGTATCCACTACGCAAATCAACTTTGGAGAATATTGTAGAGCCACTCAATTCATCAAGCATATCATCTAGCCTAGGAATAGGGTGACGATAACTAATAGTAATATTATTGATGCCTCTACAATCAACACACATACGTGACGTACCATCCTTTTTCGCACTAGAATAATAGGAACAGCACAAGGACTAAGGGATTCGCAGATATAACCTTTGTCGAGCAGCTCCTGTACTTGACGATAATCTCCTTCGCCTCCTCCGGATTGGTACGGTATGGTGCACGGTTGGTAATGATGCACCGAATTAAGTCAATTTGATGCTCAATCCTCGAATAGGTGGTAATCCCGTGGCACGCCTTGTGGAAAGACGCCGCCGAACTCCTGCAAAATGTTAGTGACAGCAGGGGCAAAGAGGAAGGCACGCCCTCGAATGAAAATAATGCCTCTTTGCACACAAAAGCATAGCAAATAGATTTGCCAAAATCTAGCTCATCAATATCAGATTTGGTGGCAAGTAAACATGCACTTTTCAATTTAATTTCGAAGCAACAGAGATGGTTTATTATTAGGCTTCATGTGTTGCTCAAATTCTTTTGCCACAATCTGATTTTCACTCTTATTTTTCTCCTGTTTTGCTTTATTAGCTCTATTAATATCATCTTTCAAAATGGACTCAGGAGTCATAGGAAGCAAAGTAATATTTTTATCCTTATGAACAAGAGTATATTGATTGTTTCTACCATGGTGTACCGAATTTTTATCAAATTGCCATGGTCTACCAAGTAACAAGGAACATGCTTGCATAGGTACCACATCACAATCAACATAATCAGCATATGTAGAGATACTAAAATGCACACTAACAAGACGTGTTACCTTCACCTTGCCGCTGTTGTTGAACCATTGGATGTAGTAAGGATGTGGATGTGGTCTTGTGGTGAGAGATAGCTTCTCCACCATCTCCATGCTAGCCAAATTGTTGCAGCTCCCTCCATCTATAATGACGCTAATAGAACGCTCCTTCACAACTCCCTTTGTATGGAACAAATTATGCCTCTGATTTTGCTCAGCTTGTGTAACCTGCACACTCAAAACACGTTGAGCAACTAAACATTCATACCGCACAAGATCTTCAGCAGCCATGTATTGTGTCTCATGATCGTAATCATCTCCACCGTGTTCCTCATGTGTAATAAGAGCCAAAGTCTCCTCATCATAGTCACTAGCGGACTCATACCCACCATCCTCAGAGCAATCATCACACGCTGAGATTTGCATTCTCTCGCAAAATGTCCTCTTCCCTTACAACGACGACAAATAATATCACTTGTGTGCCCTGCTGACGCCATGGAAGAAGAGCTCTGCAGGCCCAGCAGGTGTGCTCTTGGCAGATAGTGGTGGTTGTGCCTCGCTTTCTTGTATCACGGTTGGAGGTGGCACCAAGGAGGTGATGGTGTAGTGGAAGTAGATGATGCACGTGGTGTCCATGATGAAGGTCGACTGCAGAAAAGTTAGTGCGCGCCAATGCCCTGCCGATCCTCAAGACTTCACGCTCAGCTTTACAAGCAAGATGGAATAAACGAGTGATATTATTATAATCCTTATAGTCTAGAATGGTCTGAATCTCTATTTAATCCACCCGTAAAACGTGCAAGCATAGCTTCATTCTCTCAACAATACCACATCTAATCAAGCCGGTTTGCAATTCCCGATAATATTCTTCTACAGAATTTTTTCCTTGTCTTAAACGCTGCAATTTTTGAAGTAATTCACGTTGATAATATGGTGGAACCCAACGAGTACGCATAGCAGTTTTCAAAGCAGCCCAAGTAGCTGGAACAGATATAATCTACAATGTTCGACCACCAAACACATGCAAAGCTAGTGAAAGCACAAACAAAGCAGCAGAACACGCCTCTCCTCGTGATATTGTAAACATGTAAATCGTTGTTCAGTTTCTAACTCCCAAGTAAGATATATATCAGAACATATCTACCCTCAAATGGTGGAATATTCAATTTCAGTTTAGGAGATGGTCATGATCTCGCACTGAGGGGAGCCCTAGTATTGCCATTATTTGCATGTGGACGACCTGGTGGTTGTGGTGTGGCGGTTGCACGTAGTTCGATGTTGATCAACCTCCTCCTCGTAATCTCCCACATAATCATCCTCCTCGGTACCAGCAGCAACAAAGAGCAGGAGCCAAAGAAGCACCAACAGAGTAGCAGCTGCACCAGAATTTTGTCCGCTCAAGAGGAACACGCTGAGCCTGGCCCATACCGATTCGAAGGGGCGAGTTGTTGTCGCTGCAGAGGTGCGATAGGTGCAGCCGGCGGTGGTTGTGGAAAACGCGCGAGCAATTCATCAAACTTGCTATCAAGCTTTGTTTCAAACGCCTTCTCAATGCCATCTATCTTCTCCATGGCCTCGCCAAATCTGTTTACCACATCTTGCACCTGTCCAATCATCATTTGCTGAAACTTATCATGTAGCTGTTTGTTTGTCGTTCTCCCAATCAGTCTCATCGGCCTGTGTTCCTGCCATGTTTAGCAGCAATAGAAACACACAAGAATATGATCCTACAGACTACTAGGAAGTGGTGGTGGTGGTGTGGTGGACAGTCACAAACCGTGAAGCAAATCTCAAATTCTTACCAGCTTACCCAGAAATAGTGGTGATCGGCAACCGCTGTAGTCAAAACTCTCAAAGCTTGGCTATAGCGATTACAGGAGAATCAAACACACGACGAGATGTATGTGGAGCTGGGAAGGCTTATAATATGGTAGCAAAAGGGTCAAGAATAATCAAATCGAGATGCAAAGTTGAATAAACGCTCAACGACGCAGATCAGGTCTGGTCCTAGGCTAGACCGTGCTAGAGACGCGAGCCTAGAACACTAACAAAATCACGGCGCTGCACGTAAACAAGGGAGGAGCACACTCTGAAATTTTTTTTTCGCTTTTTTTTTTGCGCTGATTTTTTTTTTTTTTGCGCTTTTTTTTTTTTTTTTTTTGCGAAAAATCACTATAATGGCGAGTGTCTCAAAACTCTTCCTGTGTCAAACCGACAGATGGGCACGAAATTTTTCGACAATTTTTTTTTTTTTCGAACGCCTGACCCAAAAACTGAAACGGGTCAAAAAACTTTCTATAACGGCGATCGCTCAAAACGCTTAGAAACACCTAAAATAGGATAGCCGAAAATTTTTATCCCGTGCTTTTGGAAAATTTTGGGCCTAAACGGAGGGTGGTTTCCGGACTCTTTTTTTTTTTTTTTTTGAAACCAACCTCTTCTACGGACGGCAAAAGATTGCTGGAATCCAAACCTACTCGCATAAGGAAACACGAATCGGAAATTAGATGGATCCCAAAACAAATCTAATATGCAAGGAACTCGGATTGGTGGTGGATATATGGTGGTGGTATATGGCAGCGGTGGTGGTATATGGCAGCGGTGGTGGTATATGGATACGGATTCGAAGCGGTGGCGGATAAGCGGTGGTGGTAGATGGCAGGGCGATGATGATGAAAGCGCGGCGGCGTGACAACTTATGACCGTAACTCAAACTCTAAAAGACTAGACTCTAAGACCAGAACTCGACACCACGATGCAACCGCAAATTCAACAACGCAAATACGTAAAAGATTATGCAAAGGCTCGATTGGTTCGGATATGATGACCTAACCCTAATTTTTTTTGGCTTTTTCGTGGACTGTAGGTATGAAGAATAGACTCGATCTAAACTACTTAAAACTGTAAAATCTCACCGAGCAACCCGGAAATCTGATACCACTTGATAGAAGCAAAGGTGTCCCGCCTTCGATGAGATGGTGGATTTCGCTTGTGGAAGTCGACTTTGACGATCCGACCACTTAACGCGTGGACGCCGCGCCTTAGCAATCGCTAAACCAACTTCGAGAGGTTATTGACCACGCCGAGCACGATCAACCTGACCACGAGGGTCATTTCGCGAGCAAACGAAGAACAAGCAAGAAACTGAGATTGCAACTGGATATTGCGAATATAAGATGAAAGCTTTATTGATCAAGGTGGGGTTCTGTGGACGCTTTGTCCGGTCGTTGAACACAAACGGCACGCGGTTGCAGCTATGGCTAACTTTTGATCTAAACAAAACCCAAGTCTAAACGGTGCCCTAAGGGCTGTATATATGGAGGAAGAGGGGGTGAATTTCGTGGCCCTTGGTGGAGGGGTCCGAAACTAACCCTATCTCTTGTTTCCCCACACATACGGACTCTAAAAATAGCCTGTACTAATGTATTTCGAAATTACATGGGCCTGGCCCAATAATAAGGTGACGCAGCACCTAGAATAGCCTATGGACGAATATTATGAAGTGGCATCTTGTATATTTCGTCCAAGGCTTCATGCACTCCTTATGGTGGCTTCAAAGTCCTGAAATCATCACTTGTAACTCCGTTCTTGATCTCCTTGCGCATGCCATCAACTCCATGGGTGTTCTTGCTCCAATGTTCATTCTTCTCCAAGCTAGGTCCTTCATTTGTAAGCAAAACAAATGTATCCAATTTAGGCAGCATCATAGTCTCATGAACATTAGAATCATTACCAAGAAACGAAAGTACCTGGTAATTTAGTTGGCGTGCGCGAGCTCTAGTAATTGGTCCAGTATGTATAGCAGCAGGGGCTGTGGGTGTAACAATGGTATTGATGTCCTCATCACACCGAGTAGCCGATAAACTGAAAAATCGTCCGATTAATTGATTAAATGGCCGATTAACTTGCCGATTAGCCGATTAATCCCCTACTCGCCAGCCAACCGAGCAGCTACCAGTTAACGATTTCTCAAGAATGCTAATTTCACCGCCGATGACTAAAACTCGCCGAAGTAGATGCTTAACAGCTTGCGGTTGCAAAGTAAGGTTGTCAAGATCTTGACTTGCACAATTGACATAGTGGTGGTGGTGGCGCCATTCTTCCTAAAGCAATATGAGCAAAGGATTACTAAATCAACTAAATCAAAATGTTCTAAGTCAACTAAATCAACTAGCCTACTAAATCAACTAAATCAAAATGTTCTAAGTCAACTAAATAAACTAACCTACTAAATAAACTAAAGCAATATGTTCTAAGTCAACTAAATCAACTAAATCAAAATGTTCTAAGTCAACTAAATCAACTAGCCTACTAAATCAACTAAATCAAAATGTTCTAAGTCAACTAAATCAACTAGCCTACTACATCAACTAAATCAAAATGTTCTAAGTCAACTAAATCAACTAGCCTACTAAGTCAACTAAAGCAATATGTTCTAAGTCAACTAAATCAACTAAATCAAAATGTTCTAAGTCAACTAAATTAACTAAATGAATTAGCCTACTAAATCAACTAAATCAAAATGTTCTAAGTCAACTAAATAAACTAACCTACTAAGTCAACTAAATCAAAATATTCTAAGGCAACTAAATCAACTAGCCTACTAAATCAACTAAATCAAAATGTTCTACTAAGTCAACTAAATCAACTAAATCAAATGTTGCATATGAGCAGGAGGGAGAAGGAGGGCGACTCGAGGAGGGAGAAGAGAGTAGGATGGAGGAGGAAGGCGGAGCGCGGAGGGGCCGGCCGGGCTGCTGGCTTGAGGGAGAACGGAGGAGGAAGGCGGAGCGAGGAGGGGCCGCCAGCGGCGCAGTGGAGAGGAGGACGGAGGAGGAGGCCGGCACCGAGTCCAGCAAGGAGGAGGAGGTGACGGCGCTGCGCAGACGGAGGAGCGGCGACGGGCGCAGGCGCAGACGCTGGAGGAGAGGGCGACGCCGGGCGCGGCGCAGATAGAATTTGTGGCTGTGTGTGTGAGTGGATCCGAAGGAGGAGATAGATGGTTTAGCAAGAGCGCTCCGAAAAACGCGCCATCGTTAGGTTATTCAGCAGCAGCGCTTTTCAAGATAAAGCGCCATCGATATATGTCAAGATGCAAAAATGCACATTGATCATCAACGATCTTTTGTGTACATCTGATTCGACAATATGAGTCCTCACCGTTTAGGAACAGGTGAAGACTCATATTGCAGCCACAAATTCTACACATAGAGTTCAATGAAGATCAAGTGCTTGTCAAAGTGTGGGAAGTAACATATTTAAGGTGGTATAAACTCTCTTCACGGAGCGAGGTGGGACTAAATTTTGTAGGAAACTTAGCAGAGCGCTTGTCGTGAAAGGCGCTGCTACTATGCTAAGTAGCAGTAGCGGCGTCGTGTTAACGCGCTGTTGCTATAACTAGCCTCGCGGCGGCTCAGAATTATAGCAGCAGCGCGTTTTCGCTGGACGTGCTACTACTATATTTTTACCAGCAGCGGGTTGCTGTGAACCGCGCTACTGCTAGTTAGCAGCAGCGAGTTATTTTGAGGCGCGCTGCTGATAAGATTCTGTGTATAGGCTTTTCCCTAGTAGTGGTCGCCCACGTTGATGGTGAGCAACTGCGCGGGCTGGGCGCAGCGATGCTCTCTGGTGTACCGATCCCCACACTTGAAACAGAGATTGTTCGCCCGGCGGAAGTCGCGTAGCTGCCTCTCCCGCGCGTACTCGTCCCCTTTGGCACACGCCGGCACAGCCACGTCGCGCTGTGGTGCGGCCGCGGCAGCTGTCGATGGTGGTCGGCCAGCGGGTGTGATGCGGGGGCGTGCACGGTACGTGCCCAGTTCTTCCTCCTGTATGCGCGCGAGCACCGAGGCGCGCGTGATGCTTGACGGTGCCTGGAGCCGCACCGGGGCACGCAGTTCATCCTTCAGACCAAGGAGGAATTGCGTGACGAAGAACTTGGTGTTGATGGACGGATCGAGTGCGAGCAAGTGGTACATCTGCTCGTCGAAGGCGGCACGGTACTCGGCGACGGTGCCTGTCTGCCGGAGTTGCAGGAGCTTGTGCATCACCATCTCGAACTCGTCGGCGCCAAACTCCTCCAGGATCGCCGATGTAAACGCGTCCCACGTGATGTGGCGATCCGATTGGCGGAACGCTTGGAGCCAGTGTGCTGCCTGATCGTCGATGTAGAGCGCGGCGGTGGCAACCCACTGGTGTGCAGCCACCTTGTAGAGCTCGAAGTAGGCGAGGCAGCGGTCTAGCCATAAGTACGGCGTCGTTCCGTCGAACTTGGGAAAATCATGTTTCGGGGGCTTGTGGTACTTGTTGGCGTGGTAGCCCGGCGGAGACGCGGTTGGAGCGGTGACGAACCCTCCCTGTGGCGGCACCGGAAGGAGGGGAGGGCGGTGATCGCCTAGGCGCGCGTGCGACGACGACGGTCGTGACGGATCCGAAGGCGGTGGGGGTTGCTGCAGTTGCGCGGGCTGATGGATGTGCGTGGTGACCGAGCCTGATGGAGAGGATCCTTCCGCCGTCTTGCGCGTGAGGTCGAGGTCCGCCTGCGTCAGATCGAGCTGCCGCGCGAAGCCGCGCATCTCCTGCGAGATCTGCGCGTTGAAGGCGGCCTGGAGGTCGATCTGCTTCTCGTGAGTCGCCTTCTGATCGTCGATCTTGGCGAGCAGCGACTCCAGCATCTTGGTGATGTTGGTGTTCCCGTCGTCCATGGCGGCCAGCACTTTCCGCGTCGCCGTTGAAGCCTTGGAAGGAGCCGTCGTCCTGCTCGAGAGGGCGTCGAACCCCGCGACGGATTTTGTGTGGTTCGCCGGAGCAAACCACACCGGCGCGGTG
The DNA here is from genome assembly GCA_021437245.1 of Aegilops speltoides. NCBI lineage: Eukaryota > Viridiplantae > Streptophyta > Magnoliopsida > Poales > Poaceae > Aegilops > Aegilops speltoides. The sequence continues at coordinate 504,078,951 of CM038142.1, forward strand.
GATGTTACCGACCCCCAAACAAGCGAGGAACAAAAAATTTTGGAAGATTTGTGGCTCTGATTACCAGTTGTAACACCCCAGGAGGAGAGCGAGAGGGAGAGGATCCAGATCGCGATGAGGGAGGAGAGACTGGCTTGGAGAGGAAGGCGGGGATGGATTGCAGAGGAAAGATTAGGATTCAGAGTACATTCCACGCACACTCACACGCAGCCACAGGCGGCCAATTTAACCCCACACACGCACGCCACTTGTCTGGCCAACTGGCTGGGCCCACCAGCCAGCTCTTAGGCGCACTAACCACTGGTTAGGTGTGACAGCTCACTAGCCGTGGCGGCTTGGTCACCGTCGTCACGGGGGCGCATAGCAGGTGTCCGACAAAATGCACGAGTCAAAAGTAAGTTTTACTCCCTTATATACACGGGATCGGCTAGGTCCGGCTAAAACTTAGCGGAGTAAATTCTTCACTAAGGTTTTACTCCACCGGATACTACACTATTTATTGGGGATATGTTTGAAATACCCTTTTGGCGTAAATATTAATTACCCTGCTTTGGCTGTTGATGGCACTGCACTTATCAGCAGCTGTGCAGTATCTTAAATGGAATGCAGCGGCATTCGAGAGTACCTGTCAGAGATGGCCAAAGACGGGAACGAAGCGTACCTGTCAGTCAAAGCTTATCTACAGCAAGGCAGCAACGTTCCACTTGCAGGTCACAAAGATCCTATACTAGCGCCGCAAATTTGCAGGAAAAATCAGAAAGGCCCGCCACGCCCCATCTAGGATCAGGTACAGTTCCAGGAGCCCCCGACCCTGATCGGGAAAAGATCTACCTGAAGAAACGAAACCAATCTTGACTCCAAGCTTTGCTACATTCATAAATTCAGGGGGGTGATTAGCTGAGGAAGGATCTGCTGATGAAACGAAACCAATAATGGGCTCTAATTCTAATTCGACAGCGGCGCCTTGACCAGCTGGCCTTCTCGACGGCGATGTGGACCAGTCGGCACGGATTCACGGACAATATAGAACCCATCCGCCCCATTCCAATCCGCCGATCGACGTGCACATGCATTCCGCCATACCCATACACGCCTCTCTCTCCCTTGCCCGTGGCTGTCGGCTGTCGCACCTCTACCCATTCTATCCTAATCTCCTGCGCCGACGACGCACGGCCACCCCGCCGCCCCCGCCACCCCGTGCAGCGCGCCTATAAGAAGTAGCGTAGACGATGCTAATCCCAGGCTCACTCAAACATAGCCACGCAACACTATCACTGAAACACAGCCGCACAAGCTAGACTATCTCCTCGGTAGTATACCGGAGCCTCCCAGCTAGCAATATGGCAAAGTGCCTCGCGGTCGCGCTCCTGCTAATGGTGGCGCTCGCGTACTGCGACGGGAGGGAGCTAAACCAGAAGGACCAGGCACTCGCAACGGCGCGCGGTGCCGGGGCCGCCGTTGGTGGCGTCGGCGAGGAGAAGATTTTGGGGTTGCCTGACCTGCCGCCTGTGGGAACCGTTACCGGTACCAGCACCACTAACGGCCCGCTGGTGGCGCTTCCTGCCCTTCCCGGGATCCCTGCTCACCCATGATCACCTCTAGTTCATGTGCTGGCTTACAAGATGAAGCTCACCTCGTGACTTAGCTTAACATCGCCCGGAAGGCAAACACCGGGCGTTTCGCTGATGTCCATGCATGTTCCTTAATGGGCGTCTGTATCAACTATCTTCTTGTCTGTAATTCTTTTCAGTCCGCGTTCCTGTATTTCTCAATCCTTGATGTGCTACATGTATCGTCATTCGTCAACGTAATAATTACTACTTTCTTTAGTGTGTTCGCCTTCTCAGATATACTCCCTCCGTTCTATAATAGATGACCATATAATTTAGAGTACATGTCAACAGGTTGCATCATCCACGTACAATGTACAACTTTGCCACTCTAACTAATCACAAACTCCCAAGTCCAGAGCACGTTGTGCGAAAAATGTTTTCTAATACATTTCAATCCGATAACATTGTAAGGGACATGAATATTTGAAGTAGCAATATGAGAATTAAAACTGAAAATGCATATAATTTATTGAATTTGATTATTGTAAGTTGTAAAATATCTTGTACAATGGAATGAAAATTCGCATGCATGCTTGGATGTTAAGGTGGTTTTCTTTGCGCATACGTGGTTGCGCCGTGTTGTGGTAAAGCTTTTTCTAATGCATGCGGATGTGAAAATAATATGATCTAAAACTCACTTAGAGTGCACTAATGCATGTTGCATGATAGAGGATTCTAATGCATACATTGAATGGATGCTAATGGATCAAGCTAGTAAATTCAATGGCTACAACAATTTTGATGATGTGAAACAGCCTGATGAGATAGTTAGATAATATTTCCACGATTTGATTGTATGAAACATGCATAGTTGAATTAATAATATATGAACTAAAACTAAAACTAAATACATTATTCATTATTATATATTATATTTGTTATTGTGCAGTCGAAAAATATTCGAATATAAGCAACATAATATAATGAAAAACTTCTTACCATGCATGTTGAGTGGACCTTTGATGAGGTGACATATGTGGTGAGATAAAGAATGTGCATGAGATTAACTAGTAATAAAACCTCTTTCTCATATGCATGTTATGGTGTGCCTCTGATGACGGGGAATATCTGCATGTTAAAATAATAGAGATAGTGGGGATGAACTATTTAGGTCTATAGATAAGTCAGGAGTTTTGGACTATATTTGTACTTCAACGTTATGCTAGTATATACACGAATAGCAGAGGGCTGTCAAGGTTGTTGGAATATACGTATAGTAGACGTGTAGTAGAAGTTGTATAGAGATAGAGTTGGTTTAAATTCTGTATTCTGTTCTATCTCTTCTTCTGTCTTTCACGATTCTTCTGTAACGACTTGATCGATCCCATCTGATCGATCTCTCCCTCTGTAAACTTGTGTGCCAAGGCTTTTGCCTAATATATACATGCGGCCCAAGACAAAGGGTTCTACGCTTCCCAAAACACCTTTACATCGTAACAGAGCCTCTTCCTCATCCAATCGAGAGAGATTGCATCTAGCTACCTTCGAGACCGAGAGTATGTCCACCACCACCGCAGCCATGACCCCAAGCACCATGGGTGCGCTCACCCCCACCTCATCCTCCACCTTTGCATCATCTTCCTCCTCCACCCACAACACCACCTCTCTCGGATCGCCCCCACAGGAGAAGCTGACGCGGGGCAATTTTTTGCTCTGGAAGGCCATAGTGCTCCCGCAGATCAGAGGCGCCCAGATGGAGCACCACCTCGACGCGACGAGCCCGCCACCACCCGCCACCCTCACCATCACCACGGAAGGCAAAGAAGAACAAGTCGTCAACTTTGCAAGATCCTCCGTATGCACAGCAGCAGAACTCCAAGGATACCTAATGGGTTCACTTTCCCGTGAGATCCTTGCCCAGTCGCCACGCCCAGACGCCGGCCGAGGTGTAGCGCACCATCCACGCCATGTTTGCTGCACAAAGCCAAGCCCAAGCGATAAACACTGTGATCGAGCTCACCAACCTCAAGAAAGGTAACCTATCCATGGCTGATTATCTTGGTAAAATAAAAGTCTCACCGACGAGGTCGCAAGCACGGCTGCGGCCCTCTCGATCCGGAGATTGTCTCCAAAATCCTTGCCGCTTGGACATGGAATACAACCCGTGGTCTCTGACTTGCCGCCCGGTGGAACCCATCACCGCCCAAGAACTATACAGCCAACTGCCAGTTTTGATGCCCGCTAACTCGCTCCATGGGGCGACCTTCGCAATCCTCCGTCAACTCCGCTCTCGAGGTCGCGCGTCGGGCGCGTCATCAGGCAGCGCGGGCGGTGGGCGCGACACGGCGCCTCCTCGGGCGATGGCGCACGCCCGTGGCGGGGCGGCTACAACAACAGCGGCAACAGCGACGGCTTCAACAACAACAACGGCCGCCCTCCTTCCGCTTCGCGACTCGATGCCGCTTTGCAAAAAGTCCGCCACGAGGTGATTGATTGCTGGCATCGTTACGATGAGGACTTTGTGCCCTCAGATCGCCATGTTGCTGCCGCCATGCGTGAGCAGGCTGGAGATGGCGTCTGGTACGTCGACTCCGGTGCTACGGATCATGTGACGAACGAACTCGAGCAACTTGCTCTACGCGAGCGCTATCATGGCGCCGATCAGATTCACACTGCTAGTGGTGGAGGTATGGATATTTGTCATATTGGTCAAAGTTCTATTAATTCCCCTACACTTAAACGCGATCTTGTTCTTAGAGACGTGCTTCATGTGCCTCAAGCTGACAAAAATCTTGCATCAATGTCTAGACTAGCCACCGACAACAATGTCTTCTTTGAAACTCACCCTCGTTATTTTTTCATCAAGGATAGGGCAACGAGGGAACTACTTCATCACGGTAGATGCGTTGGAGGGCTCTACCCTATTCCATCCGGAGCACTAGGTCGCAAGCGTCGTCACGTCTACTCCGTCATCAAGCCCTCTTTGGCACGGTGGCATGAACGATTAGGGCATCCATCTTCGATCATTGTCAAACAAATAGTCAATAAAGACAAACTTTCTTTGTCGCCTAGTTCAGTTTGTGAGTCTGTCCGTGAAGCCTGTCAATGTGCCAAGAGCCATCAGCTTCCTTATCCCAAGTCAACTAGTGTGTCTCATGCTCCATTAGAACTTATTTTCAGTGATGTATGGGGCCATGCCCGAGATTCTTTTGGTCGGAAAAAATATTATGTCAGTTTTATCGATGATTATAGCAAGTTCACTTGGATTTATTTACTTCGATATAAATCTGAAGTCTTCTCTATTTTCCAAGAGTTTCAGAAACTTCTTGAGCGCCAATTTGACAGAAAAATCCTCGCCGTCCAAAGTGACTGGGGAGGGGAGTATGAGAAACTTCACTCTTTTTTCCGCAGTATTGGGATTGCCCATCATGTATCTTGCCCCCAAGCTCATCAACAGAATGGCTCTGCTGAGCGTAAACACCGCCACATTGTTGAAGTTGGTGTTTCTCTGTTAGCCCATGCTTCTATGCCTCTCAAGTATTGGGACGAAGCTTTCATTACTGCCACCTATCTTATCAATAGGCTCCCTAGCAAAGTCATTGGAAACACTACTCCTTTAGAGCGTCTCTATCATCAAAAACCTGATTACAACTATCTCAAGATATTTGGGTGTGCTTGTTACCCAAATTTGCGTCCCTACAACCGTCATAAACTTGAGTTTAGATCCACACAATGTGTCTTTCTTGGCTATAGTAATCTGTTGGGGAACGTAGTAATTTCAAAAAATTTCCTACGCACATGCAAGATCATGGTGATGATATAGCAACGAGAGGGGAGAGTGTATGTCCACGCACTCGTGAGACCGAAGCGGAAGCGCTATGACAACGCTGTTGATGTAGTCGACGCCTTCACGATCCGACCGATCCAAGTACCGAACGACGGCACCTCCGAGTTCAGCACACGCTCAGCTCGATGACGATCCCGGGCTCCGATCCAAAGAAAGGCCGGGATGAGTTCCGTTAGCACGACGGCGCAGGACGATCTTGATGTTCTATCGGTGCAGGGCTTCACTTAAGCTTCGACGACATGACCGAGGTGGAATATGGTGGAAGGGGCACCGCACACGGCTAAGGAACGATCCGTAGATCAACTTGTGTGTCCATGGGGTGCCCCCTGCCCGTGATATAAAGGAGGGAGGGAGGAGGTGGCCGGCCCTAGGGGCGCGCCATGAGGAGGGGAAACCTACTCCAAGTAGGTTTCCTCTCTTTCCTTATCTTATTTGGAGGGGGAAGGAAAGAGTACTAGTATTAGGAAGTAGTACTAGTAGTAGTAATAGGAAGAGGGGAAGGAGAAGGAAAGGGGGCCGCCCTCCCAAATTCGGATTGGGCTTGGGGCGCCTCCCCACCCGGATTGGGCTTGGGGCGCGCCCCACCGGATTGGGCTTGGGGCGCGCCTCCCTTGCTCCTTCTCCTTCCTCCTACATGGGCCCAATAAGGCCCATATACCTCCGGGGTTCCAGAACCTCCTGAGCTCCAAACTTCTCCGAACCTTTCCGTGTCCAAATATATCCGTCCAATATATCAATCTTTATGTCTCGACCATTTCGAGACTCCTCGTCATGTCCGTGATCATATCCGGACTCCAACAAACTTCGTACATCAAAATACATAAACTCATAATATAACCGCCATCGAAACCTTGTTGCGTGCGGACCCTACGGGTTCGAGAACTATGTAGACATGACCTAGAACTATTCTCGTCAATAACCAATAGCGGAACCTGGATGTTCATATTGGCTCCTACATATTCTACGAAGATCTTTATCGGTCAAACCGCATAACAACATACTTTGTTCCCTTTGTCATCGGTATGTTACTTGCCCGAGATTTGATCGTCGGTATCCAATACCTAGTTCAATCTCGCTACCGCAAGTCTCTTTACTCGTTCCGTAATACTTCATCTCATAACTAACTCATTAGTTATATGCTTGCAAGGCTTAGGTGATGAGTATTACCGAGAGGGCCCAGAGATACCTCTCCGACAATCGGAGTGACATATCCTAATCTCAATTATGCCAACTCAACATGTACCTTCGAAACACCTGTAGAACACCTTTATAATCACCCGATTACGCTAGACGTTTGGTAGCACACAAAGTGTTCTTCCGTAAACGGAGTTGCACAATCTCATAGTTGCAGGAACTTTGTATAAGTCATGAAGAAAGCAATAGCAGTATACTAAACGATCAAGTTCTAGGCTAACAGAATGGGTCATGTCAATCACATCATTCTTCTAATGATGTGATCCCGTTAATCAAATGACAACTCTTTTGTCCATGGCTAGGAAACATAACCATCTCTGATAAACGAGCTAGTCAAGTAGAGGCATACTAGTGACACTATGTTTGTCTATGTATTCACACATGTATTATGTTTCCGGTTAATACAATTCTAGCATGAATAATAAACATTTATCATGAAATAAGGAAATAAATAATAACTTTATTATTGCCTCTAGGGCATATTTCCTTCAGTCTCCCACTTGCACTAGAGTCAATAATCTAGTTCACATCGCCATGTGATTTAACACCAATATTCATATCTGTATATGATTAATACCCATAGTTCACATCGTCATGTGACCAACATTCGAAGGGTTTACTAGAGTCAATAATCTAGTTCACATCGTTATGTGATTAACACCCAAAGAGTACTAAGGTGTGATCATGTTTTGCTCGTGAGAGAAGCTTAGTCAACGGGTCTGTCACATTTAGAGCCGTATGTATTTTGCAAATATTCTATGTCCACAATGCTCTGCATGGAGCTACTCTAGCTAATTGCTCCCACTTTCAATATGTATCCAGATTGAGACTTAGAGTCTTCTGGATCGGTGTAAAAGTTTGCACTGATGTAACTTTTACAACAAACTCTTTTATCACCTCCATAATCGAGAAACATCTCCTTAGTCCTTACTAAGGATATTCTTGACCAATGTCCAGTGATCTACTTCCTAGATCACTATCGCATTCCTTACCAGATTGAGCAAGGTATACAATAGGTCCGGTACATAGCATAGCATACTTTATAGAACCTATGATCGAGGCATAGGGAATGACTTTTCATTCTCTTTCTATTTTCTCATTGTGGTCGGGATTTGAGTCTTACTCAATTTCATACCTTTGCAACATATGCAAGAACTCTTTCTTTGACTGCTCCATTTGAACTATTTCAAAATCTTGCCAAGGTATGTACTTATTGAAAATCTTATCAAGCGCCTTGATCTATCTCAATAGATCTTGATGCTCAATATGTATGTAGCTTTTATGAGTTTTTTCTTTTAAAGAACTCCTTTAAAACACTCCTTTATGCTTTGCGAAAAATTCTATATCATTTCGATCAACAATATGTCACTCACATATACTAATCGAAAAGTCAGTAGTGCTCCCACTCACTTTATTGTAAATACAGGCTTCATCGTAAGTCCATATAAGACTATATGCTTTGATCAACTTATCAAAGCGTATATTCCAACTCCGAGATGCTTGCACCAGTCCATAGATGGATCGCTGGAGCTTGCATATTTTGTTAGCACCTTTAGGATTGACAAAACCTTCTGGTTGCATCATATACAACTCTTCTTTAATAAATCCATTAAGGAATGCAGTTTTGACATCCATTTGCCAGATTTCATAAAATGTGGCAATTGCTAACATGATTCAGACAGAGTTAAGCATTGATACGAGTGAGAAAATCTCATCGTATTCAACACCTTGAACTTGTTGAAAACCTTTCGCAACAAGTCGAGCTTGGTAGATAGTAATACTACTATCAGTGTCCGTCTTCCTCTTGAAGATCCACTTATTTAACATGGCTTGCTGATCATCGAGCAAGTCAATCAAAGTCAATACTTTGTTCTCATACATGGATCATATCTCAGATTTTATGTCCTCGAGCCATTTCGCGGAATCTGGGCTCATCATCGCTTCCTCATAGTTCGTAGGTTCATCATGGTCTAGTAACATGACTTCCAGAACAGGATTACCGTACCACTCTGGTGTGGATCTCACTATGGTTTACCTACGAGATTCGGTAGTAACTTGATCTGAAGTTACATGATCATCATCATTAGCTTCCTCACTAATTGGTGTAATAGTCACAGGAACAAATTTCTGTGATGAACTACTTTCCAATAAGGGAGAAGGTACAATTGCCTCATCAAGTTCTACTTTCCTCCCACTCACTTCTTTCGAGAGAAACTCCTTCTCTAGAAAGGATCCATTATTAGCAACGAATGTTTTGCCTTCGGATCTGTGATAGAAGGTGTACCCAACAATTTCCTTTGGGTATTCTATGAAGACGCATCTCGATTGGGGTTTGAGCTTATCAGATGAAACTTTTTCACATAAGCATCGCAGCCCCAAACTTTAAGAAACGACAACTTTGGTTTCTTGCTAAACCACAGTTCATATAGTGTCGCCTCATCGGATTTAGATGGTGCCCTATTTAACGTGAATGCAGTTGTCTCTAATGCATGATCCCAAAACGATATTGGTAAATCGGTAAGAAACATCATAGATTGTACTATATCCAATAAAGTACGGTTATGAAGTCGGACACACCATTATGATGTGGTGTTCTGTGGCGTGAACTTGTGAAACTATTCCACATTGTTTTAATTGAAGACCAAACTCAGAACTCAAATATTCGTCTCGCGATCGATCGCAGAAACTTTATTTTCTTGTTATGATGATTTTTCCACTTCACTCTGAAATTCTTTGAACCTTTCAACTATTTCAGACTTATGTTTCATCAAGTAGATATACCCATATCTGCTCAAATCATCTTGTGAAGGTCGAAAATAACGATACTTGCCACGAGCATCAACACTCATTGGATCGCATACATCGGTATGTATTATTTCCAATAAGTCAAGAGCTCATTCCATTGTTCAAGAACGGAGTTTTAGTCATCTTGCCCAAAAGGCACGGTTCGCAAGCATCAAATGATTCATAACCAAGTGATTCCAAAATCCATCTTTATGGAGTTTCTTCATGCGCTTTACATCGATATGACCCAAACGACAATTGCCACAAATAAGTTGCATTATCATTATTAACTTTGCATCTTTTGGCCTCAATATTATGAATATGTGTATCACTACGATCGAGATCCAACAAACTATTTTCATTGGGTGTATGACCATTGAAGGTTTTATTCATGTAAATGTAACAACAATTATTCTCTCGATTTTAAATGAATAATCGATTGCAATAAACATGATCAAATCATATTTATGCTCAACGCAAACGCCAAATAACATTTATTCAGGTTTAACACTAATCCGAAAATATAGGAGTGTGCGATGATGATCATATCAATCTTGGAACTACTTCCAACACTCATCGTCACTTTCCTTCAACTAGTCTCTGCTTATTCAGTAATTCCTGTTTCGAGTTACTAATCTTAGCAACCTAACAAGTATCAAATACTGTGGGCTACTATAAACACTAGTAAGGCACACATCAATAATTTGTATATCAAATATACCCTTGTTCACTTTGCCATCCTTCTTATCCACCAAATATTCGTGGCATTTCCGCTTCCAAAGGACCATTTCCTTTGCAAGATAAACACTCGGTTTCAGCCTATGGTCCAGCTTTGGGCTTCTTCAGAGGAGTGACAACTTGCTTGTCTTTCCACTTAAAGTTCCCTTTCTTTCCTTTGCCCTTCTCTTGAAACTAGTGGTTTTGTCAATCATCAACACTTGATGGTCTTTTCTTGATTTCTACCTTCGTCAATTTCAACATCACGAAGAGCTCGGGAATCGTTTTCGCCATCCCTTGCATACTATAGTTCATCACGAAGTTCTAGTAACTTAGTGATGGTGACTAGAGAATTCTATCAATCACTATCTTATCCGGAAGATTAACTCCCACTTGATTCAAGCGATTGAAGTACCTGCATAATCTGAGCACATGCTCACTAGTTGAGCGATTCTCCTCCATCTTTTAGCTATAGAACTTGTTGGAGAATTAATATCTCTCAACTCGGGTATTTGCTTGAAATATTAACTTCAATTCCTGGAACATCTCATATGGTCCATGACGTTCAAAACATCTTTGAAGTCCCGATTCTAAGCCATAAAGCATGGTGCACAAAACTATCAAGTAGTCATCATATTGAGCTGGCCAAACGCTCATAACGCCTCAGATCCGCTCCCGCAATAGGTCTGTCACCTAGCGGTGCATTAAGGAAACAATTCTTCAGGCAGAATGAGGATAAACCTCGATCACGGATCCAATCCGCATCATTGCTACTAACATCTTTCAACATAATTTTCTAGGAACATATCAAAATAAACATATGAAAGCAACAACGCAAGCTATTGATCTACAACATAATTTGCAAAATACTACCAGGACTAAGTTCATGATAAATTTAAGTTCAATTAATCATATTACTTAAGAACTCCCACTTAGACGACATCTCTCTAGTCATCTAAGTGATCACGTGATCCAAATCAACTAAACCATGTCCGATCATCACGTGAGATGGAGTAGTTTCAATGGTGAACATCACTATGTTGATCATATCTACTATATGATTCACGCCGACCTTTCGGTCTCCGTGTTCCGAGGCCATATCTCAGATATGCTAGGCTCGTCAAGTATAACCTGAGTATTCCGCGTGTGCAACTGTTTTGCACCCGTTGTATTTGAACGTAGAGCCTATCACACCCGATCATCACGTGGTGTCTCAGCACAAAGAACTTTTGCAACGGTGCATACTCAGGGAGAACACTTCTTGATAATTAGTGAGAGATCATCTTAAAATGCTACCATCAATCAAAGTAAGATAAGATGCATAAAGGATAAACATCACATGCAAATATGATATGGCCATCATGATCTTGTGCTTGTGATCTCCATCTCCGAAGCACCGTCGTGATCACCATCGTCACCGGCGCGACACCTTGATCTCCATCGTAGCATCGTTGTCGATTACGCCATCTATTGCTTCTACGACTATCGCTACTGCTTAGTGATAAAGTAAAGCAATTACAGGCGTTTGCATTTCATACAATAAAACGACAACCATATGGCTCTCGCCATTGCCGATAACTTCGTTACAAAACATGATCATCTCATACAATAAAATATAGCATCACGCCTTGGCCATATCACATCACAACATGCCTTGCAAAAACAAGTTAGACGCCCTCTACTTTGTTTTTGCAAATTTTACGTGGCTGCTACGGGCTTAGCAAGAACCGTTTACCTACGCATCAAAACCACAACGATAGTTTGTCAAATAGACTCCGTTTTAACCTTCACAAGGACCGGCGAGCCACACTCGGTTCAACTAAAGTTGGAGAAACAGACACCCGCTTAGTCACCGTGTGCAAAGCACGGCGGTAAAACCAGTCTCGCAGAAGCGCACGCGTAATGTCGGTCCGGCCGCTTCATCCAACAATACCGCTGAACCAAAGTATGACATGCTGGTAGGCAGTATGACTTATATCGTCCACAACTCACTTGTGTTCTACTCGTGCATATAACATCAACGCATAAAAACTAGGCTCGGATGCCACTTTTGGGGAACGTAGTAATTTCAAAAAAATTCCTACGCACATGCAAGATCATGGTGATGATATAGCAACGAGAGGGGAGAGTGTATGTCCACGCACTCGTGAGACCGTAAGCGAAGCGTTATGACAACGCTGTTGATGTAGTCGACGCCTTCACGATCCGACCGATCCAAGTACCGAACGACGGCACCTCCAAGTTCAGACACGCTCAGCTCGATGACGATCCCCGGCCCGATCAAGCAAAGCGTTAGATGAGTTCCACAAGACGACGGCGCAGGACGATCTTGATGTTCTATCGGCGCAGGTTTCGCCTTAAGCTTCGCATGACGATATGAGCGAGGTGGAATTTGGTGGAAGGGGCACCGACACGGCTAAGGAACGATCCGTAGATCAACTTGTGTGTCCATGGGTGCCCCTGCCTGAGATATAAAGGAGGGAGGGAGGAGGTGGCCGGCCCTAGGGGCGCGCCATGAGGAGGGGAAACCTACTCCAAGTAGGTTTCCCTCTTTCCTTATCTTATTTGGAGGGGAAGGAAAGAGTACTAGTATTAGGAAGTAGTACTAGTAGTAGTAATAGGAAGAGGGGAAGGAGAAGGAAAGGGGCGGCCCTCCCCATTCGGATTGGGCTTGGGGGCGCCTCCCTTGCTCCTTCTCCTTCCTCCTACATGGGCCCAATAAGGCCCATATACCTCCCGGGGTCCAGAACCTCCTGAGCTCCAAACTTCTCGGAACCTTTCAAAGGTCCAAATATATCCGTCCAATATATCAATCTTTATGTCTCGACCATTTCGAGACTCCTCGTCATGTCCGTGATCATATCCGGACTCAACAAACTTCGTACATCAAAATACATAAACTCATAATATAACTGTCATCGAAACATTAAGCGTGCGGACCCTACGGGTTCGAGAACTATGTAGACATGACCTAGAACTATTCTCGGTCAATAACCAATAGCGGAACCTGAATGTTCATATTGGCTCCTACATATTCTACGAAGATCTTTATCGGTCAAACCGCATAAAAACATACTTTGTTCCCTTTGTCATCGGTATGTTACTTGCCCGAGATTTGATCGTCGGTATCCAATACCTAGTTCAATCTCGTTACCGGCAAGTATCTTTACTCGTTCCGTAATACTTCATCTCATAACTAACTCATTAGTTATATGCTTGCAAGGATTAGGTGATGAGTATTACCGAGAGGGCCCAGAGATACCTCTCCGACAATCGGAGTGACAAATCCTAATCTCGAATCACTACAAGAAATATGTCAACTTGTGACCCTCACTATTGGTCGCTGAAAGGTCATAGTTTTTCATTTGCGACCTTTTGTGACCAAAATGAAGGTCAAAAGTCGAGGGTCATTAATCGACTATAGCGACCTTCTCGTGATATGTAAAGGTCGTTGGTTCTTTGACCAAATTTTTGGTCACTAGCAACCTCCCCATCCACGAGGCATCCAGCGTGGCAAGTCGATGTGGCACAAGAATCAGCCGGTCCGATTCGGCGCTTTTACATGGGCTGAGCCCAACAATTCAGCCTTTTAATGTTTATTTTTTCAGACGTTAAGCGGGCCAAGCCCACTTCAAAGATTTTATTTATTTTCGCCGGGCCTTTTAACATTGTTTGGGCCATTATATTTTGGAGCCGGTCCCACTTGTCATCTTCTCACACATTGGGCCCACTTGGCAGAAAATTCAAAACTGCTCAGATTATTTGCATAAGTGGATCCCACAAATTAGGTTTCCATTCCACACGTTTTCAAATCACATACATAATCAATATTTCAAACGGAATAAAGACAAATGTAGTTCATCAAATAAAACTAACTAAAACTAAATAAACTAACCTACTAAGTCAACTAAATCAAAATATTCTAAGGCAACTAAATCAACTAGCCTACTAAATCAACTAAATCAAAATGTTCTACTAAGTCAACTAAATCAACTAAATCAAATGTTGCATATGAGCAGGAGGGAGAAGGAGGGCGACTCGAGGGAGAAGAGAGTAGGATGGAGGAAGGCGGAGCGGAGGGGCCGGGCGCTGCCAGGCTTGAGGGAGAACGGAGGAGGAAGGCGGAGCGAGGAGGGGCCGCCAGGCGCAGTGGAGAGGAGGACGGAGGAGGAGGCCGGCACGAGTCCAGCAAGGAGGAGGAGGTGACGCGCGCGCGCAGACGGAGGAGGCGATGGGCGCAGGCGCAGACGCTGGAGGAGAGGGCGACGCTGGGCAAGCGCAGAGTAGAATTTGTGGCTGTGTGTGAGTGGATCCGGGAGGAGATAGATGTTTAGCAAGCGCCGGAAAAACGCTGCCATCGTTAGGGTTATTCAGCAGCAGCGCCAAGATAAAGCGCCATCGATATGTCAAGATAGTAATGCACATTGATCATCAACGATCTTTTTGTGTACAACTGATTCGACAATATGAGTCCTCACCGGTAGGAACAGGTGAAGACTCATATTGCAGCCACAAATTCTACACATAGAGTTCAATGAAGATCAAGTGCTTGTCAAAGTGGGAAGTAACATATTTAAGGTGGTATAAACTCTTCACGGAGCGAGGGACTAAATTTTGTAGGAAACTTAGCAAGAGAGCGCTTGTCGTGAAAGGCGCTGCTACTATGCTAAGTAGCAGTAGCGCTGTCAGGTTAACGCTGTTGTTGTTATAACTATTTCTCGGCGGCTCAGAATTATAGCAGCAGCGCTGCCTTTTCGCTGGACGTACATTACTATATATTTTTACCAAAGAGCGGTTGTTAGAACCCGCTACGCTAGTTAGCAGCAGCGAAGTTATTTTGAGGCCGCCGATAAGATTCTCGTATAGGCTTTTTCCCTAGTGGTCGCCCACGCTGATGGTGAGCAATCATGCTGGGCGCAGCGATGCTCCCGTGTACCGATCCCCACACTTGAAACAGAGATTGTTCGCCTGCGGAAGTCGCAGATGCCTCTCCCTGCATTGCCCCTTTACACGCCGCACAGCCACGTCAGGCCAGGAAAGGGCCGCAGCCGCCGATGGTCGGCCAGCGGGTGTGAGGGCGCGTACCCAGACGTGCCTTCTCCTCAGAGCGCATGAAAGCACCGAGGCGCTGGTGATGCTTGACGGTGCTCGAGTCAAGACTGGGCACGCAGTTCATCCTTCGCACTCAAGGAGGAATTCGCGGATTAAGAACTTGGTGTTGATGGACGGATCGAAGCGCAGCAAGTGGTACATCGCTCGCCGGCGGCGGCATTTACGGCGACGCGGTTTGCTCTCGCCGGAGTTGTAGGAGCTTGTGCATCACCATCTCAACTCGCCGGGCGCCAAACTCCTCCAGATCGCCGGCGTAAACGCGCCCCACGTGATGTGGCGATCCGATTGGCGGAACGCTGGAGCCGCAGTTGCTCGATTGCCGATAGAGCGCGGTGGCAACCCACCGTGTGCAGCCACCTTGTAGAGCTCGGCAGGCGAGGCAGCGGTTCAGCCATAAGTACGGGCGCTGTTCCGAACTTGGGAAAATCATGTTTCGGGGCTTGTGGTACTTGTTACGTAGCCCGGCGAGACGCTGTTGAGCGGTGATTAACCTCTCGCGGGCGGCACCGAAGGAGGGGGGGCGGTGATCGCTTAGGCGCTGCTGCATGGTTTAACACGACGGTCGGACGGATCCGGGCGCGGAAGGCGCAGCTGCGCTGGCTGATGGATGCGCGCAGACCGAGCTCGATGGAGAGGATCCTTCCGCCGCCTTGCGCGAGGTCGAGGTCCGCCGCTGCCGATCGAGCCGCGGGTTGCCAAGATCCCCCGCGAGATCAAGGCTGGCGCGGCTCGAGGTCGACCGCTTCGTGAGTCGCCTTCGACGCCGATCTTGGCAGCAGCGACTCAAAGATCTTGGTGATGTTGGTGTTCTGCCCATGGCGGCCAGCACTTTCCGCCGCCGTTTGGAAGGAGCCGCTGCCCTGCCGAGAGAGGGCGCCGAACCCCGCGACGGATTTGTGTGGCGCCGGAGCAAACCACACCGCGCTGGGTGATGTTTACCACCCCAAACAAGCGAGGAACAAAAATTTGGAAGATTTGTGGCTGACACGGGCTTGTAACACCTCAGAGAGAGCGGAGAGGATCCAGATGATGAGGAGAGACTGGCTTGGAGAGGAAGGCGGGATGGATTGCAGAGGAAAGATTAGGATTCAGAGTACATTCCACGACACTCACACGCAGCCACAAAGTGCCAATTTAACTCCCCACACACGACGCCACTTGTCTGGCTAACTGGCTGGGCCCACCAGCCAGCTCTAGGCGCACTAACCACTGGTTGTGTGACAGCTCACTAGCCGTGGCGGTTGGTCACCGTCACACGGGGCGAGCAGGTGTCCGACAAATGCACGAGTAAAAGTAAGTTTTACCCCTTATATACACGGGATCGCTAGGTCCGCTAAAACTTAGCGGAGTAAATTCTTCACTAAGGTTTTACTCCACCGGATACTACACTATTTATTGGGGATATGTTTGAAATACCCTTTTGGCGTAAATATTAATTACCCTGCTTTGGTTGTTGATGGCACTGCACTTATCAGCAGCTGTGCAGTATTTAAATGGAATGCAGCGGCATTCGAGAGTACCTGTCAGAGATGGCCAAAGACGGAACGAAGCGTACCTGTCAGTCAAAGCTTATCTACAGCAAGGCAGCAACGTTCCACTTGCAGGTCACAAAGATCCTATACTAGCGCCGCAAATTTGCAGGAAAAATCAGAAAGGCCCGCCACGCCCCATCTAGGATCAGGTACAGTTCCAGGAGCCCTGACCCTGATCGGGAAAAGATCTACCTGAAGAAACGAAACCAATCTTGACTCCAAGCTTTGCTACATTCATAAATTCAGGGGGTGATTAGCTGAGGAAGGATCTGCTGATGAAACGAAACCAATAATGGGCTCTAATTTAATTCGACAGCGGCGCCTTGACCAGCTGGCCTTCTCGACGGCGATGTGGACCAGTCGGCACGGATTCACGGACAATATAGAACCCATCCGCCCCATTCCAATCCGCCGATCGACGTGCACATGCATTCCGCCATACCCATACACGCCTCTCTCCCTTGCCCGTGGCTGTCGGCTGTCGCACCTCTACCCATTCTATCCTAATCTCCTGCGCCGACGACGCACGGCCACCCTGCCGCCCCCGCCACCCCGTGCAGCGCGCCTATAAGAAGTAGCGTAGACGATGCTAATCCCAGGCTCACTCAAACATAGCCACGCAACACTATCACTGAAACACAGCCGCACAAGCTAGACTATCTCCTCGGTAGTATACCGGAGCCCCAGCCAGCAATATGGCAAAGTGCTCGCGGTCGCCCTGCTAATGGTGGCGCTCGCGTACTGCGACGGAGGGAGCTAAACCAGAAGGACCAGGCACTCGCAACGCGCAGCCGGGGCCGCCGTTGGTGGCGTCGGCGAGGAGAAGATTTTGGGGTTGCCTGACCTGCCGCCTGTGGGAAGTTACCGGTACCAGCACCACTAACGGCCCGCTGGTGGCGCTTCCTGCCCTTCCTGGATCCCTGCTCACCCATGATCACCTCTAGTTCATGTGCTGGCTTACAAGATGAAGCTCACTCGTGACTTAGCTTAACATCGCCCGGAAGGCAAACACCGGGCGTTTCGCTGATGTCCATGCATGTTCCTTAATGGGCGTCTGTATCAACTATCTTGTCTGTAATTCTTTTCAGTCCGCGTTCCTGTATTTCTCAATCCTTGATGTGCTATGTATCGTCATTCGTCAACGTAATAATTACTACTTTAGTGTGTTCGCCTTCTCAGATATACTCCCTCCGTTCTATAATAGATGACCATATAATTTAGAGTACATGTCAACAGGTTGCATCATCCACGTACAATGTACAACTTTGCCACTCTAACTAATCACAAACCCTAAGTCCAGAGCACGTTGTGAAAAATGTTTTCTAATACATTTCAATCCGATAACATTGTAAGGGACATGAATATTTGAAGTAGCAATATGAGAATTAAAACTGAAAATGCATATAATTTATTGAATTTGATTATTGTAAGTTGTAAAATATCTTGTACAATGGAATGAAAATTTGATGCATGCTTGGATGTTATAGGAGTTTTATGACGTGGTTGCCTGTTGTGGTAAAGCTTTTTCTAATGCATGCGGATAATATGATCTAAAACTCACTTAGAGTGCACTAATGCATGTTGCATGATAGAGGATTCTAATGCATACATTGAATGGATGCTAATGGATCAAGCTAGTAAATTCAATGGCTACAACAATTTTGATGATGTGAAACAGCCTGATGAGATAGTTAGATAATATTTCCACGATTTGATTGTATGAAACATGCATAGTTGAATTAATAATATATGAACTAAAACTAAAACTAAATACATTATTCATTATTATATATTATATTTGTTATTGTGCAGTCAAAAATATTCAATATAAGCAACATAATATAATGAAAAACTTCTTACCATGCATGTTGAGTGGACCTTGATGAGGTGACATATGTGGTGAGATAAAGAATGTGCATGAGATTAACTAGTAATAAAACCTCTTTCTCATATGCATGTTATGGTGTGCCTCTGATGACGGGGAATATCTGCATGTTAAAATAATAGAGATAGTGATGAACTATTTAGGTCTATAGATAAGTCAGAGTTTTGGACTATATTTGTACTTCAACGTTATGCTAGTATATACACCTAATAGCAGAGGGCTGTCAAGGTTGGAATATACGATAGTAGACGGTAGTAGAAGTTGTATAGAGATAGAGTTGGTTTAAATTCTGTATTCTGTTCTATCTCTTCTTCGTCTTTCACGATTCTTCAGAACTACTTCTGATCGATCCCATCCGATCTCTCCTCCGTAAACTTGTGTGCCAAGGCTTTTGCCTAATATATACATGCCCAAGACAAAGGGTTCTACGCTCCCAAAACACCTTTACATCGTAATGCAGCCTCTTCCTCATCCAATCGAGAGAGATTGCATCTAGCTACCTTCGAGACCGAGAGTATGTCCACCACCACCGCAGCCATGACCCCAAGCACCATGGGTGCGCTCACCCCCACCTCATCCTCCACCTTTGCATCATCTTCCTCCTCCACCCACAACACCACTCTCTCGGATCGCCCCACAGGAGAAGCCGACGCAAGCAATTTTTTGCCTGAAGGCCATAGTGTCTCAAGAGATCGAGGCGCTCAGATGGAGCACCACCTCGAGACGAGCCCGCCACCACCCGCCACCCTCACCATCACCACGAAGGCAAAGAAGAACAAGTCACAACTTTGCAAGATCCTCCGTATGCACAAGAGCAGAACTCCAAGGATACCTAATGGGTTCACTTTCCCGTGAGATCTTGCCCAGTCGCCACGCCCAGACGCCGCCGAGGTGTAGCGACCATCCACGCCTATGTTTGCTGCACAAAGCCAAGCCCAAGCGATAAACACTGTGACGAGCTCACCAACCTCAAGAAAGGTAACCTATCCATGGCTGATTATCTTGGTAAAATAAAGTCTCACCGACGAGGTCGCACGGCCGCGGCCTCTCTCGATCCGGAGATTGTCTCCAAAATCTTGCCGCTTGGACATGGAATACAACCCGGTGGTTCTGACTTGCCGCCGGTGGAACCCATCCAAGAACTATACAGCCAATCGCCTAGTTTTGATGCCCGCTAACTCGCCCATGGGGCGACTCTTCGCAATCCTCCGCCAACTCCGCCTCGAGGTCGCGGCCGGCGCGTCACAGGCAGCGCGTGGCGCGACACGGCGCCTCCTCGGGGCGATGGCGACGCCCGTGGCGGGGCGGCATAACAACAGCGGCAACAGACGGCTTTAACAACAACGCCGCCTTCCTCGCTTTCGCTGACTGCCGCCTTTGCAAAAAGTCCGCCACGAGGTGATTGATTGTCGCATCGTTATCGAGAGGACTTTGTGCCCTCAGACGCTGTTGTTGCCGCCACGGCGCGAGCAGGCCGAGATGGCGCTCGCACGCCGACCAAAAGGCGGATCATGTGACGAACTAACTCGAGCAACTTGTTTCACGCGAGCGCTATCATGGCGCCGACTTCACACCGCTAGTGGTGGAGGTATGGATATTTGTCATATTGGTCAAAGTTCTATTAATTCCTACACTTAAACGCGATCTTGTTCTTAGAGACGGCTTCATGTGCCTGTCGACAAAAATCTTGCATCAATGTTCAGACTAGCCACCGACAACAATGTCTTTTGAAACTCACCGTTATTTTTTCATCAAGGATAGGCAACGAGGAACTACTTCATCACGGTAGATGCGTTGAGGGCTCTACCCTATTCCATCCCGAGCACTAGGTCGCAAGCGCCGCCACGCCTACTCCGCTATCAAGCCCTTTGGCACGGTGGCATGAACGATTAGGGCATCCATCTTCATCATTGTCAAACAAATAGTCAATAAAGACAAACTTTCTTTTGCCTAGTTCAGTTGTGAGTCCGTCTGTGAAGCTCGCTAATGTGCCAAGAGCCAGCTTCCTTATCCCAAGTCAACTAGTGTGTCTCATGCTCCATTAGAACTTATTTTCGTGATGTATGGGGCCATGCCCGAGATTCTTTTGGTCGGAAAAATATTATGTCAGCTTTATCGATGATTATAGCAAGTTCACTTGATTTATTTACTCGATATAAATCAAGTCTTCTATTTTCCAAGAGTTTCGTAAACTTCTTGAGCGCCTAATTTGATGTAAAATCCTCGCCATTCAAAGTGACTGGGAGGGAGTATGAGAAACTTCACTCTTTTTCCGCAGATTGGGATTGCCCATCATGTATCTTGCCCCCAAGCTCATCAAGAATGGTTCTCATGTGAACACCGCCACATTGTTGAAGTTGGTGTTTCTCGTTAGCCCATGCTTCTATGCTCTCAAGTATTGGGACTAAGTCATTACTGCCACCTATCTTATCAATAGGCTCCTAGCAAAGTCATTGAAACACTACCCTTTAGAGCTGCCTCTATCATCAAAACCTGATTACAACTATCTCAAGATATTTGGGTGTGCTTGTTACCCAAATTTGCGCCCCTACAACCGCTATAAACTTGAGTTTAGATCCACACAATGTGTCTTTCTTGGCTATAGTAATCTTGGGGAACGAGTAATTTCAAAAATTTCTACGCACATGCAAGATCATGGTGATGATATAGCAACGAGAGGAGAGGTATGTCCACGCACCAGAGACCGTGAAGCGCTATGACAACGCTGTTGATGTAGTCGACGCCTTCACGATCCGACCGATCCAAGTACCGAACGACACCTCCGGAACAAAGACACGCTCACGATGACGATCCCTGCCCGATCCAAAGAAAGGTCAGATGAGTTCCAACGGACATGCAGGACGATCTTGATGTTCTATCGTGCAGTGGCTTCACTTAAGCTTCGCGATTTACATGACCGAGGTGGAATATGGTGGAAGGGCACCGACACGCTAAGGAACGATCCAGAGATCAACTTGTGTGTCCATGGGTGCCCCCGCCTCAGATATAAAGGAGGGAGGGAGGAGTGGTCGCCCTAGGGCGATGAGGGGAAACCTACTCCAAGTAGGTTTCTCTTTCCTTATCTTATTTGGAGGGGAAGGAAAGAGTACTAGTATTAGGAAGTAGTACTAGTAGTAGTATAGGAAGAGGGAAGGAGAGGAAAGGGGCCGCCCTCCCAAATTGGATTAGGGGGCTCCCCACCCGGATTGGGCTAAAGGCCTCACCGGATTAGCTTGGGCGCGCTCCCTTGCCTTTCTCCTTCTACATGGGCCCAATAAGGCCCATATACTTCCGGGGTTTGAACTCCTCCTGAGTCCAAACTTCCTAACCTTTCCGTGTCCAAATATATCCGTCCAATATATCAATCTTATGTTCTACCATTTCGAGACTCCTCGCCATGTCCGTGATCATATCCGGACTCCAACAAACTTCGCACATCAAAATACATAAACTCATAATATAACCGCCATCGAAACCTTGTTGCAAGGACCTACGGTTCGAGAACTATGTAGACATGACCTAGAACTATTCTCGTCAATAACCAAAGGAACCGATGTTCATATTCCTACATATTCTACGTAAGATCTTTATCGTCAAACCCGATAACAACATACTTTGTTCCTTTGTCATCTAGAAATATCGCCCGAGATTTGATCGCTTATCCAATACCTAGTTCAATCTCGCATCTCTTTTACTCGTCTATACTTCATCTCATAACTAACTCATTAGTTATATGCTTGCAAGGCTTAGGTGATGAGTATTACCGAGAGGGCCCAGAGATACCTCTCCGACAATCGGAGTGACATATCCTAATCTCAATTATGCCAACTCAACATGTACCTTCGAAACACCAGAACACCTTTATAATCACCCAAATATGCTAGGACGCTTGGTAGCACACAAAGTGTTCTTCCGTAAACGGAGTTGCACAATCTCATAGTTGCAGTGAACTTTGTATAAGTCATGAAGAAAGCAATAGCAAGATACTAAACGATCAAGTTCTAGGCTAATGTATCAATATGTCAATCACATCATTCTTCTAATGATGTGATCCTGCTAATCAAATGACAACTCTTTTGTCCATGGCTAGGAAACATAACCATCTCTCGATAAACGAGCTAGTCAAGTAGAGGCATACTAGTGACACTATGTTTGTCTATGTATTCACACATGTATTATGTTTCCGTTAATACAATTCTAGCATGAATAATAAACATTTATCATGAAATAAGGAAATAAATAATAACTTTATTATTGCCTCTAGGCATATTTCCTTCAGTCTCCCCACTTGCACTAGAGTCAATAATCTAGTTCACATCGCCATGTGATTTAACACCAATATTCATATCCAGATATGATTAATACCCATAGTTCACATCGCCATGTGACCAACATTCAAGGGTTTACTAGAGTCAATAATCTAGTTCACATCGTTATGTGATTAACACCCAAAGAGTACTAAGGTGTGATCATGTTTTGCTCGTGAGAGAAGCTTAGTCAACGGTCCATTACATTTAGAGCCGTATGTATTTTTGCAAATATTCTATGTCCACAATGCATGGAGCTACTCTAGCTAATTGCTCCCACTTTCAATATGTATCCAGATTGAGACTTAGAGTCTTCGGATCGGTGTAAAAGTTTGCATCGATGTAACTTTTTAACAAACTCTTTTATCACCTCCATAATCGAGAAACATCTCCTTAGTCCTTACTAAGGATATTCTGACCAATGTCCAAAGATCTACTTCCTAGATCACTATCATCATTCTCTTACCGTATCGTGAGCAAGGTATACAATAGGTCTCGGTACATAGCATAGCATACTTTATAGAACCTATGACTGAGGCATAGGGAATGACTTTTCATCTCTTTCTATTTTCTCGTCAGGGTCGGGATTTGAGTTACTCAATTTCATACCTTGCAACATATGCAAGAACTCTTTCTTTGACTGCTCCATTTCAACTATTTCAAAATCTTGCCAAGGTATGTACTTATTGAAAATCTTATCGCCGCCTTGATCTATCTCAATAGATCTTGATGCTCAATATGTATGTAGCTTTTATGAGTTTTTTTCTTTTTAAAGAACCTTTAAAACACCTTTATGCTTTGCGAAAAATTCTATATCATTTCGATCAACAATATGTCACTCACATATACTAATCGTAAAGTCAGAGTGTCCCACTCACTTTATTGTAAATACAGCTTCATCGAAGTCCATATAAGACTATATGCTTTGATCAACTTATCAAAGCGTATATTCCAACTCCGAGATGCTTGCACCAGTCCATAGATGGATCGCTGGAGCTTGTATATTTTGTTAGCACCTTTAGGATTGATAAAACCTTCTCGTTGCATCATATACAACTCTTCTTTAATAAATCCATTAAGGAATGCAGTTTTGACATCCATTTGCCCGATTTCATAAATGTGGCAATTGCTAACATGATTCGCAGAGTTAGCATTGACAACGAGTGAGAAAATCTCATCGATTCAACACCTTGAACTTGTTGAAAACCTTTCGAACAAGTCGAGCTTGGTAGATAGTAATACTACTATCTGTCCGCTTTCCTCTTGAAGATCCACTTATTTAACATGGCTTTATCATCGAAAGCAAGTCAATCAAAGTCAATACTTTGTTCTCATACATGGATCATATCTCGATTTTATGTCCTCGAGCCATTTCATGAACTGGCTCATCATCGCTTCCTCATAGTTCGTAGGTTCATCATGGTCTAGTAACATGACTTCCGTAACAGGATTACCGCATTCACTGCGTGTGGATCTCACTATGGTTTACCTACGAGATTCGGTAGTAACTTGATCCTGGGTTACATGATCATCATCATTAGCTTCCTCACTAATTGGTGTAATAGTCACAGAACAAATTTCGTGATGAACTACTTTCCAATAAGGAGAAGGTACAATTGCCTCATCAAGTTCTACTTTCCTCCCACTCACTTCTTTTCGAGAGAAACTCCTTCTAGAAAGGATCCATTATTAGCAACGAATGTTTTGCCTTCGGATTCGTGATAGAAGGTGTACCCAACAATTTCCTTTGGGTATTCTATGAAGACGATTTCCGATTGGGGTTTGAGCTTATCAGATGAAACTTTTTCACATAAGCATCGCAGCCTCCAAACTTTAAGAAACGACAACTTTGGTTTCTTGCTAAACCACAGTTCATATAGTGTCGCCTCATCGGATTTAGATGGTGCCCTATTTAACGTGAATGCAGTTGTCTCTAATGCATGATCCCAAAACGATATTGGTAAATCGGTAAGAAACATCATAGATTGTACTATATCCAATAAAGTACGTTATGAAGTCCGACACACCATTATGATGTGGTGTTCTGTGGCGGAACTTGTGAAACTATTCCACATTGTTTTAATTGAAGACCAAACTCAGAATCTCAAATATTCGCTCGATCAGATCGCAGTAAACTTTATTTTCTTGTTATGATGATTTTTCCACTTCACCTGAAATTCTTTTGAACCTTTCAACTATTTCTGACTTATGTTTCATCAAGTAGATATACCCATATTCCGCTCAAATCATCTTGTGAAGGTCGAAATAACGATATTTGCCATTTAGCATCAACACTCATTGGATCGCATACATCGGTATGTATTATTTCCAATAAGTCAAGAGCTCATTCCATTGTTCAAGAACGGAGTTTTAGTCATCTTGCCCAAAAGGCACGGTTCGCAAGCATCAAATGATTCATAACCGTGATTCCAAAATCCATCTTTATGGAGTTTCTTCATGCGCTTTAATCGATATGACCAAACGACAGCTGCACAAATAAGTTGCATTATCATTATTAACTTTGCATCTTTTGGCCTCAATATTATGAATATGTGTATCACTACGATCGAGATCCAACAAACTATTTTCATTGGGTGTATGACCATTGAAGGTTTTATTCATGTAAAATAACAACAATTATTCTCTCGATTTTAAATGAATAATCGATTGCAATAAACATGATCAAATCATATTTATGCTCAACGCAAACGCCAAATAACATTTATTCAGGTTTAACACTAATCCTAAAATATAGGAGTGTGCGCGATGATCATATCAATCTTGGAACTACTTCCAACACTCATCGCTACTTTCCTTCAACTAGTCTCTGCTTATTCAGAATTCCTGCTTCGAGTTACTAATCTTAGCAACCTAACAAGTATCAAATACTGTGGGCTACTATAAACACTAGTAAGGCACACATCAATAATTTGTATATCAAATATACCCTTGTTCACTTTGCCATCCTTCTTATCCACCAAATATTCAGGCATTTCCGCCCAAGGACCATTTCCTTTGCAAGATAAACACTCGCTTCAGCCTATGGTCCAGCTTTGGGCTTCTTCAGAGGAGTGACAACTTGCTTGTCTTTCCACTTAAAGTTCCCTTTCCTTTCCCTTCTCTCTTGAAACTAGTGGTTTTGTCAATCATCAACACTTGATGGTCTTTTCTTGATTTCTACCTTCACAATTTCAACATCACTAAGAGCTCGAATCGTTGGCCATCCCTTGCATATTATAGTTCATCACGAAGTTCTAGTAACTTAGTGATGGTGACTAGAGAATTCTATCAATCACTATCTTATCCGGAAGATTAACTCCCACTTGATTCAAGCTTATTGAAGTACCTGCATAATCGAGCACATGCTCACTAGTTGAGCGATTCTCCTCCATCTTTTAGCTATAGAACTTGTTGGAGAATTAATATCTCTCAACTCGGTATTTGCTTGAAATATTAACTTCAATTCCTCGAACATCTCATATGGTCCATGACGCTCAAAACATCTTTGAAGTCCCGATTCTAAGCCATAAAGCATGGTGCAAAACTATCAAGTAGTCATCATATTGAGCTGGCCAAACGCTCATAACGCCTCAGATCCGCCTCCCGCATTAGGTCTGTCACCTAGCTGCATTAAGGAAACAATTCTTCAGGCAAAGAATGAGGATAAACCTCGATCACGGATCCAATCCGATCATTGCTACTAACATCTTTCAACATAATTTTCTAGGAACATATCAAAATAAACATATGAAAGCAACAACGCAAGCTATTGATCTACAACATAATTTGCAAAATACTACCAGGACTAAGTTCATGATAAATTTAAGTTCAATTAATCATATTACTTAAGAACTCCCACTTAGACGCATATCTCTCTAGTCATCTAAGTGATCACGTGATCCAAATCAACTAAAACCATGTCCCATCATCACGGAGATGGAGTAGTTTCAATGGTGAACATCACTATGTCTGATCATATTCTACTATATGATTCACGCCGACCTTTCGGTCTCCGTGTTCCGAGGCCATATCTCAGATATGCTAGGCTCGCTGGCATATAACCTGAGTATTCCGCTGTGCAACTGCTTTTGCACCCGCTGTATTTGAACGTAGAGCCTATCACACCCGATCATCACGCGGTGTCTCAAAGACAAAGAACTTTTGCAACGGCATACTCGTGGAGAACACTTCTTGATAATTAGTGAGAGATCATCTTAAAATGCTACCATCAATCAAAGTAAGATAAGATGCATAAAGGATAAACATCACATGCAAATATGATATGGCCATCATGATCTTGTGCTTGTGATCTCCATCTCCAAGCACCGCCGTGATCACCATCGCCACCGCCACACCTTGATCTCCATCGTAGTATCAAGGTTTCACGCCCATCTATTGCTTTCATATCGCCATCGCTAGTGATAAAGTAAAGCAATTAAGCGCTTGCATTTCATACAATAAAACGACAACCATATGGTTCGCCAATAGCCGATAACTTCGTTACAAAACATGATCATCTCATACAATAAAATATAGCATCACGCCTTGGCCATATCACATCATTAACATGCCTTGCAAAAACAAGTTAGACGCCCTCTACTTTGTTTTTGCAAATTTTACGTACGTTGGCTTAGCAAGAACCGCTTCTTACCTACGCATCAAAACCACAACGATAGTTTGTCAAATAGACTGCTTTAACCTTCAGGACCGGGCGAGCTACACTCGGTTCAACTAAAGTTGGAGAAACAGACACCCGCTTAGTCACCGTGCAAAGCACGGCGGTAAAAACCAGTCTCGCAGAAGCGACGCTTAATGTCGGTCCGGCCGCTTCATCCAACAATACCGCTGAACCAAAGTATGACATGCGGTAGGCAGTATGACTTATATCGCCCACAACTCACTTGTGTTCTACTCGCATATAACATCAACGATAAAAACTAGGCTCGATGCCACTTTTGGGGAACGAGTAATTTCAAAAAATTCTACGACATGCAAGATCATGGTGATGATATAGCAACGAGAGGGAGAGTGTATGTCCACGCACTCTCAGAGACCGAAGCGAAGCGGCAGGACAACGCTGTTGATGTAGTCGACGCCTTCACGATCCGACCGATCCAAGTACCGAACGACGCACCTCCAAGTTCAGACACGCTCACTCATGACGCATCCCCGGCTCACAAGCAAAGCGCTAGATGAGTTCCACAAGACGACGGCGCAGGACGATCTTGATGTTCTATCGGCGCAGGCTTCACTTAAGCTTCTGACGATATGAGCGAGGTGGAATTTGGTGGAAGGGGCACTGACACGGCCAAGGAACGATCCGAGATCAACTTGTGTGTCCATGGGGTGCCCCCGCCTGGATATAAAGGAGGGAGGGAGGAGGTGGCCGGCCCTAGGGGGCGCGCATGAGGGGGGAAACCCTCCAAGTAGGTTTCTCTTCTTTATCTTATTTGGAGGGGAAGGAAAGAGTACTAGTATTAGGAAGTAGTACTAGTAGTAGTAATAGGAAGAGGGGAAGGAGAGGAAAGGGGGCGCCTCCCACCGATTAGCTTTGGCGCGCCTCCCTTGCTCCTTCTCCTTCTTCCTACATGGGCCCAATAAGGCCCATATACCTCCGGGGTCCTGAACCTCCCTGAGCTCCAAACTTCCTAACCTTCCAGGTCCAAATATATCCGTCCAATATATCAATCTTTATGTCTCGACCATTTCGAGACTCTCGTCATGTCCGTGATCATATCCGGACCAACAAACTTCGCACATCAAAATACATAAACTCATAATATAACTGCCATCAAACATTGTTGCATGGATCTACCGGTTCGAGAACTATGTAGACATGACCTAGAACTATTCTCGGTCAATAACCAATAGCGGAACCCGAATGTTCATATTGGTCTTACATATTCTACTAAGATCTTTATCGGTCAAACCGATAAAACATACTTTGTTCCCTTTGTCATCGGTATATTTGCCCGAGATTTGATCGCTTCAGATCCAATACCTAGTTCAATCTCGCTATCGCAAGTATCTTTACTGCTCCGAATGGAAGAATCCTCACGTAAAGGGTATGATGAAGCTTCGCTTGAACCAACGCGTGAAACATGAGTTGTGCTCTTTGAGTATATCTCCGTCCGTCCTCTGTTGGCCTCGGTCATTGTACGTCTTCTTAATAAAGGTTTTGTGCTCTACCACCCAAGGATCGACCACGTCTATGTGTTGTAGCGACTAGGTTTGCTCTTTCAAAGTCGGCGAGTCGACCCTCGAAGTCGACATGCATTTCGCGGCGACCCTCATGGTGACCCCATCCGGCGAGCCCGCCGAGGTGCCGCTGACGGGCGGACCAATGGGGTTCTCGATGCCTAGATAATTCGTGCGATGGGAGATGCACTCTTGATCGAAAAGCCCTCGCTATGCTTCCTCGGACGTGACATGTTGCGAACGTATCCTTTGATGACACCATTCATCCTTTCGAGCGGCATCATTTGTGCGAGAACGTCGGCCCGAGTTGGATGATATCCTCCACTATATGGACCAGCAGATGCACCATAACGTCGAAGAATGCGGGCGGGAAGTACATCTCAAGCTCGCATAGTATCACCACGATCTCTTCCTGTAGCCTTATGAGTTGCCTCACGCCAATCGACTTCCGAGAGATGATGTCGAAAAAGTTGCACAGTGCCAAATAGCGTTTCCTGACGTCGCGTCCATTATCCCACGGATTGCAAGCGGAAGTATCTGCGTCATCAAGACGTGTGATCATGAGACTTCATCCCGCTGAACTTCGCTTGCTGGGTCTAGGTATCTCGCTTATCTTCCCACAGTAACAGAAGGAAGTTTTACTCCTAGGAGGCGGTGAAAACTGCTCGATCTCCTCGACTTAGAGTGAAGCACGCGGAGGGTAGTCATTTCCGGTCTTCTTGGCCTTTTTGCCTTTGGCGACGACTTTCCGTGTCCTGCTTCGCCTCATCATCATCATCATCATCATCATTAGCGTGAAGCTCCTGCCGATGCCCATTGATTTCAAGTCCGCCCTTGCTTTCGCCCATCTTTGGTCCTCTCGCATGTTGAGCAGGGTACCAAGCAGACTCTCGCACACGTTCTTCGTGATATGCATGACATCAAGGCTGTGAGGCACACGGTGGATCTTCCAAGACGGCAAGTCCCGTAAAACAGACCTCGTTTTCCATACCTTCAGCAGCTGCTGGCGCCTTCGATCTTTCGGCAAAGGCGGTCTTTCCAATTTTTCAGCAGCTTGTCTATTTCCTCGCCGCTCCTCGTACAGGCGTTTTGGGTTCGGTTTCACCATCGAACAGATCCTTGCGTTTCCTCCACGGGTCATCGTCGCGAAGCCACCTTCGATGTCCCATGAGCACGGTTTTCAAGACCGGGATCTCTATCTAGTGGCGTACGTTGTGTCATCCATGCACCTTACGCATCCGTAAAATCCGTGGACTACCTGCCCGCGCGAGATATCCGTGAATCGAGATAGTCGTGCACCGCCGTGAGCAAAGGCGGCTCTCATAGGAAATATTCTTTCTGCGGCGCCCCACGTATTGGTGGCGTTTTCCACAGCGTGTCTAGCTCCTCCTTCAAAGAGCCCCAGATCTGATTGATGTCATTCCATGGTTGTTTCGCCCTTCAATTAGCATACTCATGTGAATGTACTTCCTCTTCATGCACAAACGGGGAAGGTTGTACATCCACACAAACACAGGCCAGGTGCTATGTGTGCTTCTCGGCTGCCAAACGGATTGACTCCATCGGTGCTCGCGCCAAAGACGATGTTCCTGGATCCTTCCCAAATTCAGGTCTTCGGCGCAACGCTTGCCACCGCTCGCATCCTTAGGGTGACTCAGCATCTTGTCTTTTTATCTATCTCCGGATCATTTGCGTCATCTCTCGCTTCTTCTCCTCCCTATCTGCGTGCCAACGCAGGAGCTTTGCTACCTTAGGGTCCGTGAAATACCGCTGCAGACGAGGAGTGATCGGAAAGTACCACACCGATTTTCGAGGAGCTTTCTTCCTCTTCTTGTATCGAGTGACGCCGCACACCGGACATATGGTAGACTCCCCGATAAATGATGCAATTGTTCATGCACACATGGTATTTCACGTGCGGTAAATCCAGAGGACACACGATTTTCTTTGCCTCCTCGAAACTGGTCGGGCACTTGTTCCCCTTGGGAAGACGTTCGTGCCAGAATGACATGTTCTCGTCGAAGCATGCGTCGGTCATTTTGTGTTTTACCTTCATCTCTAGAGCCATGAGCGTTACTTTCAGCGGTATCCTCGGCCTGCATCCTTCATACAATGGAGTAACCGCGTCTATCTCCAGTTGATCCAGCTTGGCTTTCTCTCGGGCGGCAGCTCTTGCATTATCCGTCCGCTTGAGAAGCAACTCTTGAATATGAGGGTCCTGCACCCAGCCTCCATCGTCGTCTGCTCCGGCATCTTCATCTTCATGATCATGCCCTTCGTCTTGATCTTCCTCATCATCATGTACGACATCTTCTACATGATGATCGGTACAAGATCACCGTCGTGATCATGTCACGGAGATTCTTCATCGCTCGCCCGCCCTCGCGCGGTGGTACTTGTCTTGTTGTCCTTCCTCATTTCTTGCCCGGCCCGGCCATGGGCGACTTGATAGTCATCTTCATCACCTTGCCACCGATAGCCATCCATGAAACCACGCAAGAGCGGTGGTCCCGCACCTACCCGAATCCGGGTCCGCAATAAGGCTCTTCACTTGCATCTTCGACATGGACATCTTATCTCCGTCTCGTTCTTTTGAAGCATCTCGCCTTGGAGCTTAAAAACATATTCACGATGCCTTCAGTCATCATGCGGACCATGGTCGCCTGCGGGGTAGAGCAAAACGATATGTTAGAACCAAGAAAAAATTTGGCATGACCTTCCCTAAAAATAGGACCAAAAAGAATGCATAGTGCCAAAATTCTCACCGAAACGGAAATGAATCAAAACATTCCGGCAAAATATTGGCAACTATCGCATATTTCAAATACCGGTACCTTCAAACACAAACATATATGCAACATCACAAACACTTGCAACACCACAAACATACATAGATCTAGTTAGGCCACAAAAAGTGCATGTGCACGTTGTTGGAGCGAGCTAGGGAGAAAAAAAGTAGATCTATATCATGAAGATAGCTTTCCCTTACTTACCTATCAAAAAAAGGTAATTTCACCACTTAATTTTGTTGAATCTATGGTGGAAATGAGGTGAGGAGGAGGAGATGGCCGAAATCTTGGAGAAGGAGGTGGATAGAATGAAGTGGGGAAAGTGAGTGGGTAGGTGTGGGCTGTCCAAAATATCTTGTTGGTCCCAGGTTACTAATGGCGCACCCTCCGGCGATGCGCCATTAAAACCCTGAGTTACTAATGGCGCATCAGCAGAGCGTGCGCCATTAGTAGTTTTGCAAAAAAGAATAAAACAAAATTCTGAGAATGGCGCATACTTTGTTGGTGCGCCATTAGAAGTTATATATAGTAATGGCGCATTGTAGACCTCATGCGCCATTAGTATGTATGGGAAAATGGAAAAAAAAATTTCCCATACATACTAATGGCGCACCCTTTCCACGGTGCGCCATTAGTGTCTTCCACTCTAATGGCGTATCAGGAACAGGTGCGCCATTAGTATATAGTAGTGGCGCACTGCCTCCACGGTGCGCCATTAGAATCAATCCTATCTATAGCCCTTTTCCTAGTAGTGCTTGGTCCAAAATGATGCCCCCAGGAGGGAGAACGACATTGAAACGTCGTCATCATTCGATCCGGTAGACCCAGATCTAGGGTTTCCCCCGGAACCTCCCGATCAGGTTGACGTGACCTGCAACGACGATGCCTCGAGAAGGAAACAACGTCAGAGACACCGCCATCGTTCGCCAAGACCGCAGTCAGGCGCGATTTTCACCGAAAGTTGTGTCGTCCTGATCTCGTGGCTGGCTAGAACCACACGGAGTCTCGCCATGAAGACGTATGCCGCTGCTGGTACTCCGACAGAGATCCTCTATACCCTCACCGGTCCCTCCACGCACCGCCGGTCGGACAAGACCACGCCACGGCGGATCTGGACGGGATGCCAGATCCGCGGCCGGCGCGACCCATCTTCAGGCAGAGCCATCCACCGGTTCATCCATGGAGTGCTACCACCATCCATGCACGAAGGGAAGCCCATCGCCGCCCTGGACCGGCCGCCGCCGCACAGGCTAGGGGCGCCGCCCTGCCTGCTGCCCACGGGCGCAACACAAGAGACGCCCCTGCCGCCTCAAGGGGATCCTGCTGCAGATCTGCCCACCCTAGCGCCTTGGCACCGGGCCCGCCACCACCGCGGACCTCGCCGGCGACAGCAGCGGCAGGAGAATGGCCTAGGGAGGCTGGCGGCGCTGGTTTTTTGGCCCCCTGGCGTCGCCCAGGGAGGCGACACGAGGGGGTACGAGGGGGATCTCAATAAATACATATCTAAATATTACAAATGAAATGTCATATCATACCATTCAACTGATGTTATGATTTTTATTTAAAATGTACTGACATATTTTCATATGAACTAATTGCGAAAATTCCGTTATTGATTCACTTTATATGAAATTCATTTTTCTATTCCATTTGAAAGATCCTCTAAACATCATCTGGCTACATATTGGACCACATCATTTTTTGTTCATGGATGCTCGAAGAGGGGCACAGAAAGCGGCCATGGAAGTGCCTCAAGAAGGTAGCGGTACCCGCAGGTGTCGCCGCTGCCAGCATCGAAAGGTCGAGCAAGGATTTTGCCCTAATCAAGTCAAAGCAATCCCAAGCCGTTGGAGCAATAGTCGAGGTGGAGGAAGTCGAGTGGGAGGCCGGAATCGCCATCGCGGGAAGGGGAGCAACGCCTGCCATCGAAGGAAGCATCCAGCACTACCGAAAGAACAGGTAGCGAAGATGCGGAAGGGCGGACGGAGCACGGAGGTGGGCGGGCTGGGTAGTCGGGTGAAAAAACAACACACGAGCAGGGGGGTGCGATGGACGATGGTGGCTGAAGTCCCGAGCGAGCGCAGATCTGGGCCAAAGGGACTGGAGCTGCAGGGACGCCCAACGAGCCGAAGGAGCTGGAAGGGGGCGCAACTACAGAGGCATGTCATAGTCGAAGCCGCACCAGGGTGGATGCCGACCAACCAAGGATGCATGCAGGGGGTGTTTGCAGAGCTGACGAGACACCGACAAGCCGAATGGCCCAGAAGTAGACGCAGCTCGGTCGTGGAAAGCATCGGATCTGGAGCCGCTCCGGCCAGCCATGGAGACCGGAGGAGGGCATAGGTCCATGGCCGCCAGGGCTGGAGCCGCACCTGTAGGGTAGGGGCAAAGGGAGCTCGCAGGTGTGTCACCGCTGGTCAACCACCGAGATGAACCGCCGCCCTGGAGCCATGGCCACAGCCCACCGGGGGGGCGCCTCCGCGGCGCCCCTAGGGCGGGCTACTCCGGCCTAGAACCCCCGACACATCCTCCCGGGATCCGGCGTCGGCATTAGCAGGGGTGTTGGCGGCCGCCATGGATCTGGCGCGGACGGGAGGACGTGCCGGCGAAGTCCAGGAGCAGCCGTAGCCCGACGGGGAGGAGGGTGGGCAAGGGCCGGGGAGGGGGTGCGCGGCAGAAGTCGATGGGAAAGGATGGGGGGAGGTGGCACGGAGGAGTAAATAGCATAAAACTACTACTTTATAGGTTAGGGTTCCAAAAAACTACCGGTTTCAAATTTTTCGCTGATAACTACCAACTCAGAGGTTGGCTATTTTAAAAAACCCAAATCGTTGAGTCTTTATCAGTTGATACCGATTATGACAGGTCGGGCTCGTATGTAAACACACCGTTAGTTTGACCTTAGTTTGACCGTTAACTTACATGTGGGGCCCACATGTAAGTTTCCTCTTCCTCTTCTCTTTCTTCTTCCTCTCCCTCTCTTCTCTTCCCTCCCCCGTGTCTCCCGTCCCGGCCATCTCCCCTCCCGAGCCGGCGACCTCCCTTCCCTCCAGAGCCGGCGACCCCCTCCCTTCCCAGGTCGGCGACCCTCTCCCTCGAGCCGGCGACCATCCCCCATCCCTCCCCCGAGCCGGAGCTCCTGGTGGTGATGAGGCCGGCCTCGTCCGCAAGTCATGGCGTGGCGGCGGCCCCATGCGAGGCATGGCGGCGGCCCCAGGCGAGGCACGGGAGCCGCGAGTCATGGCGTGGCCGCGGCGCAGGTGAGGCACGGCATGGAGGCCGTTGAGGGCGCGACTCGCCGCTGCAGGTGATGGCCGGCATGGCGGCCGCTGTGGGTGCGGCTCGCCGGCCTCAGGTGGTGCACGGCGTGTATTCCGCCGCTGTGGGTGCGGCTCGCAGGCCGGAGGCAGAGCGCTCGAGATCGAGCTCCTGCCATGGTGGGTGCGCCTCCTCTGGATCTAGGGACCTGGTTGCTTTTTTTGAAAACTTCCAGGGACCCGATTGCTTTTTCAGGCACTGACACGTGGGCCCTGCATATCAGTTGACGGTCAAACACACGGTCAAATAGACGGAATGTTCAGGTGCGGGCCCGACCTGTCATAAACAGGTTTAATTTTTAAGCAATGGACATTAAGGGTTTTTTGAAACAGTCGACCCCCGAGTTGGTAGTTATCAGCGAAAAATTTGAAATCGGTAGTTTTTTGGAACCCTAGCCTGTAAAGTAGTAGTTTTATGCTATTTACTCGGCACGGAGCCAGGCCAACCAACGCGCCCCACCGCCACCTTCCTGGTAGCCGGCGTGGCTTCACCGGTCACTCCTCCGGTGGCGGTGAGGAGGTGGGGCGGTGTGGGGAGGGGGCCGCGGCTGGGTTCCCCCGCCGCCGGCAGAGAAGGCGACGCGGGGGTCGCCTAGGGCCACTTGATCTGCCTCCATATTTTTAGCATAGTATCTGTAGTATCTTTATAGCCACGTTATTTTCTATGGCATAATAGTATGATCGGTGGAACATAGAGTTATTTGTATGTCACCCTTGACATAACAAGGAGCATTTGCTAGTTAAACTCCCAAGGTCGAAACAATGAACAAGCAAGCAAGGTCTAAGATATTTTCCATGTTGCAGGGATAGGCTTTCAAAACGAGATAGCATGCTTGTTATGTTAAGGATCTTCTTAGTTTTCACTGCACACAATGTTTCTACCTAGTAAGTACAGAATCTCTTAATAACTAAGTAAAGCACATTTTGGTGTAAATATTACCTTGCTTTTGCTGTTGCTGGTACTGCACTTATCAGCAGTTGTACCGTGTCTCAAATTAATCGCAGCGGCATTCGAGAGTACCCTTCAGAGATGACCATTAGATGGGACGAAACGTACCTGTCAGCCAAAGCTTATCTATAGCAAGGCAACGTTCTACTTGCAGATCGCAAAGATCTTAAAACCAGCGCCGCAAATTTGCAGGAAAAAAACCACTAGGCCCGCCACATCTAAGATCAGGCACAGTGTCTCGGACCTTGATGGGGGAAAAGATCTGCTGATGAACGGAATCAATAATAGGCTCGAATTCGACAGTGGCACCTTGACTACTCGACGACGATAGGACCTGTCGGCACGCATTCACGGGCAATAAATCCATCCGCTCCCTTCCAATCCACCGACGTGCACATGCATTTCGCCATGCCCATACATGCCTCTCTCCCTTTGCCCGTGCATGTCGCACCTCTACCCATTCTATCCTCCTCTCCTGCACCGACGAGGCACGGCCACCCCGTGCAGCTCGCCTATAAGATGCAGCGTACACGATGCGAAGCCTAAGCTCATTCAAACACAACCACACAACACTATCACTCAAACACAACCGCACAAGCTAGACTATCTCCTCAGTAAGTAGCACTACCGGAGCCTCCCAGTTAGCAATATGGCAAAGTGCCTCGCCGTCGCGCTTCTGCTACTGGTGGCGCTCGCGTACTGCGACGGGAGGGAGCTGAACCAGAAGGACCAGGCACTAGCAACGACTCGCGGTGCTGGTGCCGGTCGTGCCGTCGACGAGTCCAAGGCGCTAGGGCTGCCAGACCTGCCGCTCGTCGGAACCGTTACCGGTACCAGCACCATTACCGGCCCGCTGGTGGTGCTTCCTGGGATCCCTGCTCACCCATGATCATCTCGTGTTCATGTGCTTACAAGATGAAGCTCACCTTGTGGCTTTAGACTTTAGGCTCTAGCTAGCACCGTCCGGAGGAAAAATGCCGGTGTTTCGCTCATGTCCATGCTCCTTAATGGGCGTCTGTATCAACCAGCCTGTCGTCTGTATTTCTTTGCAGTTCTTTGTTCCAGTAATTTCTGTTCCTTGATGTGCCACATGTATCATCAAAGTAATAAATACTACTCCTTTGTCAGTGTGTTCGCCTTCTTGGATAGACATGTCAACAGGTTGCATCACCTACCTACAACTTTGTTACTCTTAGCATGAAGTCCGGACTCTTATACAAGAATAAGTCCACAGCCGTGGAATATGCTTGCACTTCAACGTTGTGCCGGACACCAACTGTTTCTTTTTACTCAGTGTATAAGATTTGTTTTAATTCACACTCCTTAAAGTTTGATCCAACTTATATTACAAAATATAAACATCTATAATCGAAAGATATATAATATGCAAATTAGTCCCATATGATGAACCTAGAGATATTAATTTAGTATTGTGAATGTTGATATTTTTCCATACAAACTTGTTCAACTTTTACAAAGTTTGACTTTAGATAACTCTTATATGCGGAGTAAAAATAATCAGAGGGAGTATATATATATAGATAACAGAGCTCTGTCAAGGTGACCAACCGAATAATAATATCTCAACTTCATCAAATGAACAGTATAGACATAGTGTACGTGCACAAATCCGAAACAACAGAAATAAGGGGAACTCCATGATACATGTTTCTATGTAATTTACAACATGTTTACCGAAAAAGGCTTTCGCCCCGCTTTATAAATAAAGCAACCACCGAGCACAAAGTAACAAGGTTCCAACCACACAACACAAACACACACAAAGCCACCGCAGACAGGTCTGACGGACACAAACACAAACAAAACCCAGGTTCAGCTGTGGGCGCAACACAACAAGCCCAACGCAAGACACACACAACACACAACTGCGGTGGCGAGGTGTAGA
This sequence comes from Aegilops speltoides, assembly GCA_021437245.1. Classification (NCBI taxonomy): domain Eukaryota; kingdom Viridiplantae; phylum Streptophyta; class Magnoliopsida; order Poales; family Poaceae; genus Aegilops; species Aegilops speltoides. The sequence goes on from CM038142.1 coordinate 504,117,041, forward strand.
CGATCTAAACCGGCTCCGGCAGTGGAGGGGGAAGCGGAGGAGCCATCCGGAGAGCCATCGACCGAAGCTGGGTGATGATGGAGGTGATGGCGTCTCTCTTCCGGGGACGGCTAAGCGGCCGCCAAAACTGCAGGTAACCAGACCATTTGAACAATGTGTCAGTAGCGCGACGAAGAGAAATGCGTTGAATCACAAGTTTATTTCTAACAGTCCACAGCGTCTAGTTTAGCACCCCGATGACAAGCCACCTAATGTGGCGAATTGGGGGAGCTAACGCCTGGAGTTCCGCGAAAAAAGCGGGGAAGTTGTTGTGGTTCCAGCTTCCGCCCACTATTTCGCGGAAACAACTCCACAGGAACTGCGCGGACACGCAGGTGAAGAAGATATGGTTCGAATCCTCTTCAGGCCCGCAAATCGGGCAGCGCCCATCCCCTGGGCCGTTGCACTTCAGGACCTCCACGCCGGAAGGGAGGCGGCCGCGAATCCATTGCCACAAGAAAATCCTAATCTTCAGTGAGAGCTGAATCTCCCAGATGGAGGTGAGTGCCTCATGGCCTAGCGAAGGTGCGATGGCCTGGTAAAGAGATTTAGTGGAGAATTGCCCAGATGGCTCCAGTCGCCACCTGGTACGGTCTTCTCCAACCTCAAGATCAGGCTCGTGCAGCGGGATGCATTCTAGCAACTCATGCCAGTCCGCGTTCTCAGCCGGGCCAAACGCAGCAACATGTTTTTACAACCTTTCATGTTCGTCAAAGGTTTACAACCTTTCCTGTTCGTCAATGGTGTATTTTTTTTAAACAGAGGCAAAAGATTTGTCTAATTGGTTAATTAAGAGAATTGTCATGTTAGTTAACAAAACACCGGATTAAAACCGATACAAACAGACCCAGTGTAGCTACCTTGGTTCAATGGATCGTTGAGTGATCAGATTTCAATGGTGTTAGGACATTGCAGAGCTCTCTGCATGTCTTGATGATTAGAACTTGACATGATTGCAGGCAGAGCCAGGGGCGAAGTAGCTGGCAAAGTTTCATTTTTCCCGGCCAATATCCTCAAGGCCTGGGTTAGCTGTGGACGATTTGTAAAATGAGTAGTCATCGATCTTACAATAGTAGGAGTGTGTGTATAGAGAAATACCGAGGATAATAACCATATTCATGTATGTATTGCATGCATAATTTTGCTTTGGCTCACCTCCTAAAATGATAAAGATCTTATTTCACACTTTATATAGGGTAATTATGTACTATATACCTGCATTGCTTGTTTCCGTCTGTGTTCCCTTCGTCATTCACGGCTCGTTATGACTGAAATGGGCCTTGAGACTAGTATAAAAAAACATTTTTTCACTACCACTAGTAGAAAAGAGGGCTTTGGTCCAGGCCAGGTTAGCCCATTAGTCCCGGTTCAGTCCAGAACCGGGACTAATGGGGGCATTAGTCCCGGTTCGTTAGCCCAGGGGCCACGTGGGTCATTTGTCCCGGTTCGTCTGGACCTTTTAGTCCCGGTTGGTGCCACGAACCGGGACTAAAGGGTGCGATGCCGATTAGTACCGGTTCGTGGCACCAACCGGGACTAAAGGTTAGACCTTAAGTCCCGGTTCGAGCCACCAACCGGTACTAATGGGGTTTGAGGTATTAGTACCGGTTCATGGCACGAACCAGTACTAAAGGTCCCATTTTCAAACTCTACCCCCCGGATCGCCTTTCCAGTTTTTTAAAAATAAAAGAAAATGATGATAATGTCAAAAAAATAAAATAAAATAAGTTTCCCATGTGATATGTGGTCTAGTTGTTGGGAAAATTTGCAAATATGAATTTTGACTTTATTTGTAAAATCTCTCGAGAATTTGTAAAAATGGGCATAACTTTTGCATACTAACTCGGATGAAAAAGTTTTTTATATGAAAAATCATCTACTCAAAAAGTTACATCCAAATTTAACCGTGGGAACCCCGTTAAACATTTTCAAAATCCTCAAAAACCTAACAGAAAAAATGTTACGGGACTTTTAAGATCTAGAGTGGAAAAAATCGAAAAAATTTCAAACTGTGGTCAAACAATGGTCAAACTAATTATTCTAGAATATTAGTGTGACTAAATAATTATTTCAGTTATTTTGAATTTTGGTCAAATCTGGTCAAACTATGGTCAAACTGTGGTCAAACAATGGTCAAACTAATTATTCAAGAAATATTAGTGTTACTAAATAATTATTGTTTTTTAAAACAATAGTTTCAAACTCAAACAGTGAAATGTGTCACTTCATTCTCAAGCAAAATTCCTGAGGGTCAATAGGATTGACATCTTACTATTGTCAGGAAAACAACAAGTGCAGACTTGGAAACGAGGGAGAATAGAACCCGGAAGTTAAGCGTGCTCAGGCTGGGGGAGTGGGATGATGGATGACCGTTCGAGAAGTTAGATGATTTAGAATGATGAGGGGTGATTAGAGATTAGAGGATAAATTGAGCAGTGATGAGGGGTGGTGATTAGAGATTAGAGGTTAAAATAATTCAGAAATTTGAAAATAAAAAAAATCAAAAAAAATCATAAAATTTCCTTTAGTCCCGGTTGGTGTTACCAACCGGGACTAAAGATGGAGCTCCACGTGGCGCGACCTTTAGTCCCGGTTAGTGTAAGAACCGGGACTAAAGGGGAGAGGCATTAGTAACGACCCTTTAGTCCCGGTTCAAAAACCGGGACTAAAGGGCCTTACCAACCGGGACAAAAGTGTCAGGACCCCGACTCAATGCCACATCGATCTAGCCTGTAACACCTCATATCACTTTGCGGCCTCACGACGGAATTCCCACGGTGTCGCCTTACCTTTGCCGGGACCGTTTAGCCTTTTGGCACACGTATATGATAGTGTCGCTAGCATCCATATGAAAAGGAGCCCGGTGACATGGCTAGTCGTAAACCCAAAGTGGCACAGACTTACAGGACAGCATCCATGACCCGACATCGAGCGTGTCGGTCATCGGCGAGTAAGTTCGGGCTGTAGCACTGGGCTAGCAGACTCGGTGAACCCGGGCAGAAGCGGCTAACAGGACTCCGGTACTCAACGCGTGACATTTCCCGAAGGATGGATACGAGAGCGAAGAAGGACACATGCGGCCAGCCTAAGTGTTCCAGAGCAGTAGCAAGCTACCATGGCTCGGTGGAAACACTAGGAGACATTTCCGAAGAGAGGCTACTAAAGATAAACAACTAGATAGTCGGATCCCACACATACCAAGCATTTCAACAACATACACACAATATGCTCGATATGTGCAAATACAACATGGCATCACAACATGACTCTATGACTCAAGTATTTATTCATTAGGCTCGAGGAGGCGAAATATTACAAACAGGGTCTAATGACCCAACATTGAACATACAAATCAAAGCACAAGCGAAGCTAACATGTCCGAGTACAGCATCTACAAATGGAAAAGGCTTGAAAGCGACTATCTACCGAGATCTGCCGAGGGCACAAGATCGTAGCTGAGGTAACAAGCTAAACGTCGAAGTCCACGTGGAACTACTAGCGAGACTGAAGTCTCTCTGCAAAAACATAAAATAGGCAAACGTGAGTACAAATGTACCCAGCAAGACCTACATCAGAACTAACTACATATGCATCATTATCAATAAAGGAGATGGTGGAGTCTAACTGCAGCAAGCCAGCTTTGACTCGGTGGCTATCCTGGACTACGACTGCAAGTAACTCTTTGAGGTGGCGCACACGAGTCCACATATTCACCATATCAATACACCACTATGGATCCGCTCCCATCTTCCTACGAGGACGCCATCCATAGCACTCACACTTATCTTGCGTATTTTAGAGTATCCACTTTCTCTTGTCTATGAACTGATATAAGCAACCCAGAAGTCCTTTATCGCGGACACGGCTATTCGAATAGATGATATTAACCCTGCAGGGGTGTACTTCTTCATACATGTTTCCACCACTTAGCGTCTGCACACGACATGTGCTCGGCAGACTTCAAGCGAAAGCCGACGTGGATGTAGACCACGACCTACCTAGACACTCAAGTCTCTAGTCCAGGTTTATCGCCTATTTGGGTTCCATCTATGAGGAGTTCCGGCCGAAGTTTCGCTCACAGCCCCAAACGATGTGAACAGGGTTCCGTGACACCAATCGGGCGCCCGGTTTACCCGGCCACGTGCCTACCGCATCACAGCCCACCCCTACGGTCACCTTCGCGCACGGCCTCCAAAGATACTACAAACACGAAACTACTTGCAACTCCCGGACAGAGGACAAGGGTGAATAAGAAGTCGCGGGGTCATATTTCAGGGCCCAATGTATGGTAGTAGCTGAATCCTGGATCACAAACACAGAACTCAGTTCCTGAGGACGGCTTCAATGAGACAACCCACCATGTACTCCTACATGGCCTCTCACCGATACCTTTACCAAATCGTGTTCACACACTTAGCTCACACACAGTGAGGACATGTTCACACACCTCGATTCATTCCCGATGAATCGACACGACTCAACTCTAAGCGAGAGCAGGCATGACAAACAAACATGAATGAGTAGGCACAACAGGGCTCAAACAACTCCTACTCATGCTAGTGGGTTTCATCTATTTTGTGGAATGACAGGTCATGCAAAGGATAAAGGGTTCAGCTACCGCACAAGTAAATGATGAATCGTTGTTGTCCTAATGCGATAAAATAGAGCAGGAGCGAGAGAGTGGGTTTGTATCGGAATGAACATGGGGTTTTGCTTGCCTGGCACTCTGAAGATATTATACTTCTTCATCGGTGTCATCGAACTCGTCGTCGGAACCACGTCTATCGAGAGGGGACAAACACCGGCAACTGAGAAAGAACACAATCAATGCAATGCTACAATATGATGCATGATCATGACATGGCAATATGCTGTGATTTGAGCTAATGCATCTAGCTATGATTTAAATGAAGTTGGTTTGAATACATGATCCAAATTCAAACTCCATATATGATTATTTAAATGCCCTTTATTTGTTTTGTCCAAAACAGAGGACAAACATTGTTCAAACATGCATGAAAATGGTACAGATGGATTCCTTGAATTTTTCTGATAATTTTTCATATATAAATTATTTCAATCTGAGCTACGGTTGAATTTCTATGAATTTTTGAAGTTTAAATCATTTTCTGGAATTTCCTGATTTATTTTAATTCCAGAAAATAGTTAATTGCGTCAGCCTGGCGTCAGTGTGACGTCAGCAGGTCAACTGGGCGCCTCCAGGTCAAACCTGACCAGTGGGGTCCACTGGTCAGTGACTAACTAACTAACCTAGTTTAATTAGCACTAACCTAGGTTAAACTAATTAAGTTTTAATCCTAAACTAGATTAATTATCCGGCAGGCCCGCAAGTCAGTGGGAGAGAGGGAAGAGTCAAACCGGGCAGTGGGGTCAACCCACGCCGGTCAAGGGGTCAAAGCCTGCCGGCGTTTAGCCGCCGGCGAGGCCAGACGCGGCGGCGCGCTTCGGAAAACGCCCACAGGGCTCGGTTTTGGACGCGGTTTGCGGCTACGGAAAGCTGGGGATCTCGCGCATCTAGTGGTGGTGGCGGTAGTAGCTGTGGTGGTCGGGATCGACGGCGGCGACCAAATCGGCGGCGGCGGAGTTCGGTGCGGCGGTGGCGATGCTACGGTGCACTAGAGGAGAAACCGGAGGTGCTACGTGCTCTGGGGTTCGCTGAGCACACCGACGAGCTCATTGCGAGCTTATCGTCTGTGGCCACGACAGCGACATGGCCGGGCGGAGCCGAGCTCGGGAGCGGTGGAGATGGCGGCTACGGAGGCCAAACGAGCACGGGAGCTAGGGGAGAGGAAGAGGAGCTCACAGCGGATTGAGCGGAGGGTCACGAGCTCGGGAAGCTTGCGACGGCGAATTCTGGTGGCGACCTCCGGCACCGGGATGAGGGAGGCGGCGTGGCGGCGATGCAGGGCTCCATGCAATCGAGCGGGCTGGCGTGAGCGATGCAGGAGACGATGGCGGTTCTTCCGGCTTATCGACAGGCGAGGGGTGGCGGTGGCCACGGTGGTTCTGGCGGCGTCGGCGGTGGCGCTTCGGTGGTGAGAGGGAGAGAGAGAGGAGGGACAGGGTGCAGTGAGTGAGGGAAAGGAGCGAGGGACACGGGGCATCGTCGTGGCGTCGCTAGGAGGGGCCGGGAGAGCAGGCAGGCGGGGAGGAGGAAGTGGCGGCGGCAGGCGGCCACGCCTCCGTCCTTCTGGCGAGGAGGAAGACGACAGGAGGAGGCGGTGGTGGGCTGGGCGTCTTTGGGCAGTTGGTGGCGCCATGTAAGTGGCTGGAGGAGCTGGGCCAGGTAGGTTTCTCTCTCTCTCTCCTTTTTCTAATTATTTCAGTTTTTCTATTTTCTGTAGTTTGTTTTGATTTAGTTTTAGACACTAAATCATTTTTATTGCTTCTGATAATCATGGTAGGGACTAGTAGGATTATTCCAAAACCCTTTATCAAAGATCAGAATTATTGGACATATATTAATTAATTTAGAAATATATATCCAATGCAAATAGTTATTTATTTAATTCAAAGGCCCAAAATAAATAACTCTGAGATACCAAAAATATTGTTTTGAGTTTTGCCTCTTTGCAATATTTTCAGGGACTAAGAGGAACATTTTCTTGGACTTCTTTGAGAAGATTTTAATGTTGATCATTTTTAGAAGGTTTCTGAGGCTTTGAAAATTCCTCCATTCAAATTTCATTTGAATTTAAACATGATGCACACATGGAAGCTAGCATAGGTCAGGCCAGAATTAGGGATGTGACAACTCACCCCCACTAAACAAGAATCTCGACCCGAGATTCAAGCGTAGGGTAAGATGAAAGGAAAACGCAATCTAATATAATCTTCACGATCCAGGTTGCACTTCAAATGAACGTTGATTCGATCACCGTCATTGTCTCGAAGTCTTGTTCTGGGAATTCCATCCCACATGACAACAAGTAGAAAGGGAAAACTCTAGTAGGATCGATCTTCTCGAAGATCAAACAACTTAGGATCAGCTCACGGGGTGAGTCATAAAAACATCTCGCAAGCTGAGATACAAAGCACACGTCTAGAGGATTGGAGTGGAACAGACGACGAGGGTTCACTAGGTAGACAACAATTCCACACCTAAGAGGGTGGTGAACGGTTGTCAACGTAGCGAGAGTTTGAGTTGCCATGATACCACAGCGAGACATTTTAGAGGAAGGCAATTCGTGGATCTATCCCCTTAAGTGGCAAAAGAATTACCTTTGATTCAGAGATCATTGAAATTCTCTATACCAACCTAAAGCAATTCACAATCGAACATTTGAAGGAGTCCGAAAAATTGACATTCTCGGGCCAGAATGGATGATGTGGATTACCTTGTTGAAAACAGCACAAGGGATGATTTTAGTAACTGGGGAGAAACTCAACAGTAGAGAGTGAGTCCACTGTTTGAAAGGGTTATAGCATAACCGAGGAAACTGAGAGCAAGCCCAGTTTAGTGCCGATGATAACACCTAGCGCTTGTGCGTGCTCTCAAGAACTTGAGCATTTCCATATTCATCAAGGTTTTACCAATATCCGTGTCAAGGATCCTAGTAACACAACGTACTACCATGATGAGTAGCGATGGACGATGCAGATAAAAAGGAAGATAACACTTCCTCAGATTTCACCTTAGCGAGGCCAAGGGGACAAAACCTGGAGGATTGACCGAGAGACATTTAGCACTCCGCTTCTAATGTTCTCCTTGATGTACTAGCGTATCCCATTCATTGAAATGGTCTGGTATCTAGAACACCAAGTAATAGGTGGGACTTCGGAAGCACAAAATCATAAGGCACATAAGTAGGGAATAATTCCTACGAAGTCCTTATGGGAGGTGGCCAACTTCTTCAATCAAGATACTACAATAATAGGTCTTCCGGCGGAGTGTGTTGGCCACGACATCCTCTTTACCGGTTATCGAGAGACCAATATTATAGTTCTTGGGAAACATTCCAACCATCATATCTGCCTCGAGTTTCAGATCTGGTTGGTGTCGAATAATTTAGAATCATCGAGTCTAGAAAGAAAATGAAAGTTTGCAACACAAACCGGCGAGATGACGTCGCGAGATTCTCGGAAATGAACTACGATAGCAAGCTCCAAAACATGAGCTGGTTACGCTACAAACACTGCGTGAGCACGCTGTCCAAGACAAGCATGACCACATAGTAGTCTTATAATAAAACACTAGCGAGTTCAGGAGGGAAACCATCATTGAGGATATCGAAGTCCTTGCATAAGTCTCGAGCCTACGAAGGAACTTCTTCTCCTTGAACAAATCAATCAGTGGCTTGGTGTGCTAGGAATACATATAGAATGAAGGTTGCAAGTCTCCAGACCACAGAATACTTCGCACGTATGCATGACTGACTTGGGATGATTCCAGGGAAAAGAAAACAAGCTTTCTCAAATCCACGGCGGTAACTTGCATCAAGTGCACATGAACTAGAGGAAGTCACTTCTTACATCCGAACATAAGCTTCATGAGCTAGCATGAACAAATGCTTTCAAAAGTTTCCAACACTAGCTTAATGTTCATCAAGATTATGGAGAAGATAAGGATGTTGTCGATGGGCTCAGCAACAATTCATCCTGGTTTTCCATGAAGATTGAATTCCATAATTATGAGAACAAGTGATAGCATTGGTCAGACCCAAAAGATGTAATGGTGTATGCTCGAGGAAAATCCACGAGTAAGACAACATTACGAACATCGTTGGTTCTGACTTGATTTGAGGATAGCCCATACTCAAGTCAAAGTTTTGGCAAGACAATAGCTCCAACAACTGGCCTCGAGGATCAATTGATGAAGATATCATCTTTCTTCAACACACACACAAGATATCCCTTAACATGAACTAAGTCAGGCAGCTTTTATCTCCCAACTCTCCAAGTTGTTGTTCAGCTTAACCAACTAGCTCTGGGGTATCCAGCACAGATTCTTGGAGAAGGGGATGGTTTATAAGAAACCAACTTGATCACGAACTCAACATAGCGGTCAGGTGACAACCTAGTAATACTTCCGAGAAGATATACGGAAAATCACGAACCACCGGTATGTTACTAAGCTCGAGAGCAATCTTGCTTTTCAGGGCAAGAGATATGATCAACAGAGCGAAGATTTGAAATAATCTCAACTCATCGATCAAAGAGTGCACCGGAATAAGGACTAGGTAGCACAATCAACCTTAGGGTGACAATTCAATAATCAACACGCTAAGAATGAGGTTATCGTCCATTTAACTACCAAGCAACTGAGTTGCTAGCAGTATTGATTTCACACACCACGATTCACTTGTCGGCATTCCGGTTACAATAACACAGAACCCGAGGAATGAACAATGATGGTAAGAAGTATTACTGCGTCAAGAATTCATAGGATGACATTCTTGATATAAAGATGGTAATACTCCAAGATAGAACAGAGCAAAAGCCAGATTAGCAATTTGATCTGCGGAGTATGACGGCTTTGACCCAATCCTGGAAATGGACAAGGTACTGGAGTTCGTTTCTCCTAGTCATTCTGGAATAGAATGGCTTGACGGACCACAAGAATAATAAGCATCGATGAGCTCGAGTGCACAACTACTCTTGTCTATCAATTGATAGACGAGGGTCAGAAGACAACTAAGAGAACAACTGAAAGGAACATATAATTTTCTGAGTTGTGGATGCATAGATTAGTATGTTGAGCGAAGCTCAACATTTCTTCCGGATAATCCATGCAGAAAGGTAGAACTGGCAGAGTCACAACATAGAATCGAGAACTCGTCAAGAGCACTCTTGTTGTGATCTTTCGGCTCAAAAGAGCTCCTGCCAAGAATAGTTCATGGTAATTGGAAGAAGGATGTACCACGAACCTCGAGGACTATCGCAAATGTTACTAATATCCTAAAGGTACGAGCAACACTAACAACAAAAAGTAAGTAGGGAAATCTCGGGTTCAGAAACCCAGGAGTAGAATACCTACTAACTAAATTGCATCACGGGATGCTTTCGGGAATAAAGGCCAGAATCATCACACTGGGATACAAATCATGGCTAGATTACTAGATGATCCCCTAAGACACCTAGGGTCATAATAATAATTCCAACATATATGTCGAGGCAATAGAATACCTCAACTCAGCATTTAGTGTGATTAACCTGGCCCAAAGGAGCATCAAAACCAGAGGAAAAGGATTTGCAAGTGCATCGATTGTTTAGAAACACAGGATGACTTTGACAAAGATAACGGTGTAAATGCTCAAAAGTTTGGAGACATACAACAAAAATGGTGGCATAGCCACTCCAAAGCACCATATCAAGGTTTCGAGATCAACAGTTATGAACATACGGAAGTAGTAAAACTGAGCTGAGATTTGAAACTATCAATTCTATAAGTCTATGGATTAGTAACACGTCATCCTGATAGATAGATGAGAAGGCCTAGTTCTTAATCCCCGTAGAAGAGAAGAGGATGACTCAGATCAGAAGGCCATGAGGTATAAGGAGTAAAAAGAGCCTTACGTTCCAACCCACAATCAATTCCCCTACATATAACTAAAGCATTTCTAGACACAACTTCGACCAGTTTGGCTTGGTAATCCTCTGACGGTCAAAGCTCGATACCAAAGCTGTCGGGACCCGACTCAATGCCACATCGATCTAGCACTGTAACACCTCATATCACTTTGCGGCCTCACGCACGGAATTCCCAGGTGTCGCCTTACCTTTGCCGGGACCGTTTAGCCTTTTGGCACACGATATGATAGTGTCGCTAGCATCCATATGAAAAGGAGCCCGGCTGACATGGCTAGTCGTAAACCCAAAGTGGCACAGACTTACAGGACAGCATCCATGACCCAAAGATCGAACGTGTCGGTCATCGGCGAGTAAGTTCCGGCTGTAGCTGGGCTAGCAGGACTCGGTGAACCGGGCTGTAGCGGCTAACGGGACTCCGGTACTCAACGCGTGACATTTCCCGAAGGACGAGACACAGAACGAAGAAGGACACATGCCGGCCAGCCTAAGTGTTAGGAGCAAAGAGCAAGCTACCATGGCTCGGTGGAAACACTAGGAGACATTTCCCGGTAAGAGAGGCTACTAAAGATAAACAACTAGATAGTCAGATCCCACACATACCAAGCATTTCAACAACATACACACAATATGCTCGATATGTGCAAATACAACATGGCATCACAACATGACTCTATGACTCAAGTATTTATTCATTAGGCTCCGAGGAGCGAAATATTACAAACAGGGGTCTAATGACCCAACATTCAGAGCATACAAATCAAAGCACAAGCGGAAGCTAACATGTCTGAGTACAGGCATCTACAAATGGAAAAGGCTTGAAAGCCTGACTATCTACCAGATCCTGCCGAGGGCACAAGATCGTAGCTGAGGTAACAAGCTAAACGTCAAGTCCACGTGGAACTACTAGCGAGATCAAGTCTCTGCAAAAACATAAAATAGGCAAGCGTGAGTACAAATGTACCGGGAAGACCTACATCGTAACTAACTACATATGCATCATTATCAATAAAGGGAATGGTGGAGTCTAACTGCACAAGCCAGCTTTGACTCGGTGGCTATCACGGACTACGATCGCAAGTAACTCTTTGAGGTGGCGCACACGAGTCCACATATTCACCATATCAATACACCACTATGGATCCGCTCCCATCTTCCCTACGAGGGCGCCATCCATAGCACTCACACTTATCTTGCGTATTTTAGAGTATCCACTTTCTCTTGTCTATGAACTGATATAAGCAACCCGAAGTCCTTTATCGCGGACACGGCTATTGAATAGATGATATTAACCTGCAGGGTGTACTTCTTCATACATGTTTCCACCACTTAGCGTCGCACACGACATGTGCTCGGCGGACTTCAGCTTAAAGCCGGCGTGGATGTAGACCACGACCTACCTAGACACTCAAGTCTCTAGTCGGGTTTATCGCCTATTTGGGTTCCATCTATGAGGAGTTCCGGCCAAGTTTCGCTCACAGCCCCAAACGATGTGAACAGGTTCCGTGACACCAATCGGGCGCCGGTTTACCCGGCCACGTGCCTACCGCATCACAGCCCACCCCTACGGTCAAGATTGCGCCGGCCTCCAAGCATACTACAAACACCGAAACTACTTGCAACTCCGGACAGAGGACAAGGGTGAATAAGAAGTCGGCGGGGTCATATTTCAGGCCCAATGTATGGTAGTAGCTGAATCTCGGATCACAAACACGAACTCAGTTCTGAGGACGGCTTCAATGAGACAACCCACCATGTACTCCTACATGGCCTCTCACCGATACCTTTACCAAATCGTGTTCACACACTTAGCTCACACACATGAGGACATGTTCACACACCTCTCGATTCATTCCCGATGAATCGACTGACTCAACTCTAAGCAAAGAGGTGCATGACAAACAAACATGAATGAGTAGGCACAACAGGGCTCAAACAACTCCTACTCATGCTAGTGGGTTTCATCTATTTCTTGTGGAATGACAGGTCATGCAAAGGATAAAGGGGTTCAGCTACCGCAGCAAGTAACAGATGAATCGTTGTTGTCCTAATGCAGTAAAATAGAGCAGGAGCGAGAGAGTGGGTTTGTATCGGAATGAACATGGGGGTTTTGCTTGCCTGGCACTACTGAAGATATTATACTTCTTCATCGGTGTCATCGAACTCGTCGTCGGAACCACGTCTATCGAGAGGGGACAAACACCGGCAACTGAGAAAGAACACAATCAATGCAATGCTACAATATGATGCATGATCATGACATGGCAATATGCTGTGATTTGAGCTAATGCATCTAGCTATGATTTAAATGAAGTTGGTTTGAATACATGATCCAAATTCAAACTCCATATATGATTATTTAAATGCCCTTTATTTGTTTTGTCCAAAACAGAGGACAAACATTGTTCAAACATGCATGAAAATGGTACAGATGGATTCCTTGAATTTTTCTGATAATTTTTCATATATAAATTATTTCAATCTGAGCTACGGTTGAATTTCTATGAATTTTTGAAGTTTAAATCATTTTCTGGAATTTCCTGATTTATTTTAATTCCAGAAAATAGTTAATTGCGTCAGCCTGGTGTCAGTGTGACGTCAGCAGGTCAACTGGGCGCCTCCAAGTCAAACCTGACCAGTGGGGTCCACTGGTCAGTGACTAACTAACTAACCTAGTTTAATTAGCACTAACCTAGGTTAAACTAATTAAGTTTTAATCCTAAACTAGATTAATTATCCGACGGGGCCCGCAAGTCAGTGGGAGAGAGGGACGGGTCAAACCGGGCAGTGGGGTCAACCCACGCGGTCAAGGGTCAAAGCCTGCCGGCGTTTAGCGCCGAGGCCGAGCGAGGCGGCGCTGCCTTAAAACGCCCACAGGGCTCGGTTTTGGACGCGGTTTGCGGCTACGGAAAGCTGGGGATCTCGCGCATCTAGTGGTGGTGGCGGTAGTAGCTGTGGTGGTCGGGATCGACGGCGGCGACCAAATCGGCGGCGGCCGGAGTTCGGGTGCAGGCGGTGGCGATGCTACGGTGCACTAGAGGAGAAACCGGAGGGTGCTACGTGCTCCTGGGGGTTCGCTGAGCACACTGACGAGCTCCGTTGCGAGCTTATGCGTCTGTGGCCACGACGGCGACATGGCCGGCGGAGCCGAGCTCTCGGGAGCGGTGGAGATGGCGGCTACGGAGGCCAAACGAGCACGGGAGCTAGGGGGAGAGGAAGAGGAGCTCACAGCGGATTGAACGGAGGGTCGACAAGCTCGGGAAGCTTCGGCGGCGAATTCTGGCGGCGACCTCCGGGCACCGGGATGAGGGAGACGGCGTGAGCGGCGATGCAGGGCTCCCGCAGTCGAACGGGCTGGCGTAGACGATGCAGGAGACGATGGCGGTTCTTCTGGGCTTATCGACAGGGCGAGGGGTGGCCGGTGGCCACGGTGGTTGCGAGCGACGTCGGCGGTGGCGCTCGGTGGTGAGAGGGAGAGAGAGCAGAGGAGGGGAGAGGGTGCAGCGAGTGAGGGAAAGGAGCGAGGGGACACGGGGCATCGTCGTGGCGTCGCTAGGAGGGGCCGGGGGAGAGCCAGGCAGGCAGGGAGGGAGGAGGTGGCCGGCGCGGGGCGGCCACGCGCCTCCGTCCTTCTGGCGAGGGAGGAAGACGACAGGGAGGAGGCGGTGGTGGGCTGGGCCGTGCTGGGCCGGTTGGTGGCGCCAGGTAAGTGGCTGGAGGAGCTGGGCCAGGTAGGTTTCTCTCTCTCTCCTTTTTCTAATTATTTCAGTTTTTCTATTTTCTGTAGTTTGTTTTGATTTAGTTTTAGACACTAAATCATTTTTATTGCTTCTGATAATCATGGTAGGGACTAGTAGGATTATTCCAAAACCCTTCATCAAAGATCAGAATTATTGGACATATATTAATTAATTTAGAAATATATATCCAATGCAAATAGTTATTTATTTAATTCAAAGGCCCAAAATAAATAACTCTGAGATACCAAAAATATTGTTTTGAGTTTTACCTCTTTGCAATATTTTCAGGGACTAAGAGGAACATTTTCTTGGACTTCTTTGAGAAGATTTTAATGTTGATCATTTTTAGAAGGTTTCTGAGGCTTTGAAAATTCCTCAATTCAAATTTCATTTGAATTTAAACATGATGCACACATGGAAGCTAGCATAGGTCAGGCCAGAATTAGGGATGTGACAAAAAGCCCCTTTTTCTACTAGTGTACTAGAGGGGGGCTCAAACCTGTTAAAGCCCCCCTAGTAGATTCGCCCTTGTGACCATAGACTCGAGGGTCAAGACCCATCGAGCTATGGCCATAGATTCATCAAACAAGATTGAAGGAGCTAGTAACCACTTACCAGTGGCGTGCTCTAAGCCCCAGTGCCCCACACGACATTAGTATGTCACCTGTGGCGTGACTTTGGTTCTATGTGTCACTAGTAATTGTTCCAAGATTTAAAAAATAGATCATATTTATAGTATATTAAATACATTATATAATTCTAGTATTTTGGATCCTACAATGTCATTGAGATACGACTAGTTTATCTAGAGGGGGCGCGAGTGACGAATTTGAAGGGTTGCACATGAGAAACGGTATCTACCCAGGTTTGGGCCCTCCTTGAGGAGGTAACACCCTACTCCTTTTTTCTTTGGATTGTCTTGTTAGAGTGGTCGGATTGGGAGGATCACCGGAGTTGTGTCTTCGGTTACAAGTTGTTGGTCGTCGCGGCGGCCATGGTAGAAAAGGGGTTTAGGTGAATACCCAAGCCCTAGATTGCTCTAGAAGTTATTGGGTGCCGCTCGAGAGGGCCCTATCTCGCCTTATATACCTGGTCAAGCTACGCTTACATGATACGGGTCGGACAAAGGTGGTCCTGCATGGTTGGGCCAAGTCAGACCATCTCTTGCGCCTGTAGACTAACGTTGCCTTGCCTCCCAACATGGTACGATAGTCGGCTAGCTCTTCGACCTGAGTCCCTGCCTCGGTTTGCTCGGAGATGAGGTGGTCAACATTTTGCTTGCTTGGTAGTACTTGGGTGTCATATCCTCGTCAAACAAATTTACACCTGACCCCCCCTAGTGGGTTTTCATTATTAATTACAAATTAATTAAGGCACTAGTGCATTTACTGAGTATTCATGGATGTTACATCCCTAAAGATTTGGTTTAACCAAAGGATTTCAACCCCTAGAATTTTGAGGAAAACATTGAAGTCTTCGGTCTACCAGTGAAGAGTCAGAAGTTGTGGAGTATAATTTCCTTTCTAGTTTCTCTAATTCTTCATTGAACCATAGGTCAAACCATAACATTAAGGGAGGTCAAAGTGTTTCTTAGGACCTTGATAAGTGCCACACGTGTGTGAGGGATCGAAGAAGGTGAGAGTGTCTAGAGGGGGGGTGATTAGACTACTCGACAAGATAAAAATTCTGTCTTTTATCAAGGACAGATTTTGGCAGATTTTGCATAACACACAAGTCAAGTAGCACACTACACATGCAATTCTAGAGTATGGGCAGCGGAAAGTAAATTGCACAAGTAGTAAAGAGAAGTGGAGAAGATCAAACGCAATTTGGAGACACAATGATTTTTCCCGTGGTTCCGATAGGTGGCGCTATCGTACATCCACGTTGATGGAGACTTCAACCCACGGAGGGTAACGGCTGCGAGAGTCCACGGAGGCTCCACCCACGAAGGGTCCACGAAGAAGCAACCTTGTCTATTCCATCATGGCCTCACGCCCACGGAGGGCTAGCCTTACTCGGGGTAGATCTTCACGAAGTAGGCGATCTCCTTGCCCTTACAAACTTCTTGGTTTAACTCCACATCTCGACGACGGAGGCTCCCAAGCGACACCTAACCAATCTAGGAGGCACCACCCTCCAAAAGGTAATAGATGTTGTAGATGATGATGAACTCCTTGCTCTTGTGCTTCAAATGATAATCTCCCCAACACTCAACTCTCCTCACTGATTTGGCTGTGGTGGAAGAAAGGATTGAGTGGAAAGCAACTTGGGAAGGCTAGAGATCAAGCTTCATATGGTGGGAGTGGAGCAACTTGATCTCAACACAAGGGTAGGTAGTTCTCTTCTCGAAATGTAAGGTAGGAGTGGTAGTTCTTTCGATGGCTCTCTCCACGAATGAAGAGGGGTGGAGGGTATAAATAGCCTCCACACAAAATCCAACCGTTACACACATTTGAGCAATCTCGGTGGGACGAAGTGGACAACTCGGTGAGACCGATAGTTCAAATAATGTGAGCGTTGGGATTTTCGGTGGGACCGAATATACAATCTCGGTTAGTCCGATTCGTGCAATGACAAGAGCATGCTAGTTTGGTGGGACCGACTTCATCATCTTGGTGACACCGATTTGATGATGAAGGTTCTGAAACTTGGCAACTCATGTTTGGTGAGACCGAGTTCGAATCGGAAAATCCGAGTTTACTAGGGTTTGGCTTATGGCTGAGGTGGTTCATCTCGGTGTGGTGAGTTTGGAATATCGGTGGGACCGAGACTACTTATGAGTGTATATGGCGGTGAAAGTTGCTGATAGTTTAGGAGATGTATCACTAAGCACTTGAGCAACCAGATCATCATCATAACCTCATCCCTTTTAATAGTATTGGCTTTTCCTATGGACTCAATGTGATCTTGGATCACTAAACCAAAAATGGAGTCTTGAGCTTTTGCCAATGCTTGCCTTAGCATTTTGAGGGTCCACTTCTTTAGTCCTTTTGCCATGCCAATGTGATTGAATTTCTGAAACATACTTGATAAAAGCATTAGTCCAACCACAAAGTATGTTGTCATTAATTACCAAAACCACCCGGGGAGCAAATGTGCTTTCAATCTCCCCCTTTTTGGTAATTGATGGCAACACACTAAACAAGACATCAAAGCTTATTGAAAGAAAGACAGAATTATCACGAAAGCTTTGACAAACATGTAGTACACAGGCTCCCCCTACAAGTGTGCAAGATTTTCATAAATTATGGTTTTGGACTACCACAAGCACACAAGAGAGATAAGCAAGATGTGCTACATGCAGCTTGGCTATATGCATCAGAGCAGATGAAAAGAAGTGAGTGATAATGCATATGTGCATGGTGATTTCTTGCAAACAAGTATTCACAAGCAAGTCACCATCATGCACATTCGCAAAGTGCATATACTTACCTTGAGGTTCCTTGGCATTGTACCGAAGAGATAAACTTGGGAAAACAAGGTTAGATAACACAAGAGTATTTCTTCAACCAACTGCAAGAACATCAAGAGTACCAAGCCAGGGATGACATGTATAAAGAGTGTCTCATATTGAGCACAAGCTTGAATCAGCAAACATGTCTCCGAAACTAAAAGATTTTCAATGAACTCTGAGAGATTTTGCTTTCCATAAGATATCAATTGTGAAGAATCCTCTCCCTTTGAGTTCTCTCAGATCAAGGGGTTTGATGGAAAGAGCAAAATCAAAATAATGATGCCAAATGAGAATGACGCCAATTGTAATGTCCAATGTGAAACACGGCAAGAAATTCTCTTATAAGGAAGAACACGGCAAAGCTTTGATGTGATTCTCTCCCCCTTAAGGTAAGATTGCTCTTCTTCTCCCCTAAATCTTCTCTTCTCCCCTAAGTCTTCTCCCCTTTGACATCAAGTGCGAAAAGGACAGCAAACTAGGAAGGTCGGGGAAGATGGAAAGAAAGAAGTGGGATCCTTAAGAATCACAACAGGCAAAAAGGAACATGCATAGAGAATCATTGAGTGGAGCTGCAGAAGATGATATCTGGAAGAAATAAATCGGTGACACGAATTTAGATGGATCGGTGGGTCCGAAAGTCGGGGACTTAGGGTAGATCCTTTTCGGTTAGACCGAAATATTTAAATCGGTGACGCCTGAAGTTTAATTCCAAGGAAATACTGAAATAATTCAGCTCACTTTGCGAGGAATGTTTCAAAGGATTTGCAATGAATTTGTGAATGATTTTCGAGGAATTGATCGAGCCGAAGGATATTCACAAAGACAGAAGAATAGAAATGAAAAAGATTCCTAGATGAAGTTTTTTTTAATGAAAACTCAATGAGAGAACATAAGAGAAAATAGAAAGACTCCAAAACATATGTACTTCATCTAGATAAAAGTCGTGACAAGGTCACCTATGTTTGAGTATATTGACTTAGGAGTCGAATGAGGACATTTGATCATAGGTCATACTCATCATTTAAGCTCAAAATGGGGTTGCCATTTTTCGATTAAGCATTAGATGTGATCACATCTTATGAAGCTGCTTGTACTCATGACTTTGAGCAAAGCTCCTTAAAGATGTGAAGAACATACCTTGGGCTTGTTGTTTCTTTGCTCATGTAGGTAAACTTGATGTAGGTGCTCATTGAATGTGAAGTTGGGCGCCATTTCCACTTGTGTAGTTCATCTTCCTACATGGGTTAGGCAAGCAAGGAAATACTCAAGGATATCCAAGATGACAAGAGTGAAATACTAGATGTATAAGATGTCAAAAGGATATGTGGAATTTTGTTCCTTGAACTCAACATCCCAAAGGGCTAGATACTTGGTCAATGACAAGATTACTCATGATTTGAGTGTGTGGTAATCTTGTGGAATGTAGATCATCCAAGTACTGCAAGGAGTTAGATGCAATACAAGGAGGCAAATGTGTCCAAGACATATGATCACCATCATAAGAGAAATATCAAGGATTAGTCAAGTGGGCTCATGCCTTGCATGCATCAATGGAGTTCTCACTCCAAGTTTGAAGCATCAATGATGTTCAACTCACTTCTTAAGCGACAAAACACCTTCTCATCAAGAGGTTTTGTAAAGATATCAGCGAGTTGTTTGTCAGTACGAACATGCTTAAGATTGATGTCACCCTTGGCAATGTGATCACGAATGAAATGGTGACGAACTTCAATATGTTTAGCTCGAGAGTGTTGCACGGATTGTGTCCAATTTTAATCGCACTCTCATTGTCACAAAGCAAGGAACATGTCTCACATGTATCCCATAATCCTTAAGCGTTTGTGTCATCCATAGCAATTGAGCACAACACGAACCAGCAGCAATATATTCCGCTCGGTGGATAATGATATCGAATTTTGTTTCTTGGAGGACCAAGATACAAGGGATCGACCAAGGAATTGACACGCACCGAAGTTGACTTTCTATCAACCTGTCACACGGCATAGTCCGAGTCGGAATAGCCAACAAGGTCGAAAGAGGCCCTCTTAGGATACCAAATGCCAAAGTTTCGTGTGTGTATCAAATATCTCACAATCCTTTTAACAGCTTTAAGATGACATTCTTTAGGGCTGCTTGATATCGAGCACACATGCATACACTCAACATTTTGTCAGGACGAGAAGCACAAAGATATAGTAGAGAACCAATCATAGATCGGTAAACCCTTTGATCAACGGGTTCTCCATCTTTTGTCAAGTCATTATGTCCACTTGTAGGCATGGGGGTTCTCATACCTTTGCTTTCTTGCATGTTGAACTTCTTGAAGAGATCCTTGGTGTACTTTGTTTGTGAGACAAAGGTACCCTCCTTAGATTGCTTGATTTGCAACCCAAGGAAGAATTTGAGTTCACTCATCATGGACATCTCATACTTCTCCGACATGAGCTTTCCAAACTTCTTGCTAAAATGAGGGTTAGTTGAACCAAAGATAATATCATCAACATATATTTGGCACACAAATAGTTCACCATTAACCCTTTTCGTGAACAACATTGAGTCTATCTTTCCAATCTCAAAGCCTTTTTCAAGAAGAAAGCTAGTCAAGCATTTGTACAAAGCTCTAGGAGCTTGTTTAAGACCATAAAGAGCTTTGTGCAACTTGTAAACATGATTAGGCTTTTTGGGATTCACAAATCCGGGAGGTTGTTTCACAAATACTTCCTCCTCAATTTCACCATTTAGGAAAGCACTTTTGATATCCATTTGATAGAGAGTAATATCATGGTGATTGGCATAAGCAAGAAGAATGCTGAATGGACTCAAGTCTAGCAGCGGGGCATAGGTCTCACCATAGTCCATACCTTCGACTTGTGTGTAACCTTGAGCTACGAGGCGAGCCTTGTTGCGGATGACTTGTCCATCTTCATCTTGCTTGTTCAAACACCCATTTGGTTCCAATGACGTTTTGATCATCCTTGGGCTTTCTACCAAAGTCCATACCTTGTTCCTCTCGAAGTTGTGAAGTTCTTCGTGCATAGCGTTCACCCAATCCGGGTCTTCAAGTGCTTCTTCTACCTTCATAGGTTCAATACTAGAGATAAATGAGTAATGCTCACAAAAGTTAGCTAAGCGAGTTTTAGAGTGAGTAATTCTCCGGAGTTGATGTCGTTCATCATTTGTTCCACGGGACGATTTTTCTTGACTCTTGCTCGGACTCGGGATAACTTTTGTTGAGGTTGTGGCTGAGCTTCCTCATCATCTTCATCTTCCTCTTCTTCTTCTTCATTGTTGTTGGTGTTGTCTTGAGGCGGTGGAGAAGGAGGTTGTGCTGGATCTTCTTGTTGCACTTCCTCATCTTGGTGAGTTCCACTTGTGGAGGCCTCCATGTTGCCTTGAGGTTCATCTCGCCGTGAGGTAGGGGGCTCCACATATGTAGATGAGGTACTCTCCTTCACTTCCATGGGACGGATCTTTCCAATAGATAAATCTTGGATAGCTTCCGATGGGTCCTTGTCTCCTACATCAATAGGCATTTGCTCTACTTGCGAGCCATTAGATTCATCAAACTTCCGTCTACCGTCTCTTCAACCTTTGGGTGAAATTATTGTAGACACGGTAGGTGTGGGAGTTTGATCCATAACCAAGAAAAAAGCCTTCATGAGTTTTAGGAGCAAATTTAGACCGACGATGCTTATCAAGGATATAGCATTTCGAACCAAAGACACGAAAGTATACCACTTGGGGTTTGTTACCGGTGAGGAGCTCGTATGATGTCTTGCCGAGGAGCTTATGAAGATAAAGCCTGTTGATAGCATGACAAGCTGTCTCGACCGCTTCCCCCCAAAAATGCTTCGGTGTCTTGTATTCATCAAGCATCGTTCTCGCCATCTCTATGAGCGTTAGGTTCTTCCTCTCAACAACTCCATTTTGTTGAGGAGTGTACGTAGCCGAGAACTCATGTAGAATCCCTTCCTCATCGAGAAAAGAGTCTACATTGGCGTTCTTGAACTCCGTTCCATTGTCACTCCGAACTTTCTTGATCTTCACCTCAAATTGATTTTGGGCCTTTCTGGCAAAGGTTTTGAAGATTCTCCGAACTGCGATTTGTCATCAAGGAAAAATACCCGTAAATCTGGAATAATCATCAACTATAACTAGACCAAAGGAGTTACCACCAAGGCTTTTGTAAGCATTGGGACCAAGAGATCCATATGAAGAAGCTCAAGCGGTCTCCTTGTGGTCATGATGTTCTTCACGGGATGACTTCCACCTACTTGTTTTCCTGCTTGACAAGCACTACAAAGTCTATCTTTTTCAAAGAAAACATCTTTAACGCCAAGAATATGATCACCTTTGATCAGCTTGTCTAGATTACGCATACCAACATGTCCAAGCCTTCTATGCCATAACCAACCTTTAGAGGATTTAGCAATGAAGCAAGCTCTAGGTTGGGCTTTCTTAGTGAAATCAACAATATATAGATCACCTCTACGGATACCGTAAACGCCATGTTATGATTGTCACGACGAAAGACTTGGCAATCTACTTGATGAATAGCACATTGAATCCAAAGTCAGCTAATCTAGACACGGAAAGTAAATTGTATCCAAGAGATTCTACAAGCATGACATTTTGAATAGAGCTATCATGAGATATGGCCACCTTACCAAGGCCAAGTACCTTACCCTTGGAGTTGTCTCCAAAAGTCACATACTTGCGTGGACCATCGTTCTTTGCAAGCTCTCGAAACATGTCTTTGTCTCCGGTCATGTGGTCGGTGCATCCACTATCAAGAATCCACTCTTTTCCGCCGGACATGTAGTCTCTCAGATTTACCATAAGATTGAGACTCTTCATGATCTTGTCTAGCTCGGTGTCCGAATCGGAGTAATCATCATCATGCTCATGCTCATCATCATATTGGCCCATAGATTGTTCATCATCAACACCTAGGTCAATTTGATAACTACTTGCATTAGTTTTGTCAATGTGACAATAATCATCGGAATGCAATACAAGAGCATTTCTAATTAGAACATTGATAAGACCGGGATCACCCTTCTTTTTCATAAGATTACGAAGCTCAAAGAAGCATTTATCAAAGTTGGGATCATTGGGGCGCATCATATCAAATTCAATAGTCTTGTATAGAATTTCATCAACACCTCTCAAAGAGTAGTCCGGATAAAGTTCTTCCAAGAACTTCCACATAGCATAGGCGCACTCAAAGTTTGTAACGAGCTCAAGCAAGTTATCGGGTAACCCTCTAATGATAAGATTTACAGTCCTAAGGTTCTGAAGCAAATCAAGCTCTTCATCCATGGTAGGGTGCAAGGGGTCAAATGGAGGCACATAGGGGTCTCAACATATTTGCATAAATTGTACGTCTTAAAGATAATAAGCATTTCAATCCTCCACGAGTTATAGGACACTCCATTAAGAATAGGCACTCTATGGCTAACACTCCCAAACGTAGACACGTCCATCTTCCTCCAATGGTGTGTAAACCAAAGCAATGGAGACCAAAGCTCTGATACCAATTGAGGGATCGAAGAAGGTGAGAGTGTCTAGAGGGGGGTGATTAGACTACTCGACAAGATAAAAATTCTGTCTTTTATCAAGGACAGATTTTGGCAGATTTTGCATAACACACAAGTCAAGTAGCACACTACACATGCAATTCTAGAGTATGGGCAGCGGAATGTAAATTGCACAAGTAGTAAAGAGAAGTGGAGAAGATCAAACGCAATTTGGAGACATAATGATTTTTCCGTGGTTCCGATAGGTGGCGCTATCGTACATCCACGTTGATGGAGACTTCAACCCACGGTGGGTAACGGCTGCGAGAGTCCACGGAGGGCTCCACCCACGAAGGGTCCACGAAGAAGCAACCTTGTCTATTCCATCATGGCCTACGCCCACGGAGGGCTAGCCTTACTCGGGGTAGATCTTCACGAAGTAGGCGATCTCCTTGCCCTTACAAACTTCTTGGTTCAACTCCACATCTCGATGATGGAGGCTCCCAAGCGACACCTAACCAATCTAGGAGGCACCACCCTCCAAAAGGTAATAGATGTTGTAGATGATGATGAACTCCTTGCTCTTGTGCTTCAAATGATAATCTCCCCAACACTCAACTCTCCTCACTGATTTGGCTGTGGTGGAAGAAAGGATTGAGTGGAAAGCAACTTGGGAAGGCTAGAGATCAAGCTTCATATGGTGGGAGTGGAGCAACTTGATCTCAACACAAGGGTAGGTAGTTCTCTTCTCAGAAATGTAAGGTAGGAGTGGTAGTTCTTTCTGATAGCTCTCTCCACGAATGAAGAGCGGGTGGAGGGGTATAAATAGCCTCCACACAAAATCCAACCGTTACACACATTTGAGCAATCTCGGTGGGACCGAAGTGGACAACTCGTGAGACCGATAGTTCAAATAATGTGAACGTTGGGATTTTCGGTGGGACCGAATATACAATCTCGGTTAGTCCGATTTGTGCAATGACAAGAGCTTGCTAATTTCGGTGGGACCGACTTCATCATCTCGGTGACACCGATTTGATGACAGAAGGTTACAGAAACTTGGCAACTCATGTTTCGGTGAGACCGAGTTCAAAATCGGAAAATCCGAGTTTACTAGGGTTTGGCTTATGGCTGAGGTGGTTCATCTCGGTGTGACTGAGTTTGGAATATCGGTGGGACCGAGACTACTTATGAGTGTATATGGCAGTGAAAGTTGCTGATAGTTTAGGAGATGTATCACTAAGCACTTGAGCAACCAGATCATCATCATAACCTCATCCCCTTTTAATAGTATTGGCTTTTCCTATGGACTCAATGTGATCTTGGATCACTAAACCAAAAATGGAGTCTTGAGCTTTTGTCAATGCTTGCCTTAGCATTTTGAGGGGTCCACTTCTTTAGTCCTTTTGCCATGCCAATGTGATTGAATTTCCTGAAACATACTTGATAAAAGCATTAGTCCAACCACAAAGTATGTTGTCATTAATTACCAAAACCACCCGGGGAGCAAATGTGCTTTCAGTGTGGCACGAAGCAATTTCGCCCTGACATTTTTTGATGGCAAATTTGTTATCCGAGGATGGCAGTTTTAGTTGTGAAGCATGCCAACTTTCTGTTTGTATGACAAGTTACAACTTTGTTTGATGACAATTTAGTTTAAAAAAGTCAGAGCGGTGTTAGTTCGCGCCACATGTGTGGCACTTACCATTTGATTTTTTTTATAAAGGAGGATAACCCGACCTCTGCATCAGAATGATATATGCAACCATATATTGTTAATAGTACAAAATCCAGCGGCCGAACAATCTCGACTCAGAAATTACGCGAAAAACAAACTCTGAGGCTGTATACCTCAAGACAGTAACTCCGCCAGATAGCTACTAACCCTATGTCACAAGACAAATCAGAAACGAAAAATACACAACTCCTATGCTACGCCTTCAAGAAGGAATCGCCGCACGTGCGCCAATAATGGCGAGTCCACCACAGGGTTGAACTCAGGATTCTCATCCGCAAAGCCAAGTTTCAGTCCACTACCTTCAGCAAGGGCGCGTCTCGACATAGTCCGATCAGAGATCTTGTGTTTTCACCGGAGTGCATAAACTCATTGTTGAAGCGGTTTGTACCATCCACCCGTATCAGAAGTTGTGGAGTATAATTTCTTTTCTAGTTTCTCTAACTCTTCATTGAATCATAGGACAAACCGTAACATCAAGAGCGGTCAAAGAGTGAAGCAAGATTGTAAGTGCTCAATGTGCTCTGTCAGAACCCATTTTACTCAGAGAGTGAATGCTTTAAAAATCCCCTTCAAAATGATCTTACTAGCTTTGGTGACTAAGTGCAGTTCTTTGATGTCTCTTAGGTTACTTTTCTTCCCTCAGAAGTTAGGGAAATCAATTTTTATATGATAGAACGCATAATAGAAACATTACATTTTTTTTAAAGTAGGATGGTATATATTACCGAGCTTTATATTGAATGTAGTGGCATCCGAGATTCCGAGTACCAGTGAGAGATGGCCAAACATGGAATGAAACGTACCTATCGGAGCTTATCTCCAACAACTACTTGGAGATCACAAAGATCCTACAGTCAGCCCCATCATTCGAAGATCAGGCACGGATCCATAGTCTCCAGTCCTTGATCGGGAAAAGGTCTATTCTGAAGAAACCAAACCAATAAGCTCTAGTTCGACAGTGGCACCTCGACTAGTTGGCCTTCTCAACTGCAATAAGTCCGGCACGGATTCACGGACAGCAAGAACCCATTCGCCCTGGTCCAAGCGACGTGCACAAGCCGCCATGCATGCATGCCTCTGGCTCTCTCCCCGCACGTCACACCTCTCTACCCATTCTATCCTCCTCTTCTGCGCCGAACGACGCACACCATGCTAAGCCTAAGGCCAACTCCACTGCGTGACCCATTCATGACCCATTTGGACGTCCGCTTTTGTCCGTTTGGGGTGTGATTTGGCGGACGTCCGGGGGGCGGACAGACGTATGGGGCAGCTGCACCCAACGCGCACAAGGCCTCTGAAACCCCAAACTGTCTTCCCTGCTTCGCCCACGGCCCGCCATGCTGCCCCGCGCGAACCCCCGCCTCGCCGCGAGCTCGCCCAGCCTCGCCCTCGCCGCGGCACCGTGCTCTCGGACCCGAGCCCCCCGTGCACAGCAGCAGCGGCGAGCTCTTCTTGAGCGGCTTCGCGCTCCTCCCCGACGCGCCGGCGAAGCGCGGCGCCGCCAGGCTTGCACGAGAGCGCGTCTAGCGACGAGCCAGCGGGCATGGGGCGGCGGCGTCAATGGGGCGGCAGCGGCGCGGATGGCGGACGGCGGGCATGGGGCGGCGCGTCTGCCGTCGCACCTCACGGCGCCGCCGGAACCACCAGCGCGTGGGCGGCGTGGCGTTCGGATGCGGTTATCGCAACGCGGCCTGTTCGAGCGCGCTGGGCTGCTGGGGCTCGGCGAGGGCCGCTCTTGTTCGCGTCGCAGCTGCGCGGCGTCTACGAAACACGCCTTCTCCCATCGCCTCGTGGAGCACGGCAGCGCGGCAGGAGCAAGGTCATCTTCGCCACGACGGCGCTGCTTTCGCGCACCAGCTGCTCAACTTCTACGGCGCCGGCGGGCGGCGGCGGACCTTGGGGCGCGGGCGATGGCGGACGCGGGCGGCGCGACGCGGCGGACGGCGGACGCGGCGGGCGCGGGCGTCGACGGCGGACGCGTGGGCGGCCGCAGCCGCGAGGGAGCAACGAGGTCGGGAGTGGCTCAGTGTGGGTCGTTGACCTGTGGGCCAGTGGCGGACACGAGCGGACGAGAGAGGCCGAGGAGCGCGTCCGTCTGTGTCCGTTTAGACCCATTTGTGACCCAACTTTGGTCTGGATTTGGGGTTGGGCCGGACTGAAACGGACACCAGCGGACAGCTTTGTTCGTTTGGGTATATCGTTGGGTCGTATTTTACCTCAAACGGACAAAAGCGGATCGGATGAGTCACGGATGGGTCGTGCGGTGGAGTTGGCCTAATAGCATGTACAGCCGGACGCCTCAAACCCGATTCAATGTCCGTCACTAATCAGCCATAAAAATACAACACAGACGAGCACCTTAAACATGCATCAAACGTTTGGTCTGACTGACACCCATCATATCCAATTCAAATATAAAGCGAATATGGGGCGCTCAGGCGCGGCCGCCACGTCGGACAAGACAGCTCTACCCCACCTCAAATTGCACCAGCTCCACCCTCTCGACCCACCGGATCCATTTGCTCTCACCTCTCATCTTCCTCCTCCGCGACGGGCATCTCGCAGCTCCGCCGCCGCACGCGCTCCACAGCCGTTCCGAGCCTGTGCGCCGTCAGCACTGGCACAACACTCCTCTCTCTCCCGTCCTTGCCATCGGAGACGTCGCAGCTGGCGAGGACGCCGCCGCGGTATGCCCGGCAACTCCCGAGCTCCTCCTTGCATTCTATGTGTTTGACATATGCATAAGAATCTTCGAGATCATTATGTGCACGCGCAACTACTCAATGATCTTGTGGAGCATATGTGAACCACCAAAAGAGCTGATGTTTGAGCTGTGCATTTGAAATAAATTTTATGTAAATACTATGTATTTTCGGTATCAATATTTGTTATTTACTTGCGGCATTGACGTATATAATCGATGTGCATGGATTTGCATGGTTTGAGAATCCGGATTTAAGATATGTGAATGTCAGGCATGAGATATGAAGGCCCGTCTGGATGCATCCGTGAACACGTCCGGACACACCCGCAGACGTATAGAAGACCGAATTTATCATGTCCTACTGTAGATGCTTTAAGCTCACTCAAACAAACCAGACTATGCCATACAACTATCTGTTGTGCTGCACTCAAACAAGCGACGATGTTTGCATCACGCTTTTGGTTGCGAGCCGCAGGTGTGGCGTGCAAAACAACCTCCGGCAGCTGTTTGCCTCCTGCCATGCTCTTTTGTACTCCCTTCGTTCAAAAATAGATGACTCAACTTTGTATTAAAGTTAGTACAAAGTTGAGTCATCTATTTTGGAACGGAGGGTACGTAGCAAAACTAACTCTGCACTTATTCGTGCCTAAGGACAACTCCAACGCAGCTACTCATTTTGTTGCGCGTGTTCGTTTGGCTAAAACGGACTAAAGCGACCGCCAACGCATGGACCTAAACCTGAAACGTGTTTGTTCGGTGTTCGTTTGTACGCATTTTAGGTCTAAATTTGCCCTTGTTTGCATCCACGCCGAGATGAAACGGACACAGCCCGTGCTCTCTCCGTGTCCGCCACGGTCTTATCTGTAGGCCGCCCAACTACCGTCCACAGTCATATTAAACGCGACCACCTATCTCGAGCCCACCGGGCATTGAATGGAAGCGCCGCATGGCCGTCCTTTTTTAATACAAGTGTGGGGGAGGGAGGGTCTCATCCATTTCCATCCCCCGTCCATATCTAGCCACGCTTGCTCCCTCACCGGTAACAAGAAACTCTAGGGTGCCCGTCATGGGCTTCTTCAGTGAGAAGGCCAAGGGAACTTCAGTGCCGGCGCGGGCTTTCCCCGCGCGCCTCCTCCTCCGGCGCGACCGGCTCAACGCGGTGGGCCACCGCGGGAGCAGGAACAACTGTATATCTCAGTCCACCAGGCGCGGTTGCACTGACAGTATCATCGGCCCCTGCAATATCTAGATGCTAGCCTACCGCAAGGTTGGCATCTGGACCGGCAACGCACCCCGTTCCGGTCGTGCCGCGCTCGCCGCGGGCGCATGCGGAGGAGGTTTGCCGGCGCCGTGAGCTCCTAACACTGGAGCAGCGCGCGATGCGTGGCTCCGCGCCAAACTCCCCCAACTGGGAGTGCTGGTTTGCGTTAGAGCACGAGGAGGAGAGCCGCCGCGGCGTCCACGTCGACCCCTTGCCACCCCAGAGGTCTTGCAGAGGAGGAGGCGGAGGCCACGTACCAAGCCGCGCTTGATGCGGCCCTGCAGCACGCGGTCGAGGAGAGCCGACTGGAGGAGGACGCGCAGTGGGATGGCCTGGAGCAGGCCCTCGCCTTGTCGACGGTGGAAGACTCTGTCCACGCTCCCCTTTACGTCCCGCTAGCGCCACCTGTCGTCGAGCCCGAGCCCACGCCCACGCATAAGCGGTCGCCGCCGCCGCCTGCTTGGCCCGAGGAGTCCTACTCATGGACCAGCGAGCTCCGCGAGTGGGTGAGTGCGCCCGAGTGGGTGAGTGCGCCTCCCGTCCACTATGCTGCAACACCGGAGGAGGAGGCGGCCCACTTCGAGTGCTGGAAGACGCACTGGCTCGTGGAGGAGAATGCCAACGGCGAGCAGCAGATGCCATAGGAGCGTGAGGAGAAGGAGGCGCGACGTGAGAAGGAGGAGTGGGAGTGTGGCCGCCGCGCCGCAATGCCGCTGCCGCAGCAGACCCCGGAGGAGACTGCCTTGGCGGCATGGCAGAGCGCACTCTGGTGGGCTGGGCCGCCACGCGCCTTCATCGACCTCACCGGCGACGGCAAGGGCAAGGGCAAAGGCGAGGCCTAGGGCAGCGTGCGGATGCCGTCTTTAAAGAAAATATTTCATTAATGTTTAAATGGACTTTGGCCATCGGTTGACATACTATTTATGTTTAATTATGTTTGTTTGGTTGTGTGTTTTCAGATAAGAAATTAATGCGAGTAAAAATAGATCTGACCTATGTTGGACGCACAGACCGATTTAAATAAAAAGGCAGACGTGACAGTCCGCTCGGCTAACCCAAACGGACAAAAAATAGACAAAAGGCATGATCCGTTTGCATGGCGGCCTTGGAGTTGCCCTAAGACCAACTCCAAAGCATGACAACAAATGGTCCGTCCGCGTTCGTTTAAGGGTAAACGGGTAGAACAGGTCACCCAACGAGCGGAAGCAAACGGTCCGTCGTCCGATTTTGGTCCGCTTTCGATCCATTCCCGGCCCAACTTTGGGCCGCGTTTGTGACCGAACGGACACGTGGACGGTGCGTGGCGTGTGCCCATGTCCCTTTTTATATTCCACTTCCATTCCCCGTCCGCCCACCCCTCTTGCCCCGCCCTAGCCGCCACCACTGCCGCCATTTTTTCTTGGTCATGTGTTGTCTAGCATGGCCGTGAAGCACGGCCCTACCCCTTTTGCAACGCTCGTTTCCTCGACGCCCAAAGCTGTCCAACCCCGGCCGCCTGATTTCAACGCATTCGGCAACAGGATTTGAGCTTACCCCGGCTGCCGGAGGCCACGCCGTGCCATGCACAGGCCGAGTACCGGACCGCAAAGCCCCGGCATCGCCCACATACCGCATGCAGGTACTGACTCTGCCTCTAGCCGCTCGGATCGACCCCGTCGCCGATTCGCCGGCAAATACAACAATGGTCGTCGTCCGGGCTCGGTATTGGCCCAAAGGCTCATCAGCGCACCTTTGCCGCTCTTAAAGTGCGATGACGTGCACGGAAGGTCTCGCGCCGCGTGTCTATGTCACCGGAACATCCCGGGTGGGTGTTCGTCAAATGCGCAAACGATGAGGTATGTGCTAGTTTAGCTTGGTTGTGCTTTCGGATTCGGCTCGTTTTGCTTACACTCAAATATTTATTGTGTGGGGTGGATGCAAATTTTGGTATTGGAAAGAAGAATACATCGATCTATTGATAGACTGCAATTTAATAGATGTTCGTGCACTTGTTGCTAGAATAGAGGCTAGAGATGAGACTAGATGCGAGGAAGCAACGTCTAATTCTTTAGACTCAAGAAAGAAGCACGTAAAATCAAAACTCCGCAGATTAACTATGAATGCATCAAGAAGGCAATAATACAACTTACGGGAGCAGTTATGGAAGTTGGATATTTACTAAAATATTTTCTTGTGGTTTTTGTTTTCTTTGGTCTTGTTATTCTGGTCAAGATTTTGTAACGTGCTCTAATGTATCAAAATCAATGAGGAAAATAATAAAGATATGTGTTACAAAAATGTATGCAGACGAGATGCGGACAAAATACGGCCGTGCACCGCATCCATAAATCCAGACGAACAACTCTATTGTCATCCTCAAACGAACCAAGAGCGAATGAAACGAACATCCGTTAAGGACTCGTGCGCGTTTGAGTTGGCCTAAGGGGTGGCGGACGAATCGTCGGCAGGCCACAAGTTGGCGTGGCGGACTGAAGTACTGAACGAAACACGCTCGTACAAGTTGGAACTTGAACTCGTGCACCCAACAGGGAGAATATAATGAATGTATGCCGTACTAGTACTGTAGTGCCGACCACCTATCAATTGTTGGATGGATCACATCATACAGGAAAACGACACACGATCGAGAACATTTGCCAAACAAAGGCACGTCTTGTCTCACGGTCTCACGTAATAATAATCCAAAGTTTGGATTATTTCTCGTCTTGTCTCACGGTCTCACGTCTCACGATCATATCAAACAGTTTTTATATTCGCAAAAAGAAAAATATCAGACAGTTTCGTTTTCTTTATCTCTCGACCTCTCAGGTTCTCTGAATCTGTCTCAGGACTCGGGACTAACTCGGAACTTTGGATTGTTTCCAGCATGGGGGCCCACGATATATATAGGCGCTGCTGGACCTAGGTTTAGGAAACTGTTACTACTACCTCCGTCTACGTGAATAAGTCATTCGCGTAGTTCTAGGTCATCGATTTGAGCAATTAAATATGTGTTATATGTCATGAAAAATATATCACTAGATTTCTACATGAATGTAGTTTTTAAATATATATTTTTTGTTATATATAATACATATTTAGATAGTTAAATCATTGACCTAGAACTACGCGAATGACTTATTCACCGACTAGGGGGCCTGACCACCTGATCGAGCATCCATTGCAAGTTGCTCTGCACGTATGCCACCACGGGAAAACGAAGCCATGCTCCATTCCGCTCTCCTAAACTACGCGGCATAGCAGCTAAACTAGCACCATATGGATTAAACGAGGTGAAATGAACAAGGCAGAGACCAGAAGAAATTGTGAAACCTTCCGGCTTCTTCGGCTGTTTTTTCGTCAATTGCTCCAAGGAGCCAAGTAAATCACTCTGTCTAATTATTTAAAACTCCAAACCAAAATCAACGATTGCACGTCTTGTTCTCGCGGTCTGACTGACAAGAAGCAGCAGGACTGCAGCCTGCTAAGTTACCACGTGACACAGTGGCGGAGCCAGGAATGAAGCAAACCCCGGGCCTAATTTTTTTCTTGGCAACATGGAAAAACTTTGGCCTTAAAACTAACTCGTACCATTTTGAAAAAATACCTGATGTGAAAGCATACAAAATAAAGTTCATTTTATCAATAAATCTACAATTTAAACTTGATGCTCAATGAACCAAGAAAATAGATAAAACGGGACAGAAGTACAAATAGTAATATGGGAATACAAAAAAAGATACCAAGTCAATTGAATAGTTCGTCAGTGCATCCCATAACTTGATCGATGGTAGAAGAACCGACACTTTCAAGGCATTTAAAAATATATAATTTCTTTAAAAAATCATAAAAATCAATTGAAACAATTATCATTGAAACAAATAAAAATACTTACCACTTTGACGTGATAAAAGCCCTTCGCGAGACCTATATGATTGAAAACGATATAGAATATCATCATCATCAATACTTGGAATTCAACTTCAAGACACCCTTGTTGCGGGCACCTGTGAAAAAATATCTCTTCATCTTCCATTTCTACAACATAAATGGAATTGCAAATACATCAATTTGAGTTCGACAATACGTCAATTTGAGTTCAACAACACACAGTACAATACTGAGATTGCAATCGGCTTTCCTTCTTCCTCCATGACTAAGTACAGCTTTTTTTCAATTAAATTAGTTCAGTGCAGTTCATACACAGAGGTTACTATGTTAAATTGTAAAACACGGTACAAGTAGAAACTGCAAAGAATCAAAGAAATTTATCAAGGCTAGGCAGGGCAAAAGAAGAAAGGGACGGCGCGCCGCAACGAACGGCGCACACAGGGGCAGTGCTGGGCCGCCGGGGAGGGGCCAGGGTAGCAGGGGCCTGCCTAGAGAAGTGGACGGCGGTGGCCGCTGTATGCCGGACGGCGACGACGCCACGGCGACCGACGGGCCGAGCAGGGAGGCGGCGGCTCGATCGCTGGAGACGGGGGAGTCATGTGCCTCTGTACGTCTGAGTTAGGTCGTGCACTCGTGTAGCCAGTTTGCGGTCGTGGGCTCGGTGGCTGGTACGTGTGTAGTCCGTGCGTGCGCTGCTGCCTGGATCGCTCACTTCGGGCCTCCTTTCACTGCCTGTACCTCGGGCCCAAAATAAATTCTATATACATCTAGCTGGGTAAAATTCCCACGCCCCGGGCCTGGGCCCTGGGTGCCCGGGGCCCAGCTCCGCCCCTGACGTGACACATGTGCTAAGCAATTCAAAATATTAAAGAAAAGTTGACTGCTCCTAAGTTGTTCTGGCTGGAGGAGGCCTAATTTTCCTTCTGCGCACATAGCACACAAGCCATACTGGCACCTATTCTTCCATCTCTTTCCTCCTCTATAAGAAAAGCTCTTCTCCTTTCGTTGGCGCCGCCGCCGGTCCACCTTCTCCTTTCTAGGCCATGGAGGTGCGAGACGATATCGCCCCCCGCGCTGGCAGGAGGGACCCCGTTCTTATTCTTGTTAAATTCGGCGGCTTGAATGGGGTTGTGGCGGCAGTGATGTCCCTTTTGTAGGAATAATATCTCTCATGTTCTATCCCCGTCCCGATGGTGCGTCTAGCATCGTCGGAGGGCATGTGGAGGTTTGTCTCCGTCGGATCCACGAAATTCGATCCGGTGTTGGTCTTCGGTGGATCTGTTTGAATCCGGTCTTCGTTCGTCTTCGTTTGGGTGTTTACAGTTTGACCCTTCTAATCTACGAATTTCTTCATCGGTGATGGTTGCTACTCTGGTGCGCTGGTCTTATTGGGCCTTAGCATGACGACTTCCCGACTGTCTACTACTACAAGGTTTGCCCGGCTCCGGTGAGGGAGGGACGATGATGGCGGCGCGCCTTTGGCTCGCTCCGATGATTGTAGTCGTCGCTAGGTGGTCCACAGGTATGACTTTAATTTTTATTATCTCTGTTGTTCTTTGTATTGCCATGATTGAAGATGAATATATTGGAAATTTCTCGAAAAGAAAAGAAAAAAAAATACATAACACATGAAAGAAAATGATACGAATCATTTTTTATTAGTATATGCATTATAGCGATACACACAGCCATACGAACAACTCAAATGGAAGCATGGGTCTGGGACGGCACACATGTGCCTGACTATACAGCGGCGATCGACGGCAGCTGCCCTCTCCTAACACGTACCTGCGCCGACGATGCACTGCCGTGCCGGCCAGTGCACCTACGTGCAAGTGCCACCAACCAAAACTCGCCTATAAAAGGCGGCGTACACGCGATGCTAAGCCCAAGCTCACTCAAACGCAGCCACACAACTCTGTCTCAGTACATTAGAGCCTCCCAGTTAGCAATATGGCAAAGTGTCTCGCCGCCGCGCTCCTGCTACTGGTGGTGCTCGCGTACTGCGACGGGAGGGAGCTGAACCAGAAGGACCAGGCACTAGCAACGGCACGCGGTGCCGGCGCCGGTGGTGGCGTCGGCGAGGAGAAGGTTTTGGGGTTGCCAGAGTTGCCGCTTGTGGGAACCGTTACCGGTACCAGCACAGTTACCGGTCCGGTGGTGGTGGTTCCTGCCCTTCCCGGGATCCCTGCACACCCATGATCATCTCCACTTCATGTGCTGGCTTACAAGCTGAAGCTGAACTTGTAGGCTTATGACTTCTAGGTAGCACCGTCCGTAAGATAAACGCCGGCCTGACCGGCGTTTCGCTCATTTCCATGTTCCTTAATGAGCGTCTGTATCAACTACCCTATGGTCTGTATTTTCTTTCAGTTCATGTTCTATTTTTTCCGTTCCTCTGTATTTTCTTTCAGTTCATGTTCTAGTATGATGTATCGTCAACCTAATAAATACGGAGTACTACTTTGTCATCGTGAGTACCTTCTTGGATACATACCAGCAGCTTGTATCATCGATTTAGTACTTCATCACTTGATCACAAGGTCCCAACTCCAGAGCTTTTTTTTTCTTTTTTGATAAAGAGAGCTTCCTCTCCGATTTTCATTAACAGAAACCATAGTATCTTGTTATATAAACTACTAAGGGCAAGCAGAAATACTAGGAAACGACGACACATGATCTGGGGGAGCAAAATGAGATATACCCATCAGCCCCCAAAGACCACAAAGGCTATATCAGAAAGAACACCGATATCCTACAGCCCACCATACTCTGGAGTTGTTCTGGTAAAAGAAAATGTCTAAAGTTTTGGAATTCGTTTCTACTGGCATGCTATTTAATTTGAGGCGAGCTGGTATGGCTACATATAGGATATATCAAAGCGTTGTCAAGGTGATCAAACAAATAATAATATCCCAACAGCATCAAACGAGCAGTAAAGATGTAGGGCTTATGTGCACATATCCAAAACCACGAAAACAAGGGAAACTCCATGATACAGGTTCTATGAAATTTACGACGTGTTTTCACAACCTTTCATGTTCTTCAATGGTGTAGTTTGAGTCTCGGAACCGATCGAGCGGTGTAGCAACCCAGGTCCGCTTCATCAAGCATCCATTGATCAGAATAGAATTCGAGGCGGCACCGGGGGCGATTTTTTTTTTGGAAAAGGAGGTTAAGACCCCCAGCCTCAATCGATACATATGGTCATCTTTATTTATTATTCAACAAAGGTCTAACAAAAGCATACATCAAGCCACCAATCACACCTACAAAACTTGATAATATGAAGTGCTCTCACTCCCTATATCTAAATCCGGTGTCATCGCCGATCCATCCACGTAACGTATCGGAACCAACAGTCGGTGCAGCAGACCTAAAACATACACCACATGCATAACGTTCTAGACACCGCATCTTCATCAGTCTTCAGGAGAGAGATCCGCATCATCCTTGCCAGTCCCTCCATCCATCGAGCCACCACGGCACCCAACGGTGCCACCGCCCCGTGCTCGTCCATCCAGACGCGGAGATTCTGAAAGATCTGTCGTGTGTAGCTCTTGCTGACCAGGCATGACACAACGTAGCACCTGTGAGCCAGGCATGACTTGACATCTCCATCGAAAGCTCCGTGCAAGACGAAGCCGCTCCACCTCCTGCCTCTGACTTCCAGCGCTACTCCATAAACGATGCTCCGAAAAGAGAAAACGACACCGAAGTACCGTCATCATCCGATCTGGAAGACCAAATCATAGGGTCTCCCCCGGAGTAGCACAAGTGGGTCGACAATAGTTACACAATGATGCCTTCATCAAGGTAACGACACAGAATGCCGTCATCGCCTGCCATCGGCTCAGTTTTCACCGACAACTATGTCTTCCCGACTCGCAGCTGGAGCTAGATGACGGATCTCAAGATCTGCCCATCCAGTGTCAGGCCGACCACCTCCTGCGAAGGAGATGGCCACCACCACCGGTCCTACCACCTGGACTCGCAGCCATGGACCTCATACCGGTCAACCGCCCTGCAACCAAACAATAGACATCCAACAATGGTCGGTGACTCCAAGACGATGCCTCTAAGAAGGTTACGATGTCAAGAACGTCATCGTCATCCGATCTAGAAGCTAGATCTTAGGATTTCGCCCAAATATAGCATCGATCAGGTGAGGTGGTGGAACTTCATGATGGTACCTCCAAAGAGGAACACGGCGCCCGAAGGCGTCGCCATCATCGGCGTCGACCAAGCCGACCCAAGGTTTTCACCTATAGCATCCCGCCTCACTGCCATCCATGCTGTTGCTATGTCTAATGCTACAGAGCACGGGACCTCATCACTTGCCTCATTGGCATCGATGTTGGGGATCGTTGCAGAAATTAAAAAAATTCTACGCATCACCAAGATCAATCTATGGAGTAACTAGCAACGAGAGAGAGGGGAGTGCATCTTCATACCCCTGAAGATCGCGAGTCGGAAGCGTTACAAGAACGTGCATGAAGGAGTCGTACTCGAAGCGATTCAGATCGCGATGGACTCCGATCTAAGCGCCGAACAACGGCACCTCCTCGTTCAACACACGTGCAACCCGGTGACGCCTCCCATGCCTTGATCCAGCAAGGAGGAGGGAGAGGTTGAGGAAGAGGGCTCCAGCAGCAGCACGACGGCGTGGTGGTGATGGAGCGGCAGTTCTCCGGCAGGGCTTCGCCAAGCTCTTGCGGAGGAGGAGAGGTGTTGGGGAGGAGAGGGGCTGCGCCTTGGATGTGGTGTTGCAACCCTCCCCTCCCTCTATTTATAGGGAGAAGGAGAAAGGGGTCAGGCCCCCTGTAGATGAGATCTAGAGGGGGGGCTGACCAAGGGAGGGCTTGCCCCCAAGCAAGGCGCCCCTTTAGGTTTCCCCAACCCTAGGTGCATGGGCCCAAGGGGGGGGGTGGCGCCCAGCCCTCCAAGGGGCTGGTTCCCTTCCCTCTACAGCCCATGAGGCCCTCCGGGACAGGTGACCCCTCTCGGTGGACCCCCGGAACCCCTCCGATGGCCCTGGTACAATACTGGTATGCCCCTGAATATTTCCAGTGACCGTATGACAACTTCCCATATATAAATCTTCACCTTCGGACCATTTCGGAACTCCTCGTGACGTTCGGGATCTCATCTGGGACTCCGAACAACATTCAGTAATCACATACAAATCCTCCTAATAACCCTAGCGACATCGAACCTTAACTGTGTAGACCCTACGGGTTCGGGAATCACGCAGACATGACCGAGACAGCTCTTCGGCCAATAACCAACAACGGGATCTGGATACCCATGTTGGCTCCCACATGTTCCACGATGATCTCATCGGATGAACCACGATGTCGAGGATTCAAGCAATCCCGTATACAATTCCCTTTGTCAATCGGTATGTTACTTGCCCGAGATTCGATCGTCGGTATCCCAATACCTCGTTCAATCTCGTTACCGGCAAGTCACTTTACTCGCACCGTAATGCATAATCCCGTGACCAACCACTTGGTCACTTTGAGCTCATTATGATGATGCATTATCGAGTGGGCCCAGAGATACCTCTCCATCATACGGAGTGACAAATCCCAGTCTCGATTCGTGCCAACCCAATAGACACTTTCGGAGATACCTGTAGAGCACCTTTATAGTCACCCAGTTATGTTGTGACATTTGGTACACCCAAAGCGCTCCTACGGTATCCGGGAGTTACACAATCTCATGGTCTAAGGAAATGATACTTGACATTAGAAAAGCTCTAGCAAACGAACTACACGATCTTGTGCTATGCTTAGGATTGGGTCTTGTCCATCACATCATTCTCCTAATGATGTGATCCCGTTATCAATGACATCCAATGTCCATAGTCAGGAAACCATGACCATCTGTTGATCAAGGAGCTAGTCAACTAGAGGCTCACTAGGGACATGGTGTGGTCTACGTATTCACACATGTATTACGGTTTCCGATAAATACAATATAGCATGAACAATAGACAATTATCATGAACAAGGAAATATAATAATAACCATTTTATTATTGCCTCTAGGGCATATTTCCAACAATCGAATGTCCCAGGCCGACCAGGGGAAGCCATGATGTTGGGAAACATAGCATGCAATTTCAAAAAAATCCTACGCTCACGCAAGATCTATCTAGGAGATGCATAGCAAAGAGAGGGGGAGAGTGTGTCCACTTACCCTCGTAGACCAAAAGCGGAAGCGTTTGTTAAAGCGGTTTATGCAGTCGAACTTCTTCTCATTCCGACCGATCAAGGACCGAACATACGGCACCTCCGAGTTCTGCACACGTTCAGCTCAATGACATCCCTCGAACTCTTGATCTAGCAAAGTGTCGAGGAAGAGTTGTGTCAGCACGACGGCGTGGTTACGGTGATGGTGAAGTGATCTACGCAGGGTTTCGCCTAAGCACTAGGTGAATATGACAGGAGGCGTAAACTGTGGAGGGGGGGGGGGCGCCACACACGGCTAACAATTTTTCGTGTGTGTTCTAGCGGTGCCCTCCCCCACATATATATAGGGGGGAGGGAGAGGGAGCAGCCAAGGGGGCGCCAAAGTAGGAGGGATCCTACTTGGGGCCCTAGTCCTATTCGCCCCTACCCCCCTACCATAATTTCCGGAGGGGGAAGGAATGAGGAGGGGGGAGAAGGAAGGGGGAGGCTGAATCCCTTGCCTTCCTTTCTATCTTCTCCTCTTTCCTTCTCCTCCAGGTTCGGCCTACATGGGGGGTGCAGCAGCCCATGCTGGCTATTGTGTTTCCCCTCTTGGCCCATTAGGCCCGTATAGTTTGCCGGGGGATGCCCGGAACTCCTTCCGGTGACCCGATACGTACTCGATACCCCCGGAGCACTTCCGGGGTCTGAATACTACCTTCTTATATATGAATCTTTACCTCTCAACCATTCCGAGACTCCTCGTCATGTCCGTGATCTCATCCGGGACTCCGAACACTATTCGGTCGCCAAATCACATAACTCATATAATACAAAATCGTCATCGAACGTTAAGCGTGCAGACCCTAGGGGTTCGAGAACTATGTAGACATGACCGAGACACCTGTCCGGTCAATAACCAACATCGGAACCTGGATGCTCATATTGGTTTCCACATATTCTACGAAGATCTTTATCGGTCGTACCGTAATGACAATATACGTTATTCCCTTTGTCATAGGTATGTTACTTGCCCGAGATTTGATCGCCCGTATCTTCATACACAGTTCAATCTCATTACCGGAAAGTCTCTTTACTCATTCCGTAATACATCATCCCGCAACTAACTCATTAGTCACATTGCTTGCAAGACTTATTATGATGTGCATTACCGAGAGGGCCCAGAGATACCTCTCCGATACTCGGAGTGACAAATACTAATCTCAATCTATGCCAACCCAACAAACACCTTCCGAGATCCCTGTAGAGCATATTTATAATCACCCAGTTATGTTGTGACGTTTAATAGCACGCAAGGTATTCCTTCGGTGTCCGGGAGTTGCATAATCTCATAGTCAAAGGAATATGTACATGACATGAAGAAAGCCATAGCAATAAAACTGAACGGTCAATATGCTTAGCTAACGGATGGGTCATGTCCACCACATCATTCTCCTAATGATATGATCCCATTCATCAAATGACAACACATGTCTATGGTTAGGAAACTTAACCATCTTTGATCAACGAGCTAGTCTGGTAGAGGCTTAGTAGGGACATGGTGTTTTGTCTATGTATCCACAGATGTATCAGGTTTCCAGTTAATATAATTCTAGCATGAATAATCATGATATAAGGAAATATAAAATAACAACTTTATTATTGCCTCTAGGGCATATTTCCTTCAGCCTCCCACTTGCACTAGAGTTAATAATCTAGATTACATTGTAATAATTCTAACACCCATGGAGTCTTGGTGTTGATCATGTTTTGCTCGTGGAAGAGGCTTAGTCAACGGGTCTGCCACTTTCAAATCCGTATGTATTTTGCAAATCTCTATGTCTCCCTCCTTGACTTGATCACGAATGGAGTTGAAGCGTCTCTTGATGTGTTTAGTTCTTTTGTGAAATCTGGATTCCTTCGCTAAGGCAATTGCTCCAGTATTGTCACAAAAGATTTTCATTGGACCCGATGCACTAGGTATTACACCTAGATCGTATATGAACTCCTTCATCCGGACTCCTTCATTCGCTGTTTCAAACCAGCTATGTACTACGCTTTACACGTAGATCCCGCCATGATGCTTTGCTTGGAACTGCACCAACTGACAGCTCCACCATTCAATATAAATACGTATCCAGTTTGTGACTTAGATTCATCTGGATTAGTGTCAAAGCTAGCATCGACGTAACCATTTACGATGAGTTCTTTGTCACCTCCATAAATGAGAAACATATCCTTAGTCCTTTTTAGCTACTTCAGGATGTTCTTGACCGTTGTCCAGTGATCCACTCCTGGATTACTTTGGTACCTCCCTGCTAGACTTATAACAAGGCACATATCAGGTCTTGTACATAGCACATCATACATGATAGAACCTATGGCCGAGGCATAGGGAATGACTTTCATTTTCTCTCTATCTTCTGCAATGGTTGGGCATTGAGTCTAAATCAATTTCACACCTTGTAACACAGGCAATAACCCTTTCTTTGACTGATCCATTTTGAACTTTTTCAAAACTTT
Organism: Aegilops speltoides; assembly: GCA_021437245.1. NCBI lineage: Eukaryota > Viridiplantae > Streptophyta > Magnoliopsida > Poales > Poaceae > Aegilops > Aegilops speltoides. Next base: position 504,158,615 of record CM038142.1, read on the forward strand.
ATCAAGGTATGTGCTTTGTGAAAGTCCAATTAAGCGTCTTGATCTATCTCTATAGATATTGATGCCCAATATATAAGCAGCTTCACCGAGGTCTTTCAGTAAAAAACTCTTGTTCAAGTATCCTTTTATGCTATCTAGACATTCTATATTATTTCCAATCAACAATATGTCATCCACATATAATATTAGAAATGCTATAGAGCTCCCACTCACTTTCTTGTAAATACCGACTTCTCCGAAAGGTTGTATAAAACCATATGCTTTGATCACCTCATCAAAGCGTATACTCCAACTCCGAGATGCTTGCACCAGTCCATAAATGGATCGCTGGAGCTTGCACATTTTGTTAGCACCTTTAGGATCGACAAAACCTTCTGGTTGCATCATATAAAACTCTTCTTTAAGAAATCCATTAAGGAATGCAGTTTTGAAGTCCATTTGCCAGATTTCATAATCATAAAATGCAGCAATGTGGCAATTGCTAACATGATTCAGACAGACTTAAACATCGCTACGGGTGAGAAAGTCTCATCGTAGTTAACTCCTTGAACTTGTCGAAAACCTTTCGCGACAAGTCGATCTTTGTAGACAGTAACATTACCATCAGACTCAGTCTTCTTCTTGAAGATCCATTTATTCTCTATGGCTTGCCGATCATCGGGCAAGTCAACCAAAGTCCACACTTCTTGTTCTCATACATGGATCCTATCTCGGATTTCATGCCCTCAAGCCATTTATCGGAATCTAGGCTCACCATCGCTTCCTCATAGTCCGTAGGTTCATCATGGTCTAGTAACATGACTTCCAAAACATGATTACCGTACCACTCTAGTGCGAAACGTGATCTGGTTGACCTACGAGGTTCGGTAGTAACTTGATCTGAAGTTTCATGATCATTATCATTAGCTTCCTCTCTGGTTGGTGTAGGCATCACGGGAACAATTTTCATGAAGTTCTACTTTCCTCCCACTCACTTCTTTCGAGAGAAACTCCTTCTCTAGAAAGGATCCATTCTTAGCAGCAAAGATCTTGCCTTCGGATCTGTGATAGAAGGTGTACCCAACAGTTTCTTTTGGGTATACTATGAAGACGCACTTCTCCGATTTGGGTTCGAGCTTATTAGGCTGAAGCTTTTTCACATAAGCATCACAACCCCAAACTTTAAGAAATGACAACTTAGGTTTCTTGCCAAACCATAGTTCATACGGTGTCGTCTCAACGGATTTAGACTGTGCCCTATTTAACGTGAATGCAGCTGCCTCTAATGCGTAACCCCAAAACAATAGTGGCAAATCGGTAAGAGACATCATAGATCGCACAATATCTAATAAAGTATGGTTATGACGTTCGGACACACCATTACGCTATGGTGTTCCAGGTGACGTGAGTTGTGAAACTATTCCACATTGTTTTAAATGAAGGCCAAACTCGTAATTCAAATATTTTCCTCCACGATCAGATCGTAGAAACTTTATTTTCTTGTTACGATGATTCTCCACTTCACTCTGAAATTCTTTGAACTTTTCAAATGTTTCAGACTTGTGGTTCATCAAGTAGATATACCCATATCTGCTCAAATCATCTGTGAAGGTCAGAAAATAATGATACCCGTCATGAGCCTCAACACACATCAAACCGCATACATCGGTATGTATTATTTCTAGTAAGTCAGTGGCTTGCTCCATTGTTTTGGAGAATGGAGTTTTAGTCATCTTGCCCATGAGGTATGGTTCGCAAGCATCAAATGATTCATAATCAAGTGATTCCAAAAGTCCATCCACATGGAGTTTCTTCATGTGCTTTACACCAATATGACCTAAACAACGGTGCCACAAATATGTTGCACTATCATTATCAACTTTGCATCTTTTGGCATTAATATTATGAATATGTGTATCACCACGATTGAGATCAACAAAAATAGACCACTCTTCAAGGGTGCATGACCATAAAAGATATTACTCATATATATAGAACAACCATTATTCTCTGATTTAAATGAATAACCGTCTCGCATTAAACAAGATCCAGATATAATGTTCATGCTCAACGCTGGCACCAAATAACAATTATTTAGGTCTAAAAATAACCCCGAAGGTAGATGTAGAGGTAGGGTGCCGACGGCGATCACATCGACCTTGGAACCATTCCCGACGCGCATCGTCACCTCGTCCTTAGCCAATCTTCGTTTAATCCGTAGCCCCCTGTTTTGAGTTGCAAATATGAGCAACCGGACCGGTATCAAATACCCAGGCACTACTACGAGCATTAGTAAGGTTGATGTCTACTACGCAACCTTCTTCTTGTAGACGTTGTTGGGCCTCCAAGTGCAGATGTTTGTAGGACAGTAGAAAATTTCCCTCAAGTGGATGACCTAAGGTTTATCAATCCGTGGGACGTGTAGGATGAAGATGGTCTCTCTCAAACAACCCTGCAACCAAATAATAAAGAGTATCTTGTGTCCCTAACACACCGAATACAATCGTAAAGAGATGGTGATACAAGTGCAATATGGATGGTAGATATAGGTTTTTGTAATCTGAAATTATAAAAACAGCAAGATAACTAATGATAAAAGTGAGCACAAACGGTATTGCAATGCTTCGAAACAAGGCCTAGGGTTCATATTTTCACTAGTGCAAGTTCTCTCAACAATGATAACATAATTAGATCATATAACTATCCCTCAACATGCAACAAAGAGTCACTCCAAAGTCACTAATAGCAAAGAACAAACGAAGAGATTATTGTAGGGTACAAAACCACCTCAAAGTTATTCTTTCCGATCAATCCATTGGGCTATTCCTATAACTGTCACAAACAGCCCTAGAGTTCGTAGTAAAATAACACCTTAAGACACAAATCAACCAAAACCCTAATGTCACCTAGATACTCCAATGTCACCACAAGTATCCATGGGTTTGATTATACGATATGCATCACACAATTTCAGATCCATCTATTCAACCAACACAAAGAACTTCAAAGAGTGCCCCAAAGTTTCTACTAGAGAGTCAAGATGAAAACGTGTGCCAACCCCTATGTATAAGTTCACAAGGTCACTGAACCCGCAAGTTGATCACCATAACATACATCAAGTGAATCACGTGAATATCCCATTGTCACAACAGATAAGCACATGCAAGGCATACAACAAGTGTTCTCAAATCCTTAAAGACTCAATCCGATAGATAACTTCAAAGACACTACAAAAAAAGACACATCCGTGACATTTTGGGCCGAACGAAATTTTTTTCTGTCATACATATGACACTTCTATGACGATAATTGTGACAAAACCCGGTATCATCATAGATGTGGTGGGCTCCTACTTCTATGACAAAAAATCATGACGGAAAATGGGCTTTTCGTCCTGGGAGGGCTGGAGACGTAGCTGCATGACATTCTTTGGGCCATCCATGACGGAAAAAACCGTGGTAGAAGCGAGGGGAAGGAAAATTTCGGGGAGTTGCCGATTACGGTGGGAGAGTGATCGCGCTTTCTCGTCTGGTATCTTGGCGTGTGTGCGAGGCGTTGGCTCTAACTGAACCCGAGCGAGGCGTTGGGCTCTAACTGAAACCGAGCGATTGCAATGCAGGCTACGCGTTACTGAACCCGAGCGATCGATCGATGGCTGTTAACTGAACCCGACGGAGCGATTCCTTCACTACTGCTGCTAACTGAAGCCGATCGATGCTACCTCTAGGATGAGCAAATTGAGCGTTGGGGGGTGGATGAGCAGTGGCGGTGGTGTTGCCTCTGGATGAACAGGACCCGTGGTGTGGAGGGCTGGATGAGCAGTGAGCGGTGGAGGGGTGGCCGTGGAGGGGTGGTTGAACAGGACCCCGTGGTGTGGAGGGCTGGATGAATAGTAGACCTTGGAGGGGTGGCCGTGGAGGGGTGGTTGAACAGGACCCCGTGGTGTGGAGGACTGGATGAGCAGAGAGCGATGGAGGGTGCCCGTGGAGGGTGGTTGAGCGATGGCCGGTGGAGAAGCGCGGTGGAGGCTGGATGAGCAGGAGCCCGTGGAGGCTGGAGGAGGTCGACGGTAGCCCGTGGAGGCTGGAGGAGGTCGACGCTGGAGATGAACAGTATCCAGTGGAGTCCCGTTTTGCGGTACACCACACCCCTCCCCTCCCGTTTCGACCGTAGCGCTCCAACACAAGTCCGTTTCGTCCGTTTTGCGGTACGCCTCACCCCTCCCAATCAACAGGACCCCCGTTTCGACCGTAGGAGGTCCGTTTCCTCCATTTTGCGGTACGCCAGGCCCCTCCCGATCAACAGAACCCCGTTTCAAACGTGGCCGGTCGAACACAAGGCCGTTTCCTCTGTTGTGCGGTACGCCAGGCCTCGTTTCCATCGCCTGTTCCATCCAAGCCCTCCCGATGAACACGACCACACATTCCATTCCGACCTAGCCGGTTGGCTTCCACGCGTTTTGTTGCCTCCCGATGAACACGACGTATTCCGTTGCCTCCCCATGAACACGACGACGACGTTGTTTCTCCGTTCCGACCTAGCCATGTACGTATGCACGATTAGGCATTCGAGACCCTGCCCGTATGTACGTACGTGGCCGTATTTTCTTTCTTGCACCCTCGCCATTGTACGTATGTATACATGCTACGTGCGCGCCTCTACTACGACACGTGCGCGCCTCTACATCTACGACACGTGCGCGCCTCTACATCGACCAGTATGTACGTACACGTTCGCGACCAGAATGACAACGCTACGTACGCTTCGACCAGGTGGGTCCCGACTGTCAGGCACTTCCTTGCCTGCGAAGATGTAGCTGGTGGGTCCCAGCAGTCCGGGGGGTGAACCATTTTTTGCCCGGACGCACTTCCTTGCGTGCGAAGATGTAGCCGGTGGGTCCCAGCAGTCAGGGGCGAATCGTTTTTTTTTGCCCGGACGCACTTCCTTGCGTGCGAAGGTGTAGCTGGTGGGTCCGAGCAGTCAGGGAGAAATGTTTTTTTCGCGAAATATGGTGGCCCATACGGTGGGTCCCCGCTGTCAGGTGGAGGAATAATTATTTTGTGCGTAATAAGGAGGCACTTCCTTGCTGCGGCCGTGGACCCAGCTGTCAGCCTCTCCACGTACAGTCCATGTCCGATGGAAGTCGGTCGTTGACCACATTGACCACGCCGCGCCGAGAGCACCACGGCAGTGGACAACGGCGAGGCCTAGGAAGGGGATGACACGGAGCCGGGGAAGACGCGGTAGTGGATGCCCACGCGGAGGGGAGTACGACTATGCGAGGGTTTACTGGTTTGTCTTGAAGAAAATATGTCCTAGAGGCAATAATAAAGTTATTATTTATTTCCTTATTTCATGATAAATGTTTATTATTCATGCTAGAATTGTATTAACCGGAAACATGATACATGTGTGAATACATATACAAACAGAGTGTCACTAGTATGCCTCTACTTGACTAGCTCGTTTATCAAAGATGGTTATGTTTCCTAGCCATGGACAAAAGAGTTGTCATTTGATTAACGGGATCACATCATTAGGAGAATGATGTGATTGACTTGACCCATTCCGTTAGCTTAGCACTTGATCGTTTAGTATGTTGCTATTGCTTTCTTCATGACTTATACATGTTCCTATGACTATGAGATTATGCAACTCCCGTTTACCGGAGGAACACTTTGTGTGCTACCAAATGTCACAACGTAACTGGGTGATTATAAAGGTGATCTACAGGTGTCTCCGAAGGTACATGTTGGGTTGGCGTAATTCGAGATTAGGATTTGTCACTCTGAATGTCGGAGAGGTATCTCTGGGCCCTCTCGGTAGTGCACATCATTATAAGCCTTGCAAGCAATGTAACCAATGAGTTGGTTACGGGATGATGCATTACGGAACGAGTAAAGAGACTTGCTGGTAACGAGATTGAACTAGGTATTGGATACCGACGATCGAATCTCGGGCAAGTAACATACCGATGACAAAGGGAACAACGTATGTTGTTATGCGGTCTGACTGATAAAGATCTTTGTAGAATATGTGGGAACCAATATGGGCATCCAGGTCCCGCTATTGGTTATTGGCCGGAGACGTGTCTCGGTCATGTCTACATTGTTCTCGAACCGTAGGGTCCATGCGCTTAAGGTTTCGATGGCGGTTATATTATGAGTTTATGAGTTTTGATGTACCGAAGGAGTTCGAGTCCCGGATGAGATCGGGGACATGACGAGGAGTCTCGAAATGGTCGAGACATAAAGATCGATATATTGGACGACTATATTCGGAGTTGGAAAGGTTCAGTGATTGGGTATTTTTGAGTCTGGAGAGTTACGGGAATTCGCCGGGAGAAGTATTGGGCCTTATTGGGCCCTGAGGGAAAGAGAGAGGGGCTGCCTAGGGCAGGCCGCGCGCCCCACCATGGCCTAGTCCGAATTGGACTAGGGGGAGGGTCCGCACCCCCTCCTTCCTTCCCTTCTCTCTTCCCCTTCCTTGTCTCCTACTCCTAATACATGGAAGGACTCCTAGTCGGACTAGGAAAGGGGGAATCGACTCCCCTAGGGCGCGCCATAGAAGAGGGCCGGCCCTCCCCTCCTCCACTCCTTTATATACGGGGGTAGGGGGCACCCCATAGATACACAAGTTGATCTTCGTGATCGTTCCTTAGCCGTGTGCGGTGCCCCCTCCATGATATTACACCTCGGTTATATTGTAGCGGTGCTTAGGCGAAGCCCTGCGACAATTGAACATCAAGATCGTCACCACGCCGTCGTCCGACGGAACTCCTCCCGAACCTCTGTTGGATCGGGCCCGGGTGCGTCATCGAGCTGTACGTGTGTCAAGAACTCGGAGGTGCGAATGCGGTGCTTGGATCGGTCGGACCGGAAGGCGTCGACTACTTCCTCTACGTTGCGTCAACGCTTCCGCTTCGGTCACGAGGGTGCGTGAGACAACACTCTCCCTCTCGTTGCTATGCATCACCATGATCTTGCGTGTGCGTAGGAAATTTTTGAAATTACTCGTTCCCCAACAGTGGTATCCGAGCCTAGGTTTTATGCGTTGATGTTATATGCACGAGTAGAACACAAGTAAGTTGTGGGCGATACAAGTCATCTTGCTTACCGACATGTCATACTTTGGTTGGCGGTATTGATGGATGAAGCGGCCGGACCGACATTACGCGACGCTTACGCGAGACTGGTTCTACCGATGTGCTTTGCACACGGTGGCTGGCGGTGTCGGTTTCTCCAACTTTAGTTGAACCGAGTGTGGCTACGCCCGGTCCTTGCGAAGGTTAAAACAGCACTAACTTGATGAACTATCATTGTGGTTTTGATGCGTAGGTAAGAACGGTTCTTGCTCAGCTCGTAGCAGCCACGTAAAATTTGCAACAACAAAGTAGAGGACGTCTAACTTGTTTTTGCAGGGCATGTTGTGATGTGATATGGTCAAAACGTGATGAGATATAAGTTGTTGTATGAGATGATCATGTTTTGTTGAAGTTATCGGTGACTGGCAGAAACTCTATGGTTGTCTCTTTGTTGCATAAGATGCAAGTGCCAAATAATAGCTTTACTTTATCGCTATGCGATAGCAATAGTTGCAAGAGCAATAGTTGGTGAGACGACCATGTGATGACACATTGATATAGATCAAGATGATGAAGATCATGGTGTCGTGCCGGTGACGATAGAGATCATGACAGTACTTTGGAGATGGAGATCAAAGGCGCAAGATGATCATGGCCATATCATGTCACATATTTTGATTGCATATGATGTTTATCTGTTATACATCTTATTATTATTTGTTTGTCGGTAGCATTTTAAGATGATCTCTCACTAATTATCAAGAAGTGTTCTCCCTGAGTATGCACCATTGCGAAAGTTCTTCGTGCTGAGACACCACGTGATGATCGGGTGTGATAGGCTCTACGTTCAAATACAACGGGTGCAAAACAGTTGCACACGCGGAATACTCAGGTTAAACTTGACGAGCCTAGCATATACAGATATGGCCTCGGAACACGGAGACCGAAAGGTCGAACGTGAATCATATAGTAGATATGATCAACATAGTGATGTTCACCATTGAAAATACTCCATCTCACGTGATGATCGGACATGGTTTAGTTGATTTGGATAACGTGATCACTTAGAGGATTAGAGGGATGTCTATCTAAGTGGGAGTTCTTAAGTAATATGATTAATTGAACTTTAATTTATCATGAACTTAGTCCTAGTAGTATTTTGCAAATTATGTTGTAGATCAATAGCTCGCGTTGTTGCTTTCATATGTTTATTTTGATATGTTCCTAGAGTAAACTGTGTTGAAAGATGTTAGTAGCAATGATGCGGATTAGATCCGTGACATGAGGTTTATCCTCATTGCTGCCTGAAGAATTATGTCCACGATGCACCGCTAGGTGCAGACCTATTGCAGGAGCGGATGCGGGCGTTATGAGCGTTTAGCTAGCTCAATATGATGACTACTTGATAGTTTAGTGCACCATGCTTAACGGCTTAGAATCGGGACTTCAAAGGCGTTTTGAGCGTCATGGACCATATAAGATGTTCAGGAGTTGAAGTTAATATTTCAAGCAAATACCGAGTTGAGAGATATGAAGTCTCCAACAAGTTCTATAGCTAAAAGATGGAGGAGAATCGCTCAACTAGTGAGCATGTGCTCAGATTATGCAGGTACTTCAATCGCTTGAATCAAGTGGGAGTTAATCTTCAGATAAGATAGTGATTGATGAATTCTCTAGTCACCATCACTAAGTTACTAGAACTTTGTGATGAACTATAATATGCAAGGGATGGCGAAAGTTATTTACGAGCTCTTCGCGATGTTGAGATCGGCGAAGGTAGAAATCAAGAAAGGAGCATCAAGTGTTGATGGTTAACAGGATCACTAGTTTCAAGAAAAGGCAAAGGAAAGAAGGGAACTTTAAGAAGAGCGGCAAGCAAGTTGTTGCTCAAGTGAAGAAACCCAAGTCTGGTCCTAAGCACGAGACTAAGTGCTTCTCCGCAAAGAGACTGGTCCTTTGGAAGAGGTACTACCCCAAGTGATTGGCGGATAAGAAGGATGGAAAAGTGAACATAAGTATATTTGATATACATGTTATTGATGTGTACGTTACTAGTGTTTATAGAAACCCTCGAGTATTTGATACTAGTTAGGTTGCTAAGATTAGTAACTCGAAACGGGAGTTGCAGAATAAACAGAGACTAGTTAAGGGTGAAGTGACGATGTGTGTTGGAAATAGTTCCAAGATTGATATGATCATCATCGCATACTCCCTATACTTTCGGGATTAGTGTTAAACCTAAATTAGTGTTATTTTGTGTTTGCGTTGAGCATGAATATGATTTGATCATGTTTATTGCAATACGGTTATTCATGTAAGTTAGAGAATAATTGTTGTTATGTTTTCATGAATAAAACCTTCTATGGTCATACACCCAATGAAAATGGTTTGTTGGATCTCGATCGTGTGATACACACATTCATAATATTGAAGCCAAAAGATGCAAAGTTAATAATGATAGTGCAACTTATTTGTGGCACTGCCGTTTAGGTCATATTGGTGTAAAGCGCATGAAGAAACTCCATGCTGATGGAATTTTGGAATCACTTGATTATGAATCACTTGATGCTTGCGAACCATGCCTCATGGGCAAGATGACTAAAGACTCCGTTCTCCGGAACAATGGAGTGAGCAACTGACTTATTGGAAATAATACACACTGATGTATGCGGTCCGATGAGTGTTAAAGCTCATGGCAAGTACCATTATTTTCGACCTTCACAGATGATTTGAAGCAGATATGGGTATATCTACTTGATGAAACATAAGTCTGAAATAGTTGAAAGGTTCAAAGAGTTTCAGAGTGAAGTGGAAAAATCATCGTAACAAGAAAATAAAATTTCTGCGATCTGATCGCGGAAACGAATATTTGAGTTACGAGTTTGGTCTTCAATTAAAACAGTGTGGAATAGTTTCACAACTCACGCCACCTGGAACACCACAACGTTATGGTGTGTCCGAACGTCGTAACCGCACTTTATTAGATATGGTGCAATCTATGATGTCTCTTACTGATTTACCAATATTGTTTTGGGGTTATGCATTAGAGACAGCTGCATTCATATTAAAAGGGCACCATCTAAATCCGTTGAGACGACAACATATGAACTGTGGCTTAGCAAGAAACCCAAGTTATCGTTTCTTAAAGTTTGGGGCTGCGATGCTTATGTGAAAAAGTTTCATCCTGATAAGCTCGAACCCAAATCGGAGAAGTGCGTCTTCATAGAGTACCCAAAGGAAATAGTTGGGTACACCTTCTATCACAGATCCGAAGGCAAGATATTCGTTGCTAAAAATGGATCCTTTCTAGAGGAGTTTCTCTCGAAAGAAGTGAGTGGGAGGAAAGTAGAGCTTGATAAGGTAATTTGTACCTTCTCCCGAATTGGAAAGTAGTTCATCACGGAAATCAGTTCCAGTGATTCCTACACCAATTAGTGAAGAAGCTAATGATGATGATCATGAAACTTTAGATCAAGTTGCTACAAAACCTCGTAGGTCTTCCAAAGTACAGATCCGCACTGAGTAGTGCAGTAATACTGTTACGGAAGTCATGTTACTAGACCATGATGAACCTACGAACTATGAGGAAGCGATGATGAGCCCAGATTCAGCGAAATGGCTTGAGGCCATAAAATCGAGATATGATCCATGTATGAGAACAAAGTATGGACTTTGATTGACTTGCTCGATGATCAACAAGCCATGTTAAATAAATGGATCTTCAAGAGGAAGACGGACACTGATAGCAGTGTCACTATCCACTAAGCTCGACTTGTTGCAAAAAGGTTTTCAACAAGTTCAAGGGGTTGAATACGATGAGATTTTCTCACTCGTATCGATGCTAAGTCTGTCCGAATCATGTTAGCAATTGCCGGATTTTATGAAATCTGGCAAATGGATAAACAAAACTGCATTCCTTAATGGAGTTATTAAAGAAGAGTTGTATGTGATGCAACCAAGAGGTTTTGTCGATCCTAAAGGTGTTAACAAAATGTGCATCTATGGACTAGTGCAAGAATCTCGGAGTTGGAATATACGCTTTGATAAGTTGATCAAAGCATATAGTTTTATATGGACTTACGATGAAGCCTGTATTTACAATAAAGTGAGTGGGAGCATTACAGCCTTTCTCATTAGTATATGTGAGTGACATATTGTTGATAAGAAATGATGTAGAATTTTTCTGCAAAGCATAAAGGAGTGTTTTAAAGGAGTTCTTTAAAAGGAAAAGACCTCAGTAAAAGCTATTTACATATTGAGCATCAAGATCTATTGAGATATATCAAGACGCTTGATAAGATTTTCAATGAGTACATACCTTGGCAAGATTTTGAAATAGTTCAAAATGGAACAGTCAAAGAAAGAGTTCTTGCCTGTGTTGCAAAGGTATGAAATTGAGTAAGACTCAAATCCCGACCCACAAGAGAAAATAGAAAGAGAATGAAAAGTCATTCCCTATGCCTCAGTCATAGGTTCTATAAAGTATGCTATGCTATGTACCAGACCTATTGTATACCTTGCTCTGAATTTGGCAAGGGAGTACAATAGTGATCTAGGAGTAGATCACTGGACATTGGTCAAGAATAACCTTAGTAAGGACTAAGGAGATGTTTCTCGATTATGGAGGTGATAAAAGAGTTTGTTGTAAAAGTTACATCAGTGCAAACTTTTACACTGATCCACATGACTCTAAGTCTTAATCTGGATACATATTGAAAGTTGGAGCAATTAGCTAGAGTAGCTCCGTATAGAGCATTGTAGACATAGAATATTTGCAAAATACATACAGCTCTGAATGTGACAGACCCGTTGACTAAGCTTCTCTCACGAGCAAAACAAGATCACACCTTAGTACTCTTTGGGTGTTAATCACATAAGCGAAGTGAACTAGATTATTGACTCTAGTAAACCCTTTGGGTGTTGGTCACATGACGATGTGAACTATGGGTGTTAATCATATACAGATATGAATATTGGTGTTAAATCACATGGTGATGTGAACTAGATTATTGACTCTAGTGCAAGTGGGAGACTGAAGGAAATATGCCCTAGAGGCAATAATAAAGTTATTATTTATTTCCTTATTTCATGATAAACGTTTATTATTCATGCTAGAATTGTATTAACCGGAAACATGATACATGTGTGAATACATAGACAAACAGAGTGTCACTAGTATGCCTCTACTTGACTAGCTCGTTTATCAAAGATGGTTATGTTTCCTAGCCATGGACAAAAGAGTTGTCATTTGATTAACGGGATCACATCATTAGGAGAATGATGTGATTGACTTGACCCATTCCATTAGCTTAGCACTTGATCGTTTAGTATGTTGCTATTGCTTTCTTCATGACTTATACATGTTCCTATGACTATGAGATTATGCAACTCCCGTTTACCGGAGGAACACTTTGTGTGCTACCAAATGTCACAACGTAACTGGGTGATTATAAAGGTGCTCTCTGGTGTCTCGAAGGTACATGTTGGGTTGGCGTAATTCGAGATTAGGATTTGTCACTCTGAATGTCGGAGAGGTATCTCTGGGCCCTCTCGGTAATGCACATCATTATAAGCCTTGCAAGCAATGTAACCAATGAGTTGGTTACGGGATGATGCATTACGGAACGAGTAAAGAGACTTGCCGGTAACGAGATTGAACTAGGTATTGGATACCGACGATTGAATCTCGGGCAAGTAACATACCGATGACAAAGGGAACAACGTATGTTGTTATGCGGTCTGACCGATAAAGATCTTCGTAGAATATGTAGGAACCAATATGGGCATCCAGGTCCCGCTATTGGTTATTGGCGGAGACGTGTCTCGGTCATGTCTACATTGTTCTCGAACCGTAGGGTCCGTGACGCTTAAGGTTTCGATGTGCTTATATTATGAGTTTATGAGTTTTGATGTACCGAAGGAGTTGAGTCCCGGATGAGATCGGGGACATGACGAGGAGTCTCGAAATGGTCGAGACATAAAGATCGATATATTGGACGACTATATTGGAGTTCGGAAAGGTTCGAGTGATTCGGTATTTTGAGTACCGGAGAGTGACGGAATTCGCCGGGAGAAGTATTGGGCCTTATTGGGCCTCGGGAAAGAGAGGGGCTGCCTAGGGCAGGCGCGCGCCCATGGCCTAGTCGAATTGGACTAGGGGAGGCCGCACCCTCCTTCCTTCCTTCTCTCTTCCCCTTCCTTGTCTCCTACTCCTAATACATGGAAGGACTCCTAGTTGGACTAGGAAAGGGGGAATCGACTCCCCTAGGGCGCGCCATAGAAGAGGGCCGACCCTCCCCTCCTCCACTCCTTTATATACGGGGGTAGGGGGCACCCCATAGATACACAAGTTGATCTTCGTGATCGTTCCTTAGCCATGTGCGGTGCCCCCTCCATGATATTACACCTCGGTCATATTGTAGCGGTGCTTAGGCGAAGCCCTGCGACAATTGAACATCAAGATCGTCACCACGCCGTCGTGCTGACGGAACTCCTCCCCGAACCTCTGCTGGATCGGAGCCCAGGGTGCGTCATCGAGCTGTACGTGTGTCAAGAACTTCGGAGGTGCGGAGTAACGGTGCTTGGATCGGTCGGACCGGAAGGCGTCGACTACTTCCTCTACGTTGCGTCAACGCTTCCGCTTCGGTCTACGAGGGTATGTAGACAACACTCTCCCCTCCCGTTGCTATGCATCACCATGATCTTGCGTGTGCGTAGGAATTTTTTTGAAATTACTACGTTCCCCAACATGTCTGCCATCGCCGGAGAATAACAACAGGTGTGGGTGAGTAGAGGGATGGCTAGGCCAGCGATGGGAGTATGGTAGGGCGGTGAGGCCTGCGCGGCAGCACAACCGGCCATGGGGAGGAGGGAGCAGGCAGTCCCGCCGGCACTTGTTTGAGTAATTTGGAGCAGGAAGAGCAGAGATTGAAGAAGCACGACGGCCATTGGATGGACATCCAACCGTCACTTCCTGTGCGCCAACCTTTCATTTTAGGAAAGCCTCAAATCTGTGGAAACAGCATACAACCCATCTGCCATTATTTCTAATATAATTTACAGTCCATTTGCTAATTCTTAAGGTTTTTTTGGAGCCCATATTCTTTTTGTTAGCATTACAGCTCATATTGTGGCCACGGTTAAAATTTTATACGAAATTTTACATATTTCGGTGTTGTCCGAACTGTTTTTAATACCGAAATTTCGACTCACATTCAAACTGATTTTAAAAATAAATGTATATCAATCTAAAATCCAACAAGTTCTCCACGCATAAAAATTAATGTAATTTAAAATCTTGAAATGAAAAAAAATATATTTGAAACTAATTGCCGGTTTGATGTATTTTAAAAATGTACAGTCCATTTCTCATTACTGATGGGCCATTTTCTCGGCCAGCCGAATGAAAAGCTCTCCTCGTCTTGAAAGATTTGCAGCCCAACAGGCCTAACAAAGCGACTTAATTGGCAAATGAAAAAAAACTGGGTTGTGGCTGTGGACCCAGCTGTCAGCCTCTCCACGTACAGTACTCTTCCGATGGAAGCCGTTCCTTGACCACGTTGACCACGCCGCGTGGAGAGCACCACGGCGGTGGACGACGACGAGGCCTAGGAAGGGGACGACGCGGAGCCGGGGAAGACGCGGCGGTGGAAGCCCGTGCGGAGAGGAGTACGATGGTTCACTGGTTCGGCTACGGTGTGAGGCTGCCGTCGCCGCAGGGCCTGGCCAGCGGTGGGAATAGTAGGGGCGGTGAGGCCTCGGTGGCAGCACAGTCGACCACAGGAGGCAGGACATGCGACACGACCGGCGCTGCTTTGGGCGGCTGGAGAAAGAAGACCAGAGGTTGAAGAAGCACTACGACCGTTGGATGGATATCGTACGGTCACTTGAGCTAGAATCATTCATATTGACTAAGTTGACAAAGCCCTTCGGCCCCGTCAACTTAGTAGGCCCACAAGACAGCCTCCCACCAAGGTGGGTCCCAGCTAGCCGGGGGAGTATTCATTTTTTTGTGCGTAATAAGGAGGCACTTCCGCTGGGTCCGAGCTAACAGCGGGGGGAACGTTTTTTTCACGAAATACGGTGGCCCGTCCGGTGGGTCCCAGCAGTCAGGGGGAAACGATTTATTTCGCAAAATACTGGTGGCCCGTCCGGTGGGTCCCGCTGTCAAGTGGAGGAATAATTATTTTCCGCATAATAAGGAGGCACTTCCTTGCGGCTGCCGTGGACCCAGCTGTCAGCCTCTCTACGTACAGTACTCTTCCGATGGAAGTCGGTCATTGACCACATTGACCACGCCGCGCCGAGAGCACCACGGCGGTGGACGACGGCGAGGCCTAGGAAGGGGACGACATGGAGCCGGGCCACGGGAGGCAGGAGCAGGCGTTAGCACAGCCGGCCACGGGAGGCAGGAGCAGGCGGAACGACCGGCGCTGCTTTGGGCGGCTGGAGCAAGAAGACCGGAGGTTGAAGAAGCAGTATGGCCGTTGGATGGACATCATACGGTCACTGGAGTATTGACTAAGTTGACAAAGCCCTCAGTCCCCGTCAACTTAGTAGGCCCACAAGTCAGCCCAACAGTATGGTGGGTCCCAGCTAGCAGGGGGGTATTCATTTTCTTGGGCGTAATAAGGAGGCACTTCCTTGCGTGCGAAGATATAGCTAGTGGGTCCGACACTGTCGCCGGGGTCGTGAAATCTGAGGCCCTTCTGTGGGTCCTAGCTGTCGGTGGAGGAATCATTATTTTGCGCGTAATAAGGAGGCAGTTCCTTGCGTGCGGCCGTGGACCCAGCTGTCAGCTTCTCCACGTACAGTCCACTTCCGATGGATGTCGTTCATTGACCACGTTGACCAGGTCGTGCCGAGAGCACCAGGGCGATGGACGACGGCGAGGCCTAGGAAGGGAACGACACGGAGCCAGGGAATACTCGACAGTTGTTTCCCACGTGGAGGAGTACGAGGGTTTACTGGTTCGTCTGCCGTCGCCGGAGAATAACAACATGTGTGGGTGAGTAGCAGGATGGCTAGGCCAGCGATGGGAGTACGATGGGGCCGTGAGGCCTGCGCGGCAACATAGCCGGCCGTGGGAGGAGGGAGCAGGCAGTCCCACCGGTGCTTGTTTGAGCGCCTGGAGCATGAAGAGCAGAGATTGAAGAAGCACGACAGCCGTTGGATGGATATCCAACAGTCACTGCTCTCGTGTGTTGACTAAGTTGACAGGGCGTTGCGTGTGCGTCAACCTTTTTTTTTATGAAAGCATACGCGTCAACCTGTAGTAGGCGCACAAGTCAGCCTTAAATCTGTGGAAAACAGCAATACAGCCCATGTGCCATTATTTCTAATAATGTGCAGCCCATTTGCTAATTCTTAAGATTTTTTTGGAGCCCATCTTCTTTTTGTTAGCATTACACCCCATATTGTGGCCACGGTTAAAAAGTATACAAAATTTTGCATATTTCGGTGCTCAACTGTTTTTAATCCAGAAATATCGATTCACATTCAAACTATTTTGAAAAATAATTTATATAAATATAAAATCCAAGTAATTGTCCACGCATAAAAATCAATGGAATTTAAGATCTTGTAATGAAAAAAATTGAAACTAATTCCCGGTTTGATGTGTTTTAGAAATGTACAGGCCATTTCTGGCAAACCGAATGAAACTCTCCTCATCTTGAAACATTTGCAGCCCAGCAGGGCCGATAAAGCAAGTAGGCCTTGTTTGGGTATTTCTTAAAAAAATAAAACTGGGCTAGCCATTTTCAGCAAGAAAAAAACATAACTCGGCTCATGATGTGGTAAACATAAATAAAACCCTGGCTAGATGGGCCACAGCCCCCGCACAGCCCCGTTGTTACCCTGACCCGTCGCTAAAACTAGTATAAATAACAACTGCTTGTTCCTCATTGTCTCAAAAAAAACTGCTTGTTCCTCAAAAAAAAACTGCGCGACTTGCTGGGTCCCTGGTGTCAGCCGCTCGTAGTGTAATTCTCTCGTTTATTGACTACGTTGACGATGGCGTGAGCCCCAGATATCCAACCATTAGGAGGAACCATATTTTTGGGCTTGTACTATAGAGGCACTTGCTTGTGTACTGCCATGACGCTGGTGGGTCCCTACTGTCATCCTCTCCACGTACAGTCATCTCCTTGTTCCTCTCGGTTGTTGACAACGTTGACAACCCAAGAGGGCGGCACACCACCCACGGCGAGCGAACCAAGGCCGCAAGGCAGAGGACGACGGTGAGGCCTCGGACGGAACGAATAGGAGCCGTTGAAGATGCAACGGTCCAGTCGCAGGCGGAGGGGAGTACGAGGGTTGACTGGTAGGGGTGGTAGGGGCTAGTCACTTGGCTTCTGTAATGCACAGTGAGCTCAAGCAGCCGGCGTGAGTGATGCTATTTCCCATGGTTGTGATTTATTACAATATTTCACTCTAAATTAAACGAGTGGCAAGCCATTTGCCTTGTTTCAAAGAAAATATGACAGTCACAGCCGAGTTGAAAAGGGCAGGAACATCTAACTCCAGCTTACAAATTGTACAAAAGCACGAGGGTTGATTGTTCATCAGGTTTACAAAAAACCCAGATTGAAAAGGGCAACAACATCTAACTCCAGCACTGTTTTCGGCAGTCAAAGTCAAAAGGATCGGTCAGGTCCGTAGAATGAACATCCTGGATCGTAAAATTTACTGGATTATGACCACAATATGTTGTAAATAGAAGCCCGACACGTTCAGAAGCTCTTTTGCCCACCTGAAACTCCTTTTTTTGCTCTTCAACATACCCATCAGTCAAAACCATGATGCTGATAAACTTAAGCTTGATGGACAATAGTAATCTCGCATTCAGCAGGAAGAATGTGACAAATCTTGTGTTTGCACGGTTGGCTACATATCGTTCTAGCGTTATTGTCTTCAATCGAATCTCATGAGAAGTGAGAAAATCCCGATGCATACGAATCCACCGATTGGTTATAACTTTCTTACCCCGTCCTGTTGCCTAAATAGACATGAAAATTGAAAACAGTTAAGGTCTAAAAGAAGAGTGTCGAAAGAACAACAGCTGAACGGTTAATTCTAGTACACTATATGCGGGCTTCCAATGTGCATGAAATTATCACCTTTATATACAACTTCTCCAGACATGGAAAGCATTGCAGCAAGCCAATAATCTTGTTCAGATCAGAACTATTCATTTGGATATATAAGATCTTGACAGAATCTAGCACCATTGATAGGCCATCCATGGAGAAACTCTTCATTGAGCATAGAACATAATATTAGTACAAAATGTGTACTCCAAGATGATATATAAATTATGCGCAAAAATTTAAAATGCAGCATATGGTTACAAGTGTAGATGATAATATAAAGTACCTGAAGAACTGTGGAGCCAAACACCATATTGAAATGAGCACAGAGATCATGTATTACACCCAAGGTCTCGGTTTAGGCGCAGAGAGGGCGGTTATTTGCAACGGTGAATAACTAGAATCAAGGATCAACCTTTGAAGTGAAGGGGCATCTTGGATGATGAGCTGCCTTCCGTCAAAGGAAATTCCAATTCTTACAAGGTTAGGCGACTTTATTTGGAGACAACCGATTCTAACTGTGAAAACAAGCACCAAGCACTCCAGTAGGGTAGCTGGAGTGGATGATGTTGTGCAATGAGGCCTCCGATATATGAACCCGCACAAGTGAAAGTTTCTTGAGAAATGGGAGTCGAAGGTTTAGTACCAGATTGTCTGGTAGGTAGCACAACGCAAAGGTGGCGGTGTGGAGAGAGGAGGAAAACCGTGAGATGGACATCGGTCTTTGAGGCACAAGTTCATGGTGTTACAGTATGTGGTATGTGATTTCGGGGAATAGTAGAACTCAAGCAGCTGTAGTTCGTGAATTGAGGATTTCAGCCAAAGGTCCACCATGCAGGGCATGGTATGCTTGCTCAGGTAGCATGACGGGATGCAGAGGCTTTGAACGGAGCCCTGGTGGGAGGAGATGATGGCTCTCGGGATTTAAAAATCATTGAAGAGAGATAGCTGACGACAGTCGAGATTAAGGGGCACGGCGCGCCATAGAAGGCGCCACCGAATTGAGAGGACTTGGGTGCGGCAGCAATCCTTGGTGGGGAGAGGCGAGATGATGTCCCCAAGGACGGCATCCGGGAGGTCGCTGATGCGGTCCACCCGAGATTCTACGGGTTCCTGGGATCCGGTGGGGGCCGGGTCACCACTTCTCCCCGCGCTGCCGGGTGCGAGATCTACAACAAGTGTCGCCGTTGGCGGGAGCCTCATCCTCTTGGCACTGGGGTCAGCCGACTCCATTTTCCTCGAGGGCGTCGCGTCGCGCTCACAGATTTGAGCAGAGTAACGAATGATGAGCCTAGTTGTAGTGCGAGCGAAGAAGAAGGGGAGCTGGGGGTTTTCTGTAGGAGTGAGGAAGAAGGGGAGCTGGGGTTTTCTATAGGAGTGAGGTGAGGAATTTGGGGGTACGAGTGGAGCGAGCTGACGTGAGGTGGGTGGGAGCGAGGAGGAAGAAGAGCACCCAGGTTTTTTTGTGGGGGAGGAGGGGCGGTGTGCTGGGTGTGGGTAGCGCCTTTTGAATTGATTTTACTATTTACTATTATGGATTGGCTGTTTTGTCTTGGGCCCAGAGAAACAATTACTACTAGTATAGTGGAGACACTCTAAAGCTATCTAGAAAAACAATTACTACTAGTACAGTGGAGACACTCTACCGCTTCTGGCTCCTCCTAGGTCATTGAAACGTCTCCCTCTACTGAATGCCATTATACTTTTGTTCATCGACATGCGGGCCATGCAGCGCGCGGGCCCAAATGCCATCCACCAAATTAGCACGCAGTATGCAGGCGGAGAGTCACCCCGGTCGTAGCGCGGCAGTAATGAGCCGTCGTATCACAAAACCCCACCTCCCCGCAGTCTAAGGTTGACGGACGAAGCAACCATCATTTCACTCCTCGCTGAATCCCCTTCTCCCTCACCGTCTTCAAGAAAGGCAACACTCGCATCATCCATCGTTCTTCTCTCCCAATGAAGGGAAGGTAAGCGGATCCGTGATGTTGGTATATTTTTGTTCAGAGAAAAAAAAAGAACTTTTGCAAAGCAGTAACCGATCCTCACTCTCTTTTTTGTTTCATTGTCATTGCGATTGTGTTTTCCTTTCAGTGGTCTCCTAGTATTCGTCAGTTTCATGATGGACCAAGGAGAACCAGGCAAAGATCTGCCGATATTGGAGCAGACGCGGGAGGCTGATCCCCACGAGACAGAGAGCTCCAAGAAGATGGAGGCAACCACCGAGCCGACCCCAGATACGCTCACGGCCACTACTGAGATGGTCAACGCCCTGTTTTACAGCCCCCGTGGCACTGTAGGAGCAGTTTCCCCCCTTCGAGGATGTGTCCCCCCCCCCCCGCTGAGCTGCCCAAGGTGATTTCCTTCTTTGCCGATCTCGATAGTGATTTTTCATCTAAGTATATGGTGATTTTTTTAGAAAAGGAAGTATGTGGTGATTAATAATGCATAATTTTATTAGCTTCGATGCCATGCTATACATAGTGGTTTAAATAACTTGTGGTTCTTATACTGAAAAGTAATTCAGAATTTGTTTATGTTTCAATTAGAGCCCTGATGCAGACAAGTATTGTGTGGTTGTGCATGTCACTCGCTATGAGGCGGACGACCTGAATATATGCACTAGGAAAACAGAGCTCTTAGGCTGTTGGATCCTGGAAGCCATTTGCGGTTATACCAATGAAGAGTTGTATTCCAGCCTCACTGTTGTCAGGCGTGTTGTCCAAGGTGTACTGAAGCACAAGAAGTTCAAAGCTACTCCTTCTTTTGTGAGGCATACTGTTCTTGTCAAGCTTACGCAGGAAGATGACGTGGCATGCCTCCACAAACAAGTTTATCAGTGGCAAGGCCACAAGGTTGTCTTCATGAAGGTTCACAGGATTGAGCTACTGCGGGACGTCCTCGATGATGTTCATGGCAAGGTCCGTCTTGTATCTAGCCCAAATTAGATCGAGGCATGAAATAGTTGCCCCAGCTAGTGTTTAATAGTAGTTTGGATTGTGTCCAATTATCCGAACCTTGCCTGTTATCAACCCCTCTGGGGCTAGTGCTCTGTTTGAATCCGTCTATGGGAACTGCTGCTACTTTTGTGTGCCCGTGAATCATGTGAGAACCATCGTAATTGTTGCCGAAACAGATGCGTCCTCACTAGTTTTTTCATGAATATGGCATGGTAAGACATAAGTTGTCACGGTTTATCATACGAGCAGTGTGTGTTTTGATGAAATAGAGCACTCGTTCGAGAACCGAGCGCCGACGTATATATAAGTACTTGTAAACACCGTTGGTGCTACCCCACTTGTAAGCAGTTGTGCAAAACCCGGCACATTGGCTCAGCTCGCTTCAACACCAGGCTATCGACCAGCTAACAATCAACAATCTGCTGTCTGACATATAAGCAACTACTATGTATCTTGTTACAATGGTTCATGCAGTTAATTGAGGCCACAATGTAATGAATTCCAAACGTTCACATGCTAGTCCAGCGCTCATGTGGAACACTCACGATTAAAATTGTCTTCCTAAAAATCTTGAAAACCATAAGTTAAGCAATTTTATACATCTCAATGATTCATAGAACATAACAAACATATAATAGTTCACAGCAAAAGACAAAGTTGTGAGAAGGTTTACAAATCAGGAAAAAACAAGCAAGGCTTCTCTGAGCAAAGGGCCTCCCGGCAGGCTTAAATTTCCTGGAGTTCACTCTGGTTTTTTCTTGTTGCCATCATCCAGGGTTAGGTTCTCTCATTCCAGAATAACCAATAATAATTGTGGTCTCAGCTGGAATGCTGAACTGAACCATGCAGTGTGCTGACCAGCTGAAATGCTTGTGCATTCCACTAAATTTAAGCACCGCTATTTGCAGAAATAAGCAGACCACAATGCCTCTTGTCCGCGCACCTGTCCAAAAAACTGCGTGCAGCCATGCCAGCTAGTCCTCGGTCCATGGATGAACTGGTAGAAAGTGCATTGCGGACCAGGATGCAGTTGTTTTCGCTCGTCCCTGCACTGCAATCAGGAAGTAAAACGTACGAATCAGCTTCTTTTAGGTTGCGTTGGTTATTCTACCTTAGTTACTACCAATGTAGGGGTACCTTGAAGACGGGAGGTTAGACGACGGCAACGAGGGATAGCCATCTCATTTTGTGCAGTTGTACTAAAACTGAGGTGTGTGCTTTTGATTGCGCGGACAGAAACGATACAGAGACATACATCCCGAAACGATATGGAGACAGACATCCCTGTTTGCGCAAATACGAAATACGGTTATTTAGACAGTGACACATATTACTACTTTCCCCCGTTTCCTCTTAGAACCAAGTCCTAGATTCATGCTACAGCTTTCCTACTTTCTTCCCTATTTGAACCAACGCTTTGAGTTCACTGTATGAACTAGCTTTACTTCTAATAATAGTAGAAGTCTAGGTGGCTTTGTAACAGCGGACGGAAGTAGAAAAGGATCCGCACGAAGGGGGAAGAGCTGGGGCAGTAGAGAAAGGCAGGTTTTGAAGGAATATATACCTGAGGGTCGTCGGCATGTGGCAAAGACAGCATCGGGAGGCCGCATCTTGGTCACAATACCGCAGGGAGGAAGAAGGGGTCGGAGGCGCTCCCGAGCCGGCGCTCTCTCGGAGAGAACGGCACGGCCGCCGATCGGGACGCGTGGGCAGCCGTTGGTCTCCTCCCTCGCCGCCGACGACAGTGTGAACGATGCACCTACACCCCCTGCCCTGGTCGAGGTTGTCCGGCCGGATTTGTAACCAGGCGTGAGCTGAGAGAGAGAGAGAGAGAGAGTGGCCACCTATGTCTTGCTTAGATCTGGAGAGCATGAGAGAGTGGACGAGAGGAACCCTAGTAAAGCAAGCGCTAAGGCCCTGCTTTTATATATAGTGGAGTGATTTTGTTGTACCGGCTTCAAAAAAATGCGCTCCTACGTGTACCCGCGAGTGGGTGTGAGAGAACTAGTGCGTGCGTGCAACGCTTCTCTTCGTGAGAGTACAATATATACTATGCCCAAAGAACGTTCGCCGCAAGAGTAATAATATAAGTGTGTGACATGTGAGCTAAAATAAAATGTGCGCGCCGTCTTTTGTTTTTTAGAAGTTCTGAGGGTAGGGTGTGAAGAGCACATATGTGCGTGATGTCTACCTGCAGATAGACGATGGGTGCGACGTGCGAGTCTGCGAGAGGACTCGGGAGAGTCGTGACTCGTGAGGCTGCGTGTGCGTGAGAGAGAGGGGGGCACGTATCAATGCAATGCATGTGTCCGTAAATCATTATCCGACAAATGTTCGCCACAAGCCTTTTCCGGACGAACGCCGTAAGAACCATTAGATCGGCATCCGATAGTGTCAGTTTTGCCATGTCATTTAACAGAACAACCACTCCTCCTACACACAAATCTTCCACGTGAGTGTTAGCAACTGCCGTATGCTCCCTCCATTCCGAAATGCAGTGCATATAGCTTTATTGAAAATTAGAACCTCACAAACTTTTACCGAGTTTTCGTGTACCAAATTGCACATGTAGAATATCCTGTATATATCATTTCATTCATCTTCGATAGGTAACTATAAAGATGGGTGAGGAGTATACAAAGAAAGACCATCGTATCAGCCGCAGCAATTTCAACCATCCTTTAGTGTCGAGGAATACCATAGGAACTCTATATGATATGATTTTTATAGGATTTTTTCCTTTAGAGCCAAATGGTTCATAGGAATAGATTCATATACTCTAAACATGATATCATTTCTATAGCTTTAGAGCCACTTGGTTCATATGAATGGATTCCTATACTCCCTTAATTTCAAAGGAAAATAAACATTAGCGTATATTCAATAGAAAAGTTCCTATGATATGAACCAAATTACATCCCTTTACTAATCCCCTCCTCATAGGAATTGAGATACATGTCATCTCTAGATTCAATAGAAAAGTTCCTATGATGTGAACCAAATGACATCTCTTTTCCAATCCCTACTCATAGGAATTGAGATGCTCCATGTCATCTCTTTCCCTACAACTTCCACGTATGCATCTTCTATTCCTAAATATATAGTACAACCCACTAGTAGCTTTTTTCCAAAACATGCAACTATGGCACAAGAACTATATAGTGTGCCAATAACTTTGAAAGATGGTCGCTGGATGAAGCTAACCCGACAGTGCAGAGATGGGTAAATCCGAGCACTATTGGCCGTTGGATATCATCAACATTCCACCAGATCTGCCACATGTACAATTTAGAAGACTCCATGGTTGAACTTAAGCATAATGCACAAACCTCAGAACACAAGCACTTCTCCTTTGTTCTAGAATCTTCTGTATCATAATAGATTATTTTTTTCTAAATGAATTGACATTATTTGTTTTCTACTTTATGATTTACAATGCACAACCCCATGAATCTTAACATTTTTATAAAACTAATTGATTTTGAATGAGATGAACTATAATAACTAAACGAACATCTACATCATGCATATATGACTCAAAGCTTTACATGCTATAGTGTGTATTTATTCATAATTTGGTTTCGAAATCTCATGCGTTCAATACATGTGTACCTTACTAGTTTTGAGTAGAGTAGCAAATTTCACGCGGCCCCGGGTATATCAAAATGCAGGGCCCATGCATCATTGCCTTTCGGTCGAACCTACGTCCACAATTTTTTGTACGTGCTATATCTCCACTGGTCCCCGAACCCAAAATGCTGCCTCGTTCCCGTAAAACCAAGCGGCCCACACATATTTAAGGCGTCGACTCGAACCTATTTACTACGACATGGCCCCACACGCCGTAGTACTCCTACAAACCCTACCGCCGCACTCATCATCGGTTTTCTTCAAGAGGACGAGGGAGAAGCCGATTTGTAGTGGAGGCGCTTTAAAAAAAGGATCTGTAGTGGAGACCCCTACCCTAGGGTGCCCTAGGTAGCTGCCGCACGCATCATTGTTTTCTCTTTTCTTTATGCTCTTGCGCGCTAGAGTGAAATGATGGTTGCTTCGCCCGTCCAGCTTAATGCGGGAAAGGTGGGGCTTTGTGATTTGACCCCTCATCGCTCATTTTCTACTACTGCGGCGCTACGACCGGGGTGCCTCAAATTCCAAGCGCTGCTCCGAACTGTAATTTGGTGCATCGCACGTGGAACAAGACGGTGGATGAGCCACATATCTTCCAAAGGGGTCCTGTTAAGTGTGTCGCCATTTCGTGTGCGGACTGACCCTGCTTGAGTTGCTACGCCCACACGACAGGAGCAGCCTACCACTTGGTTTTGCTCCTTGGTGAATCCCGACTATATTGATCTAAAAAGATACGTGCTGAACTACCCTCTTCGTCTCAGTTTTTATTTGTAGGCGTCTCGGTTTACAAGGCCTGCACGTAGTTCTAGGTCATCCATTTGACTAACTAAATATGAGTTACTATGTCACAAAAAGTATATCATTGGATTCTTATTGGTTGATATGTGAAGAAATAAGAAACAAGGTAGAAGTTAATGCACCGCGCCTTAGTATTGTGGGATTATTTGGTTTTCGTAAGATGACGTGCGTTTGGTTGCAAGGGTGGTCATGAATGGGTTGGGATCGTTCAGAAAATAGATATGTTTGGTTATAAAGCATATGAATGGTTCGAGTCAAAAAAAGAGAATATGCCTTGAAGATGCTGAACCATTCCACCCAACCAAATCGGTCGAATCAAATGGCCACACTTTGCTTGCATGACTATGTGAGCATCACTGGTGGTCCCGTCTTAAATAATTAGCTCATCTCTTATATTCAGCCAAACACATGAATTGAATGGTTCAATCCCAAAAAAATTGAATGGTCCCAATCCATTCATACGATACCTTCAACCAAACGCATCCGTCGGAGGGAGTAGTTGTATTTAAAAGTCGAGGGCGGGGCTTTTCCTGCGCGGTAGGAGGGGCAGTTCCGCCTAGTCGGTTCAACAGAGACGCGAGAAGACGAGGGAGTAGGCTGCTGCAAATGTAGGGTTGTGTGATTTGATAGCGAGTTACTGCTGGACAGGTGGGGCCCTGTGATTTGACTTGCCATTATCATTTTAACTGCGGCGTTACGACCGCCGTGAGTCTCCCGATTCCTGACCACCTCCATACAGGTGCCTCTCCCAATGCTCCACCATGTAGTAGTAGAGGCTGGCTCTTGCATGAGAGCCCACTTCTCCACTTTTTCCTTGCCTCTCTTTCCTCTACATATGCAAAAATGCCATGTAAAGCGCACTATTGTACTTACTTGCTCCTACAGGTGCTTAAGCTTGCCACATAGGCATAAAGTCTGATGTGGCAAGTTAATCAAGAGGAGAGAGACTAGTTTGGTGACCCAAGGAAGAAACGGTGCTAAGCACGTGTACCTAGGTGAAAAGACAATTTTGAGTCTATAGCTAATTAAATGAAGCAAACTTAGCAACACCATTTCATTGGAAGAGGTCACTCCTTGGCAAATTCAATAAATACTAGTACTAACTGTGTCCCATTATATAAGAACGTTTTTGACACTACACTAGCTAGTGTCAAAAACGTTCTTATATTATGGGACGGAGGGAGTACGAAGAAAGAGATAGAGAGGAGTAAAAAATACACTTATCGCCAACCTTATGGCCAACCTTGTTGTAGTATGAGTGACTAAGTGATGACTATGTATGACATGCCAACATCAGATAGCCTAACGCACCATGTTAAATCTCCAAGGGCGCGACCGCGCGAGCGACGCGACGGTCGTGGTAGGCGCGACCATGATACGGGCTGCTGGTAGCCCTTGGATCTGAGATCAAACGGTCGCATGCTAAGTTGCTGAAAATTTGCAGAATAACCCTCCAGGATAGGATATTCACCCATAGGTCTAGAATCACGCCATGCAACTGTTCGATCTCAGATCCAAGGGCTCTCGAAAGCCCGTATCATGGGAGAATGGAAAGCCACTACCCTGCCGTTCGCACACTGGCAGTTCGCTCCTACTCTTTCCCGCACGTCCTTTAATACTACGGCAGTTCGCTCCTAGTCGTCCCGTCCATTCACATTACGGCAGTTCCACTAATCCTAACCCGCCTCCCAAATCCATGGTGTCCCAAATCTCCCCGATCGGCGGTGAGTACAAGGTTAGAACCATCACCGGCGATGAGTTCGACGTCATCTACACCCGTACTTCGCGATGGTGAAAGGATGCCTTTCTCGCTTCAGACGCATGTTGAAAACTCACATGATGAGTGGGTGTTGGGCTAGATGTTGAGTACACCACGAGTCGTGGGGCGAGAGAAGGATCTAAAGGACGAAGAGAGGAAGAAGCCCGCCGTGATCTAGGTTTGCGTACATAATGTTTGCTTGGTCTACCACATATGCCATGCCGACGTTGAGTGCTAGGATTTTAAGAACTTCCTCGAGGACAAAACAGTCAAATTCGTTACTGTAGACTTTAAGAACGACAAAGAAGTCTTGCGTCGTATAGGCCTCGTTGTAGGCAACCCCTTTGACCTCCAGAAGAATCGGCTGGTGCCCTCTCGTCAGCCCTCAATGCTGACCTTGGCAGGAGCCATGGTTCATCCTTCGTACCGCAAATTGGAGAAACCTCATTACACGTTTCATCGTCATGCATGGCGGCGGAATGTACTAGATATAGACCACATCCAGTACGCTGCAATGGATGGCTACCTTTGTTTCAATATCTACAAGGGTTGGATGAAGACCAACAGCCAAGTTGGCGGTTCAAGCAAAGAAGTATCGGCCAAGAGGAAGAGGGACAAGGACGAAGTCGAGGACGTGGACGAGGACTCCGAGTAAGGTGGCAGTGTTGTTGCTCATGGCGGTTCTAAACTTCTAATGCAGTGTCTACCGGATTAGTTGCATAGTTTGATTTCAGGTGTGCTTAGTTTCATTTGAGGGGTGTGTTGTGCTGAGCCCCCAGCAGAACTATGTTATGTTTCTTCTCGTTACTTTAACTCTTCAGTATGTACATACTAGTACTAGTATTTCTTTAATAGAATTTAGCACCCCAATTAAGCACGTACTAGCTTTTTTAATAGTACTATATGCATAATTTGGCGACGAGTGCTCTCTATATGGCTAGCTCGACGAGGAGCGTCCCCCGTGCTGTTCTGCACTGTTATTTGGTGCTTGACACGTCGACCCGGTTGCTATATGTCCCACATGTCGGCGACAGGAAGTATAGAATTCATGAAAGGGAGCGTCGACGGAGGAGTACACTACAGAATTCATGAAAGGAAGCGACTTAGTTTTGGAAAAATCTATTTTTACGGAGTACGTACCCACTAGGGTTTATAGGGCTCATCTAAAAAACATTCGTTTTTCCGTTTGATAAGTCTCAATTCTAGTACTATACTAGTAGTAGTACCATTACATGTTGGATTTCGAGGTGCATTAGATCACCCGACGCAAGCAGTGTCAAGAGGAAACTAACCAATGCATGTAAGTTCATGGAAATTTAGTGGTCATTCATGCATTCGTTCTAATTAATGCCTCGGTAAACATAACTTATTGAGAAAAACGAGCGTACTGTGCAAACTATGAAATTAATTCGACCACTCACCGTCTACCTTGGTTGGAGAGATTTTTAAATTGAGCCATAAACTGGAAAGGAGGGAGTTGTAAATTTTGTCTCGATTACTATTTGTGGCCTTGTATAGATGCAAAATGTATTTTTTATAGTGGCCTTGTATAAGTAAATAGAGGGAGTACTAACCAAAGTACGTAGTAGGGACGAGGAGTAAATGGAGGGAGTAGTAAAATTTTCTCCTTGTCTTTGCGAGCCACCTGCCAGCGTGGGCGAGGGAGCGGGCGAAGGCGTCTGATGAGTACTCAGCTTCACCTCATCCCATGAGCCACCGCGCCTGGGGGGGGAGACGGCGACTAAGCAAGTTTCTTCTCGTTCTGCGAGTTGACGGGACACATCAAAAGTACTCCAGTGTATAGAGCCTTGCCTCTAAGGTAGGCCCCACATGGTTTGCATCTTTTTTTAATTTAACATAAGAGCGTGGTTAATAATATAGCCAACTGCTGGCTATATGATATTGCCATGTCACATATAGCCAAGCTTATAGACAACAAGTACAATAGCTAGATATAAATATGTACTATTTTGTTGATACATGGCCCACCCCACTCTCCCACAAAGTACCTAGGAGCACGTATAGAGCCTTGCCTCTAAGGTAGGCCCCACATGGTTTGCCTCTTTTTTTAATTTAACATAACGCGTCAAGTCGCAATTTGTTTGTTCACCCGTGGTAGACGATCCTCCCTCCACCAAGTGGACAACCAGTACACGTGTCAAATTACCACGTGGGCTGCCTTTTTCGTACAGAAATGAGCTCCACCGTGTACCCGCGCGGGTGTGGTTGGGAAAGAGACGGGAGTACGTGCGCCGTGCATGCACCTCTTCTCTCCGTGCACGTCTCCCACCTATGTGGGTGTGTGTGAGAGAGATAAAAACCTAGACATAATGCGCCGTCCATCCCCATGCCTCCACCCAGCCCGACCACCAGTCACCACAACGGCACCACGCCCCACTCCTCCTCACCTTATCTCTCATATTTCTCCCTCCATTTTTATATACAAGGGGCCACTATCAAAATTACAATTTGTAGATATACAAGGCCACTAACAGTAATCGATGCAATATTAATGGTGTTTGCCTCATGGTACTAGCAAAGGAGGACATTAATTATC
Source organism: Aegilops speltoides (assembly GCA_021437245.1). Lineage (NCBI taxonomy): Eukaryota > Viridiplantae > Streptophyta > Magnoliopsida > Poales > Poaceae > Aegilops > Aegilops speltoides. The sequence goes on from CM038142.1 coordinate 504,188,469, forward strand.
CCTTGCATGCATGCGGGAGTTTGTAAAAAAATGCATCTTGATGTTCGGTGCAATGCACGAGCATCTTGCTAGTCCATGAAAACAACACATGGCAAAATTCCATGGCGACCGAGGGATTTGAATCTGTTGGGAGGGGCTGTTTGGATCTTGCCCGGGGTAGCCAAAATATTGGCGACCCTTTTGTCCACCGGTGCCTTTGCCACCGATGAACGAGGAACGGCTCGGGTGCTCATGCTGTCATGCATCCTCCAGCGCGCACGTTGGAGACGAGCTCGCACGAGCTGTGTTTTTTTGTCCCACAACGCCGCCCGAGCTGCCCACAGATCGACCAGCGACCCGCAAATTACGCCATCCAACCGTAGCCGCACACATTATGACAGCAACTCAACCAACCGGACGAAATTCACGCAAACACGTAGACAAACTCATATTTCATATAAACAACAACGGAAATCATATAAAATACCGGATTTTCATGCAAACATGACGGATTTCATTACATGTAAATGAACTACGCGGTGCTAGTTCTGGACAGCACAAGTATATAATACCTGGCCTAAATGGTCGCCCGCCGATCGATTTGTGTTCCTCATGTCCGGCAACACGATGACCGGACTGCCGGGAGCCCCAGAGGTATATGCTTCAGTGCAAAGGACGGCTCGCTTCCCCACTGCCCAACTGATATCATTGGCTGGTGCCGAAGATGATGGTGGCCGGCACCAGTTCGAGTTCATCACCGGCCACTACTTCACCATGGCCGGCACCGGCTCGAGTTCATCCTAACATTGACCTCTTCTGTGGAGCCCATGCGGGGTCGACGAAGGTCTTCGGAACAAAAGGATCGGCAAGACACTTGCTGTCTACGTCGGCGTCGCCTCCACAGTGGCCTTCATGGGACCTAAGTGGTGGCGGCCTCCCGTGTTCTACTTCTCCTCGATGATGGCGGCGGACGCGGAGGCGCTGGCCACCAACTCGTCGCTCTCCATGCACCCGGCTTCTGTCGCTGCTTGCATCGCGCGGCCGCCGGCATGGGAGTCTCGGCCATAGAAACGGGAGACGCGGTACGAGGAAGCGGCGTGGACGGCAGCAACGATGCCCGTGTGCAGCTCCTCGTCGAGCTAGCCTGAGCGGCGAGTTGCTGAACCGCGCACCGGCTTGGGGCGGCAACTGGCTCCATCGGGCGAGGGGAGGGAGGTGGATCAGCGAGCTGCATAGCTCGTATCCGGCGGGCTACCTAGCCGGCTTGGATGCGGAATAACTACTCTTCGTAAGCCATTGTAAGAGTGGACAAAATGGTGGAGGAGATAGGGGAGCAGCGGAGGTGTGCGATTCTTGGCCGGCGTTTGGCCTCGTTTAAATAGGAGATTAAATAGACGGCGAACAGGAGGAGCTTGGACGGCGTTGCGTTTAACGCCGGCCCGATCATGAACGGACGTGTGTCCACAGTGGGTTTCTCGGCTTCCACACGGGCGGGTTTCATGGAGGCGTGTGAATGCGGCACAGAGGCGTGTTCAGCCGGGCGTGCTGCGAGTGGCGCCCTCGACTCTGACCTAGGACACCGTGCCATTCTTCCACTGATGTGTGGGCTCTTTGGGTGCATGGCCTACATGTCAGTGATCCAACACAGGCAGCGCACAGCAAAGGAATCTTTGGTGGGCCAGGGCGGTCAGAAGCGGGCATTTCATAAACCGCTGATTGTTCATTGAGTGTGACATCATCTTTTTCATGTAGTTAAGCGTGTGTCTTGCGTCGTGTGTTGTGTGCATGCAGGCGTGCGAGTGTTGCGTGCGTGCAAGGGTGCGTTTCAGTGTTGCATGCATGGGTGTGTACGTGCGTGTGTTCATGAGTGCATGTGTACGTGTCAGTGTTGCACGCCAGCATGCGTGCATGTGTACGTGTCAGTGTTGCACGCCTACATGCGTGCGTGTCTTGCGTGCGTGCATGTGTGCGTCGCGGGTGAGGCTACGTCGGTCGACCGACTTTTTCATCTCGGTCATTAGATTTTCCAGCCGTTGGATACAAAAGCAAGGGCCTCCGGTTTATCATCAAACTCCACCCCCCGAGCCGCCAGCCACCACCGTCCGAACCGCCCGCCCCGCGGCCGTCCCGCCCCGCGGCCGGCCCGCCCTCCCCGAAACCACTCCCCACCGCCGGTCCGCCGCCGCACCTTCGAGAGAGTGGGCCAGCATATAGGATCTTGAGATTTTATGAAGTCACCATAGGTGCCTCGTAGTCGAGTGGAACGTCTCCTCCCACTGAACGTACATCGCCGGAAAATACTGAAATTAACACAAGATAAATGTGAGCACCGGGACTTTAACCTTGGTGGGCTCGAGAAACCACTGTCCTCTAACCATCCAACCACATGTTGGTTAGCACGACAAAATGTATGTGGTGACCGTGATGAGCTTATTCTGAAGTCCAGTGACCATATTGTGCTTTCGCTTCAAATACAATGACCGTAAGTGTCGTCAACAAAATACGGAGCACACATCAGATTCAAAGTCTGTCAGTGTCATCAACAAAATATGGAGACGTATCGTGAGCTAGATACCGTTGTACTATTGTATATGCTTATTTTCTTAGTGGCCGGTTGCGTGTGTTGTGTGGTGGGCACATCATTTCTAGTTGTGGTGGGTCAACATGAAGACTCATGGGTCGGTTCCATCCTGCGCCACATATAGGTTGGACCGAGACATGTTATACGGAGACCCATGTGGAGGACTCGGCGTACAACACGAAGCTACCAGAGTCGCAGAGGACTCTATCCCCACTGGTGATAAGCCGACTATATATGATTTGTAACCCTAGGCCCTTAGTATGTTATACAAGCTTGGGGGCTAGTTCGTCGATAGTATACACACATGTACAATGCCTGGTATTCACGTGTACTTTGTACACACCCCTAACACTAATATACAGTACCAGGAGTAGGCTCTTTCTTCAACTGCAAGGGTCCGATCCGAACTAGGGTAAAACTTTGCCTCGTATTACCATCCAGCCTAACAGCCAGGGATATCCTACCGAATGATATGATAAAATCATATATGCCAACTACTATTAGAGAGGTGTGTCGGGGGGGGGAATGTGTGTGAGAGAGGCCTAAAGATAATGTGCGTGCGGGAGACACGTAGGCACATATATGTGCGTATAGAGGGCTAGTAGAGACCGTGCATGTGTATATATGCAGGTGAGAGAAATAGTGTTTTCCAACTGAGATTAGTGAAAAAAGTGGTACATAGTAGTCAGAAAGAGAGATAGAGAAACAGAGAGAGCATGTGCGTAAGACACCCCGACACCCTGAGAGAGATTGTGAGCAGGTGTGAAAGAGAAATGTCGATGCATATAAAGTGTGTGCACTTATGCGTTAGATAGAGAGATATCTACGTGTAAAAGGCAGTTCTACGCATTAAACTAAAATATAAATGGCATTATTATTTTTGGATGAGATCATGAATTTTGCAAAATTGCATATGGACGAAAATCGGTCTATCAGACACCCATACTCTATTGAATTCTAGCATGTGCATGTGTTTATTTCATATTATCGATCCCTAGAGGGAGAGCGGTTTGAAATACAGGCAATGGATGCTTTTGCAATTCATATATAAACATTAATTAGTGCACTCCATGTTGTTAGTGTGAAGCACTTTATACATTTGTCACTTGCATGGATACATTCCAAATTGCTAGCTACGAAATAAAATACATGCCGAATTCAACATAAAGGGGGTTTCGACGATTCGAATTCATAGGAAGTGCATTCGTCTATTTGAACCCGAGATAATGGCATTTGTAAATCAGATGTAAAAGGGGGCATCCATCTTTGTTGTGAGTTTGAACATGGTATATATATTCATACGCATATCTAACTTTTTTTGCAACCAAGGAGATTATACCTGGAACCATGGATGAACTGAGGTAAGTTGCATATTTTTTAATATATACTCGTGTACAATGTATATTAAAATGTACCCCCTCCATTCCAAAATAATCGTAGCTTTAGGATTTTCAAGAGTAAAGATTTCTAAAGTTTGACAAATCGTGAAAGTTCAATTCAAGAGAACCAAAAACGTTAATGCTTCTGCTCCCAAATATTGAACGAAGCGCCAAATAGGCCTCTGGTCACCCGAAACTGCGCGAGACTAATGTTTTGGTGGTAGGAAATTACTGTCCTGACTCTGGCCCGTGTAGCCTATCGGCCCGATGTCCAAAGGTCTAAACCGGGGTAGGTTTGTAACTTCACCAAGACGCCAGTCTCAACCGCCTCTGAGAAGCATTCATATGCCGTGGGCGCCTAAACACCCATGCGCTCGGCCGAAATCTATCCCGCCCACATTTGGGACACATGACATGACTGTCCTACCCCCAACCCGCAATATGTCCGAAATTTTAGATGGGGGCAAAGTTTGTAACTTTCCCCAAATTTCAAACAAGCGCGTCTCAAACTGAAACATTGTTCCCCCTTAGTTCCCCGCCTCCCTCCGTTTCCCCATTCATACTCCGTGGGCGCGAAAATGCCCTCTCCACCAGCCGCGAAACCCCAACCTCCTCCGTCCTCCACCCCATAGCGGCCAATCCACCGCCACCCTCCTCCATAACGCCAGAGCCGGTACCCCGACGTCGTCGTCAACGCAACCGCAACCGCAATGCCCTCAAGGACTTAGCAGCTGAAGCCGAGGCAGAGCTACCTCCACGACGCCGACGCCGACGTGCGCCGTACCAGAACCACTCCGACCACGCGGTCCTGCGCCTCACTGCTGCGGCTCCACTATCGCAACCGTCCACCGCACCGGAACTATTCCCGCTATGCCATCGTTCGCCGCCTCGTATCTGCTTCCCTGCCGCCGACAGACGGCCACCGCACCACACTCAACAACTTGGCCATGGGTTCGTCCAAGGTTGCACCGTCCTCCACAACTTCTGGTTTCCGGCGAACAACAAGATCGTCGGAAAAACAGAAGGAGGACACGGCATTGCCAGCAGAAAGAGGTACTCCTCTTCCCTTATTCGTGCAAATCTTACGTCTCCGCTCACACCGTATTCATCCCACGAAAGAAACTAGTTGAGCGCTTCTTACTGCATCTTCTTCGTGATACTAAATGCACAAGGTTTCCTCCCTTTTACTATTTCACCTTTGCTAGAGGTCAGTAGACCGCCTGGATTTTAATTCAGGGTCAGTCAAACCGCAATTAAAAGAAGCAGCACCCGCTTAGGCGCGCGGAGCACCTAGTCCGCCTGTTCCCCGGGGAAGCGGTGCATCGGTGTCTATCATAGGGGTGTGGGGCGTAGGAGCTGCTTGCGCCCGATCTGGAGGTCGGCGGGGCTTGAATGGATGGCCGGGGGGGGGGGGTGCCAAGCACGGTGGTGCGGTGAGGTCGAGGGAGGGCGAGCGGGGAGGAATCTTGGGCGGTGGTCGCCATGGCGTTCGAGGAAGATCATCAACAATGAGTGGCTGGAGGTAGATGAAGGCGATCTCCATATTCTTTGTACATCGAACGGTGCAGAAAAAATGGACTGACCTATTTGCTTTCAGTCGACTGTTATTTTCATAGAATCCTGTAGTAATTGAGTGTGCCATGCATGTTGTAGAGCTATCCTATGTCTCCCGTCATTTATTTCTCACCGACCTGCTATCTGCTACCTTTACACTGTACTAATTGTGCACACACTTCACCCATACTCACACTATTGTTTTTTATGCATGGGTATTTCAGACTCTGACGCAATGTTCATGAATGCAGAAAAGAAAAGACAGAAGTCGCTCCAGTGTAATTCGAAGATAAGCAGTAAGGGTTTCAACGCTCTATTGGGTGCAGTGTCAGCAGTTGGAGACAGTAAAAGTAGCTCTGCAGTTGATGATCTCAATTGCCACACACAATCATCCCAGGTGCTTGCTTTCTCTTCACGCTGTCAAATGTGGTTGCATGTTGCATATGGTGTCTAGCTTGTATTGCTTCCAATTTGGTTAAATTGCATCTGCTTACTTTACACATTATACCTTTGATAATGACATGCCTTCATGTTTTTGATACATACTACATATGTCTATTAACCATGTTCGTACATCAAAATAATGCTCTTTTGTATCCCTCGTCAATCACTTATGAGGAGACAGTCACCCGGGTGGGTTACTGTGAGACGCCCTACTCGTTTAAAGAGTGCAGTGTCATCCTCCCCACATGATTCTCAAGAAACATCAAGGCTAATGAAGATAGTCAACGTAGCTATCTAGTTGATCACCGCAATTCCCCCACACCACCATCGCAGGTGCTTGCTCTTACTTGGCAGTGTGATATGTGGTTGCATGTTGCATATGGTGTCTACCTTGTAATGCTTCTAATTAGGTTAAATTGCATCTGCTTAGTTAACACATTATACATGTGAATATGACATGCCTTCCTGTTTTTGGTACATACTACGTCTTTCTATTAACCATGTTCTTACATCAAACTACTTCTCTTGTGTATCCCTCATCAATGCTCCTAATTTGTTAAATTGCATCTCCTTAGCTTCACATTATACATGTGAATATGACACGCCTTCCTGTTTTTGGTACATACTACATCTGCCTATCACACCATGTTCTTACATCAAACTACTGTTCTTGTGTATCCTGCGTCTATCGCTTATGATGAGACAATCACGCGCGTGGGTTAATATGAGACGCAATACTCTTATAAAGAATGCAATTTCATCCTCTCCACATGATTCTCAAGAAACAGCAAGCCTAAATGAAGATATTGAACGTTGCTCTGTACCTGAAGACAGCACTTCCCCTACACCACCATCACAGGTGCTTGCTCCAACTTGGCAGTGTGATATGTGGTTGCATGTTGCATACGGTGTCTAGCTTGTAATGCTTCTAATTAGGGTAAATTGCATCTGCTTAGTTTACACACTATACCTGTGAATATGACATGCCTTCCTATTTTTGGTACACACTACATCTATGTGTTAACCTTGTTCTTACATGAAACTACCTCTCTTTTGTATCCTGCATCAATTACTTACGATGAGTCACCTTTATTCGTTGCATATTGCATATTATTTCTCGAAAATTCGTTTCTGAGCCCGGGCTCAGATGATCCCGAAATCCACCCCACAGCCTCGCATGGAGATTTGCGCCATCCAGTGTATTTTAGTGTTGTATTTCCCCTTTTTTAGTCTGCCGCTGGAGCGCAATGATTGCGACGGTGCGTTGCATTGGAGAGGCGGATCAGGCAACAGTTCGATGGCTCGGCATTGTTTACGAGCCAGCTGAGCGTGCTGCACGCAGACCGGACTCACAAATGCATCCCCATCCTCTAGTCCTCCACATCGAGGCGAACTCAAGAAAAAATCCCCATCGCCACCGCTAACCCTTTTCCTCCGGCGGCGGCTGCCATGTCCGATCGTCTTCCTCCTCTTTCTCTGTCTCGGAAGACTTTCTTCTCCCTTTCATCCCTTGTCCTTTTGCGGAGTAGAGCTTGAGACCAATTTCGCAAGGGCGGAAAACAGGCGATGGGAGGAGCAGGACATCAGCGTCTACATGCGCCCAAAGGCGATGTAAGTAGATCTGTATTATTCACTCACACGCAGTTTATTTACGATCACATCTTCCCACTTAAGATATCAGGTGGCATTTAGATCTGAAATTTTTCAGTTTTGTTGCTTGTCTTCGGCGCAGATCACTTCCAAGCACTAAGATATTTTTGCGTGCGCTCTCTATATGCATCTTTGAACACGGCGATGTCGCTTCTTGACCGAGACTGCCTAGCGAGAAGGATGGACCCTTCAGATTGTTCGTGCTCGCGCAGAAGCCGGCGGAGCGTAAACGCGATTGTTCGGGGTTCCTACCTCGCAAACCACGCATGGCAGATATCTCCGCTTGAACCAAGCCCAGATCGATCTAACGCGCAGACGGAGCCAGCTTTGGTCAACCAAATCATCGAGCTAGTCGCCGCTGCTTTAGGATTACAAGCGCTTCGTAGCCGCGGTGTTCGCTTCGGCTAGTACTAATATCATGCTTAATGTGCTTGTTACGCTGTTTCTTGTTGCTATTTAATTTGGTTTGGTCAATTAGTTGTTTAAAAATAAAATGTCAAGTTGTGAAATTTACGTAGGGTGGCACCTTCTACGCATGTTTCCCAAGTATTAGTACTTTTTAGGGATCCCAGTATTAGTACTAAAACTATAGTGTTATGTATTGGTCTATCGGATGTTAACGAAAAGGTTTGTGTCATGTAATTAAGCGGCGCTCGTTGAGAATGAACCAGAAAGGGGTGGGGCACGGTTTGCGGATGTGTGCACGTCGTCGCCGCACGCACGTTGGAGAAACGATTGAGCCGTTTGCCTCCGTTAACTCGATCCGCGGCTCGGCTGTATATCGATTATCGGTCCACGGACCAGAGTTCGATCTTGTGAAGCCGTCTCCTGTCTGATCTGGCCCCACAGAAGAACAACTGTTTCCTACCGTATTTCTCGGTACGTTCCTTTTCTAGCGCTTGTTGTCAGACGAGTCAGGCCGAATTGTTCGGATCCCGAACCTCGAATGGACGCCGCTGATTTCGGGATCAGCTGGGCACGGGCACAAAATCGCCTCGTCCATTATTTCTAGCATGTTGCCATGTATTGCTTCTAATTTGGTCAAATACATTTGTTAGGGCACCCTTTTAATTTGGCAGAGTGATATTGGTTTGATCTTTCATATGGTTTCTAGCTTGCATCGATTCTAACAAGTTCAAGCACCTTGTGCTTAGTTTACACTTTATACATCATACATGTCAATATGTCACGCCGTCCTATTTTTCATACATATTCCATCCTCCTATCATGCGGCTGCCTTACATGAAAGTAGTGTTCGTCAGTATCATGCATCAATAAGTTCTGAAGAGCAAATTTTATTCCTTTTTCTTGTGGGTTTAACTTGACAAGGCAAAATCGAGAAAGAGGAAGGAAAAGAGTAAGTAAGGCGATGATGGTGGTCCTCTGCAGCAACGTAAACGGAGCATCTGTACCGATTCTCCTTGTCTTGATAGTGCATTACATGGTCCAAGTCTCCGCTCCCTACTCCACCATCCAAGGTGCTTGCTCTAACTTGGCGATGTGATATCTAGTTGCATGTTGCATATGGTGTCTAGCTCGTATTGCTCCTAATTAGTGTAAGCGCATCTGCTTAGCTTACACATGATACATGTGAATATGACACGCTTTCTGTTTTTGGTACATACTATATCATCTATCACACCATGTTCTTACATGAAACTACTCTTCTTGTGTATCCTGCATCAGTCACTTATGATGGGACACCTTTAAGTTGGCAGTGTGATATTGGTTTGCGTCTTGAATATGATTTCTAGCATGTATTGCTTATAGTTTGATGAACGCCACCTATGACGAGACAATCTTAACTTGGCAGAGTGATATTGATTGCACCTTCCATATGGTGTCTTGCAGTGTTTCTAATTTGTTGAAGTGCCTTCTGCTTAGTTACCACATCATAGGTGTGAATATGTCAAGCCGTCCATTTTTTCGTACATATTCCATCCTTGTATCATGACTTTGCCTTTCATGAGAGTAGTGTTCGACAGTATCATGCATGAATGAGTTCTGAAGAGCGAATGATATTCCTTTTTCTTGTCGGTATGACCTCACAATGCAAAATCAATAAAGTTGAAGGAAATTGGCAAGGCATTGGATGATGGTGGTCCTTCCGAGCAACTGAAACAGAGGTTCTCTATAGATTCTACTCCGCCATCCTCCCAACAAGATTCGCAAGACAACGCAAGGCTACACAGTCAACGTAGCTGTGTAGATGATGAGCACATCTCCCCTACTCCACCATCACAGGTGATTGCTCTAACTTGGCACTATTATATGTGGTTCCATGTTGCGTATGATGTCTATCTTGTATTGCTTCTAACTTTGTTGAATTGCATCTGCTTACTTTACACATAATGCCTGTGACATGTGTTCCTGTTTCTACATCAGACTACTATTCTTGCATATCCCGCATCAGTCACTTGTGATAAGGCACCTTTAAGTCGCCACTGTGATATTGGTTGTGTCTTGCATATGATTTATAGCATATACTGCTTCTAATTTGTTGAAACGCGATCTGATTTGAACTTGGCGAGTGATATTGGTTGCATCTTTCATATGTTGTCTAGCTTGCGATGCTTCTAATTTGTTGAAATGCCTTACGCTTAGTTACCACATCATAGGTGTGAATATGTCACACCATCCTGCTTTTTCATACATATTCCATCCTCGCATCATGTGTTTGCCTTTCATCCGAGTAGTGTTCGTCGTTATCATGCATGAATGAGTTACAAGAGCGAATTTTATTCCTTTTTCTTATCGGTTTGACTTCACAATGCATAATCATTACAGCTGAAGGAAATTAGTCCGGCAGTGGATGGTGGTGGTCCTTCGGAGCAACTCAAACAGGGGGTCTCTACAGATTCTACTCCGCCATCCTCCCAACAAGATTCGCAAGACAACACAAGGCTGGACAATCAACATAGCTGTGTAGATGATGAGCACATCTCCCCTACGCCACCATCACAGGTGCTTGCTCTAACTTGACACTATTATATGTGGTTGCATGTTGCGTATGATGTCTAGCTTGTATTGCTTCTAACTTGAATTGCATCTGCTTACTTTACACATAATGCTTGTGAATATGACACGTGTTCCTGTTTCTAGAACATACATGTCTGCTGATGAGCACATCTCCCTACTCCACCATCACGGTGCTTGCTCTTACTTGGGCCATTATCGTGGTTGCGTTTTCCGTATGATGTCTAGTTTGTATTGCTTCTGATTATGTTGAATTGCATCTGCGTAGCTTACAACTTATACCTGCAACGATCACTTACCCATAAGACACATTTAACTTGGGACTGTGATGTAGGTTGCATCTTGCATTGTCTTCCAGCTTGTCTTGCTTCTAATTTCTTGAAATGGCACTTCTGACGAGACACTTTTTACGATAGAGTGATATTGGTTGCATGTTCATATGGTGCCTAGCTTTCATTTCTTCTAATTTTGTTGAAATGCCTTACGCCATTGTTTTTCATACATATTCCATCCTCCTATCGTACGTGTGAATATGAAACGCTGTATTTTTTTGTATATATTCCATCCTCCTGCGCTTGCCTTACATCAAAGTAGTGTTCGTGTGTATCATGCATCAACCAGTTATGCAGAGCTAATTTTATTCATCTTCTTGTGGTTTTGACTTCATAAGGCAATATCAGAAAATAGGAAGGAAAAGAGTAAGTTAGGGGATGTTGGTGGTACTCCGCACCGACGCAAACAGAGACTCTCTAGATTTTCCACTGCTACTGCTAATGAAGTTGAAGTCCCAAGTCTACATGATGAGTTCATCTCCCGCACTCCACCATCGCAGGTGCTTGCTCTAAGTTGATAGTGTGATAATTGGTTTCATGTTGCATATGTTGTCTAGCCTGTATTTCTTCTATTTTGATTAAATTGCACCTGCTGAGTTTATACGTTATACATGTGCATATGACATGGCTTTCCGTGTCTAGAATACACTGCATCTATCTATTATACCATGTTCTTACATCAAAGTACTGCTATTGTGTATCCTGCATCAGTAACTCATGATTGGATGCTTTTAACATGGCAGTTTGATAGTGGTTGCATCTTGCATTGATTTCTACGTTGTACTTCTTCTAATTTTTCGAATTGCCACTTATGACAAGACACTTTTAACTTGGCAGAGTAATATTGGTTGCATCTTTCATATGGTGTCTAGCTTGCATTACTTCTATTTTCTTGAAAATCATACCTTAGTTTGCACATCGTAGCTGTGAATATGTCATCTTGTCTGTTTTCTTACATATTCCATCCTCATATGGTTGTCTTACATCAAAGTATTGCTTGCGTATCATGCATCAATGAGTTACGAAGAGTGATTTTATTCTTTTGTGTTGTGGGTACAGCTTGACATGGCAAAGTCAAAAAAGAGCAAGGAAAATAATATAGTAGGGAGTGCTGTTACTCGTCGGGTGAAACGGAAAAGGCTCTTCCATGGAGATTCTGCTGGTACTTATAGTGCAGTAGAAGTTCCAAGTCCACCGGCTAAATCTACAAACACAGTATCACCTGCTCCACCAGCTTCAACATCCGCTTCAACTGTACCAGCATCTCAACCAATTACTCGTGCGTTTGCTCCAGAACTGGCACTACAAAAACACACTTCTGTGATGATACGTGTTTGTCACAGTAGGTCGAGTTTTTTGTCATGCATGTACATCCATGACAAATTTATGACAGAATCAAGATAGTCATATCTGTGCTGTCGTAGAAGTGTTCCATGACATTACCAAAATTATCATCACGGAAGTGTCCACTTCCATGACGATAAATCGCGCGTCACAGAAGTGCTTTCGTCAAGGGTGACCGACACGTGGCATCCACCGTAACGGAACGCCGTTAAGCTATCGGGTCGGATTATGGATCCGATAACCCGTTAACAGCAACGACCAATGCCGATTTTCCAGGTGTAAAATTCTCATTGGCTAACGGATCCACGTGTCAGCTCCGCGTTGGCACAGGCGTCACTCATCCAACGGTCGAGATGGGCCTATGATATGTTGACACGTGGACTGGCCCAAAATTGGCCCACAAAGTTAAAATGGGCCGGCCCAACCGAAGGCCCATAAGATTTACACTACAAGAAATATGTCAACTTATGACCTTCTGTCAGTGACCCTCGAAGAATTGGTCATAAATTTATGACCATTTCATACCAATTGGTCAAAAGCTGTCCGGGGGGCTCCAAACCCTAAACCATTGCGACCATTTTGGTCAGAAAGGTCGTAATTTCCTCACACGAAAAGGTCATAAAGCAAACAGCGCTAGTCCGCTGCCTTATTTCTAGTTGTTAACGACCAATATAGATGGTCATAGCTTTGTAAATTGTGGTGGGTTGCTATGACTAGGCGCCACCTCATCAGTTTTGCCTATGTGTCATGTCCATGTGGCGGTTTTGCCCTAGGTTGTGAAGCAACCTATATTTCTATCATTCCCAAAATTCCCAAAAAATCTCATAAATTCTTTGGGTCATATCTTCGTCAAATATGTAAAAACCTTCCTTGCCTAGTTCAAAAATAATTCAAAAATATTCATTTTCCTATTCATCAGAGTAACAGTTTGTGAAGGAAGTACCACTTTGGCATGTCCAAATAGTATCCATTTTCTCAGTGCTTTCCTATGCCCAAATAACCATCCTCCACCAAATGCCAGCTCAATCCATTCATTATTTTGAGCCGAGCTTCAACATTCGTATTTATGTCCAGTGTGGTGGTTTGCAAAGCAAGTACCACCTAGGCTCCTCCTTTTGAGCTGAAAATTTGTGAAAGCGGTCTTCTTAGTAACTGATTATCCTCGGCCAAACGCACGCCCATTAGCCATGTACATTTCCGTGCGCTAATCAAACACTTGGCTGCTAATTCATGTTTGAGCATCGATTGGTCTCCTCGTGAGAATCTTATGTTGTAATTTTCTTCCTAGCACCAACCTGGGAGTGCCCAACCCACTAGACATGCCTAGGCCGCCCGAGAACACATGGCAGCGCCATGGTCACGCTTGATGACCATCGGCGGGCATCTTGAGTTCTGGCAGCTCTAGAGTTGGGGCCCTCGGCCACCGCCCAAACCTCGACGTATCGCCACCAAACCATGTATTTATGATTAAATAGGTCCTTATGTAACTAGAAATGATTTTTTGAAAAAATAAATAGCAAACTATGAGGCAGCTGCAGTTCAAATTTGACCCGCTTCCAAGCGAATCGGCAGAAATTTGTCTTTTTCACGAGAGGTGGATCAAAAAATTTTACACCAGACCATTTTGTCAATTGTGCATTAAATATGCCCTAGTATTTTATAAAAATGATTTGGTCCAATTTTTCAACAATTATTTGGTAGTTCCTTCACAAAAAACCTCCTTTGGGCACTCGAAAAATGGAAAATGGTTTTTAGTCCACGAAAATGAAAACTTCCTTAGGCAACATTGTTTGCTATTACAATATGCACCCTTGTGCACAATATGAGATCATTTGAACAAACTATGCCATGAATGTGGCCATAAGATTGATCATTTGGCTTGAAAGCCATGAATCTTCACACTTGATAGCTCATTTCTGAGAACACTTTTTAAAATAATTACCGTATTACAAGTTTATTATTTTTCCTGGAAACTTGGTCACATATAATGACACAATGTGAAGGTTTTCCAATTTTTGATTTTTTGAATTTTTATGCCCGTTTCAAAATGCGGTCAAAGCGGCGGGCTTGACCGTTCCTAGCTAGTGGTTGAATCTTGGAATTTTTTCGTGTTTCTATGATTAAATAGATACTTATGTACCTAGAAATGATTTTGGAAAAATAAAGAGCAAACTATGAGGCAGCTACAGTTCAAATTTGACCCGTTTCCAAGCCGAATCGACGATAATTTGTCTTTTTCATCGAGGTGGATCAAAACTTTTTCACCCAACCATTTTGTCAATTGTGCATTATATATGGCCTAGTATTTTAGAAAAATGATTTGGTCAATTTTGCAACCATTATTTGGTAGTTCCTTCACAAAAAACCTCATTTGGGCACTCGAGAAAATGGAAAATGGTTTTTTGTCCAACGAAAATGAAAACTTCCTTAGGCAACATTGTTTGCTATTACAATATGCACCCTTGTGCACAATATGAGATCATTTGAACAAACTATGCCATGAATGTGGCCATAAGATTGATCATTTGGCTTGAAAGCCATGAATCTTCACACTTGATAGCTCATTTTTAGAACACTTTTAACAATAATTACCGTATTACAAGTTTATTATTTTTCCTGGAAACTTGGTCACATATAATGACACAATGCGAAGGTTTTCCAATTTTTTGATTTTTTTTGAATTTTTTATGCCCGTTTCAAAATGCGGTCAAAACGACGGGCTTGACCGTTCCTAGCTAGTGGTTGAATCTTGGAAAACTTTTGATGTTTCTCTGATTAAATAGATATTTTTGTACCTAGAAATAAATTTTGGAAAAAATAAATAGCAAACTATGAGGCAGCCACAGTTCAAATTTGCCCCACTTCCAGCTGAAACGGCGGAAATTTGTCTTTTTCAACAAAGGTGGATCAAAACTTTTAACACCTAACCATTTGGTCAATTATGCATTAAATATGGCCTAGTATTTTAGAAAAATGATTTGGTAAAATTTTACAAAAATATTTGATAGGTTCTTCACAAAAAACTTATTTTGGGCACTCGGAAAATGGACGAGAGGTGGACGAAAAACTTTTAAGAGGGAACCTTTGGTCAATTTGTACATAATACACGGTCAAATATTTTTGAAAATTGTTGCGGTCCAATTTTGTAAGTAATATTTGATAGGTTCTTCACATAGGCGAAAAGAAAAAAGAAAAATAAAAAGAAAAAACACATATACATAAATTTAATTTTCATTGGTGGAGATGTTTGTGCCATGGATTGATGACATGGCACACATCCATCCATCCATCCACCCACCCACCCGCAGCCCAAACCCTAACTCCCTCCTCCGTCCCTCTCCCTCTCCCCGATTCAGATCCAGTCGTCGCCGCCGCCACGGCTCTCATCGCTCTCCTCCTCCGCCTTGCCTCTCCCTTGCATGCTCCCCGTGCCGACCCCGCCCCACCCTAGCCATGGCAATGGATGACGTTGCCTTCGCCGCGGGCTCCTCCTCGTCCGCCATGGCCTCGACAAGCGCTTCGCGAGGCGCCACCGCTTGATCGAGCCGCCCGGGACGCCGCGGCGGCTACAACTCCGGCAGCGCCGCGCCAACACCCGCGTCCCACAGGGCTCCCGCTCCTCCGGCGAGGGCTCGACTCGGACGGCGCGGCCAGAGACCGCCCAGGCGGCGCCCAAAGTGAACAAACCCAAGGCCACGGTCGCCAAAGCCGCGCTCATCGACGCCGAGAGCCGCGTCGTGCACCTCGTCGACATCTAGGTACTACCCCTACCCCTCCTCCCTCCTCGAAATGCATTCCTAGAGGCCAGATCTCACGAGGCCCGGGCCGGATCATGGCTTTGTCTCCTTCCCAGGGATCGGATCTAGCCGGGGTTTAGTGCCGGATCTCGCCGGCCATGTCCAAATTCCCCTATACTGTTCTGTACCAACTAGTTTCGTACTTATGTAGGATCTTGCCGGTGTGATCCAGTCTGTCGTGTGTGCTTGCAGGGACGCTGTGGCTCACGGGGATCGCGGGATCCATCGCCTGCAACTGGTCCAGGCCCGGCATGAAGACCAGCGTCAAGCTCATCCACGCCAGGTTCGTTTCCTCCATCTGGTGGGAGCTGTTGTCAATTGTGCATTTCGTCTCTGTTGATTGTGTCCAGTCCCGAGTTGGACAATATACCTGGCCATGGTCGGAGCTGACTGATACTTGTTTTCTTGCTCCCATCCCCTGCTCCCTTGGCGTGGTGCCGATGATGGACCGGATGGACAACCACTACAGGATGCTAGCGGTGATATCGAGGCACACGGTTATACATAGAGATGGTGGTTCTTTGAGACCATTGTGCATCGAAAGATAAGTTGGCGAGTTTTTGGTCTTTCTTGGTCGGTGCCATTAAGCTTCATTGCTTTGGGATAACTGATTTCATTTAACCTGACTGATATTATGATTCGTGGGGATAGAAGTATTTGCATTGATTATACTAGTCAAGCTGCATCAAATATGGCAGTAGTAACCGTATTTCCATGAAGATGTACATTGTCAAGCCACATAAAAGCCAGCAATAAAAAGATTAGAAGTATTTACAATTTTCATGCACTCGTATTTGCTGCATCTTTCCATTGTATTACAGATTTTCAGCTTGACCCGCTGTTTTATTAAGTGAATGCCATGCAAACAACTAATTTTCTCTTGTTCATGTAGATGGAGTAGGAGTATGAGCAGCAGCAAATGAGCCTGATGGTGAAGAAGCACCTGATGACAAGAACTTGTTCAAGAGCTCTTTTGTCCTTCCAAAACAGGGCCTTGATGTCCCCCTTACAGAAAAATGTTCATACATTTTCTGCATGATGCGATGTGTGCATGTTGGATGGTCACATTCTAGTGTACTAGCTAGCTAGTAAGCTTGTTTTGCTACGGATGATTGAATGTCATCTCATTTTTACCTCATGTAGCTCACCGCCTAATTTGTAGGTAAAGATACTGTTCGCATATATTATCGGCATCATTTTTCATAAACAAAATATAAAATGTTGATTTAGGTCGAGAATGTGTATTATGTCCATGTTGTTGGCTAGATGGTTATGGCTCATCGAATATACACACACAGTGTATCATGTAACAATTGGCGAGTCACCGAATATATACACATTAAATCTATTGTTACTGTTTCATCATTGTCTGCATATGTTTCTAACTCCACTATTTACATTTTCTTTATCACCTTATCCAACATTGTAGATTCTGTATTGATGCATGCCAACTATGAATATGAAGCTTGCTGTGTGTAGGGTGACTAGTGATGTTCGGTGTTTATTGTGTGTGTTCTAAACATAAAGCTTCTGTGTGTAGGGTGACTAGTGATGTTCAGTGTTTATTGTGTGTGTTTTATACACACACACACACACACACACATGGTCCTTACGTTTCAATCTCCTCTGCTGCTTACTGACAGAGTACTACGCACGTATAGTAGTTGAGTAGTAGTGTGTAGGGACTCTTGAGGAAAGTTTACGTACTTAAACATTATGCTTAAAATAAATGTTGTAATTCCCTTGTAGTAGTATGTTTATGAATGGCTGCATGAAATGATTGTCCAGTACTTCAAATATTTGAATCGGGGTTAATGTAATCACTTGCTGCATCCTGTTTGATTAACCGGAGATGCTAATAGGAAAGCAAAGCAAATAGGAAAAGCATGTGCTGCTACTTTTGCTTATCCTCCTTTTACAAGTAAAGCGAAGCATCCTATTTTGATTTCTTCATTCATGATGCATAAAATTCTGGTATTGTGTTCATATAGCTAATCTGCTGGTGTTGTGCATAAAATTCCAGGATCTTTGCGTGTAAGTTCTGGCTGTAGTGCCTATCTTTAGTAAGATTAAATTGCTACTATTATTGATGAATGGTTGAGTTCTAAAACTTGAAGTAGCACCTACTTTACGGTCTGTAGTGTTTAAAAGCGATAATTATGATGCATTGGTTGTCCATATGGCCTTCTTTTTAATGCATATATATGATGTAGTTGATAGGCCTTGATCTCAACCTCTCAAGTTTATGTTCCCTGGTGTGTAGTTAACTTGTCATTTTTATTGTAGCGTGTAATGAATTTATTAGAATTTTCTCATATTTCCGTTATACGTTATGTAGCAAAAGGTCTATATTGCGAGGATGAATAATGTAGAAGTATAGAAACCATAAATTCAAGCTTCTGCTGTAGCATGCTCAATATATATTGTTATAGAATAGTGTTCTACAAAGGTTGAAACACCATGGTCTCGATAATTTGTAGGAAATAGAAAAACTATGGCGAAACTAATTAACTGTGGAAACTAACGACTAGTAGCTTCTCGGCTTCCAGTTTACAACTTCGAGGATATCAATCATTCATTCTCGTTCTTCTTTGGCAGCTACAAATCGCCTTTTACGGAATTTTCATGTTCTTTTTTGTGTGTATATGCCTTCCTCTTGATTTCGAGCTTGTGATTGAGGTCAATTGATGGTGGTGGTTGTGCGATCTGAGATGTTCGAGATGGCGGAGAAGGAGATGGAGTACCGGTCGAGCTTTTCAACGGTGAGTGATGAGCCTTCTAGCTGCTATACTACCACCAGTCCACCCACAGGTGGGGCTTGTGAGATCGATCGCTTGTTAGATCAGATCGCTGGTTGATGCAATGAATTGTAGTTATTGCAGGCAAATTTGGGGCTAAGGAAAGAAGACGAGGAGCAACTTCTCTCTAGTCTGGTCGTTGGAACTTCAGGACAAGGTACGTAGCATCCCCATCTCCCTCCCTCTCTTTCTCTGCTTACAAATGCCGCTAAATTAAGGAATATTTGATGCAAATCCTGGCTGTGTAAGGAATTCAAGAGGGATTTGTATGAACAAGTCCAGTTTTTTTAGTTAGTACCAAACAGAGAAGATGCGGTCTAGATTGGCCAATTTTGCTGCTACCACATGGATTTGTATCTATGCAACCATCTTCCTACTATTTGTGTTGTTTGGATTGCAAGAAATTCAGCTTTGGGTGACTGCACTTAGTTTAATTTCTTTGAATAATCAACCGTATTGTTTACGTATTGTTTTTTCTTTGTATTGTTTCTCACTCATGATTGATCTCTTGCCGGTGAAGGTTTTCAAATGTTGAAGGAGGAGGACAATAGGAACTTCGTGATGTCTTGTCATCTATTTTCTTTTCTTTTGTAGAATAGTTACATTTGGCACTTCTTGGTTGGATGTAAAGATGTGTACTGGTAGAATGAATGCATGTAACTATATTTTGGGCTCCTATAATATTTCATGTTGCTTTGAAAATGTATCGGAACTGGGCTAGGCCCAAGATAACTTGTAGTGTGATCTGTTGTAATGTCAATGGCATAATAAAAGAAGTTGGATTGGATCAATTATTTATTGAGCCGGGATATATTGAACAATTATTTTTGAGGGGAAAACTTGAGAGGCCCAGCAAAGAAATGGCCCAGAAAAAACAAGACCAAAAAAATCTGTCAAAAGGGATAGGCAAAGAAATTTAAAAGGCCGAATTACTGGGCCAGGCCCATGTAGCTAGTGAAAATTAACAGAAATAAATACATATTGAAAAGGCCGAATTGTTGGGCTCGGCCCATGTAGAAAATCGAATTGGACCGGGCTGAATCTTGTGCCACATCAGCTTGCCACGCTGGATGCCTACGTGGCCTGGGGGAGGTTGCTAGTGACCAAAACGCCACAGTAGGAATATTTTGGTAAGAAGCGTCTTTGACCATTCGGAAGAAAGGTCGCTATAGTCGGTTTATGACGCCACTTTTGACCTTACATTTTTGGTCACAAAAAGGTCATAAATGGAAATTTGTGACCTTTCAGTGACCAATAGTGGTGGTCATAAGTTGACATATTTCTTGTAGTGTTAGCGGACCATAATGGGCCGGCCCAGCTAAAGGCCCATCAAATTTAGCGGACCATAATGGGCCAGCCCAGCTAAAGGCCCACAAGATTTTGTGGACCACAATGGGCCGGCCCAGCTAAAGGCCCACAAGATTCTGCAGACCATAATGGGCCGACCCAGCTAAAGGCCCAACATTCTTTGTCAAATCAGCCCGTCAACGGCCTGGTCTAAACTTGTCATCAATACGGCCCATGGTTACTTCTGGCCCGTTAACAGTCTGCTAAGTAATTGGGCCGAATTACAGCCCTGTGTATTTCCGGCCTGTTAAAGGTCCGGCTTCATTCGGGCCCATTTACAGGCCATCAAAACTTTCGGCCCATAAACGACCGTGAAGGATTTGGGTCATATTTGGCCATGTCTGTCATTCGGCCTGTTAGAGGCCCACTATAGATTTGGCCCATTTTCGTCCTGTTGTCATTTTCGGCCTGTTAACGCCGGACGTAAACCATGGGCCATATGTGGCCCAACGTCATATCGGGCCCATTAACGGCCCATATAAAAATGACGATAATCTAGCCCGACCGAAGTTTCGGCCTGTTAAAGGCCCATGTATTAGGTCGGTGCATTTACGGCCCGTCCGAATTTCGGCCTGTCAAATATCCGCATCGTAAATGGGCCACCATTTCGGCTGCTAAGTCCGATGGGTCATTTGGCAATCAGGGCCCAATCTCACTTTCGGTCTATTAAAGGCCCATGTTTTTTATGGGCTCGACATATTTACACCTGTAAACGGCCTACTTTTACTGAGGGCCCAAATTATGTTTAAGCATGTTAAAGGCCCACTATGGGCACAGGCCTACCAAAAAAAAATTGAAAGCTTATGCTAATTTAAGCCCAGATATTTTTAGTGGGCTACATGCCAATTTCGGCCCGTAATCGTTTTAAGCCCAATTGGAATGGGCCCGATGAATGTTGGCATGTTGGGATCCTACGAAGCTTTCGTCCGAATACATTACTAACATAAACCTACACTATACAAAAATAGCGTCATAATTACTGCAGCCTGTGGCAGCATCATAAATGTTGTATCACAACAAAATAAATTCAATCATACAACAAAAGGCTGTTGGCATAAAGTTTCTGATCCTTCGAGATAAAAGCACCATCGGATGTATAGAAGGACAGATCATTTGACCTGAGTGCTAATGTTTCAGGCTGTAGAATCTGATGGAGCAGCATGATCTCCACCTTTTTTCCGCCATTGCTCTTCAACAACAAAGCGAATGTCTGATAGTCTGGTTTCAAAACCATTCATATCTTGACGGCATTTCTCAACCACTATTCTTGTTTCCGAAACAACGTCCATTAGGGATTGGACTTGTGTCTGGAGCACAGATATATCACTCTGTCTAGCAGGAAGATTTTGTTCAGTAGGCGATTTGGACGAGGTTACCTTGACAACCAACCAAGAATTATGCAGGAAGGTGCTTTTTGCACTGTTAGTGGAGAGATACTGACGCACTATAGCAAGAGGCGACATTGTGCCTGTAGTAGCCTCATCACCTTCAGGTGGTTGCGGCTGTTCAATCATTTTTCCATAGCTTCCTGAAAGTTTGAACTTGTAGATTAGTGTACCAGTGAGTTACTAATGAGACAAAAACAAACAAAGTAGGTTAAACGTTTATACATAACTTATTTTGGTGAACTCTTTGTAATACATTAGCATGTATTGTAGTGCCAACTACATAATAAAATCACTTTGGAACATATGTCCATGTAGCACGCGCCTCTTGTATTGTCTATTTCCTCACATTCGTTGACATCTAAGGATAAAGAGACATGGTTTAAAGTAGGATGAACATAGTATGACATCATTCATATCATGGGCAAACAGATATAAAACAAAGCAGGCTATTTTATCATTGTGTGCATGCGTGAACATAACAACTAGATTACAGATCGAGACCAAAAGAATATCCTTCATCTCTTTTAAACCATGTAAGGTGAAATGATACGTTAAGACAACTGTGTATAAAAGTGAACAGAGTAACTGACATTGGCTGCAAACCAAGTAGTTAAATGAACACATCACAAAACCAATCAGTTCAAGGCCGGAGGAGTAAGGACTTACAACAACGGCTTGAACTGGTGTGCTCATGCCCTTCATCTTGCTGGTGTGGCAATCCTTGAAGACTTGCACTACATTCGGTTCAGGTTCTTTTTGGTCCACATGGGCTTTTCGATGTATTTGGAACAAGTCAATATAGATACGATAATATGGCACAAAAAAAGAAGTAGCAGCTATTTACAAGAGCCTCGCAGTGTGCAATATAGCTACGAGATCCTGTTGTCTGTTGGAATTTCACTTTGGAACGATTGGTTTTGTTCTTCACACAGTTAGCCTAGAAGAAGATACACTTGTAAGGCACATACATAAATACAAGTTCAATATGTGGTCTGATCAAATACATATAGCCTACCTGATACTTTGGATCGGACCCGGTGTTTAACGAGGGTGTCCGGTCTTCATCGTAATATATTCCACTAGAGATGTTTGGGCGATTTCATTTTAGCCTTGCCTTCAAAGTGAGATTTTCTAAGGTGGTACCGATCTTGTCGCAGAAGCGGTGAAAAACATGAGTGCATGCTTGTTTAGTTGCATCATCTTTCGGATCAACTTGAACCTCATCTGTTGAAAAAAGATTGTGAGTCTTATTAGGAGGAAGCTAGAAAGTATGGGACGAGCAAGACAATATTACTAATTGCGATAAATAACATTACTTACAGATAAATGGTCAAGGAAGGTGTTAAAGCTGGGTATTATCTTTCTCATTCTGTCTTTGGATCCACATTGGGAGGATCTGGCATGACACCTAACGGCGGCGGCTGCCTCGATACTAACTTGGTGACTCAGTAGCATCACATGGCCTTTTTAAACCTGCCTAAAATGGATCTCCATTCTTCCTCCTTTAGATTTTGTTAATCATCAAGCATTATCCACGATGTACATTTCGCTTGCGCCATGGTGCTAGTTCAACAACGAATACGGAAAGTGTTAGTGTACATCAAACTATGAGAGTAGATATAAAGGAGCATGCAACTGCAACTTGACTCGGTCAGGTACCGTCTTGGTGTTGATGCTCATGAGGTTCATCTGATTTGCCAAGTCTGTTGTGTCAGCGATTGCTTGAAGTAGTGTTAGGTGTGAAGGCAGCTTGGGAACCGGCGATTCGAGCAAGCGAGCGAGTGGCTGGTTGAGATCTTTGATGCAGTTGAGGCGGATCTGCGGCTGGTGGAAGCAGTAATCTTGTGTTTGTAGATTTAGCCGGTGGACTTGGACCTTCTACTGCACTATAAGTACCAGCAGAATCTCGACGGTAGAGCCTTTTCTGTTTCACCCGACGAGTAACAGCACTCCCTACTATATTATTTTCCTTGCTCTTTTTTGACTTTGCCATGTCAAGCTGTACCCACAACACAAAAGAATAAAATCACTCTTCAGAACTCATTGATGCATGATACAGACAAGCAATACTTTGATGTAAGACAACCGTATGAGGATGGAATATGTAAGAAAACAGGACGGCATGACATATTCACAGCTACGATGTGCAAACTAAGCAGAAGGATTTTCAAGAAAATAGAAGTAATGCAAGCTAGACACCATATGAAAGATGCAACCAGTATTACTCTGCCAAGTTAAAAGTGTCTTGTCATAAGTGGCAATTCGAAAAATTAGAAGCAGTACAACGTAGAAATCAATGCAAGATGCAACCACTATCAAACTGCCATGTTAAAAGCGTTCAATCATGAGTTACTGATGCGGGATACACAACAACAGTACTTTGATGTAAGAACATGGTATGATAGATAGATGCAGTGTATTCTAGACACGGAACGCCATGTCATATGCACATGTATAACGTATAAACTCAGCAGGTGCAATTTAATCAAAATTGAAGAAATACAGGCTAGACAACATATGCAACATGAAAACAATTATCACACTGTCAACTTAGAGCAAGCACCTGCGATGGTGGATTGCGGGAGATGAACTCATCATGTAGACTTGGGACTTCAACTTCATTAGCAGTAGTAGTGGAAAATCTAGAGTCTCTGTTTGCGTCGGTGCGGAGTACCACCAACATCCCCTAACTTTGTAGCGACCAGACCTCAAACAGTCTGATCTCTATGCTCAGGTGTCATCCCTGGATCAGTAATGCTGACACCACACAGTACTTGGAGGATTTATAACAGAGTAGCAATCACACACCTATTACATCAAATGTCTCAAGAGAGAACTTATTAAAAATAAATATGGCTTAAGGCCATCTAAATACGATAACAGCGGAAGGCTTGGAAGATAAGCGAGTCCATCAACTCCAACGGCATCACTGAGTATAGAACCACGACCTAAGCACCTTACTCGTAAATGCGAAAAGTATGCAACATGAAGCGTTGCAGCCAGCAATTGACACATGGAATATCTTTGGCAATGTAACACACAGAGGAATAATAATGGAATAAGCTATACTACATGCATCTGTGGCTGGTGGAAAGCTCTATGGTTACAGTTTTGCGTAAAGCCAATTTTTCCCTACTGCAAAGGAATAAATTTATTTAACTATCATGGTGGTTGTTAAACATTGAGAATGGTTGACAGCATTCTCAATACCAATTAAAAGTACTCATTAGCAACCCAACAATATTAATTAAAGTAACTTGATGAGATTCACATGATATCCAAGTACTAGATACTCAAGATGTCCATAACCGGGGACACGGCTAACCATGATTAGTTTGTTACACTCTGCAGAGGTTTGCGCACTTTTCCCCACATGACTCGATTTCCTCCGTTTGGATTCTCGCACTACATGGTGTTTGAGAAACAGATAACCGAGACATAGTCTTTGAGAAGCGCTTGCACCTTACGAACGGGTAGACCGTACCAACCTACATCCCCTACATCAGCTAGTCTACCACTGTAAGAGTTCGCACAACTTAGTCAACTATGCTAGAGCCCATAGTAGCATGTGGCTGCACACGGAAGTTTCTAGCATGAATAATCTCATGATCCCTTTGAGCCTGGGTGGCGGTCAGAAGAAAAGCAGGCAAATCACGAAACCGGTACCTCAATCCACCGGATGTGTGTTTATGTTGCCACCTTAAATAAACCATTAATTAACAAACTCACATCTGTCATGGATACACTCACCCAATCCACGTCTACTAGCATAGCATGGCATAATAAGCAAACGTAGAAGTAACTCCCAAAGGTTTGAATAATAAAACAGGTAATAGGTACTACCTCATCTACTTCCCAACCCACATATTAATTAAATCCTAGTCATGCAATGTTTGAGGATTGATCTAATGCATAAAAACTGGCTAGTAGAAAAGGTATGATCAAAGTGTTACTTGCCTTGCTGATGATCCGCGAAACCTAGAGACTCGAAGTAACAGGCTGCGCACTACGGGTATTCTATCGCAGACAAACAAACAAGCATACAATAAGTACTCATATAATGCACAGGCAAAACTTGAATAAAAGATCTAACCAGAAAGTTCAACTTAAAAACTCCGGTTTGCAAAAAGAATCAAAATAAACGAAACAACGGAAATCAAACGGCGAAAGAAAACAGCTCCGTTTTACTAATCTGGATCTAAGTCAAATTTTATAGAAGAAAAAAACTTATTTAAGTTGGTTATTCGGAAAGAGGGTTTCGAGACGAATCTCCAGGTGCTTAAATCGCCTGATTCCGATAAACGAGCGAAAAGTTATACTAAAACAAAAATCGGATAAGAAATCGCGATCAGAAAAATCGCGGATTAAATCCGAGAAAAAGAAAAACGACGAACAGGTTAACGAACGAACGTTCGTTAACTAGATTTAATCTGACGAATACGTTCGTTAAAACGAACGAATGAGTGAACGCTCGCTATTTAACCGAACCGAAAAAAATAAACCGATCTAATAAAAAACGGAAACTAAAAAAAAGCGGCGAAAACCGACGGAAAACCGATCGGTTTTTCTAAAAAAACGGCGCGGATTACGAGGCAACCTCGGGCGGCGGGTTGGCGAGGCGGCTTGGCGAGGTCGGCGGCTCGGCGGCGGCGGCGGTGGCGGTGGCGCGGGCTTGAGGCTCGGCGGTGGCTGGCTAGGGTTTAGGCGGCGGGGTGAAATTTGGCGGCTCGGTGAAATTTGGCGGGGTGGGAAATTTGGCGGCTCGGCGCTTTATATAGGCTGCCCCCAGGCGGAGTCCCGCTCGGGTACGGCCCGTAGGTCGGTTGGTTTTTTTTAAAATAATTTCACGCATAAAATCAATCGAAAGAAATACTAAACGGACTCCAAAAAATCCCGAAATAAAATTTCCCCGGCTTCTAAAATCAAGCCGGACAAGATGAACATTTATTTGGGGCCTAAATGCAATTTTGAAAAACGCGCATTTTTCCTAAATCCAAATAAAAAGGCGAAAAACTCCAAAATAAAATCCTATTTGATTTTTTATTCAATCTTCATTATTTCTTTATTTTGGGAAAGTCATTTTATTCCCTCTCTGAAATTTTGGTAGTAGAAATAATTGAAGATAAAATAAATAAAATCAAATGATCCTATTTTCAAAATTTGAGAAAAACTCAATTATGAAAATAACGAAATTCCCAACTCTCTCCGTGGGTCCTTGAGTTGCGTAGAATTTCTAGGATCGAGCCAACAATGCAACAGAAATATGATATGCAATGATCATCTATGTATAACATTCCAAATTGAAAATTTGGGATGTTACAAACCTACCCCCTTAAGATGAATCTCGCCCTCAAGATTCGGGTTGGCTAGCAAATAGGTGAGGGTGGGCCTTGAGCAGATCTTCCT
The DNA here is from genome assembly GCA_021437245.1 of Aegilops speltoides. Classification (NCBI taxonomy): domain Eukaryota; kingdom Viridiplantae; phylum Streptophyta; class Magnoliopsida; order Poales; family Poaceae; genus Aegilops; species Aegilops speltoides. The sequence goes on from CM038142.1 coordinate 504,215,444, forward strand.
CTCGCTCCCAGGTGGCTTCTTCATCGGTGTGGTGGCTCCACTGAACTTTGCAAAACTTGATGACCTTACTGCGGGTGACTCGGCTGGCATACTCCAGAATCTTAACTGGTTTCTCTTCATAGGTCAGATCGTTGTTCACCTGAATCGCTTCTAGTGGCACATTATCTCTTAGTGGTATATCCGCCATCTCTGCGTGACACTTCTTCATTTGTGAAACATGGAACACATCGTGAACACCTGACAATCCCTCGGGTAATTCCAACTTGTACGCAACTTCTCCCATGCGCTCCAAAACTTTGTATGGCCCCACAAAACGTGGCGCTAGCTTTCCTTTAACTCCAAAACGCTCAACTCCTCGAAGCGGAGATACTCGAAGATAAACTCTGTCTCCGACTTCATATTCTGCCTCTTTGCGTTTTGAATCAGCATAGCTCTTCTGCCTTGACTGGGCTACCTTGAGCATATCGCGAATCAACTTTACTTTCCGGTCAGACTCCTTAATCAAATCCGGTCCAAACAACTAGCGGTCTCCAACCTCATCCCACAACAGCGGGGTCCTGCACCTCCTTCCGTACAAGGCTTCGAAAGGGGCCATCTTCAAACTAGTTTGGTAGCTGTTGTTATAAGAAAACTCTGCATATGGCAAGTTATCATCCCAACTTGATCCATAATCCAAGACACATGCTATCAACATATCCTCCAAAATCTGGTTGACTCTCTCGGTTTGTCCATCTATCTGTGGATGAAAAGTTGTACTAAATTCTAGTCTGGTTCCCAAAGTTTCGTGCAACTGTTTCCAGAACTTTGAGGAGAATTGGGTTCCTCTATCCGATACGATACTCCTCGGAACTCCATGCAAACATACAATCCTTGTCATGTATATCTTAGCCAATTTGGCACTGCTGTAGGTAACCTTTACTGGAATGAAATGAGCTACCTTCGTCAAATGATCGACTACAACCCAAATCGAGTCATAGCCTGAACGGGTCCTAGGAAATCCCGTGATGAAATCCATACCTAGTTTATCCCACTTCCATTCGGGTATTGGAAATGGCTGTAACAATCCTGCTGGCTTCTGATGTTCTGCCTTCACTCTTTGACATACATCACAAACTGCTACATAGTCTGCAATATCCTTCTTCATTCTGGTCCACCAGAAGGTTTCCTTCAAATCCAAATACATCTTGGTATTTCCGGGGTGGATCGAATACGTTGAATCATGTGCCTCTTGCAAAATCAACTTCCTGATCTCCGGATCACTTGGCACGTAAACGCGGTCCTCAAACCATAAGGTATCGTGCTCATCCTCACGAAATCCCTTAGCTTTTCCCTTGCTCATCTTCTCCTTAATAGAAGCAACTTCCTTATCTGTCTTTTGAGCTTCTGTGATTTTATCCATCAAACTAGACTGAATCTCCAATCCTATTACATAGCCTCTCGGAACTATTTCCAAACATAGCTCCCGGAATTTCTCTGCTAATTCTTTTGGTAAACCTCCGGTCATTAGGGTGTTGACATGGCTCTTGAGGCTCAACGCGTCTGCTACAACGTTAGCCTTTCCGGGGTGATAATGCAATCTCATATTGTAATCTTTAATAAGCTCCAACCATCTCCTCTGCCTGAGATTTAACTCCTTCTGCGTGAAGAGGTACTTCAAACTCTTGTGATCCGTGTACACCTCACAGTGGTTCCCAATAAGAAAAAGTCTCCAAGTTTTCAGTGCGTGCACTACGGCTGCTAACTCCAAATCATGAGTAGCATAATTTAACTCATGAGGCTTAAGCTGTCGCGAAGCATATGAAACAACTCTTCCCCCTTGCATAAGCACTGCTCCAAGTCCTCGACATGAAGCATCGCAATAAACTTCGTAATCTTTGCTTTGATCTGGCAGAATTAACACTGGTGAGGTAACCAAACGCTTCTTCAACTCTTGGAAACTAGCCTCACACTCCTCTGTCCATATGAGCTTGGTATCCTTCTTCAAAAATTCAGTCATTGGCTTCGCAATCTTCGAGAAATTCTCAATGAATCTTCGGTAGTATCCTGCGAGTCCAAGGAAACTCCGGATCTCTCCAACTGTTGTTGGTGCTTCCCTGTTTGTCACAGTGGCAACTTTAGTGGGGTCTACTGCTATACCTTCTCCGGATATAATATGTCCGAGAAATCCAACTTCCTTCATGCAAAACTCACATTTACTAAACTTGGCATATAACTGATGTTCTCTGAGCTTCTCCAGTACCAAACACAAGTGCTCCTTTTGTTGTTCTTCATCCTTTGAGTAGACCAAAATATCGTCAATGAATACCACGACGAACTTATCCAAAAACTCCATAAACACCTTGTTCATCATGTTCATAAAATAGGCTAGGGCGTTAGTTAGGCCAAATGACATAACGGTATACTCATACAGCCCGTACCTGGTGGTAAAAGCCGTCTTAGGTATATCCTGCTCCCGAATGTTCAACTGATGGTATCCTGATGGCAAATCGATCTTGGAAAATACCTTAGCTCCTTGCAATTGGTCAAACAAGTCGTTGATCATCGGCAACGGGTACTTGTTCTTAATGGTCACTTTATTTAATCCACGATAATCAACAACCATTCTTAATGATCCATCCTTCTTCTCCACTAGAAGTACTGGCGATCCCCAAGGCGAAGAACTTGGGCCAATAAAACCCTTGTCCAGTAACTCCATAATCTGCTTCTTAATCTCCTCCAAATCTTGGGATGGCATCCTATACGGTCTCTTAGATATCGGCCTAGTGCCTGACAGTAGTTCAATCAGAAACTCAATGTCTCTGTCCGGCGGCATGCCTGGCAACTCTTCCGGAAACATGTCTGGATAATCCCTTACCACTGGTACCTCCTCCTGCACAACTCATGATAAGGAATTTACATGTGCCCTCCTTGGCTCATGCCTTGATACATACTTGATTCTCCTTCCTTCAGGGGTGGTAAGCAAAATCGACTTACTGGCGCAATCTATATTCCCTCCGTACTTTGATAACCAATCCATGCCTAATATCACATCCAATCCTTGCGATTCTAGAACTATTAGGTCTGAGGGAAATACATAGTGTCCAATCCTTAATGGCAGTCGATCACACCATATACTAGCCATATACTCTGCTCCGGGTGAGGTTACTAGCATGGGTGACCTAAGGGCTTGGGTTGGTAATTTATATTTATCCACAAATCCCCTTGATATGTATGAATGTGATGCACCAGTATCAAAAACAACAACTGCAGTAAATGTCTTAACCAAAAACTTCCCTATCACTGCGTCTGGCTGAGCTTCAACCTCCTCCATGGCAACGTGGTTCACCTATCCCCTGTTGAAAGGGTTCGGCTTCTTTCCTGAGCTTCCATTGCCATTACCATTTTGGGCTTCTGGACATTCATTTGCATAATGCCCAGTCTTACGACACTTAAAACAAGTGATATGGCTCAGGTCTACCTTGGATGCTGTTGACAGGTTGGTGCGGTTTTGTCCATTGCTTCCTCCATTCCTGTTTCCATTCTTCGTGCCATTATGATTGTGCGAGCTGCCTCCTCCATGAGTATGCTGAAATTGTCCTCCTACTTAGCTGCATCCGTAGCAACGTCATCTGGGGCATAACGTGCTAGCTTACTGAAGTCATCCACATACTGACCAACAGTCCGTCCTCCTTGGCGTAAGTTGCGAAACTCACACTTCTTCATGGCCATAGCTCCTACTGAAACATGGGAAGTACGGAAAGTTTGCTAAAACTGATCCCATGTGACAGTATCTGTAGGGTAAGTGGCTGTAAAATTCTCCCACCATGCTGTTGCGGGTCCGTCGAGCTGATGTGCGGCAAACTTCACCTTTTCCCCATCTGTACATCCTGCAGTGATCAACTCCCTCCCTATCTTACGGAGCCAATCATCTGCTACTATCGGCTCGGTGCTACTAGAAAACACCGGCGGATTCAGCCTTAAGAAACGAGTCAAATGGTCAATAGGTGGTGGTGGTGGGTTGTTGTTGTTGTTGCCTTGGTTCTGTACCAATGTTTGAATCAAGGCATTCTGCTGCTGAATCGACTGAGTGATCTCCGGCGGGAAAACAAATTCGGGGTCGCGTCTCGGAGGCATCTAAGGGTTTATAGAAGAGACGAGAGTTAAGAATAGAATGAGGTCTAGTGAGATAACACTACCCATATGCACATGAGACAAAAGCACACAATATCACTCCAATTAATTCAAACAAGGGCATACATCGGTCTAGCTATCGTTACAAAAGTGCTTGGACTAAAACTAATTTTAAATGGGGAAAATTCTACTACTATTATGGTGGTCAACTAGAAAAACTGCTCCGATGAAGACTCCATAATATCTGCTCCAGCTTCATCAACATAGTCATCATCACTATCGTCGGGATCCGATTCGGTGTCGTCGATGATGATATAATTATCCGGACAAGTGGGTTCGTCATCTTCTCCTCTGGGTGTTGAACCTCCCATGAATACTCCAATCTTCTCCTTAAGGTCGCTGTTCTGTCTTACTAGAGCGACGATCTCTTCCATATAGTCTTTACATGTAGCCTTGAGTTCCTCTTCTAGCTCCTTGATCTTGGTCATAGTCTTCTGCAGATCCTCCATGTCTAAGCACATCTGATTCTCCTGGCGTCGGATGTGTTGGTTTAATTCTTGGATATAAGCTGCGATTGATCTGTCCTTCCTGGTGTTGATCATCTCTCAATGCTCATCTCGACGCCCACAAATCTGGTAGATAGTGTTCTTGAGATCGTTGTGGTAAACTTCTCCAATTCGACCCATGGCGATGTGGGCTGCCATGCTCTTTCCTAGGCTCCATGTTGGTGCATCAAAGGAAAACTCTATGGGCTCCGTGACTGGTGCAAATGTCCTCCCTGGAATGTGGACTTGAATCATCCAGCGCTCCTCTTCGGGTAAAGTGGCGTTGTAGGTTCCAGTGAAGCTTGGTACTCCTATGTTCAGGTATGTAGTGACTTCCTTCAAGTGATATCCAAAAGGTGAGTCTACATCCGGTTGTGTGAACTTGTTCCTTGCATCCGCAATCCTAAAGAATAGAAAAGATGAGGAGTCAGAAATGAGAAGAAAGAGTAGTGATCTAGGGCTTTAGCTTAGTGGCCGTGTCCTACAGTCAGCGTGTGCTTTGATACCATCTTTGTAGCGACCAGACCTCAAACAGTCTGATCTTTGTGCTCAGGTGTCATCCCTGGATCAGTAATGCTGACACCACACAGTACTTGGAGGATTTATAACAGAGTAGCAATCACACACTTATTACATCGAATTTCTCAAGAGAGAACTTATTAAAATAAATATGGCTTAAGGCCATCTAAATACGATAACAGCGGAAGGCTTGGAAGATAAGCGAGTCCATCAACTCCAACGGTATCACTGAGTATAAAACCACGACCTAAGCACCTTACTCGTCGTCTGAAAAGTCTGCAACATGAAACGCTGCAGCCCAAAAATGGGTCAGCACATGGAATATGCTGGCAATGTAACACATAGAGGAATAATAATGGAATAAGCTATACTACATGCATCTGTGGCTGGTGGAAAGCTCTATGGTTACAGTTTTGCGTAAAGCCAATTTTTCCCTACTGCAAAGGAATAAATTTATTTAACTATCATGGTGGTTGTTAAACATTGAGAATGGTTGACAGCATTCTCAATCCCAATTAAAAGTACTCATTAGCAACCCAACAATATTAATTAAAGTAACATGATGAGATTCACATGATATCCAAGTACTAGATACTCCAGATGTCCATAACCGGGGACACGGCTAACCATGATTAGTTTGTTACACTCTGCAGAGGTTTGCGCACTTTTCCCCACATGACTCGATCTCCTCTGTTTGGATTCTCGCACTACATGGTGTTTGAGAAACAGATGACTGAGACATAGTCTTTCAGAAGCGCTTGCACCTTATGAACTGGTAGACCGTACCAACCTACATCCCCTACATCAGCTAGTCTACCACTGTAAGAGTTCGCACAACTTAGTCAACTATGCTAGAGCCCATAGTAGCATGTGGCTGCATACGGAAGTTTCTAGCATAAATAATCTCATGATCCCTTTGAGCCTGGGTGGCGGTCCGAAGAAAAACAGGCAAATCCTGGAAACCAGGTACCTCAATCCACCCAGATGTGTGTTTATGTTGCCACCTTAAATAAACCATTAATTAACAAACTCACATCTGTCATGGATAAACTCACCCAATCCACGTCTACTAGTATAGCATGGCATAATCAGCAAACGTAGAAGTAACTCCCAAAGGTTTGAATAATAAAACAGGTAATAGGTACTACCTCATCTACTTTCCAACCCACATATTAATTAGATCCTGCAATGCTTGAGGATTGATCTAGTGCATAAAAGCTGGGTAGTAGAAAAGGTATGATCAAAGTGTTACTTGCCTTGCTGATCATCCGCGAAACCTAGAGACTCGAAGTAACAGGCGGCACACTCTGGGTATTTTGTCACAGACAAACAAACAAGCATACAATAAGTACTCATCTAATGCACAGGAAAAACTCGAATAAAAGATCTAACCAGAAAGTTCAACTTAAGAACTCTGGTTTGCAAAAAGAATCAAAACAAACGAAACAACGGAAATCAAACGGCGAAAGAAAACAACTCCGTTTTACTAATCTGGATCTAAGTCAAATTTTACAGAATAAAAAAACTTGTTTAAGTTCGTTATTCGGAAAGAGGGTTTCGACACGAAACTCCGGGCGCTTGAATCGCCTGATTCCGATAAACGAGCGAAAAGTTATACTAAAATGAAAATTGGATCAGAAATCGCGATCAGAAAAATCGCGGATTAAATCCGAGAAAAAGAATAACGACGAACAGGTTAACGAACGAACGTTCGTTAACTAGATTTAATCGGCGAATCGTTCGTTAAAGCGAGCGAGCAATAACGCTTCGCTATTTAACGAACCGGAAAAAAATAAACCGATCTACTAAAAAACGGAAACTAAAAAAACCGGCGAAAACCGACAGAAAACCGATCGGGTTTTCTAAAAAACGGCACGGATTACGAGGCAACCTCGAGCGGCGGGTCGGCGAGGCAGCCGCGGCGGTGGCTCGGCGAGGTCGGCGGCGGCGGATGGCGGCGGCGGCGGCGGCTCGGGCGGTAGTGGCTAGGATTTAGGCGGCGGGGTGGATTTTGGTAATTTGGGTGGGCTGGCGGGGTGGGCTGGTGGCTCGGGGCGACGCTTTATATAGGCTGCCCCCGGGTGGAGTCCCGCTCGGGTACGGCCCGCAGGTCGGTTCGTTTTTTTTGAATAATTTCGCGCAGAAAATCAATCGAAAGAAATACTAAACGGACTCCAAAAAATCCCAAAATAAATTTTACCCCGGCTTCTAAAATCAAGCCGGACTAGATGAACATTTATTTGGGGCCTAAATGCAATTTTGAAAAACGCGCATTTTTCCTAAATCCAAATAAAAAGGCGAAAAACTCCGAAATAAAATCCTATTTGATTTTTTTTTATTAAATCTTCATTATTTCTTTATTTTGGGAAAGTCATTTTATTCCCTCTCTGAAATTTTGATAATATAAATAATTGAAGATAAAATAAATAAAATCAAATGATCCTATTTTCAAAATTTGAGAAAAACTCAATAATGAAAATAACAAAATTCCCAACGTTCTTCGTGGGTCCTTGAGTTGCGTAAAATTTCTAGGATCGAGCCAACAATGCAACAAAAATATGATATGCAATGATGATCTATGTGTAACATTCCAAATTGAAAATTTGGGATGTTACAAACTTACTCTTTTCCTTCCTATTTTCTGATATTGCCTTATGAAGTCAAAACCACAAGAAGATGAATAAAATTAGCTCTGCATAACTGGTTGATGCATGATACAGATGGACACTACTTTGATGTAAGGCAAGCGCAGGAGGATGGAATATATACAAGAAAAGACAGCGTTTCATATTCACACGTACGATAGGAGGATGGAATATGTATGAAAAACAGTAAGCGGAAGGCATTTCAACAAAATTAGAAGAAATAAATCTAGGCACCATATGAACATGCAACCAATATCACTCTATCAGGTAAAAAGTGTCTCGTCGTAAGTGCCATTTCTAGAAATTAGAAGCAGTACAAGCTAGAAGACAATGCAAGATGCAACCTACATCACAGTCCCAAGTTAAATGTGTCTTATGGGTAAGTGATCGTTAAAGGTATAAGTTGTAAGCTACACAGATGCAATTCAACATGATCAGAAGCAATACAAACTAGACATCATACGAAAAACGCAACCACATATAACAGTTCCAAGTAAGAGCAAGCACCTGTGATGGTGGAGTAGGGGAGATGTGCTCATCGTGTACACGTATGTTCTAGAAACAGGAACACGTGTCATATTCACAGGCATTATGTGTAAAGTAAGCAGATGCAATTCAAGTTAGAAGCAATACAAGCTAAACATCATACGCAACATGCAACCGCATATAATAGTGTCAAGTTAGAGCAAGCACCTGTGATGGTGGAGTAGGGGAGATGTGCTCATCATCTACATAGCTACGTTGACTGTCTAGCCTTGTGTTGTCTTCCGAATCTTGTTGGAAGGATGGCGGAGTAGAATCTGTAGAGACCCCCTGTTTGAGTTGCTCCGAAGGACCACCATTATCCACTGCCGGACTAATTTCCTTCAGCTGTAATGATTTTGCATTGTGAAGTCAAACCGATAAGAAAAAGGAATAAAATTCGCTCTTCAGAACTCATTCATGCATGATACTGATGAACACTACTCGGATGAAAGGCAAACACATGATGTGAGGATGGAATATGTATGAAAAACGGGATGGTGTGACATATTCACACCTATGATTCGGTAACTAAGCAGAAGGCATTTCAACAAATTAGAAGCACTGTAAGCTAGACACCATATGAAAGATGCAACCAATATCACTCTGCCAAGTTCAAACTGTATGGCGTTTCAACAAATTAGAAGCAGTATATGCTAGAAATCATATGCAAGACTCAACCAATATCATAGTGGCAACTTAAAGGTGCCTTATCATAAGTGACTGATGCGGGATATGCAAGTATAGTAGCTTTATTGATTTTGCATTGTGAGGTCATACCGACAAGAAAAAGGAATATCATTCGCTCTTCAGAACTCATTCATGCATGACACTGACGAACACTACTCTGATGAAAGGCAAAGTCATGATATGAGGATGGAATATGTACGAAAAAAATGGACGGCTTGACATATTCACACCTATGATGTGGTAACTAAGCAGAAGGCATTTCAACAAATTAGAAGCACTGTAAGCTAGACACCATATGAAAGATGCAACCAATATCACTCGCCAAGTTCAAAGCGTATGGCGTTTCAACAAATTAGAAGCGTTATATGCTAGAAATCATATGCAAGACTCAACCAATATCATAGTGGCAACTTAAAGGTGCCTTATCATAAGTGATTGATGCGGGATATGCAAGTATAGTAGCTTTATTGATTTTGCATTGTGAGGTCATACCGACAAGAAAAAGGAATATCATTCGCTCTTCAGAACTCATTCATGCATGACACTGACGAACACTACTCTGATGAAAGGCAAAGTCATGATATGAGGATGGAATATGTACGAAAAAAATGGACGGCTTGACATATTCACACCTATGATGTGGTAACTAAGCAGAAGGCACTTCAACTAATTAGAAACACTGCAAGACACCATATGGAAGGTGCAATCAATATCACTCTGCCACGTTAAAACTGTCTCGTCATAGGTGGCGTTCATCAAACTAGAAGCAATACATGCTAGAAATCATATTCAAGATGCAAACCAATATCGTGACTGTCAACTTATAGGTGTCCCATCATAAGTGGTGATCACGGATACACAAGAAAAGTAGTTTCATGTAAGAACATGGTGTGATAGATGATATAGTATGTACCAAAAACAGGAAAGCGTGTCATATTCACATGTATCATGTGTAAGCTAAGCAGATGCAGTTTACACTAATTAGGAGCAATACGAGCTAGACACCATATGCAACATGCAACAAGATATCACACTGCCAAGTTAGAGCAAGCACCTTGGATGGTGGATTAGGGGAGCGGAGACTTGGACCATGTAATGCATGTTGGAAATATGCCCTAGAGGCAATAATAAAAGGTTATTATTATATTTCCTTATTCATGATAATTGTCTTTTTTCATGCTATAACTGTATTATCCGGATATCGTAATACACGTGTGAATACATAGACCATAATATGTCCCTAGTAAGCCTCTAGTTGACTAGCTCGTTGATCAACAGATAGTCATGGTTTCCTGGCTATGGACATTAGATGTCATTGATAACGGGATCACATCATTAGGAGAATGATGTGATGGACAAGACCCAATCCTAAGCATAGCACAAGATCGTATAGTTCGTTTGCTAGAGCTTTTCTAATGTCAAGTATCTTTTCCTTAGACCATGAGATCGTGTAACTCCCGGATACTGTAGGAGTGCTTTGGGTTTACCAAACGTCACAACGTAACTGGGTGACTATAAAGGTGCACTATAGGTATCTCTGAAAGTGTCTGTTGGGTTGCCGCGGATCGAGACTGGGATTTGTCACTCCGTATGATGGAGAGGTATCTCTGGGCCCACTCGGTAATGCATCATCATAATGAGATCAAAGTGACCAAGTGTTTGGTCACGGGATCATGCATTACGGTATGAGTAAAGCGACTTGCCGGTAATGATACTGAACGAGGTATTGGGATACTGACGATCGAGTCATGGGCAAGTAACGTACCGATTGACAAAGGGAATTGTATACGGGGTTGATCGAATCCTCGACATCGTGGTTCATCCGATGACATCATCGAGGAGCACGTGGGAGCCAACATGGGTATCCAGATCCCGCTATTGGTTATTGGCCGGAGAGCCGTTTCGGTCATGTCTGCATTTCTCACTTAAGGTTCGGTGACGCTAGGGTTATTAGGAAGACTTGTAGCATTTCTCATATTATATGTAGATGACATACTCTTGATGGGAAATGATATAGAACTTTTGGACATCATTAAGGCCTACTTGAATAAGTGTTTTTCAATGAAGGACCTTGGAGAAGCTGCTTACATATTAGGCATCAAGATCTATAGGGATAGATCGAGACGCCTCATAGGTCTTTCACAAAGCACATACCTTGATAAGATTTTGAAGAAGTTCAAAATGGATCAGTCCAAGAAAGGGTTATTGCCTGTGTTGCAAGGTGTGAGATTGAGCTCGGCTCAATGCCCGACCACGGCAAAAGATAAAGAAGAGATGAGTGTCATCCCCTATGCTTCAGTCATAGGATCTATTATGTATGCCATGCTGTGTACCAAACCTGATGTAAACCTTGCCGTAAGTTTGGTAGGAAGGTACCAAAGTAATCCCGGCAAGGAACGCTGGACAACGGTCAAGAATATCCTGAAGTACCTGAAAAGGACAAAGGACATGTTTCTCGTTTATAGAGTTGACGAAGAGCTCGTCGTAAAGGGTTACGTCGACGCTAGCTTTGACAAAGATCTGGATGACTCTAAGTCACAAACCGGATACGTGTATATGTTGAATGGTGGAGCAGTAAGCTGGTGCAGCTGCAAGCAGAGCGTCGTGGCGAGATCTACGTGTGAAGCGGAGTACATGGCAGCCTCGGAGGCAGCACATGAAGCAATTTGGGTGAAGGAGTTCATCACCAACCTAGGAGTCATACCCAATGCGTCGGGGCCGATCAAACTCTTCTGTGACAACACTGGAGCTATTGCCCTTGCCAAGGAGCCCAGGTTTCACAAGAAGACCAGGCACATCAAGCGTCGTTTCAACTCCATCCGTGAAAATGTTCAAGCTCGAGACATAGATATTTGCAAAGTACATTCGGATCTGAATGTCGCAGATCCGTTGACTAAACCTCTCTCGTGAGCAAAACATGATCAACACCAGAACTCTATGGGTGTTCGATTCATCACAATGTAACTAGATTATTGACTCTAGTGCAAGTGGGAGACTGTTGGAAATATGCCCTAGAGGCAATAATAAAATGTTATTATTATATTTCCTTATTCATGATAATTGTCTTTATTCATGCTATAACTGTATTATCCGAAAATCGTAATACACGTGTGAATACATAGACCATAATATGTCCCTAGTAAGCCTCTAGTTGACTAGCTCGTTGATCAACAGATAGTCATGGTTTCCTGGCTATGGACATTAGATGTCATTGATAACGGGATCACATCATTAGGAGAATGATGTGATGGACAAGACCCAATCCTAAGCATAGCACAAGATCGTGTAGTTCGTTTGCTAGAGCTTTTCCAATGTCAAGTATCTTTTCCTTAGACCATGAGATCATGTAACTCCCGGATATCGTAGGAGTGCTTTGGGTGTACCAAAGCGTCTGGCGTAACTTGGTGACTATAAAGGTGCACTACGGTATCTCCGAAAGTGTCATTGGGTTGACACGGATCGAGACTGGGATTTGTCACTCCGTATGACGGAGAGGTATCTCTGGGCCCACTCGGTAATGCATCATAATAATGAGCTCAAAGTGACAAAGTGTTTTGTCATGGGATCATGCATTACGGTATGAGTAAAGTGACTTGCGTGCTTGAGACTGAACGAGGTATTGGGATACCGACGATCGAGTCTCGGGCAAGTAACGTACCGATTGACAAAGGGAATTGTATACGGGGTTGATCGAATCCTCGACATCGTGGTTCATCCGATGACATCATCGAGGAGCACGTGGGAGCCAACATGGGTATCCAGATCCGCTATTGGTTATTGGCGGAGAGCCGTCTCGGTCATGTCGTGTGTCTCCGAACCCGTAGGGTCTACACATAAGGTTCGGTGGCGCTAGGGTTATTAGGAAGACTTGTATGTGATTACGAATGTTGTTGAGTCCGGATGAGATCCCGGACGTCACGAGGAGTTCGGAATAGTCCGGAGGTGAAGATTTATATATAGGAAGTGTTGTTTCGCCACGGAAAGTTTCGTGGTTACCGGTATTGTCTGGGACCAGGAAGGGTCGAGGGGTCCACCGGTGGGGCCACCCATCCCGGAGGGCCCGTCGGCTGAAGTGGGAGGGACCAGCCTGGTGGGCTGGTGCACCCCCTGGCCCCCTCTGCGCCTAGGGTTGGGAACCCTAGGGGGAGGCGCCTCCACTGCCTTGGGGGCACTCCACCCCCTTGGCGCCGCCCCTAGAGAGCCCATCTCTGGGGCCGTCTACCACAGGGGCCTATATAAGGAGGGGAGGGAGGCAGCCGCACCCCTGAGTCTTGGCGCCTCCTCCCTGCTACACCTCTTCCTCCTCCCATTGTTGCTTGGCGAAGCCCGCCGAGAATCTTGCTTCTCCACCACCACCATGCCGTCGTGCTGCTGCTGGAGTCTTCTTCCTCAACCTCTCCTTCCCCCTTGCTGGATCAAGAAGGATGAGACGTCATCCGCTCCATACGTGTGTTGAACGCGGAGGTGCTGTCCATTCAGCACTTGGTCATCGGCGATTTGGATCACGGCGAGTACGACTCCATCATCCCCGTTCTCTTGAACGCTTCCGCTTACGATCTACAAGGGTATGTAGATGCACTCCTATCACTCATTGCTTAGATGAACTCATAGATGGATCTTGGTGAAATCGTAGGAAATTTTTTAATTTTCTGCAACGTTCCCCAACAGTGGCATCATGAGCTAGGTCTATGCGTAGTTCTCTATTGCACGAGTAGAACACAATTTTGTTGTGGGCGTAGATGTTGTCAACTCTCTTGCCGCTACTAGTATTATTTTGCTTCAGCGATATTATGGGATGAAGCGGCCCGGACCGACCTTACACGTACGCTTACATGAGACAGGTTCCACCGACTGACATGCACTAGCTGCATAAGGTGGCTAGCGGGTGTCTGTCTCTCCCACTTTAGTTGGAGCGGATTCGACGAAAAGGGTCCTTATGAAGGGTAAATAGAAGTTGACAAATCATGTTGTGGCTTTAACGTAGGTAAGTAAACGTTCTTGCTAGATCACCTATGGAAGCCACGTAAAAACGTGCAACAACAATTAGAGGACGTCTAACTTGTTTTTGCAGCAAGTGTCTTGTGATGTGATATGGCCAAAAGTTGTGATGAATGATGAATTATATATTGTGATGTATGAGATCATGTTCTTGTAATAGGAATCAAGACTTGCATGTCGATGAGTATGACAACCAGCAGGAGCCATAGGAGTTGCCTTTATTTTTTGTATGACCTGCGTGTCATTGAAGAACGCCATGTAAATTACTTTACTTTATTGCTAAACGCGTTAGCCATAGAAGTAGAATTAGTCATTGGCGTGACAACTTCATGAAGACACGATGATGGAGATTATGATGATGGAGATCATGGTGTCATGCCGGTGACAAAGATGATCATGGAGCCCCGAGGATGGAGATCAAAGGAGCTATATGATATTGGCCATATCATGTCACTACTGTATAATTGCATCTGATGTTTATTATGTTTATGCATCTTGTTTACTTAGAACGACGGTAGTAAATAAGATGATCCCTTACAACAATTTTAAGAAGCGTTCTCCCCTAACTGTGCGTCATTGCTAAAGTTCGTTGTTTCGAAGCACCACGTGATGATCGGGTGTGATAGATTCTTACGTTCACATACAACGGGTGTAAGACAGTTTTACACATGCAAAAACACTTAGGGTTAACTTGACGAGCCTAGCATGTACAGACATGGCCTCGGAACACAGAGACCGAAAGGTCGAACATGAGTCGTATGGAAGATACGATCAACATGAAGATGTTCACCGATGATGACTAGTCCGTCTCACGTGATGATCGGACACGGCCTAGTCGACTCGGATCGTGTAACACTTAGATGACTAGAGGGATGTCTAATCTGAGTGGGAGTTCATTAAATAATTTTATTAGATGAACTTAATTATCATGAACTTTAGTCTAAAACCTTTGCAAATATGTCTTGTAGATCAAATGGCCAACGCTCATGTGAACATGAACTTCAACGCGTTCCTAGAGTAAACCAAGCTGAAAGATGATGGCAGCAACTATACGGACTGGGTCCGGAACCTGAGGATCATCCTCATAGCTGCCAAGAAAGCATATGTCCTAGATGGACCGCTAGGTGAAGCACCCATCGAGAGAACCAAGGCGTTATGAGCGCTTGGCGGTCATGTCTTGATGATTACTCCATCGTTCAGTGCGGCATGCTTTACATCTTAGAACCGGGGCTCCAAAAGCGTTTTGAGCAACACGTAGCATATGAGATGTTCGAGGAGCTGAAAATGGTTTTCCAAGCTCATGCCCGGGTCGAGAGATATGAAGACTCCGACAAGTTCTATAGTTGTAAGATGGAGGAAAATAGTTCTGTCAGTGAGCACATACTCAAAATGTCTGGGTTGCACAACCGCCTGTCCCAGCTGGACATTAACCTCGCGGATGAGGCGGTCATTGACAGAATCCTTCAGTCGCTCCCACCGAGCTATAAGAGCTTTGTGATGAACTACAATATGAAGGGGATGGTGAAAACTATTCCTGAAGTATTTTCAATGCTGAAGTCGGGAGAGGTAGAAATCAAGAAAGAACATCAAGTGTTGATAGTCAATAAAACCACCAAGTTCAAGAAGGGCAAGGGTAAGAAGAACTTCAAGAAGGACGGCAAGGATGTTGCCGCGCCTGGTAAACCAGTTGCCAGGAAGAAGTCAAGCAATGGACCCAAGCCTGAGACTGAGTGCTTTTATTGCAAAGGGAAGGGTCACTGGAAGCGGAACTGCCCCAAATACTTAGCGGACAAGAAGGCCGGCAACACTAAAGGTATATTTGATATACATGTAATTGATGTGTACCTTACCAATACTCGTAGTAACTCCTGGGTATTAGATACCGGTGCCGTTGCTCATATTTGTAACTCACAGCAAGAGCTGGAGAATAAGCGGAGACTGGCGAAGGATGAGGTGACGATGCGCGTCGGGAATGGTTCCAAGGTCGATGTGATCACCGTCGGCACGCTACCTCTACATTTACCTACGGGATTAGTTTTAAACCTTAATAGTTGTTATTTAGTGCCAAGTTTGAGCATGAACATTGTATCTGGATCTCGTTTGATACGAGATGGCTACTCATTTAAATCCGAGAATAATGGTTGTTCTATTTATATGAGAGATATGTTTTATGGTCATGCCCGATGGTCAATGGTTTATTCTTAATGAATCTCGGCGTAGTATTACACATATTCATAGTGTGAATACCAAAAGATGTAAAGTTGATAACGATAGTCCCACATACTTGTGGCATCGCCGCCTTGGTCACATTGGTGTGAAGCGCATGAAGAAGCTCCATGCTGATGGACTTTTAGAGTCTCGATTATGAATCATTTGACACATGCGAACCATGCCTCATGGGCAAATGACCAAGACTCCGTTCTCCGAACAATGGGCGAGCGACCAACTTATTGGAAATCATACATACAGATGTGTGCGGTCCAATGGCGTTGAGGCTCATGGAGGATATCTTTATGTTCTCACTCTCACTGATGACTTGAGTAGATATGGGTATGTCTACTTAATGAAACACAAGTCTGAGACCTTTGAAAAGTTCAAGGAATTTCAGAATGAGGTAGAGAATCAACATGACCAAAAAATAAAATTCCTACGATCAAATCGTGGAGAATATTTAAGTCACGAATTTGGTACACACTTAAGGAAATGTGGAATCGTTTCACAACTCACGCCGCCTGGAACACCTCGGCGTAACGGTGTGTCCGAACGTCGTAATCGCACTCTATTGGATATGGTGCGGTCTATGATGTCTCTTACCGATTTACCGCTATCATTTTGGGGATACGCTCTAGAGACAGCTACATTCACTTTAAATAGGGCACCGTCTAAATCCGTTGAGACGACACCGTATGAATTATGATTTGGGAAGAAACCTAAGCTGTCGTTTCTAAAAGTTTGGGGATGCGATGCTTATGTCAAGAAACTTCAACCTGAAAAGCTCGAACCCAAGTCAGAAAAATGCATCTTCATAGGATACCCTAAGGAAACCATTGGGTATACCTTCTACTTAAGATCCGAGGGCAAGATCTTTGTTGCCAAGAACGGATCCTTTCTGGAAAAAGAGTTTCTCTCGAAAGAAGTAAGTGGGAGGAAAGTAGAACTCGATGAAGTACTACCTCTTGAACAGGAAAGTAGTGCAACTCAAGAAAATGTTCCTGTGATGCCTACACCAACTGGAGAGGAAAATAATGATGATGATCAAGGTACTTCGAATCAAGTTGCTACTGAACTTCGTAGGTCCACAAGGACATGTTCCGCACCAGAGTGGTACGGCAACCCTGTCCTGGAAATCATGTTGTTAGACAACGGTGAACCTTCGAACTATGAAGAAGCGATGGTGGGCCCAGATTCCAACAAATGGCTTGAAGCCATGCGATCCGAGATAGAATCCATGTATGAAAACAAAGTATGGACTTTGACAGACTTGCCCGATGATCGGCGAGCGATAGAAAACAAGTGGATCTTTAAGAAGAAGACGGACGCGGATGGTAATGTTACCATCTATAAAGCTCGACTTGTCGCTAAGGGTTATCGACAAGTTCAAGGGGTTGACTACGATGAGACATTCTCTCCCGTAGCAAAGCTGAAGTCCGTCCGAATCATGTTAGCAATTGCCGCATACTATGATTATGAGATATGGCAGATGGACGTCAAAACGGCATTCCTTGACGGACATCTTAAGGAAGAACTGTATATGATGCAGCCGGAAGGTTTTGTCGATCCTAAGAATGCTAACAAAGTATGCAAGCTCCAGCGATCCATTTATGGGCTGGTGCAAGCATCTCGGAGATGGAACATTCCCTTTGATGAGATGATCAAAGCGTTTGGGTTTATGCAGACTTATGGAGAAGCCTGCATTTACAAGAAAGTGAGTGGGAGCTCTGTAGCATTTCTCATATTATATGTAGATGACATGCTCTTGATGGGAAATGATATAGAACTTTTGGACAGCATTAAGGCCTACTTGAATAAGTGTTTTTCAATGAAGGACCTTGGAGAAGCTGCTTACATATTAGGCATCAAGATCTATAGGGATAGATCAAGACGCCTCCTAGGTCTTTCACAAAGCACATACCTTGATAAGATTTTGAAGAAGTTCAAAATGGATCAGTCCAAGAAAGGGTACTTGCCTGTGTTGCAAGGTGTGAGATTGAGCTCGGCTCAATGCCCGACCACGGCAAAAGATAAAGAAGAGATGAGTGTCATCCCCTATGCTTCAGCCATAGGATCTATTATGTATGCCATGCTGTGTACTGGACCTGATGTAAACCTTGCCGTAAGTTTGGTAGGAAGGTACCAAAGTAATCCCGCAAGGAACTTTGGACAACGGTCAAGAATATCTGAAGTACCGAAAAGGACAAAGGACATGTTTCTTGTTTATAGAGGTGACGAAGAGCTCGTCAGAAGGGTTACGTCGACGCTTAGCTTCGACAAAGATCTGGATGACTCTAAGTCACAAACCGGATACGTGTATATGTTGAATGGTGGAGCGAGAAGCTGGTGCAGTTTGCCGCGAAGCGTCGTGGCGGGATCTACGTGTGAAGCGAGTACATGGCAACCTCGGAGGCAGCGCATGAAGCAATTTGGGTGAAGGAGTTCATCACCGACCTAGGAGTCATACCCAATGCGTCGGGCCGATCAAACTCTTCTGTGACAACTGGAGCTATTGCCCTTGCCAAGGAGCCCAGGTTTCACAAGAAGACCAGGCACATCAAGCGTCGTTTCAACTCCATCCGTGAAAATGTTCAAGCTGGAGACATAGATAATTGCAAAGTACATACGGATCTGAATGTCGCAGATCCGTTGACTAAACCTCTCTCGTGAGCAAAACATGATCAACACCAGAACTCTATGGGTGTTCGATTCATCACAATGTAACTAGATTATTGACTCTAGTGCAAGTGGGAGACTATTGGAAATATGCCCTAGAGGCAATAATAAAATGTTATTATTATATTTCCTTATTCATGATAATTGTCTTTATTCATGCTATAACTGTATTATCCGGAAATCGTAATACACGTGTGAATACATAGACCATAATATGTCCCTAGTAAGCCTCTAGTTGACTAGCTCGTTGATCAACAGATAGTCATGGTTTCCTGGCTATGGACATTAGATGTCATTGATAACGGGATCACATCATTAGGAGAATGATGTGATGGACAAGACCCAATCCTAAGCATAGCACAAGATCGTGTAGTTCGTTTGCTAGAGCTTTTCCAATGTCAAGTATCTTTTCCTTAGACCATGAGATCGTGTAACTCCCGGATACCGTAGGACTGCTTTGGGTGTACCAAACGTCACAAAATAACTGGGTGACAATAAAGGTGCACTACCGGTATCTCCGAAAGTGTCTGTTGGGTTGACGTGGATCGAGACTGGGATTTGTCACTCCGCATGACGGAGAGGTATCTCTGGGCCCACTCGATAATGCATCATCATAATGAGATCAAAGTGACCAAGTGTTTGGTCATGGAATCATGCATTACGGTACGAGTAAAGTGACTTGCCGGTAATGAGACTGAACGAGGTATTGGGATACCGACGATCGAGTCATGGGCAAGTAACGTACCGATTGACAAAGGGAATTGTATACGGGGTTGATCGAATCCTCGACATCGTGGTTCATCCGATGACATCATTGAGGAGCACGTGGGAGCCAACATGGGTATCCAGATCCCGCTATTGGTTATTGGGCGGAGAGCCGTTTCGGTCATGTCTGCGTGTCTCCCGAACCCGTAGGGTCTACACACTTAAGGTTCGGTGATGCTAGGGTTATTAGGAAGACTTGTATGTGATTACCGAATGTTGTTCGGAGTCCCGGATGAGATCCCGGACATCACGAGGAGTTTCGGAATAGTCCGAAGGTGAAGATTTATATATAGGAAGTGTTGTTTCGGCCATCGGGAAAGTTTCGGGGTCAAGCGGTATTGTACCGGGACCACGGGAAGGGTCCCGGGGGGTCCACCGGGTGGGGCCACCCATCCCGGAGGGCCCCGTGGGCTGAAGTGGGGAGGGGACCAGCCCTTGGTGGGCTGGTGCGCCCCTCTGCCCCCCCCCTCTGCGCCTAGGGTTGGGAACCCTAGGGGAGGGGGCGCCTCCACTTGCCTTGGGGGGCACTCCACCCCCCTTAGCCGCCGCCCCCCCTAGAGATCCCATCTCTAGGGCTGGCTACTGGGGGCCTATATAAGGAGGGGGAGGAGGCAGCCGCACCCCGAGTCTTGGCGCCCTCCCCTGCTACACCTCTTCCTCCTCCTGCGGTTGCTTGGCGAAGCCCTGCCGGAGTACTGCTTCTCCACCACCACCACGCCGTCATGCTGCTGCTAGAGTCTTCTTCCTCAACCTCGCCTTCCGCCTTGCTGGATCAAGAAGGAGGAGACGTCATCCACTCCGTACGTGTGTTGAACGCGGAGGTGATGTCCGTTCAGCACTTGGCCATCGATGATTTGGATCACGGCGAGTACAACTCCATCATCCCCGTTCTCTTGAACGCTTCCGCTCACGATCTACAAGGGTATGTAGATGCACTCCTATCACTTGTTGCTTAGATGAACTCATAGATGGATCTTGGTGAAACCGTAGGAAATTTTTTAATTTTCTGCAATGTTCCCCAACAATGCACTATCAGTACAAGGAGAATCGGTACAGATGCTCCGTTTACGTTGCTGCAGAGGACCACCATCATCGCCTTCCTTACTCTTTTCCTTCCTCTTCTTGATTTTGCCTTGTTAAGTCATACCCACAAGAAAAATGAATGAAATTTGCTCTTCAGAACTTATTGATGCATGATACCAACGAACACTACTTTCATGTAAGGCAGCCGCATGATAGGAGGATGGAATATGTATGAAAAATAGGACGGCGTGACATATTGACATGTATGATGTATAAAGTGTAAACTAAGCACAAGGTGCTTGAACTTGTTAGAGTCGATGCAAGCTAGAAACCATATGAAAGATGAAAATAATATCACTCTGCCAAATTAAAAGGGTGCCCTAACAAATGTATTTGACCAAACTAGAAGCAATACATGGCAACAGGCTAGAAATAATATGCAATATGCAACGAATAAAGGTGATTCATCGTAAGTAATTGATGCAGGATACAGAAGAGAGGTAGTTTCATGTAAGAACAAGGTTAACACATAGATGTAGTGTGTACCAAAAATGGGAAGGCATGTCATATTCACAGGTATAGTGTGTAAACTAAGCAGATGCAATTTACCCTAATTAGAAGCATTACAAGCTGGACACCGTATGCAACATGCAACCACATATCACACTGCGAAGTTGGAGCAAGCACCTGTGATGGTGGTGTAGAGGAAGTGTTGTCTTCAGGTACAGAGCAACGTTCAATATCTTCATTTAGGCTTGTTGTTTCTTGAGAATCATGTGGAGAGGATGAAATTGCATTCTTTATAAGAGTATTGCATCTCATATTAACCCACACACGTGACTGTCTCATCATAAGTGATAGACGCAGGATACACAAGAACAGTAGTTTGATGTAAGAACATGGTGTGATAGGCAGACGTAGTATGTACCAAAAACAGGAAGGTGTGTCATATTCACATGTATAATTTGTAAGCTAAGGAGATGCAATTTAACAAATTAGGAGCATTGATGAGGGATACACAAGAGAAGTAGTTTGATGTAAGAACATGGTTAATAGAAAGACGTAGTATGTACCAAAAACAGGAAGGCATGTCATATTCACATGTATAATGTGTTAACTAAGCAGATGCAATTTACCCTAATTAGAAGCATTACGAGGTAGACACCATATGCAACATGCAACCACATATCACACTGCCAAGTAAGAGCAAGCACCTGCGATGGTGGTGTGGGGGAATTGCGGTGATCAACTAGAGAGCTACGTTGACTATCTTCATTTAGCCTTGCTGTTTCTTGAGAATCATGTGGGGAGGATGACACTGCTCTCTTTAAACGAGTAGGGTGTCTCACAGTAACCCACCCGGGTGACTATCTCATCATAAGTCATTGACGAGGGATACTAAAGAGCATTAGTTTCATGTACAAACATGGTTAATAGACATATGTAGTATGTATCAAAAACAGGAATGCGTGTCATTATCAAAGGTATAATGTGTAAAGTAAGCAGATGCAATTTAACCAAATTGGAAGCAATACAAGCTAGACACCATATGCAACATGCAACCACATTTGACAAATGAAGTTAAAGCAAGCACACAGGATGGTTGTGTGTGGCAATTGAGATTATCAAGCTGCAGAGCTACTTTTATCGTCTCCAATCACGACATTGCACCCATTAGAGCGTTGAAACGCTATCGCTTATGTTCAATTACCGAGCGGCTTCATCTTTTCTTTTTCTGCATTCATCAACACTGCGTCAGAGTCTGAAATACCCATGCATAAAAAACAATAGTGTGAGTATGGGTGAAGTGTGTGCACAATTAGTACAGTGTAAAGGTAGCAGATAGCAGGTCGGTGAGAAATAAATGACGGGAGACATATGATAGCTCTACAACATGCATGGCACACTCAATTACTACAGGATTCTATGAAAATAATAGTCGACTAAAAGCAAATAGGTCAGTCCATTTTTTCTGCACCGTCCGATGTACAAAGAACGGGGAGATCGCCTTCATCTACCTCCAGCCAGTCACTGTTGACGATCTTCCTCGAAACGCCAGCAACCACCGGCCCAGTATTCCTCCCCTGCCTGCGCCCTCCCCTCGACCTCACCGCACCGCCGTCCTTGGCATCGCCCCCCGGCCATCCATTCAAGCCCCGCCGACCTCCAGATCGGGCGCAAGCAGCTCCTGCGCCCCACACCGCTATGATAGACACCGATGCGCCGCTTCCCCCGGGAACAGGCGGACTAGGTACTCCACGCGCCTAAGCGGGTGCTGCTTCTTTTAATTGCGGTTCGACTGAGCCTGAATTGAAATCCAGGCGGGCTGCTGACCTCTAGCAAAGGTGAAATAGTAAAAGGGAGGAAACCTTGTGCATTTAGTATCACAAAGAAGATGCAGTAATAAGCACTCAACTAGTTTCTTTTGTGGGATGAATACGGTATGAGAGGATACGTAATATTTGCATGAGTAAGGGAAGAGGAGTACCTCTTTTCTTTGGCGATCTTTGTGTCCTCCTACTTTTTTCGACGATCTTGTTGTTCACCGGAAACCAGAAGTTGTGGAGGACGGTGCAGCCTTGGATGAACCCATGGCCAAGTTGTTGAGTGTGGTGCGGTGGCCGTCTGTCGGCGGCGGGGAAGCAGATCCGAGGCGGCGAACGACGGCGTAGCGGGAATAGCTCCATTGCGGTGGACGGTTGCAACAGTGGAGCCGCAGCAGTGAGGCGCAGGACGGCGTGGTCGGAGTGGTTCTGGTACGGTGCACGTCGGCGTCAGCGTGGTGGAGGCAGCTCTGCCTCGGCTTCAGCTGCTAAGTCCTTGAGGGCGTTGCGGTTGCGGTTGCGTTGGACGACGACGTCGGGGTACCGGCTCCGGCGTGATGGAGGAGGGCGGCGGTGGATTGGCCGCTATGGGGTGGAGGACGGAGGAGGTTGGGGTTTCGCGGCTGGTGGAGCGGGTGTTTTCGCGCCCATGGAGTATGAATGGGGAAACGGAGGGAGGGGGGAACTAAGGGGGAACAATGTTTCGGTTTGAGACGCGCTTGTTTGAAATTTGGGGAAAGTTACAAACTTTGCCCCCATCTAAAATTTCAGATATATTGCGGGTTATGGGTAGGACAGTCATGTCAGGTGTCCCAAATGTGGGCGGGATACATTTCGGCCGAGCGCATGGGTGTTTAGGCGCCCATGGCGTATGAATGCTTCTCGGAAATGGTTGAGACTGGCATCTTGGTGAAGTTACAAACCTACCCCGGTTTAGACCTTTGGACATCGGGTCGATAGGCTACACGGGCCAGAGTCAGGACAGTAATTTCCCACCAAAACATTAGTCTCGCGCGGTTTTGGGTGACCAGAGGCCTATTTGGTGCTTCGTTCAATATTCAGGTGACCATGGCCAGTTCCCAAGCTGCCTTCACACCTAACACTACTTATGAAGCACTACTGACACAACAGGACTTGGCAATATCAGATGAACCTCATGAGCATCAACACCAAGACGGTACCTGACCGAGTCAAGTTGCAGTTGCATGCTCCTTTATATGTACTCTCACAGTTTGATGTACACAAACACTTTCCATATTCGGTGTTGAACTAGCACCACGGCGCAAGCGGAAATAGACATCAGGGATAATGCTTGACTCATTAACAAAATCTAAAGGAGGAAGAATGGAGACCCATTTTGAGGCAGGTTTAAAAAGGCCACGTGATGCTACAGAGTCAGCCAAGTTAGTATCAGAGGCAGCCGTTGTTGTTAGGTGTCATGCGCGTATCCTCCCAACGTGGATCCAGTACAGGAATGAGAAAGACAATACCCAGTTTAACACCTTCCTTGACCATTTATCCGTAAGTAATGTTATTCATCGCAATTAGTAACACTACAAAAAAATACACTTCCGTGATGATACGTGTTTGTCACAGTAGGTCGCGTTTTTTGTCATGCATGTACATCCATGACAAATTTATGACAGAATCAAGATAGTCATACTGTCTTTGTCGAGAAGTGTTCCATGACATTACCAAAATTATCATCACGGAAGTGTCCACTTCCATGACGATAAATCACGCGTCACAGAACTGCTTTCGTCAAGGGTGACCGACACGTGGCATCCACCATAACGGAACGCCCTTAAGTTATCGGGTCGGGTTTTGGATCCGATAACCCGTTAACAGCCCCGACCAATGGGGATTTTCCACGTGTAAAATTATCATTGGTTGGAGCAAACACGTGTCTGCTCACCGTTGGGACAGATGTCATCCGCTCATTGGACCGAAGGCGCCTATGATACAGAGACACGTGGCACGGCCCAACAGAGGCCCATTCCTGTGAAAAGGCTGGCCCGTTTGACTTGGTCAAAAGGTGGTGGCCCGGCCCACGGAAAGCCTATTAACGGCCTATTCGCATATAGCCCATTTACAACCCGCTAACCCAGGGCCCGTTACGCCCTATCCGAATTAGGCCCAGTAGCGTCATCTGGGCCGTCCAATATGATTCAGCCCGTTTTAACTTCCGGCCCATGTGTGGCCCATGACTTCTTTCCGCCCATATGAGGACCTTTGTAACTCTTGGCCCATTAACGCCCGTGGTGAAACGGCCCGTAATGAACAATGTATCATTTATACCCATTAACGCCCGTTATTCCATTGGGCGCTTCATTAAGTTATCTTTTGGCCTTCTCGGGGCCCATTGATTCTTGGGCTCATTTGCAAGATTCGTTACATATGGTCGTTCGTCATTTTACGCTTCGTGGGCCAAATTCGCCCGTCGTTCTGATCGGCCCGTTTGCAGACCGTTAATACGTTGGGCCGTTTTCATGTCAAAAAAAACCCGTTGGGCTATTTTCATAGAGTTATCAAATACGGTCTATTAATGGCCCGTTATGGTGCACGAATAGTACGGGCCATGATTGGCGAAATGATGATACGCCCCGTAGAAGGCCCATGCATCCTACGGCCCGTATGAGGCCCATGGATAGTATGGCCCGTAGAAGGCCCATGGACCTTACGGCCCGTAGAAGGCCCATTGATCACTAAGGCCCGTATAGAAGGCTGATGGATCCTACGGCCCGTATAGAAGGCCAATGGTCCTACGGCCGAACGAAGGCCCATGGATCATACGGCCTGCAGGAGGCCCGTGGTTACAACAGTCCGTGTGTTGCCATGATTATTTTGGCCTAGTTACCAAAAATAGGCTATTGTGGCCACTAGAAAAACACAGAAAAAGAATTGCAGTGACTACAAGCAAACAACTAAACAAGACAATAAGGAAATAAATAAGCAAGCAATTAAGGCTAGCCTATTACCGCTATTACACATATTACATCCACTGGGCATCAAAGTTCGCCACCAGTGCAAATATAGGGAACAAAGCAGCATATTACATACACTTGGCCGTCAAAATTGGCCACCAGTGCAAATAAACGCAGCAGCAAAACAAGAGCATAACTGAAACAACTTCAGAAGAGCTCAAGAAACGTTATCCTGGGTATCCACCATGCTGGCAATAAGCTTAGCAAGCTGATTAGCTTTGTCCTGTTTGGCGCTAAAATCCTCCAACGCTTGCTGTTGCACCAGAAAGTATGCATCTGAATGCTCCAGAGACTTCCGCAGTCCTTCTGCTTCTTGTCGCAGCACAACTGATCGATGTCTTTCATCTTGTAGTTGAGACTCAAGAAACCGAACTGATTCAGACAGTGAGTTTGAATAGCTTGTGCAAGCGGTAGTGGCCAGTAACTCGAACACTAAACCAAGACAGGACTTTGGGGTTGTCTTGCTGTCTTCAAGATAGTCTTCCTTAGCTGTTTTATCAGCTTTGTTGGAGACCAACAAGGATGTGTTACTATCCTGAACCTTATCTGCATTACCTCCTTTACCATTGCTTAATAAGGCACTCTTCCCCAATATTCTGTCAGCATTCTAAAAGAAGAAACAAGCAGACACATAACAAGTTTAGCATGTACTAGTATATGAAACTCATTTCGGTGAACCAGTTCATTAGTAAGGTGGACAAAATTAAACTACCAAGTCTTCTATTGCCAAGTACTAGTACATAATAAAACCATCAAACAAACATATATCTATGTCCTATGGTCACTGCATTGTCTTGCCAAATCAAAATAGAGACACGGTTCAAATCATATCAGTTCAAGACAAAGCAGCAGTGAAAGAATACAAAGCGTGGGAAACTACACTGCACAACAAGATTTCAGATGGGTACCACGGGTCTACATGTACAACAACACTACTATTGGCTCTGTTGTGATGCTAGTAATGTGCATGATATGAAAGTCAACTGTATACACAATTGAAATTGAAATCAACAAAGCTATTGATAAGAGCAGACCTATTAAAGAAAAATGCGTGAACATACCTGCTGTGCCATTGGAGTTTCGATTGGATCCTTCAATTTAAAAATAAGTTCGTATCAGTAAATACAGTGATACAATAGCAAAGCAATCATAGTTAAAAAAGGCGCGCCTAAGCGTGCACTTAAGCACGCCTAGGCTCTAGGCGTTGGCAAAACGCATTGCGCATAACTATGCATAATCATGCATAGCAAGATAGGCATGCGCTTTGGTCAAAAAGCGCAAAGCGGTGGCAAAACGCACAATTAACGCCTAGCGCTTTTTGAACTATGATAGCAATGGAATCTTAAATTAGAACAGTTGTTCTTCAGGTTTAGGCACTTGTTCTACATGAACATAGTACAGTAAGATGCAAGAATAAAATACTTCAAAATAAAAAATGAGCTCATAGACCTTACCACATTCTTGGTTTGGGACCAGTACAGAACAAGGCGTTCCCAGTCATCGTCCAGTAAATGTGTCTCAGGAGAACGTAAGGGAATTTGATGAGTTTCTTTGCCGGTGAAGTACGTTTTCTTTAGGTAATTCCGATACTGCCACCAAGCATTCTTGAAGATAGCAGAGATATTAGCACATGTTACCTCATCCTGAGTTTCCAAATCGGTCCTTCTCTATAGAGAAAAATGGGAAAATTTGCTGTATTATAACCATCATGGAGGTAGGATGTATGGGACGAAGCAAAGTAATTGCCATGAATAACATTACTTACACATAACTCCTGGACAAACACCTGCAACTGGCATTTTCCTTCATCTTGAGTATAATATTTCCAAGATGACAAGATACGCACATACGATTTAACAACATCAAATGCGATAGATGCTAAACTACGACTGGCTGGTTGTGCTTTCTCCACAGGAATAGGCATACTAACTGGTGGAGTTGGGGTTCACCGTGATAGTACTGGCCCTTTGGGCACTAGAGCTGCCTTAGTAACTGCTGTTGTTTAGGAGCTCTGTGGTGGAGATGCTGCTGTGTCAACAGGAACTGGGTTACTATTGGCTGGGGTTGGGGTTAGATTGGGTGAAGCTGGTTCTCTGTCCATCGCAGTAGGGGTACAATCTGAGAGTTTGGGTTATGTGTGGTAGGGCTGGTTCTTGTGCATGTACAACCGGGTGCTATCTCCACCAAGAGGTAGCACTGTTTTATTTGAAGACCGTGTTTTTATTCCGCTAGATACTGGCATCACCCGCTCCAATTCAAATGGCTGATAAACAGGAAACATAGTTGAATGTACAGACATTGTATGAGAGACAGATGCAATAGATAGTGTGGAAAAAAGAGGGCATGAAATAGTTCACATGTATATTGTTTAACTAAAACGGATAGCATGGCATAATTTCACATATATGATGTCTATCTAAACTGGATCGCATAGCATAACATAATTCAAAGATATGATGAATAACTAAATAGGATCGCATGACATAATTCACCTACATGTTATCTAAGTAATCAGGATCGCATCA
Source organism: Aegilops speltoides (assembly GCA_021437245.1). Lineage (NCBI taxonomy): Eukaryota > Viridiplantae > Streptophyta > Magnoliopsida > Poales > Poaceae > Aegilops > Aegilops speltoides. Next base: position 504,243,981 of record CM038142.1, read on the forward strand.
TTTAATTCACATATGTGATTTATATGCTAAACAGAGGGCATTCGATATGATGTTTGAACTAAGAACATGGTGTTGAATATTGTGTATATGATGTCTAAACTATGCAATGCAAGACACCGTATGCATGATATGAGCAGTATAACCGTGCCAAGTTAGAGCATACACCTCAGTGAGGGAATAGGAATGGTCATCTGTCTCTAAATCCATCTCTGAGGAGCTATCGAGACCCAACAAGAGATCTGCTTGACTGTGTAGCACTATGCGCGCTCAAGGCCTTGTTTTCACTCTAGATTTTTCCATCTCCCACCCAAATGGCTGATTCACAGGAAGAGTAGTTTAATGTACAAACATTGTCGACAAATGGAAATGTAATGAAGAAAAGGATGGGCAAGATATCATTCAAATATATGATGCCTGGTTAAACAGGATGGCATTACACATTTTACATATATTATGGCTGGCTAAAAGACACGAGACTGCATAATTCCCATATATGATATAGTAACTAAACAGCTGGCATTACAGAACATGTCTAAACTAAGCAGATGACATATATGATGTCAAAAGTAGGCACTGCAAGGCAACATATGCATGATATGACTAACATCATCATGCCAAGGTGGAGCAAACACCTTGGGGGTAAATAGGAGTGGCCAGCAGCGTCTGAATACGCCTCAGAACAGATATCTTCCTCTGGATTACAATCTGGAGAGGGGTGGGGAGGGTTTGCCATTGAACCCACCATGGAGCAATGTCTGCATGACATTGTATTGCCGCGCAAAACACTTCTCTTATTCTCTACATGTTCAGCATGACTCTGTACAATATCTGACATGCATACGAAAAAAATATGCTGAGATTATGTAAGGAGAGCATGCAGAAATTTAGAGTGATGGTAACAACCAGTGGATCGACATTTTTCCGTTGAACCAAAATAGCCCTAATGGATCGACGTGAATGTATAGTAATAAGTGACGCAACAAGTGTACAATCTCTTTGCCGTAGCCGTGTCGACCTCAACATCATTGGGTTGGTCGCTGAAGCAGTTGAGGCAGAGGTGGCTGTCGGAGGTGTGGAGGAAGATCGAGAAATCAGAGACGGCGCCTGTGGCACCGCTCTGTTGTGATGGATCGCTCGTCGTTAGAGCAGCTCCGTGAGCAGAAGACGCCAAGGCTGAAGCAGCACAAGACAGACATCGTCAATCTCAAGTGGGATTCTAATAGCATCTCCAATAGATGATGAAAAATGGATGTAAAATTAGCATCACCAAAAACCACCTGACTACAACAGATGAGGAAAAAACGGTTGACTCTGAACTTAACTGTCGAAACTGAAATTAACTATGGAATCTAAATGCTACTGTCGAAACTGAACGCAATGGTAGCGGAGAGACACTTGACATGTAGTTTAGGGAGGGTCTGTAGTTCATCTTCAACCTGCACACCCCTGAGCCGCCTGCCACCACCGGCCGAACCGCCGGCCCCAGCGCCGCCTCGCCGCCGCGAAACAACTCGCAACCACCGCCCCGGCCAGCCCTCTAGCCTCCCACCCTGAACCCTAAGATAGATAGTGGGGTACCTCTCTGGCGAGCCCCTGTCCCCACTGCGGGTGGTTCTTCCTTAACTCCGGCGAGCCCCCCCCCCCCAAACCCTGAAAATCGAATGACCCAAAGTCGATTCAGTCGACTGAAGTGTGGCTTAATCGGAGCAGAGTAGCAGCACGAGCGAGGGGGAGAGCAGTAGCAGCAGCTGGGCGAGCGAGCGAGAGCCGGAGCAGCAGCAGCAGCGCGAGCGAGAGCCGGAGCAGCAGCAGCGCGAGCGAGCGAGCGAGAGCCGGAGCTACAACAGCAGATCCGGTTGGTATGGACGCCGCCACCTAAGGGGCCTCGCACTGGGGGAGAGCCGCCATGGAGATGTCGCCCGCGGCACCGGCTTCAAGGTAGCCGCTCCATGGGGGTGCGGGATGGAGCACCGTCAGCGCCGGGAGGTCGAGTTAAGGAGAAGGTGCGATGCGATGAGTGTACAACCTCTTTGGTGGCGCCGAGTCGGCCTCGGCTTCGTCCGAGGAGTCGGTGAGGATGCTGCGATTCTGATGGAGCAGGTTAAGGCGGCACTGTGGGGATGGAGCAGCCGCGATAGACGAGGCAATCGTCGGAGCAGCTCCTTGGAGGTGGAGGACGGGGCGGCTGAACTGGCAGGACAGCGAGATGGACGACGGATCCTCATCTGGGGAGGTGGACGAGGGACATCGAGCTGTTGCGGTGGACGACGTCGTCGGGGAAGAGGCTCCGGCTGGGCAGTGGTGACGTGGCGGACGGAGGGGGTGGGCTTTCGCGGCTGGAGCAGAGAGGTTATGGCGGCCTGGGATTTCGAATGGCGAAAAGGGGGCAATGGGAGGGGGTGAAGCATGACTTAGGGACACCCTTGTCCAAAATGTAGGGTGTGTTACAAAAGTACCCCAATTTGAACTAGCGGCCCTTTCGGCTCAGGGTTAGAAGGGGGATTTCGCCTGTCGGGATTTGGCAGTTGGAGGGAGTTTTCGCGCGCGTTGTACTTTCAGGATAGCAAGGCGCGGGTTGTGAAGGCGCCAGTTTTGGGAGCACGATATCTGTATTTTCAGGATATAACAAGACGCTGGTTGAATTTTAGGACAAGCCTAACGTAGTAATATTGTACTTGTGCGTACCAAATCAATTTGCACTTCCTCAACCAAAAATAAAACAAAAAATAAAACTATTCACACCACACAAAGAGAGAGTCTTGCCCGCTTTTACTATACAAATGTTATTCAAAGCTACTCCTCCTTCCATCTATATAGGGCCTAATGCGTTTTCGATGCTAACTTTGACCAAATATTAGGGCAATGATATATGACATGCAACTTACACAAAGCACAATCGTTAATCGCTGCCGTGAAAGGTTCTTTCAATGATATAATTTTCACATTGTGCATGTCATGTACTATTGATCTTGTCAATAGTCAAAGGCGGTCTTAAAAATCTCATTACGCCCTATATAGATGGAAGGAGGGAGTATGAATCCATGTTATGTCCAATTAATTTTTTTCACTTTGCTGTATAATGCATGTAACCTACTCATACCAACATTTTAGTGGATTCCAAATGTCTATACTATCACTGCAATTGAACTAAATTGAATTCGCTTTCTATTTCAATAAGAATCTACAATCATGATTTTTGCCAACTTCAACCATCATAGTTTCCTTGCTATCTGCCAGATATAAATCGGACGGCCTATAATGCAGGATGGCAGGCACACCATCATCAACAACTCCGTTTTTTTATCAGAGTAGAGATAAAATATATTAAATGTAGTATAACATGTTCATAAACACACCATGTGTATCACTCTTATATATATTCACACATACGTCGGTTTAAAACACTATGATAAATTCTTAAAGTATCCGAATTCGCTTGTTATAATGAAGTATATATGATCTCTATTCGTCTTTTACACCCACACAACCCTCTTATCTTTGTAGCTAGCGCTAACTTTCTCTTATGCATGCATGCGCCCGCATCCCTCTCACCCTCCCTCAGCATTCTCTAGCTCCATCGCGCAAATTCGTCTTTTCACTTTAGGTCGTTCACCCACGGTGTGTGTAGGCCCCCCAGCTCCTTCTTTACGGCACACATCGATCGATATGCCTCTCTAGCTAGGTGTGCCTAGCACAAACACAAGATTCCCCTCTACTCTTGTCACCGTCCATGCCTCACTCCCACCACTCTTTTCATCGTTCTCGTACTCGCACACTCCTCCCCGCTCGATATAGTATGCCTCTCGTACCACCTCCTACATGTTGGAAATATGCCCTAGAGGCAATAATAAATTAGTTATTATTATATTTCCTTGTTCATGATAACATTTATTATCCATGCTATAATTGTATTGATAGGAAACTCAGATACATGTGTGGGTACATAGACAACACCATGTCCCTAGTAAGCCTCTAGTTGACTAGCTCATTGATCAATAGATGGTTATGGTTTCCTGACCATGGACATTGGATGTCGTTGATAACGGGATCACATCATTAGAAGAATGATGTGATGGACAAGACCCAATCCTAAGCCTAGCACAAAGATCGTAGTTCGTATGCTAAAGCTTTTCTAATGTCAAGTATCATTTCCTTAGACCATGAGATTGTGCAACTCCCGGATACCGTAGGAATGCTTTGGGTGTACCAAACGTCACAACGTAACTGGGTGGCTACAAAGGTGCACTATAGGTATCTCCGAAAGTGTCTGTTGGGTTGGCACGAATCAAGAGTGGGATTTGTCACTCCGTGTGACGGAGAGGTATCTCTGGGCCCACTCGGTAGGACATCATCATAATGTGCACAATGTGATCAAAGAGTTGATCGTGGGATGATGTGTTACAGAATGAGTAAAGAGACTTGCCGGTAACGAGATTGAACAAGGTATCGGTATACCGACGATCGAATCTCGGGCAAGTACTATACCGCTAGACAAAGGGAATTGTATACGGGATTGATTGAGTCCTTGACATCATGGTTCATCCGATGAGATCATCGTGGAACATGTGGGAGCCAACATGGGTATCCAGATCCCGCTGTTGGTTATTGACCGGAGAACGTCTCGGTCATATCTACATGTCTCCCGAACCCGTAGGGTCTACACACTTAAGGTTCGACGACGCTAGGGTTATAAAGGAAGTTTGTATGTGGTTACCGAATGTTGTTTGGAGTCCTGTATGAGATCCCGGACGTCACGAGGAGTTCCGGAATGGTATGGAGGTAAAGATTTATATATGGAAAGTTGTTTGGGTTCCGGGAAAAGTTTGGGTTTTTTCGGTATTGTACCCGGAAGCTTCCAGAAGGTTCCGGAGGATTCCGGAGGGGTCCGGAGGTTCAGAAATTGTTCCACCACGTCCAATACAGTAGCCTGGGCTATAGGGGGGCGCCCTAGTCTTAATGGGCCAGGGTCACCAGCCCCCCGAAAGCCCATGCGCATGGGAGGGGGGAAACCCTAAGGGGGAGGGCCTCCACTTGACTTGGGAGGCACTCCTCCCCCCATGGCCGCCGCCCCAACCATAGATGGGATCTAGGGGGGCGGCCCCCTCTTCCCCCCACCTATAAATAGTGGAGGGGTGGGAGGCAGCCGCACCCCAAGTTCCGGGCGCAGCCTCCTCTCCCAAGTACTCCTCCTCTCTCGCGGTGCTTGGCGAAGCCTCGCAGGATTGCCACGCCTCCACCACCACCACGCCTGTTGTGTTGCTGCTGGATGGAGTCTTCCTCAACCTATCGCCTCTCCTTGCTGGATCAAGGCATGGGAGACGCCACCGGCTGTACGTGTGTTGAATGCGGAGGTGCCCTCCGTTCGGCACTAGGATCTCCGGTGATTTGGATCACGACGAGTACGACTCCTTCAACCCCGTTCTCTTGAACACTTCCGCTTAGCGATCTACAAAGGTATGTAGATGCACTCTCCTTCCCCTCGTTGCTAGTTTCTCCATAGATAGATCTTGGTGACTCGTAGGAAAATTTTGAATTTCTGCTACGTTCCCCAAAAGTGGCATCATGAGCTAGGTCTATTGCGTAGATTCTTTGCACGAGTAGAACACAAAGTAGTTGTGGGCGTTGCTGTTGTTCAATATGCTTACCGTTACTCGTCCAATATTGATTTGGTGACATCGTGGGATGAAGCGGCCCAGACCGACCTTACACGTACTCTTACGTGAGACAGGTTCCACCGATTGACATGCAAGTTGCATAAGGTGGCTAGCGGGTGCCAGTCTCTCCCACTTTAGTCGGATCAGATTCGATGAAAAGGGTCCTTATGAAGGGTAAATAGCAATTGACATATCATGTTGTGGTTTTGCGTAGGTAAGAAACGTTCTTGCTAGAAACCCATAGCAGCCACGTAAAACATGCAACAATAATTAGAGGATGTCTAACTTGTTTTTGCAGGGTGTGCTATGTGATGTGATATGGCCAAGAAGAATGTGATGAATGATATGTGATGTATGAGATTGATCATGTTCTTGTAATAGGAATCACGACTTGCATGTCGATGAGTATGACAACCGGCAGGGGCCATAGGAGTTGTCTTTATTTATTGTATGACCTGCGTGTCATTGAACAACGCCATGTAATTACTTTACTTTATTGCTAACCGGTAGCCATAGTAGTAGAAGTAATAAGTTGGCGAGACAACCTCATGGAGACACGATGATGGAGATCATGATGATGGAGATCATGGTGTCATGCCGGTAACGATGATGATCATGGAGCCCTCAAGATGGAGATCAAAGGAGCAATATGATATTGGCCATATCATGTCACTTTTGATTGCATGTGATGTTTATCATGTTTATGCATCTTATTTGCTTAGAACGACGGTAGTAAATAAGATGATCCCTCATTAAAATTTCAAGAAAGTGTTCCCCTAACTGTGCAATCGCTATGTAAAGTTCTTCGCTTCAAGCACCACGTGATGATCGGGTGTGATAGATTCTTACGTTCACATACAATGGGTGTAAGCCAGATTTACACACGTGAAACACTTAGGTTGACTTGACGAGCCTAGCATGTACAGACATGGCCTCAGAACACAAGAGACCGAAAGGTCGAGCATGAGTCATATAGTAGATACGATCAACATGAAGATGTTCACCGATGATGACTAGTCCATCTCACGTGATGATCGGACATGGCCTAGTTGACTCGGATCATGTAATCACTTAGATGACAAGAGGGATGTCTATCTGAGTGGGAGTTCATAAGATGAACTTAATTATCCTGAACATAGTCAAAAGATCTTTGCAAATTATGTCGTAAGCTCGCGCTTTATTTCCACTGTTTAGATATGTTCCTAGAGAAAATATAGTTGAAAGTTCACGAGAGCGATTATGCGGACAAGAGAAAGCTTATGTCCTTAATGCACCGCCGGTGTCTTTGAACCCCAAACGCCGCTTGTGGATGTTGCGAACATCGACATACACGCTTTCATAACTACGTGATAGTTCAGTTAAACGGTTTAGAGTTGAGGCACCAAAGACGTTTTTCAAACATCGCGAACATATGAGATGTTTTCGAGGGCTGAAATTGGGATTTCAGGCTCGTGCTCACGCCAAGAGGTATAAGACCTCCGACAATTTTCTTAGCCTGCAAACTAAGGGAGAAAAGCTCAATCGCTGAGCTGGTGCTCGATTGTCCGAGTGCAACAATCACTTGAATCGAAAAGTAGTTGATCTTCCGGATGAGATAGTGATGTTTCTCCAAAGTCATTGCCACCAAGCTGCTAGAGCTTCGTGATGAACTATAACATATCAGGGATAGATATGACGATCCTTGAGGTATTCATGATGTTTGACACCGCGAAAGTAGAAATCAAGAAGGAGCATTGTCGGTGTCAAAACCGGCGGATCTCGGGTAGGGGGTCCCGAACTGTGCGTCTAGGCGGATGGTAACAGAGACAAGGGACACAGAGTTTTTACCTGTGTTCGGCCCTCTCGATGGATGTAAAACCCACGCCCCGCTTGATTAATATTGATGATGTGGGTAGTACAAGAGCAGATCTACCACGAGATCAAGGAGGCTAAACCCTAGAAGCTAGCCTATGGTATGATTGTTGTAATGTATGTTGTCCTACGGACTAAAGCCCTCCGGTTTATATAGACACCGGAGAGGCTAGGGTTACACAGCCGGTTACAATGGTAGGAGATCCACATATCCAGACGCCAAGCTTGCCTTCCACGCCAAGGAAAGTACCTTCCGGACACGAGCCGAGTCTTCAATCTTCTATCTTCGTAGTCTTGGAGTCCGGCGGATAATGATAGTCCGCTGTCCGACACCCCTAGTCCAGACTCCTCAAGAGTCCCTCGAACCAGTCTTCAATGACGATAAGTCCGGCGTGTATAATGTTCGGCATTGCAAGGCGGGTTCCTCCCTTGAATAATCCAGAGAAGATAATGAACACCGTGATAGTGTCCGGCTCGCAAAAATAATTTCCACGCTCCAATCAGAGAGAGAATAAAAATATATATCGACTCAATCTGGCCGACGTATTATGTGGCGGGATATCACACCGCTACCAAGCCCTTGTTTGAATCATTTTTATTATTCCACCTCAGCACGTTTAGCGAAGCGGTTTCCTTGGCACGTCTTGTCGAAGCAGAGATCGTGTCCCTTTATTCCGAGATCCTCATCAATACGCGCGTGGGTAACCCAACCGCTCCTCGCCGCCACGCCTCTATCGGCGGGGGATCCTAAACGGTCGTGGGGACGGCCCTTGGTATTTCTTCCCCTTTATAAGAGGACCAAGGCCTGTCCTTGTTCTTCAATCTCGCATCGAATCTTTCCTCCGCTCCCAGTTCCAACACCCAGAGATTCAGATTCGAGCGCCGGATCCTCAACCATGTCCGCTCCGACCTCCGTGGCGGTGGATGCCCTCCTCCGCCACGGAGGAGGACATATCGGTTGCGTGAGGCCAAGCACCGCCCACGGTTTCAAGACAGGTTGCCTGCCCTGTGGCAGGCCGTGCCAGCCCCGAGCCCGGCGAATACGCTGCTTTTGAATCTCACCTCCGCCGGGATTAGGCTTCCGACGGATCCCTTCGTGAGAGAGCTCTGTTCTACTACGGGCTGGACTTCCACGACTTGGCTCGAGTCCATCCTCCATATCTCCACATTCATTATTGTCATGGGAAGCCTTCCTCCGCCATCCCCACTTGACCTGTGGCTGAAAACATTTAAGGTGGAGCCAAAGATGATCGGAGGCGCTCAAGTTGAGGCGGCGGGCGACTATAAGCAAGAAAGTCGATGCCTGTGGCTCAAGGTTCCTTCCAAGAGGAACTGGGATTGTGGCAGAGGAGTGGTTTTACATCACCGCTCCAAGGGGTAGCAAGCAAAGCCGCCGCCCTCATTCCGCTTGGGACCTCCACGGCAACCGATGTCGTGGGTCAACCAAGGGCTCAACTGGGACCGCCCGAGGACGTGCCTTCACCACAGGCCGGATTCGAGACCTCCAAACGAGGGAGATCGACCGATCAAGGTGACGCAGTTATGCTAATCGTGCATCTTCCACCTCGCAAACGCCGCCCTCTCCGCCTATGGGAGTACAACCGAGGGACCTCATATTCTCCAACATTTTATGGGTGCGCCACCCACGGAGATGTACAAGCTGTTCTTCGGACCGCAGGTGGCGTGTCCGAATTTGGCCAAGGACGCGGGCCTAAGCCGCGATCGCCCGGATACTCAGGTGAATAGCTCAGAATCCGGACATTCTAATTGTATGCCTTTCAAAAGTTCGTCCCCTGACCCTTTGTTCTTTACAGGAATGGGTGGCGCGATCAAGGCCGATAAGGTGTCCGCCCTCCCAGAGACCGTGACCGGAGCCCGTGGCTGGTCGAATGTTGGAGGTTGCGCCCACAGAGGGAGGCGACGGGGAAATAAAGGAGCTAATACTTCGCCTAAAGGGCGATCAAGAGGAGGGAACCAAGGATCCTTCCTTCAGAGGGAGAAGAGGACCGCCCAAGATCCAGAGGTCAAAGCCCCTAAGCGTGGGAAGAAATCTCACTGGTCCGCGTCCGGAGAGAATCTGACGCGCATTCATCGCCGAAGGACCAGCCCTCCAACGAGCCGTGAGTATGAAAGAAGAAGTTAATAAAGAAGTACCTTCATTTGTGCTTCTGTAGGTAACCGAAGTATTTATATCGCAGTTCGGATCTGCAGCCTTCTCAGACGAGTTCATTTTCGGGGGACCTTCTTCCGGAGATGATGGAGAGCACACGCCTCCGTCTGCAGCCGCCCGATGAGGCAAGGCGAGCCCAAGTGTCGCCACGAGGGCGCCCCAAGTCCCGAGGGGCCGAGAGTTCGCACCCACCGTAGTCCGCCGGAGAACTCAAGAGTCTGCTGAGAGGGCGCCCATTTCAAAAGATCACCGCGCACGCGTATGGTGATTGAAGGATTTCGTCCACGAAAGCGGATTATGAATGGCGCCATGAGCTTGTCGGCAGGATTTGAGGTATGCGAAAATGGCGCACCTTTGTCTTTTAACAGTTTTGCATATAAAAAATGCGCCCTGTATAGATAGTAGCCCCTGAGACTCGGTAGGTTGTCGGTAACGACAGCGTACTGAGGATCGAAATCTAAAGAAAAGATTCCGTCGTTCCTATGCAGGTGGCGGATGGTCCGGGGGCTAACCGGACTAATGAGTTTGCCGAGTTAGCTCGGTAACTTGACGTGGCAGATAAGGACGTCGCACTTGTCAACAAGCGACTTGACGAGTCGCAAGGTAAAATAATTCTCCGCAGCCGCTTTATTGAGTGGGTCAAAGTCCGCCTCTGATAAGTTAAATGTTGTATATACAGACAATGTTGCTACTATGGAGAACCTTCGGGCCGAACTTGCTCTAGCTAAGGAGCAAGCCCGAAGGAGTGACGCGGCTGCCTCGAGGGCGGCCGAGGAGTTGAAAGCCGAAAAGGCGGCGCACTGCCTAAGCAGGGCGGAGGTGGCCGAATTGGCCGCGAAAGTAAAGGATGCTGCCGACCGCAATGAGGCTCTTGAAAAGGAGTGGTTATCGGAGCGGGAAGACCTGAAGAAGGCCACCGCCGAAGCCAAGGATGCCCGCTCTGCAATGCGGGCTATGAAGGAGGAGCTGCGCCAAGCCGGAGAGATCGCGGCTGGCAAGCCTTTTCTGATGCGTCGCCGGTTTATGGATGCCAAGCTGTGGAGTTCGGAGGATCCGTATATGGACTTGGCTGCGAGTGCGGCTGATGCCGTTAAGCACTTCCGGAGCCAGGGGGATCACGAGACGGAAGAGTTATATTGGTCTCAATTCCACAGTCCGGATCGCCCTCTTCCGCTGACGGACAGGTTGGCCGAATGGGCCGAACTAAATAGACTGTCCAGACTGGCCATGACTGACATCGTGGCCCATGTCTGGCCAGAGAGGTCCAAGGCGACGAGCTACTTCGGCCAACTGCAGCAATTACTTGGGGCGGTGCCTTATATCAAGGAGATGAAGCGGTCGGCCTGCATCGAGGGCGCGCGGATGGCCCTGGCCCGTGTGAAGGCGCAGTGTCCGGAGATGGACGCCACCGCTGTTGCCGCCAGGTTCGATGGAAACCGCTTCCGCCGAGCATTATTTCGGGAAGTTATGCGTGGCGCCGGTAATAGAGTCGCAGTGCTAAAAAAATGTAACGCTCAATTGAACGCGCCAACGGTAGATCAATGATTATAGTATGACCGCTTTTTATACTTGTGCTTCCAAGTAGTAAAACTTCTCTGGCGGCCGTTACGATACTTGTGTATAACCCGAAAGATGCAGTCTTGGCTTCAGCCCTCGCACAAGGTGCCGGGTGTTCGCAAAATAGCGTTTTCACACTTAATCCGATGTCTCGGTCCTGTTATAAGGAGGTGGTAGCGAGCTAACGAGGCAATCAGGACTATAATGCTTTATCTCTTTCACTTAGCTGGAGCTCGAGGGTGGGGCTACGATATAGCCTCGGTGGCCCCGCACCTCTCCGAATTCGGGTGCGGAGTGCCCGACAGGAAACGGTCCTTCGCCTAAGCGGGAATTCTAAACATTCCAAATGTCGATCGAGTGGTCGACCGGTCTCTCGCTGCATCATGATAGTCGGCCAGCTTTCATCGAGGTGCTCACCCAAATTAACGGGGCACAATCGCAGAGTTCTCCCAGTGCTGCGTTAGCCGATGATACGGAACGTAAGGCAGCAAAACACAGGAGTCGGGCAAACCCAACATTTGACCAAAGACATGATTCGGAGCTGATGCATATAATACCTAACTCGAGACGCCGAACACTCCCGAAGGTGTTCGGACTTTATAATAATGGGCAGGATTATGCCCTAAGCCCCTAATGTCCAGGTACGGGCGTGGTCTTATGACGCGGCCGACGCCAAAGCGTCAGGCTCCTCTTTGGCTATAGGAAGGAGCCAAGGGAGAGTAACAACAAGAGACGGTAATAAAAAGGTCTACGCAGGGTCTTAATCTGAAAAGAATCCTTGAACGGGTCCTCATCGCACGCCTGCGCGCTTCCGCTGCGCCGTTATCTCGACGGGTACGCACGTTGTTCATCTCAGAGAAAGAGAGGAACGCTTAGTTGTAGGAACAATTCGCATGTAAAAATATGCAAAAGAAGAAATGTAAATAATTAAAGCAAGGTTTATATGAAACCGCGATGAGTTGTGCGCAGCCCTCGTGGAAGGGTATGCGGCTAGGGAGCCCCTAGCCTGCTGAGTCCGGATTCGCTTATCCGAGTCCGGGTCTTTATGACCCAGACCGAAATGCCGCCATGTGGACCGGCATTTTGAGTGTAAGAGACGCAGAATGCGGTATGGCGCTGAAGCGACAAAAGCCTTCGTCCCAACAAAGGCTTGATATTCACTTTTAAATGGGGCGATGTGGAAAATTAATTTTTCACGCCGAAAGTTGTTCGCGATCCAACACGACTTCTAGTAATATTGAGCCCGTGCACGGGCGAAGGGCTGGCGTCACTCCTTTGAAGGAAGTGCGGCTGTGTCGAATTTTGGTAGGGTCTATCCTCATCCTATGGATTGTGTTTGAATATAGCAGGTTTAGGTCATCGCCTCCGCCCATTAGGACGTTTTGAATTGTAATCCGCCTATTATCGGATTCAATGTCGGGAGTCCGCCCCGCTTCAACGCTTCGAGTATTCTGTGGTCGAAAGTGATTGGTTTTGATATCCAATCTCTACGGTTCTGCTTGGTTGGACCGCGAAGCTCCCTTTAGAAAGTGCCGCACTATTTTTCCGTATTATCACATGAAGTGAGTTTATCGCTTAACCCCTTGTGGGAAAGTTTTTGTTTTCCTGCTCGCTGGTGGGGTTTATCCTCTTCGCTGACGGTCGAGCCCCTTGTGTTCGCATTTAGTCGGCCGGGCTGTTTAAAACCCAACAATCCCTCGTGGGTGTGATTTGCGTGCCTTCCGGGTACTGTGGATTTGACATATCCGACCCAAAATCTTCTTTGTTGGACATTCGTCACTATCATCCTTTAGAGGCTGTGTTTTACTATTTGGCCGTGAGCTTTTAAACCGGCGCTGACCGCCGTGTTTTGGGCTTTTTTCTTTATTCCGGTGCTGCTCTTTTCTGCGCCGTGATTTTCCGTTTCCATCTCTTATCTCGGATGTACTTGGGTCGCTGGTGCTGCTTCTTGCTAGCCAGCTATCCTCTCCCGCACAAAAGCGGGTCATGAGGCTTGTTAATGCGGTCATTGTCCTCGGTTTCTCTTGACCGAGGTGTTCGCGAGCCATTCGTCTCGGACATTGTGCTTGAAAGCTGCTAAGGCTTCGGCGTCCGGACAGTCGACTATTTGGTTCTTTTTGGTAAGGAACCTGTTCCAGAATTTCCGCACTGACTCTCCGGGCTGTTGAGTTATATGACTTAAATCATCTGCATCCGGAGGACGGACATAGGTCCCTTGAAAAATTTGCTCTAAACGCTTCCTCGAGCTCTTCCCAACTTCCAAAAGTATTTTCTGGGAGGCTTTTAAGCCAATGACGGGCTGGCCCTTTGAGCTTGAGTGGTAAATATTTTATGGCGTGGAGATCGTCTCCTCCGCCATATGTATATGCAATATATAGTCTTCTATCCGACTCTGTGGTCTGTTGTTCCATCGTAGGCTTCTATGTTTATGGGTTTAAACCCCGCCGGGAATTCATGATCCAAGACCTCGTTGTGAAACATAGTGGGTGTCTGGCGCCTGCATTTGTATGTGCCGCTATCGCTGGACACTTGACGGTTGCTTTGCCTCTTGGGGCTTTTTGGGTCCAGAGATGGACTGGCTGGGCCATTGACGCTGGGGCTCTATGGCCTCCTCGTCAATTCTCGAAGCAGCTTACGCTTTGGGTAGCTCTTCGATTGGTGGCCATTGCCGATTTATCTCTGCGGTTTTGAGTACTTTGCTCCATCTTATTCGGAGTGTGTCTTCCGCTGTTTTGAGCTTCCGCTTTTCCTTCTTCAGGCTTCTTGCTGTAGCGATGAGCCTGCGCTTAAAAAGCTCTTGTTCGACTGGGTCTTCAGGCGCGACGAGTTCGTCGTCATTGAGGCTTGTCTCGTCTTCAGAGGGAGGTATATAGTTATGATCCTCAACCTCTTCGTCTTCCGCCCTTTCGCGAGGGCTTGATTCTGCATCCTCCTGCGTTGGGTCTTGCTGGAGGGGGTTGTCTTCGGCACTCTCTGGGGTATCGTTATTTCCTGTGCCGGAATCTATATTCTTGTTGTGGCGGGATTTAGAGCGGCGCCGCTGACGCCGGCATTTGGGCTGCTTCTTTAAAGAGTCTGCCTCCGCTGCTTCTTCGCCATCCCCCTCTTTTGGGGTGTCCACCATGTATACGGCATACGATTTAGGTGGCCTTCCAGGCGTCTGTAGGCGCTGGTTTGTTCGCCTCCGCATCGCCTTCCATAGCGCCGATGTCGCCGGAGTCGGAGTCTAGCATGTCGGTTAAGTCCTCGGCAGTGGCTACAAAGTGGGTGGTGGTGGGCTCAATTTCTCCATCGTCCGAATCTCCAACCGCCCCGCCATAGTCCGCCAGATTCTCCGATAGCGAGACGCTTGCTGAACTTCGAGGATATCGCCAAAAGGCGAGTGTTGGAAGATGTCCGCGCGGTGAATTCCATAACCGCGCCTAACTGGATTAGTTGGCTGGGCGCGGAGGCTCGGAGTCCGGCGAGGAGTCCGCGCCTTGGAATCACGAAGTTTCGCAGGGACAAGATCGTGTTCGCCCATCGCCGTGGATGTTGAAGCCCCCGGGGCGGCGTCTACCCACCGGCCCTCGATATGGGCGATCGGCTCCGGGCTAACGGCCGGAGCAGATCCGAGTGCGGCCACCAAGGCACTGTCCGGCGGAAGAGCTAGATTGTGCCCATCGCCACAGTGCGGCGCGCTTGGCTGTGGCTCGAGTCTGTCGAAGATCAAGTCTCCGCGGACATCAGCCGTGAAGTTTAAGCTTCCGAATCTAACCTGACGGCCAGGGGCGTAGCTTTCGATCTGCTCCAGATGGCCAAGAGAATTGGCCCACAGTGCAAAGCCGCCGAATACAAAGATCTGTCCGGGGAGAAAAGTCTCACCCAGGACAGCGTTGTTGGTTGAAGATGCCATCGAGCCTATCGGTGACGCTACGCAGGAACTCTCAATGAAAGCACCAATGTCGGTGTCAAACCGCGGATCTCGGTAGGGAGCTCGAACTGCTGTGCGTCTAGGCGGATGGTAACAGGAGACAAGGGACACAAGAGTTTTACCTGTGTTCGGGCCCTCTCGATGGAGGTAAAACCCCACGCCCCGCTTGATTAATATTGATGATGTGGGTAGTACAAGAGCAGATCTACCATGAGATCAAGGAGGCTAAACCCTAGAAGCTAGCCTATGGTATGATTGTTGTAATGTATGTTGTCCTACGGACTAAAGCCCTCCGGTTTATATAGACACCGGAGAGGCTAGGGTTACGTAGTCGGTTACAATGGTTGGAGATCCACATATCCAGACGCCAAGCTTGCCTTCCACGCCAAGGAAAGTACCTTCCGGACACGAGCCGGAGTCTTCAATCTTCTATCTTCGTAGTCTTGGAGTCCGGCGGATAATGATAGTCCGGCTGTCCGGACACCCCCTAGTCCAGGACTCCCTCAAGCTTCAATTGTTGATGGTTGGTGAAACCATTAGTTTCAAGAAGGGCAAGGGCAATAAGGGATACTTCATGAAACGGCAAATCAGCTGCTGCTCCAGTGAAGAAACCCAAGGTTGAACCCAAACCCGAGACTAAGTGCTTCTGTGATAAGGGGAGTCACTAGAGCGGAATTACCCTAGATACTTGGTAGATGAGAAGGCTGGCAAGGTCGATAGAAGTATATTGGATATACATTATGTTAATGTATACTTTACTAGTACTCCTAGTAGCACCAGGGTATTAGATACCGGTTCGGTTGCTAAGTGTTAGTAACTCGAAATAAAAGAGCTACAGAATAAACGGAGACTAGCTAAAGGTGAGTCGACGATATGTGTTGATGTTTTTCCAAGTTTGATGTGATCAAACATCGCACGCCCCTCTACCATCAAGATTAGTATTAAACCTGAATAATTGTCATTTGGTGTTTGCGCTGAACATAGACATGATTGGATTGTGTCTGCATAATACGGTTATTCATTTAAGGAGAATAATGGTTACTCTGTTTATTTGAATAATACCTTCAATGGTCTTGCACCTGAAATGAATGGTTTATTGAATCTCGATCGTAGTGATACACATTTTCATGCCAAAAGATATAAGATAGTAATGATAGTACCACTTACTTGTGGCACTGCCATGTAAGTCATATTGGTATAAAATGCATGAAGAAGCTCCATGTTGATGGATCTTTGGACTCACTCGTTTTTGAAAAGTTTGAGACATGTGAACCATGTCTATTGGTATATACGCATGAAGAAACTCCATGCAGATGGACAGTTTGGACTCACTTGATTCTGAATCAGTTGAGACATGCAAATCATACCATATGGGCAAGATGACTGAAAGCCTCGGTTTCAGTGAAATGGAACAAGAAAGCAACTTGTTGGAAGTAATACATTTTGATGTGTGCAGTTCAATGAGTGCTGAGGCACACATTGGATATCGTTATGTTCTTACTTCACGGATGATTTGAGTAGATACTGAGTATATTTACTTGATGAAACACAAGTCTGAATTATTGAATGGTTCAAGTAATTTCAGAGTGAAGTTGAAGACCATCGTGACAAGAGGATAAAATGTCTATGATATGATCATAGAGATGAGTATCTGAGTTACGAGCTTTGGCACGCAATTAAGACATTGTGGAAATTGTTTCACAATTAATACCGCCTGGAACACCATAGTGTGATGGTGTGTCCGAACATCATAGTTGCACCCTATTGGATATGGTGCGTACCATGATGTCTCTTATCGAATTACCACTATCATTCATGGGTTAGGCATTAGAGACAACCGCACTCACTTTAATGGGGCACCACGTAATTCCGTTGAGACGACACCGTTTGAACTATGGTTTGGAGAAACCTAAGTTGTCGTTTCTTAAAAGTTTGGGGCTGCGACGCTTATGTGAAAAAGTTTCAGGTTGATAAGCTCGAACCCAAAGCGGATAAAATGCATCTTCATAGGACACCCAAAACAGTTGGGTATATCTCCTAATTCAGATCCGAAAGCAATAGGGATTGTTTCTTGAATCGGGTCCTTTCTCGAGAAAAGTTTGTCTCGGAGAGTTGAGTGGGAGCATGGTGGAGACTTAATGGGAGCATGGTGGAGACTTTATGAGAAACTTGTATTTCCAAAGAAGTGAGTGGGAGCACTATAGAATTTCTGATAAGTATATGTTGTAAACATATTGTTGATCAGAAATGATGTAGAATTTCTAGAAAGCATATAGGGTTATTTGAAAAGTGTTTTTCAATGGAAAACCTTGATTAGGCTACTTGAACAATAAGCATCAAGATCTATAAGATAGATCAAAATGCTTAATAGTAATTTCAAATGAGCACATACCTTGACATGATCTTGAAGGTGTTCAAGATGGATCAGTCAAAGAAGGAGTTCTTGCCTGAGTTTTAAGGTGTGAAGTTAAGACTTAAAGCTCGACCACGGCAGAAGAGAGAGAAAGGGCGAAGGTCGTCTCCTATGCTTAGACGTAGGCTCCATAGTATGCTATGCTGTGTACCGCACCTGATGTGTGCCTTGCCACATGTCTGGCAAGAGGGTACAAAGGTGATCAAGGAGTGGATCATCAGATAGTGGTCAAAATTGTCCTTGGAGTAATAAGGACATGTTTCCCGATTATGGAGGTGATAAAGAGATCGGCGTAAAGGGTTACGTCGATGCAAGCTTTAACACCTATCCGAATGACTCTGAGTAGCAAACCGGATACGTATAGTGGAGCGACCATTTGGAATAGCTCCAAGTGGAGCGTGGAAGCAGCATTTACAATATGACCTAGAGATTTGCGAAGTACATACGGATCTGAATGTTGCAGACCCGTTGACTAAAACCTCTATTACAAGCAAAACATGATCAAACCCCAGAACTCATTGAGTCTAAATCACATGATGATGTGAACTAGTTTAGTGACTCTAGTAAACTCTTGGGTGTTGGTCACATGACGATGTGACCTGTGAGTGTTAATCACATGGCAATGTGAACTAGATTATTGACTCTAGTGCAAGTGGGAGACTGTTGGAAATATGCCCTAGAGGCAATAATAAATTAGTTATTATTATATTTCCTTGTTCATGATAATCGTTTATTATCCATGCTATAATTGTATTGATAGGAAACTCAGAAACATGTGCGGGTACATAGACAACACCATGTCCCTAGTAAGCCTCAAGTTGAGTAGCTCGTTGATCTATAGATGGTTACGGTTTCCTGACCATGGACATTGGATGCTATTGATAACGGGATCACATCATTAGAAGAATGATGTGATGGACAAGACCCAATCCTAAGCCTAGCACAAAGATCGTAGTTCGTATGCTAAAGCTTTTCTAATGTCAAGTATCATTTCCTTAGACCATGAGATTGTGCAACTCCCAGATACCGTAGGAATGATTTGGGTGTACCAAACGTCACAACGTAACTGGGTGGCTATATAAGGTGCACTACAGGTATCTCCGAAAGAGTCGGTTGGGTTGGCACGAATCGTGACTGGGATTTGTCACTCTGTGTGATGGAGAGGTATCTCTGGGCCCACTCGGTAAGACATCATCATAATGTGCACAATGTGATCAAAGAGTTGATCACGGGATGATGTGTTACGGAACGAGTAAGGAGACTTGCCGGTAACGAGATTGAACAGGTATCGGTATACCGACGATCGAATCTCGGGCAAGTACTATACCGCTAGACAAAGGGAATTGTATACGAGATTGATTGAGTCCTTGACATCGTGGTTCATCCGATGAGATCATCATGGAACATGTGGGAGCCAACATGGGTATCCAGATCCCGCTGTTGGTAATTGACCGGAGAACGTCTCGGTCATGTCTACATGTCTCCCGAACCCGTAGGGTCTACACACTTAAGGTTCGATGACGCTAGGGTTATAAAGGAAATTTGTATGTGGTTACCGAATGTTTTTCGGAGTCCCGGATGAGATCCCGGACGCCACGAGGAGTTCCGGAATGGTCCGGAGGTAAAGATTTATATATGGAAAGTTGTTGTTGGGTTCCGGAAAAGTTCGGGTTTTTCGGTATTGTAAGGAAGCTTCTGAAGGTTCCGGAGGATTCCGGAGGGGTCCGGAGGTTCGGAAATTGTTCCACCACGTCCAATACAGTAGCATGGGCTGTAGGGGGGTGCCCTAGCCTTAATGGGCCAAAGGCACCAGCCCCCCCAAAGCCCATGCGCATGGGAGGGGGGAAACCCTAAGGGGGAGGGCCTCCACTTGACTTGGGAGGCACTCCTCCCCCCTTGGCCGCCGCCCCCAACCCTAGATGGGATCTAGGGAGGCCAGCCCCCTCTTCCCCCCACCTATAAATAGTGGAGGGGTGGGAGGGCAGCCGCACCCCAAGTTTCTGGCGCAGCCCTCCCTCCCAAGTACTCCTCCTCTCTCGCGGTGCTTGGCGGCCCCGCAGATTGCCACGCCTCCACCACCACCACGCCCTGTGTTGCTGCTGGATGGAGTCTTCTCAACCTCTCCCTCTCTCCTTGCTGGATCAAGGCATGGGAGACGCCACCGGCTGTACGTGTGTTGAACGCGGAGGTGCCGTCCGCTCGCACTAGGATCTCCGGTGATTTGGATCACGACAAGTACGACTCCTTCAACCCCGTTCTCTTGAACGCTTCCGCTTAGCGATCTACAAAGGTGTGTAGATGCACTTTCCTTCCCCTCGTTACTAGTTTCTCCATAGATAGATCTTGGTGACTCGTAGGAAAATTTTGAATTTCTGCTACGTTCCCCAACACTACATGCATCCCTCTATCTCTATCCTTCTCCTCGTGCCTCGTTTGCTTCTCACAAACACATGCATGTATACCGATCGATCTCCCAACATATACCTGGATCAACTTTAACTACCTCCCCCCCCCATCATTCGACGTACCTCACAAGTTATGTCTCTCCTTTCTCTAACAAAGGGCGATTGATCTTCCTATGTAGTTATGTCTGCTTACCACAGCCACATCATCCCCCCTCATCATTCGTGCATTCCTCCTGACCCGTCTCTCACACGCACGTGCATAGACAACAAGCAACCATCTCTTCTCTTATTTATATTGCGGGCGGGCCCTCCGTTTGTCTAGCAAGCCTATCCCACCATTTGTTAGAAGCAACTCCACTACCACCCCCTCCAACACTCTAGCTCTGTCTCTCTCCCAACCTTATTCCTCTCATGCACATATGCATGCATGCCGATCGATCTCCCTTAATACATGAGGCAGATCGATCTCCTTAATACATGAGGTAGGCCATTGTACCTCTATAGTTAATTGGGCCTCCCTCTTCCCCCACCACACACCGATAGTCCAGCGCTGCAGGTAGGTATCCATGCCACAGAGACAAACTGCACATGTCCCCTCTCATGTTCCAATTGGCCAGCCACTCTATATCTTTGACGTGGGCACACACAAATTCGATGGCACTCTTTATCAATCGCGCGCACACACACACACACACATCATTCCTCTTTTTGATTCTATGGACACCTCAAGCCGGTGATACCTCCACTCTCTTCTCGTGGATCGTCCCCTCTGTATATATGTTATATCCAGGACTCTATTTCACACACATTGCATATGTTACATTTTTTGATTGAACACCCCCCCAAAAAACTCTCAAGAACCCACACACTATATCTCTCTAGGTTTGTATCTCTCTCACACAACCCCACGTAGGTGGTGTACATATACAAGAATAGAATAGGTGCACCGTGCATGTACTCACGCTTCGTGCCTAGCCACACCCGCGCGGGTACATAGTGGAGCTCATTTCTTTACGAAATGGCAGCCCACGTGCTAATTTGAACGCCTGTAGCGGTTGTTTACCTAGGGAGGTCGTGTACCACGCCCGCATCTAAACAAAGTTCGACTTGACGCGTTGCGCGTTATTTTTAAATAAAGTTATAGCGCCAATGGCACGTATAATCGAATATAAAACAATTTTATGGAAAAAAGGTAGTCCGCTCACTATATACAATGGAGCCTTGCGTGCTCGGGTTTGTCGCTTCTTGAGTATCTCACACAAGGCTGCGGTGGCCTCTCTCTCTCACCGTTGGTCACCGATCCGCCGCATCCCGTCCGCCGGGGGAAAGGGAGTGTGGTGGCCTCTCTCTCTCACCGTTGGTCACTGATCCGGCCGCATCCCGTCCCCCGGGGGAAAGGGAGGAAGTGCATTGTTTCTCCGTTCGAGAGCATGTCCCGATCTCCGGTACACGTCGTTCTCTCTGACCAAGCTCCAGTGCGGCAGGGCCTACGCCACCTGCTCGCAGATTCTGCCCGCCGCCGCTCACCTAGTTACACCCCGACGACCTCCAGGTATCCCCTCTGGCCTTGCTCCACTGCCCGTCTTCCCACATCGCTGCATGTGGATCTTCCATAGTTCTTTGCCCAAAACGTAGCTCGTCCAGCGTACTTTCCATATTGCATTCTCCTCCTGACACCATTTTAGACAAACACAACCGTGTTGTTATCTTCCCTTAGGGCAAGGAATATGCTTCTTTTTTGTCGTCGCATGTGTCATCAACTGTTATTGGCCAGTAATTGTTTCCTTTCTACCTCTTTTTTGCAAACAGGGCTATCCATTTCACCTCGTTGCTATTGCGACCTTTTGGTGAACTGCACAAATCACTTTTTTCTTAAGAGTGTTTTGTGCAGTTGTACTAAAATGTCACATGGGCAACGTCTCCACATTTTAGTGCGACTGCACAAAGGGAGATTGGTTTTGCTCTATCCTCCTCATCCAACTCCGAGCCTAATCTTCTCCAACTAGTTAGTCTTAAAAGAGACTGCAAAGGTGACCGGCTTCTATTTATGTGTTTATTGTTTCATCAGCGGTCCTCTATTATCGTAATCACACTTAATATCTTTGGAACAGGGATGCTCAGCTCTATTTTAGTGGAACTGCACAAAATGATTGGAATGTTGCATGCTCTAGACAACTACTTTTTTTCCCAACATGCCTTGTTGATTTAGACAGAGCTGGGGAGACGTTGCTGCCAATAAAAGCATTAGCCAGGAAGTTAGTTTTTTATTGTTTCCGAAAGAGAATCGATGGCAAGACACGCGAAACAGAAGCTGAAAGCTCACAACATTGTACAATTTCATGTCTCGCTGGAAAATTATTTGTATAGTAAGTCAATTATGTAAACAAATGATGGAAGCTTGATAGCATTGCCAGAAGCCTCTTCATCATCCGGGTCCATGTGCCATGCACAAAATTATACTCCTTCGTTCCTAAATATTTGTCCTTTTACAAATTTCAAACGGGCATATTTTAGAGTGTAGATTCACTCATTTTGCTTCGTATGTGTACTCCATCCGTACCTAAATATTCTATTCGTCTTTCTAGAGATTTCAATAAGTGACTACATACGGAGCAAAATGAGAGAATCTACACTCTAAAATATGTAAATACATCCATATGTGCCAGTCCATTTGAATTCTCTAAAAAGACAAATATTTGAGTAGTCACTCGTTGAAATCTCCAGAAAGACAAATATACTCCGGAGTATATTTAAGAACCGAGGGGGTAGTGCACAACCGCATGGGAGACTCAGCCCGTCGTTGCGCGCATTAATAGTGAGTAATGAGTAGTCAAATCATAAGCCCCACCTTTCCTAATCGTAAGTTGCCTCAAGAAGCAACCATCAATACGCTCTTCTTTGAATCCACTCATACTACTCCATCCGTCATTTGTTTATACAAGCGCTTGAAAAAAAGAAAAAAGATCTATGGGACCTAGGCGACTAGCGATCGGCCTGAAAAATAGCATTGGTAGTTATAGCACGGCGTCTATTACTAGTAGAGGGAATAATGCGTGCACACATGCATGCAGTGCTTCCACCCCGGGTACACACATGCATGCACTGACTCCACTCCATAGTTACATGGAGAGAAAATTGTGGACTTGATTGCGGTTACCACGCCCTAATTAATTGATCATTAAACCAAACGTGTCTAAAGTCTCTCTGGTGGTGGAAATGCATTGAGAGAAATGCATCATAATGAAGCGCATACCAGAACTGTGACGGAGGGAGGAGTAGTATGAAGGTTCAAAACCAAGCACGCAGATGGCGCTTGGTCAACGCATCTCCTCTTGGCATATCACTGACATGTGGGACAGGAGTGTGAGCAAACCGATCTCAATTGACGGCAAAGAGCCAACCCGCCGTTCCTTGAGAGAGACGAGGAGCGAGAACACACAGACGGGTTCACATGGAGGCCAAGATATATTCAAGCATGGTTGGTTGATCGATATCATTCAATACATGTTGGGCTGCCGTTTTCCGCCCTTCTCCGGAATAAATGTGTATTTATCAGAGATAAAATGAAATAAGAGCACAAACCCTCCACCATGCGGTTCTAGTAGTAGTAGTACTCGTACTACTGTGCTTGGCTCTTCGCCTCTTCGTGAAGTCGAAAAATGATGGTACTCCGCATGTTGGGTACTACAGTGTATGCCTATGACAATCTGACACCAAATGGACTGATGCATGTCCAACGAGGGTAGGTTGCATTAGTCAAAAGGCGTAAGCGAGCTTCACCTTGTCCTGCAAGCTTCTCCTCGTTCTGCGAGTTGACGGGACACACCAAAAAGTAGTGCTAGTCCATACTCCCTCCTTTCTGGTTAATATGGCTCAATCCCTTTTGCGGGTAAATGAGAGAGCTTTATTCATATATAAGCATTCTTAGGACGATCAGCCAAGACACTGGTCACTAGGAAGCGAGGTACCCCATAAAAAAAGAAGTAGGAAGCGAGGTGTTTCATCAAGCCAGCTCTCGGCCACATTCAAAGTGCAGCAAGCATGGTTCGCACGAAGATGCGCCGCAAGGTTTGTCAATTGTTTACATCTTGAATAACAAAAAAGAGGAAATATTACTGAGCGCTACTATTTGTAACAGGATATGAGCCAGAATTAAGCGAGAATTGTGGTGAGTGTTCCATGCAATCAACTTCCATTATCACATGCGAGAACCCTCGAAGATAACCAAATGTGTTGAAGATTGCTTTATCACATTTTAAAATTATAATAAGAGTGCAGACGCTCCTCCATCCGGTTCCTAGTACGTACCTTTATAGACTATATTAGTAAACTTTGCGCTTGGCTGTTCGCCTATTCAGGAAGTCGAACAATAGTAGCACTAGTAGTATAGTGTATGCTTCTGGCAATCTGACATCGAATTAACTATTGCACGTCCACCGCCTGAGCGAGGGAGAGCTTGCATTAGTCAAAAGTTTCTCCTTGTCCTGCGAGCCACCGCGTGCAGGTAATGCTAGTCCATACTGCCTCCTCTCCGGTTAATATGGATTAATTTCAAACAAGATAAATACACTGTCTGTCACTGTATATTTGTAAAAATACGGTTAGTGGACTTCATGATACGCTCACTACGCTCAATATATATATTTTCCGGTGTTTATACGGTCACTAGCTCACCCTGACTGAGTATGTGTGTGCATGCACGTGTACGTTGAGCACTTAGCGTGACCATGTGTGTTCCGTCGTGTGCTCGGACATGCATGCATTAGGGTGTCGTGCGCGTTTTTGCGTCCATGTGTACGTGTGACTGTTGCATACACGTAGGGGTAGTACGTTTAGGGGCCACTAAGGAGCAGTCAAATCACACAGTAAGTTAGTCGGAAGAAGCAACCATCATTTCACTCTTGAATGACACGTACGCAATATAAAATGGTTGATATGGAGAGAAAAAGAAAACCACTATATATACACTAGCAGGAGCCTAAGCTACAAGCCTGCTTGCTAAGGTTGCTCTCTTCACAAGCATAGAACGACGGGCCTGATCCCGCAGCTGGGGGAAGGGAACAATGTTCTGCGTAGACGCGGTCGACATCGGCGAGGGAGAAAACCCACAGTCGGTGCGTTCCAATCGGGGGTCACCGCGGTTTGGGCCGATGCCGCGTCCCAACCGCCCTTCTAGCTACAGCCCGACGTCCCAGGTAATCCATCTTCCTTTTGGAGCCGGCTTGCTCCACTGCCGTAGCTCCATCTCCATGTCGATCTTGCTCTACTTCTACCGGCTTCTACTTGTGATGAGTTTATGTCTCATGAACTAGTGCCAGTACTATTATTCTAGTCACACTTCTTCAATATCTTTGCCATCAGGGATGCTCAGGTCGATTTTAGTGGAACTGCACAAAAGCATTGTATGATCCGAGGGTGCCAGCCGTCTTTCCTTCGACAGGTTTTACCTGGCCAGGGAATTAAATCATGTTTAGGCTTTAGGGTTTAAGTCGTAGTGACCCCATCAGCAGTGTTTCTTTCGTACACGCTCTCACAACTTTTTTCTTTAGTTGTGAAGTAAATATTGGCTATGATCTGTGAATCATTGAGATGCATCAGCATGCGTGTTAGTTTTCCTTTGTATTTGATGAAATGTTGTAACGGGGCAACCTTGGAATAGGAATGAAAATGGAGTGGAAAGTTTCCGTTTTTCCGGAGAAAATATGGAAAGGGAGAGAAACCAATGTTTCGTTTCGTTGGATCGCGCCATCGAACAAAACCAATGTTTAAATCACGTCTGTCGTGTTTGTGTCTCACCCTCCACGGCTCGACCCCACACGGTCGCTTGGCATGCCACTCACCGCAAACCGAGTATACGATAACTTTCCCGCCTGCTTGTCAATGGATCGCGCCATGGAGTACTACTAGCACTACTGGAAGAAATTGACGAGTTGGGGGAGGACAGCTAGCTGTAGCACGGTCTCCCAAAAACTTTTTACATGCATGTTGTAGCCGACTATTGCGACCTTTGAACGCGGAGCAGCTGCGTGCACCCGGAAGCGGCGCGGACGACGCTCTCTCGGCCAGCGCGACGCTTCAATGCCGGCGCCAGTGAGAGGTCGTGTCTGCTCTGGCCGGGCATGAATGTGGCACTGACCGTTTCGGGAGGGAAGCACGCGTGGGTGATGAAGAGGGTTCAGGTTGGTCAGGACCGGCCGTGGCAGCGGTCCGGACGTGCGCAAACAAGAGATGTTGTACGTTAATATTGCTGCATATATAATTAACAACGTAAATAATGTGCCAGTTGGACAAATATGATTGGAGATGGAGATGGAAATGGAATTTTATGTAAACACGGATATGCATGTCTATGTCTATGTGTGTGTGCGCGACGACTCTCGCGACCTGGAAGCGGGGGCGTGGTTTTGATCAAGTTTTCTTTCTTGGTACGTTAGAAAATCAGTTTGTCCAATTCACATCTAGATGTTATTTAAGGATATCACATCTAAGCTCCCACAAGTATATAATGTAGCAACAAGAAACAAAAAAAAAAATAGGACAAAAAAATAGACCACAAACAGAGTGAAAATCAACTTAGATGTGACATAACTATGTCACATCTAGATGTGTCCTAGACAGACCCTTAAAAAATTGTCTGCCAGTTTTCGTTTCTTTTTTTGGGAACGCGCGTATTCTATTTAAAACCACTGCTATGGAGAGATCTTTCTACTCCATTATAGCCTCTTGTTTGATATAGTTTCTCGCATCTCGCTCTCTCACCCTCTCCATATCAAAACAAGATGACAGTGTCCAGTCTATCTCTCTCCTCACCAGTGGTCACAGATCCGGCCGAATCCCGTCCGCTGTGGGAGGTGAGGAGGTGCAGCGTTGACGTTGTCGCCGTCGGCGACGGGGGGAGCCGATGCGCACCATCCTCTCGGAGCCGGCGCTGGCGTGGACGAAGATCCTCCGCGCCCTTGTTCGCTGTCGTCGTGTGTGCAGATCCCGCCCGCCCGCCTAAACGACATCTCGCCCACCTGAGGTATAACTTCTTGTACTGGTCCAGCTCCCCAGGTCGCTGTGTGCGGGTTTTCTTCTCTGTGACTACTCCCCAGCTACCCATGCATAGTAGCTAGGGTTCGTCGGCTGGTCCAACATCACCTACTAGTACTAGAGGAAATGCCACTCGAAAGTTGTCCTGATTTATGCCTCGGTGGAGGTATACATGTTGTTTCAACAAAAAGTAGATGGTGGTTGTGCGGTCATTGTCCATATGGTGGTAGTACTATCACTGGTTAAATGAAGAAATGCTTTTTTTTCTCGGGTATCCTGGTTTAGTTCCCATCAAGATATAATTATGATGCTTCTATTTGTTGGTGTACTTTTCATTAACCCTTTTTTATATTTTTGGAAACAGCGATGCGTGTCTCCATACCCGGGCATGTCTTCCTCAATTTTAGTGGAACTGCACAAAATTGGATGGCCATTGTTGTTCCGCCTCACTGTCCTCTGCCACGTGGTTCTTCCTTCCTCGAGCTTTATTACTGAGAAGAAACATACCACTGTGAGGATTTGTCGAACTTCATAGGTGCCTCGCCCAAACTTGATGCCAAATGGATGATGCATCACCACGATGACCTATCGATGCTCATGGTCGCGCCTCATGGTTGCGTCGGCTGGTGAAGCTGGTCGATTTTCAATGAAGAACAAGCTGTCTTCCATCAGTGCTCTTTGCTTGTTACACACAAAGATGATATCCTTCGTCAGTTCACCTTGGTTGCGTTGGAGACGTAGTCGTCTTTCACGTTGGTGCAATTTTATCACACAATTGGCTATGAACCAAATGTTTCCTCGAAGAAGGATCGACGTTGGTACTAAGAGCATAAGTTTTGTATTGATTTCTAAGCCTTTTCACAACTTTGTCTCCAGCTCCCCTGTAATTTTATTTGTCCAGCTATTAACTTTGATTTTAAAAATGGTGTGGACTAAAAACCCGGATGGACATAGTAGCCCTCCATTTTTATTTACTTAGCAGACTGTTAACGGGTTTAGACCATCGGCCGCATCGATTACAAGTTTAGACCAGGCTGTTGACGGGCCGATTTGACAGAGAATGTTGGGCCTTTAGCTGGGCCGGCCCATTATGGTCTGCAGAATCTTGTGGGCCTGTAGCTGGGCCGGCCCATTGTGGTCCGCAAAATCTTGAGGGCCTTTAGCTGGGCCGGCCCATTATGGTCCACTAAATTTTGTGGGCCTTTAGCTGGGCCGGCCCATTATGGTCCGTTAAATCTTATGGGCCTTCGGTTGGGCCGGCCCATTTAAACTTTGTGGGCCACTTTTGGGCCGGTCCACATGTCAACATATCATAGGCCCATCTCGACCGTTGGATGAGTGACACCTGTGCCAACGCGGAGCTGACACGTGGATCCGTTAGCCAATGAGAATTTTACACCTGCAAAATCGGCATTGGTCATGGCTGTTAACGGGTTATCAGATCCAAAATCCGACCCGATAACTTAACGGTGTTCCATTACGGTGGATGCCACGTGTCGGTCACCCTTGACAAAAGCACTTCTGTGACGCGCGATTTATCGTCATGGAAGTGGACACTTCTGTGATGATAATTTTGGTAATGTCATGGAATACTTCTACGACAGCACAGGTATGACTATCTTGATTCTGCCATAAATTTGTCATGGATGTACATGCATGACAAAAAACGCGACCTACTGTGACAAAAACGTATCATCACGGAAGTGTATTTTTTTGTAGTGAGAGAAAACTCAATCCATTATGAGAAGTTAGAGGGGGAGAAACATCATAAGAACTATAGTAGAAAAGCCCACGGTACATCAAGATCGTGCCATATCAAGAACATGAGAGAGAGAGAGAGATCAAACACATAGCTACTGGTACATACCCTCAGCCCCGAGGGTGAACTACTCCCTCCTCGTCATGTAGAGCGCTGGGATGATTAAGATGGCCACCGGTGATGGATCCCCCCCCCTCCAGCAGGGTGCCGGAATAGGGTCCCGATTGGTTTTTCGTGGCTACAGAGGCTTGCGGCTGCGGAACTCCCGGTCTACGTTTCCTTTTTCGGGGTTTTCTGTATTTATAGTAATTTTTAGCGTCGGGAACAAGTCAGGAGGGTCTCCGAGTCAGGCATGAGGTAGGGGGCGCGCCTAGGGGGGTAGGGCGTGCCCTCCATCCTCGTGGGCGACTCGGGGCTCTTCTGTCCCAACTCTTTTGCTTCGGGGGCTTCTTCTGGTCCATAAAAAATCTAGAAAACTTGGCAGGTCAATTGGACTCCGTTTGGTATTCCTTTTCTGTAGAACTCAAAACAAGGAAAAAACAGAAACTGGCACTAGGCTCTAGGTTAATAGGTTAGTCCCAAAAATCATATAAAATAGCATATAAATGCATATAAAACATCCAAGATGGATAATATAATAGCATGGAACAATCAAAAATTATAGTTATGTTGGAGGCATATCAAAGGTACACATCAATAATATGTATATCAAATATACCTTTGTTCACTTTGCCATCCTTCTTATCCGCCAAATACTTGGGGCAGTTCCGCTTCCACTGACCAATCCCATTGCAGTAGAAGCACTCAGTTCAGCCTTAGATCCAGACTTGGGCTTCTTCCCGGGAGTGGAAACCTGCTTTCCATTGTTCATGAAGTTCCTGATGACCCACAAGTGTAGGGGATCTATCGTAGTCCTTTCGATAAATAAGAGTGTCGAACCCAATGAGGAGCAGAAGGAAATGATAAGCGATTTTCAGTAAGGTTTTCTCTGCAAGCACTGAAATTGTAGGTAACAGATAGTTTTGTGATAAGAAAAATTGTAACGAGTAACAAGTAATGAAAGTAAATAAAGTGCAGCAAGGTGGCCCAATCCTTTTTGTAGCAAAGGACAAGCCTGGAAAATTTCTTATAATGAGAAAAGAGCTCCCAAGGACACATGGGAATTATCGTCAAGCTAGTTTTCATCACGCTCATATGATTTGTGTTCGGTACTTTGATAATTTGATATGTGGGTGGACCGGTGCTTGGGTACTGCCCTTACTTGGACAAGCATCCCACTTATGATTAACCCCTATTGCAAGCATCCGCAACTACAAAAGAAGTATTAAGGTAAACCTAACCACAGCATTAAACATATGGATCCAAATCAGCCCCTAACGAAGCAATGCATAAACTAGGGTTTAAGCTTCTTTCACTCTAGCAACCCATCATCTACTTATTACTTCCCAATGCCTTCCTCTAGGCCCAAATAATGGTGAAGTGTCAGGTAGTCGATGTTCACATAACACCACTAGAGGAAAGACAACATACATCTCATCAAAATAACGAACGAATACCAAATTCACATGACTACTAATAGCAAGACTTCACCCATGTCCTCAAGAACAAACGTTACTACTCACAAAGCATATTCATGTTCATAATCAGAGGGGTAATAATATGCATTAAGGATCTGAACATATGATCTTCCACCAAATAAACCAATTAGCATCAACTACAAGGAGTAATCAACACTACTAGCAACCCACACGTACCAATTTGTGGTTTTGATACAAGATTGGATACAAGAGATGAAATAGGGTTTTGAGAGGAGATGGTGCTGGTGAAGATGTTGATGGAGATTAACCCCCTCCCAATTAGAGGATCATTGGTGATGACGATGGTGATGATTTCCCCCTCCCGGAGGGAAGTTTCCCCGGCAGAACAGCTCTGCCGGAGCTCAAGATTGGTTCCGCCAAGGTTCCGCCTCGTGGCGGCAGAGTTTCGTCCCGTAAGCTTGCCCCCGATTTTTTCCAGGGTAAAAGCCTTCATATAGTAGAAGATGGACACTGGAGGGCCACAAGGGGGGCCATGAGACAGGGGGCGCGCCTAGTAGGGGTGGGGGCGCCCCCCACTCTCCTGCCCAGGGTGTGGGCCACCTAAGGTGTTTCTTTCGCTCAATAATTCCTATAAATTCCAAAAATAAGTTTCGTGGAGTTTCGGGATTTTTGGAGTTGTGCAGAATAGGTTTCCAATGTTTGCTCCTTTTCCAATTGAATTCCAGTTCAAGCATTCCCCTCTTCATGTTAAACCTTGTAAAATAAGAGAATAGCCATAAGTATTGAGATATAATGTGTAATAACAGCCCATAATGCAATAAATATTGATATAAAAGCATGATGCAAAATGGACGTATCAACTCCCCCAAGCCTAGACCTCGCTTGTTCTCAAGCGGAAGCCGAAATCGAAAAATACATCCACATGTTTAGAGATAGAGGTGTCGATAAAAATAAAATACGGACATGAGTGCATCATGATCATTCTTATAACGGCAACATAAATAAATTTTGTCATATGACTTCTTATGCTCAAGTAACAATCAATTCACAATGTCAAGTATGGTTCAGAAACTTCATTGGAACCTAACAAACTATAAACTCAATCATTGAAGCAATTGCAATTTATCATAACATCACAAAGAGTCAAGAATAGAGCTTTTCAGCAAGTCCACATACTCAACTATCATGTAGTCTTCTACAATTGCTAACACTCACGCGATACTTGTGGTTATGGAGTTTCAGCCGGACACTGAGAAAGATAGGGGCTTATTGTGTTGCCTCCCAACATATTCACCTTTAGGTGATGTCAACAATAATAATCCATGCTAACTTACATCCAATTGGATATATATATATATATATATATATATATATATATATATATATATATCATGATCTTTCAAACACGAGGAGCTTGCCAAAGGATAAAATAAAAAAAGGGAAAGGTGAAGATCACCTTGACTCAAGCATAAAGTAAAAGATAGGCCCTTCCCAGAGGGAAGCAGAGGTTGTCATGTGCGTTCAGGGTTGGATGCATGAAATCTTAATGCAAAAGAACGCCACTTTATATTGCCAGTTGTATGTGGACCTTTATTATGCAATCTGTCGCTTTTATTGCTTCCACAACAAGATCGTATAAAGCTTATTTTCTTTGCACTAATAAGTCATACATATTTAGGGGGCAATTTCTATTGCCTGCAACATGACAACTTACTTGAAGGATCTTACTCAATCCATAGGTAGGTATGGTGGACTCTTATGGAAAAACTGGTTTTAAGGATATTTGGAAGCACAAGTAGTATCTCTACTTGGTGCAAGGAATTTGTCTAGCATGAGGGGGAAAGGCAAGCTCAACATGTTTGGAAGGTCAATGACAATATACTTTAACTGAGATGTGAGAAAACATAAACCATTACGTTGTCTTCCTTGTCCAACATCACCTCTTTTAGCATGTCATACTTAATGAGTGCTTCACAATCATAAAAGATGTCCAAGATAATATATTTGTTTGTGAAACCTCTCTTTCCTTATTACTTCCTATTAATTGCAACGATGACCAAACCTACGTTTATCAACTCTCAACAACTTTTTTTATGCCTCATACTTTCTATGTGTGAAGTCATCACTAACCATAAGATCAATATGAACTCTTTTATTCTTTCTACTTTCTCAAGATCAGAGCCGGATAGCAAAGCCCTTGACTCAACACTAATCTTTATTATAGATAGCTCACGGACTCAATTACATAAAGAGATCACAAAGCAAAACTCAAAACTACTTGATACTAAAACTTCAATCTACTAGATCAAGATACTACTAAAAGGATCGAACTAAGTAAAACAGTAAATATAGGAGTGTGATGGTGATACGATATCGGGGCACCTCCCCCAAGCTTGGCAGTTGCAAGGGGAGTGCCCATACCCATGTGATTATGTCCTCGGGGGTGATGGAGGTGGTGATGATGATGATGGATAATCGCACATCGAGCATAAAAGCTCCTCCAACTTGCGGATGATGTCCTTGAGTCCGGCGATATGATCCTTCAACAAAATATTCTCCGGGGGGCACACAAGGTGGCCACGAGACAGGGGGCACGCCCAGGAAGGGTGGGCGCGCCCTCCACCCTCGTGGAGGCCTGATACGTCTCCGTCGTATCTACTTTTCCAAACACTTTTGCCCTTGTTTTGGACTCTAAATTGTATGATTTGAATGGAACTAACTCGGACTGACGTTGTTTTCAGCAGAATTGCCATGATGTTGTTTTTTGTGCAGAAAATAAAAGTTCTCGGAATGACCTGAAACTCCATGGAATATCTTAGAATAAATAATAAAAAATCCTCGCCAAAGATGAAGACCAGGGGACCCTGCCCACGAGGGTGGGGGCGCCCCCCCCCTAGGGCATGCCCCCCTACCTCGTGGGCCCCCTGGTGGCCCTCCGACACCAACTCCAACTCCATATATTGGCTTTCGGGGAGAAAAAACAGAGAGAAGAAATCATCGCGTTTTACGATACGGAGCCACCGCCAAGCCTTAATCTCTCTCGGGAGGGCTGATCTGGAGTCCGTTCGGGGCTCCGGAGAGGGGGATTCATCGACGTCGTCATCATCAACCATCCTCCATCACCAATTTCATGATGCTCACCGCCGCGTGTGAGTAATTCCATCGTAGGCTTGCTGGACGGTGATGGGTTGGATGAGATTTATCATGTGTCGAGTTAGTTTTGTTAGGGTTTGATCCTAGTATCCACTATGTTACGAGATTGATGTTGCTATGACTTTGCTATGCTTAATGCTTGTCACTAGGGCCCGAGTGCCATGATTTCAGATCTGAACCTATTATGTTTTCATGAATATATGTGCGTTCTTGATCCTATCTTGCAAGTCTATAGTCACCTACTATGTGTTATGATCCGGCAACCCCGAAGTGACAATAATCGGGACCACTCTCGGTGATGACCATAGTTTGAGGAGTTCATGTATTCACTGTGTGCTAATGCTTTGTTTTGGTTCTCTATTAAAAGGAGGCCTTAATATCCCTTAGTTTCCAATAGTACCCCACTGCCACGGGAGGGTAGGACAAAAGATGGCATGCAAGTTCTTTTCCATAAGCACGTATGACTATATACGGAATACATGCCTACATTACATTGATGAATTGGAGCTAGTTCTGTGTCACCCTATGTTATGACTGTTACATGACGAACCACATCCGGCATAATTATCCATCACTAATCTGGTGCCTAAGAGTTTTCCATATACTGGTTCTCCCTTATTTAATTTTCCGTTGCTACTGTTACCATCACTACAAAATACCAAAAACATTACTTTTGCTGTCTTTACTTTTGTTACCGTTACCACCACTATCATATTACTTTGCTACTAAACACTTTGCTGCAGATACTAAGTTTCAGGTGTGGTTGAATTGACAACTCAGCTGCTAATACT
This sequence comes from Aegilops speltoides, assembly GCA_021437245.1. Taxonomy (NCBI): domain Eukaryota; kingdom Viridiplantae; phylum Streptophyta; class Magnoliopsida; order Poales; family Poaceae; genus Aegilops; species Aegilops speltoides. Next base: position 504,278,217 of record CM038142.1, read on the forward strand.
TGAGAATATTCTTTGGCTCCCCTTGTGTCGAATCAATAAATTTGGGTTGAATACTCTACCCTCGAAAACTGTTGCGATCCCCTATACTTGTGGGTTATCAAGGCCTCGTGTCCTTCCCGGACTACTTCTTTCTTCCTAAAATTCTTAAATATTCCAAAACTGATAAAAATTGCCATTAGAATTGTTTTGGAGTCGGTTTACTTACCGTACCACATACCTATTCCTTTTCGGAGTCTGGAACGTTCTAGAAAGTGTCCCTTATGTATTCCTCCGGGGTTACGGTTTCAATAATATTAATTTCAACATCAATAGGATTACCTGAGATATAATGTTTAATTCTTTGACAGTTCACCACCCTCGGACTTGTGCCTTCGAAGTTATTGATTTTTATGGCACCAGAACAATAGACCTCCTCGATAACGTAAGGACCTTCCCATTTAGAGAGAAGTTTTCCTGCAAAAAATCTTAAACAAGAGTTGAATAATAACACATAATCACCTACGTTAAACTCACGCTTTTTTATCCTTTTGTCATGCCAGCGTTTGACTTTTTCTTTGAATAGCTTGGCATTCTCATAGGCTTGGGTTCTCCATTCATCAAGTGAGCTATTTGAAGTCATAGTTGAGCTCTTTGATAGCCCAATATGCTTGATGTTCGAGTTCTAGAGGTAAATGATAAGCTTTTCCATAAACCATCTTATATGGAGACATACCCATAGGATTTTTGTATGAAGTTCTATAGGCCCATAATGCATCATCAAGTTTTTTGGACCAATTCTTTCGAGATATATTGACAGTCTTTTGCAAAATTAATTTGAGCTCTCTATTGCTCAACTCTACTTGACCACTAGACTGCGGATGATAAGGAGATGCGATTCTATGATTAACATCATACTTAGCAAGCATCTTACAGAAAGCACCATGAATAAAATGTGAACCACCATCCGTCATAAGATATCTAGGGACTCCAAACCTCAGAAAAATAACTTCTTTAAGCATTTTAATAGATGTGTTATGATCAGCACTACTAGTTGGAATAGCCTCTACCCACTTAGTAACGTAATCAACAGCAACTAAAATATGTGTGTAACCATTAGAGGCAGGAAAAGGTCCCATATAATCAAAGCCCCAAACATCAAATGGTTCAATAACAAGAGAATAATTCATAGGCATTTGTTGACGTCTACTAATATTACCAATTCCTTGACATTCATCATAAGATAAGACAAACTTACAAGCATCTTTGAAGAGAGTAGGCCAATAAAAACCAGATTGCAGTACCTTATGTGCAGTTCTATCTCCAGCGTGGTGTCCTCCATAGGATTCAGAGTGACACTTGCCTAGGATCTGTTCCTGTTCATGCTCAGGTACACAACGTCTAATGACACCATCTACTCCCTCTTTATAAAGGTGTGGGTCATCCCAGAAGTAATGTCTTAAATCATAAAAGAACTTTTTCTTTTGCTGGTATGTGAAACTAGGTGGTATAAATTTAGCAACAATGTAATTAGCATAATCACCATACCAAGGAGTAGTACAAGAAGCTTTAGCGACCGCTAATTGTTCATCAGGAAAGCTATCATCAATAGGTAGTGGGTCATCAAGAACATTCTCTAACCTAGACAAGTTGTCTTCAACGGGGTTCTCAGCTCCCATTCTATCAATAATATGCAAATCAAATTCTTGGAGCAAGAGAACCCATATAATGAGTCTAGGCTTAGCATCTTTCTTTTCCATAAGATATTTAGTAGCAGCATGATCAGTGTGAAGAGTAACTTTGGAATCAACTATATAAGGTCTAAACTTATCACATGCAAACACAACTGGTAAGAACTCTTTTCAGTAGTAGCATAATTTCTCTGGGCAGTATCAAGAGTCTTACTAGCATACTGGATAACGTTCAACTTCTTATCAACTCTTTGCCCTAGAACAGCACCTACAACATAATCACTAGCATCACACATAATTTCAAAGGGTAAATTCCAATCAGGTGGCTAAACAATAGGTGTAGTGATCAAAGCTTTCTTAAGTATTTCAAATGCTTCTACACAATCATCATCAAAGACAAAAGGAATATCTTTTGGTGATAAATTAGTCAAGGGCCTAGAGATTTTAGAAAAGTCCTTAATGAACCTCCTATAAAAACCGGCATGACCAAGGAAACTTCTTATACCTTTTATGTCTTTGGGACATGGCATCTTCTCAATAGCATCAACTTTGGCTTCATCAACTTCAATACCTCTCTTGGAAATCTTATGCCCTAAGACAATGCCTTCATTAACCGTAAAGTGGCACTTTTCTCAATTCAAGACGAGACTAGTGTCTTCGCATCTCTGCAAAACTTGATCAAGGTTGCTCAAGCAATTATCAAAAGAACATCCATAAACGGAGAAATCATCCATGAATACCTCACAAATCTTTTCACAAAAGTTAGAGAATATAGCCATCATACATCTTTGAAAGGTAGCAGGTGCATTACATAAACCAAAAGGCATATGTCTATAAGCAAAGGTACCAAAAGGGCAAGTAAAAGTAGTTTTCGATTGATCCTTAGCTGACACAAGTATTTGAGAGAAACTAGAATAACCATCTAGAAAGCAGAAACGTGTGTGTTTGGAAAGTCTTTCTAGCATTTGATCAATAAAAGGTAAAGGGTAATGATCTTTCTTAGTAGATTTATTTAATTTACAGAAATCAATTACCATCCTATAACCTGTAATAATTCTTTGCGGGATCAATTCATCTTTATCATTAGGAACGACAGTAATACCTCCCTTTTTAGGAACACAATGGACAGGGCCGGGCTTACCCAATCACTATCAGCAACGGGATAAATTATACCTGCCTCAAGGAGCTTTAGTATCTCCTTTCTTACCACTTCTTTCATCTTGGGATTCAGTCGTCGTTGAGGATCTCTAACTGGTTTGGCATTGTCCTCCAAATTAATTTTGTGTTGGCATAACGTGGGACTAATGCCCTTAAGATCATCCAGAGTATATCCAATAGCAGCACGGTGCTTCTTCAGAGTTTTCAATAGTCTTTCTTCTTCTTGCTCTGAAAGGTTAGCACTAATAATAACAAGATATATTTTCTTTTCATCAAGATAAGCATACTTAAGATTATCAGGTAATGCTTTGAGTTCAAACACGGGATCACCCTTGGGTAGAGGTGGATCCCCAAGAATTTCAACGGGAAGGTTGTGTTTCAGCATAGGTTCTTGTTTAAGGAACACTTCATCTATTTCCCTTCTTTCCTTCATAAACATATCATTTTCATGGTCTAGAAAATATTGTTCTAACAGATCAGTAGGAGGCACGGCAATAGAAGCAAGACCAATAATCTCAATCTTACTAGGTGATTCTCTATCACGAGGTTGTCTATGAAACTTAGCAAAATTAAACTCATGAGACATACCCTCTAAGCCAATTGTAACAGTATCCTTTTCACAATCAATCTTAGCATTAACTGTATTCAAGAAGGGTCTACCAAAAATAATTGGACAAAAATCATTTTATGTAGAACTAAGAACAAGGAAATCAGCAGGGTATATAACCTTCCCACACAAGACTTCAACATCTCTAACAATCCCAATTGATGAAATAGTATCTCTATTGGCAAGCTTGATAGTAACAACAATACCTTCCAATTCAGCGGGTGCAATGTCATGCATAATTTCTTTATATAAGTCATAGGCTATTGCACTTGCACTAGTAGACATATCACATAAACCATGATTACAATGATCTCCTATTTTAACAGAAATAACAGGCATGCCTAACACAGGTCTATGTATCTTAGTATCTGGTTTAACAATATTAGCAGCCTCACCACAGAAATAAATAACATGCCCATCTAAATCATCATCCAAGAGATCTTTAACCATAGCAATACTAGGTTCAACTTTGATTTGCTCAGGAGGTGTATAAGTCCCAGTATTACTCTTATGAACAACAGTTGAAGTTTTAGCATGATCCTTTATCCTAACAGGAAAAGGAGGTTTCTCAACATAGGTAGTAGGAACAATAGGATCACTATAGGTGACAGTCTTTTCTTCAACTGTAATAGGTGCAACTACTTTCACTTCAACGGGAGGATTATATTTAAACCACTTCTCCATAGTGAGATCAACGTGAGTAGCAAAAGATTCACAGAAAGAAGCTACTATCTCAGAGTCAAGTCCAAATTTAGCGCTAAATCCACGGAAAGTATCGGTATCCATAAAAGATTTAACACAATCAAACTTAGGTGTCATACCTGACTCCTTACCATCGTCGGAACCCCAATCTTCAGAGTTGCGTTTAATTCTTTCCAATAAGTCTCATTTGAGTTCAATAGTCTTCAGCATATAAGAACCAGCACAGGAAGTATCGAGCATGTTGCGATCATTGAGAGAAAGACGAGCTTAAAAAATTTGAATAATCATTTCTCTGGAGAGCTCATGATTGGGACATGAATATAACATTGACTTAAGCCTCCCCCAAGCTTGAGCGATGCTTTGTCCTTTGCAAGGCTAGAAATTAATATGTAATTACGATCACGATGAACAAGATGCATATGATAGAACTTCTGGTGCAATTCCAACTTCAACCGCTTATAATTCCAAGATCCCGTATCATCACATAGCCTATACCATGTCAATACGCTTCCCTTCAAAGATAAAGGGAAGACCTTCCTTTTGACAACATCATCGGGAATACCTGCAAGCTTAAATAATCCACAAACTTCATCCACAAAGATAAGGTGTAAATCGAGATGCAATGTTCCATCTCCTGCAACTGGATTAGCTAGCAGTTTCTCTATCATACCCGAAGGAATCTCAAAGTAAATATTTTCGATAGGTTCAGTAGGTTGAGGAGCAACTCTTTGCTCTTCTGGTCGGGGTGAAGATACCCCAAACAAGCCCCTCAAAGGATTAGTTTCCATAGTAACAAGTGACAGAAAATTTCAGCACACTAGATAAATGTTTCCTTACCAAGTTCCACTCACCAAAAGCGCTACATGATACGTCCATTTTGCATCATGCTTTTAAATCAATATTTATTGCATTATGGGTTGTTATTACACATTATATCTCAATACTTATGGCTATTCTCTCTTATTTTACAAGGTTTACCAAGAAGAGGGGAATGCTTGGCAATTTGGAATTCAGGTGGAAAAGGAGCAAACGTTGAAACCTATTCTGCGCAGCTCAAAAGTCTGAAACTCCACGGAACAACTTTTTGGATTTAATAAAATTTCGAGCGAAAGAAATAGGCGGGGCCCACACCTGTCCAGGAGACAGGGGCGCCCCCCTATAGGACGTGCCCCCTATATCCTGGGCCCCTTGGTGGGCCTCCGGCATCCATCTTCTGCTATATCATAATTTTTACCCTGGAAAAAATCGTGGGCAAGCTTACGGGACGAAACTCCGCTGCCACGAGGCGGAACCTTGGCGGAATCAATCTAGGGCTCTGGCGGAGCTGTTCTGCCGGGGACACTTCCCTGCGAGAGGGGGAAATCACCACCAACGTCATCATCAACGATCCTCTCATCGGGAGGGGGTCAATCTCCATCAACATCTTCACCAGCACCATCTCCGCTCAAAACCCTAGTTCATCTCTTGTATCCAATCTTGTATCAAAACCACAAATTGGTACCTGTGGGTTGCTAGTAGTGTTGATTACTCCTTGTAGTTGATGCTAATTGGTTTACTTGGTGGAAGATCATATGTTCAGATCCTTTATGCATATTATTACTCCTATGATTATGAACATGAATATGCTTTGTGAGTAGTTATGTTTGTTCCTGAGGACATGGGTGAAGTCTTGCTATTAGTAGTCATGTGAATTTGGTATTCGTTTGATATTTTGATGAGATGTATGTTGTCTTTTCCTCTAGTGGTGTTATGTGAACGTTGACTACATGACACTTCACCATTATTTGGGCCTATAGGAAAGCATGGGGAAGTAATAAGTAGATGATGGGTTGCTAGAGTGAAATAAGCTTAAACCCTAGTTTATGCGTTGCTTCGTTAGGGGCTGATATGGATCCATACGCTTAATGTTGTGGTTAGGTTTACCTTAATACTTCTTTTTGTAGTTGCGGATGCTTGCAATAGGGGTTAATCATAAGTGGGTTGCTTGTCCAAGTTAGGGCAGTACCCAAGTACCGGTCCACCCACATATCAAATTATCAAAGTACCGAATGCGAATCATATGAATGTGATGAACACTAGCTTGACGATAATTCCCAATGTGTCCTCGGGAGCTCCTTTATCATTATTAGAAATTGTCCAGGCTTATCCTTTGCTACATAAAGGATTGGGCCACCTTGCTACACTTTGTACTTTATTTACTTGTTGCTTGTTACTATTTATCTTATCACAAAACTATCTATCACCTACAATTTTAGTGCTTGCAGAGAAAACCTTACTGAAAACCGCTTATCATTTTTCCTTCTGCTCCTCGTTGGGTTCGACACTCTTACTTATCGAAAGGACTACGATAGATCCCCTACACTTGTGGGTCATCAAGACTCTTTTCTGGCACCGTTGCCGGGGAGTGTAGCGCTTTTGGTGAGTGGAACTTGGTAAGGAAACATTTATATAGTGTGCTGAAATTTTTTGTTACTTATCACTGTGGAAACTAATCCTTTGTGGGGCTTGTTTGGGGTATCTTCACCCCAACTAGAAGAGCAAAGAGTTGCTCCTCAACCTACTGAACTTTATGAAAATATTCACTTTGAGATTCCTTCGGGTATGATAGAAAAAGTGCTAGCTAATCCATTTGCAGGAGACGGAACATTGCATCCCGATTTACACCTTATCTTTGTGGATGAAGTTTGTGGATTATTTAAGCTTGCAGGTATCCCCAATGATGTTGTCAAAAGGAAGGTCTTCCCTTTAGCTTTGAAGGGACATGCATTGACATGGTATAGGCTATGTGATGATACGGGATCTTAGAATTATAAGAGATTGAAGCTGGAATTTCACCAGAAGTTCTATCCTATGCATCTTGTTCATCGTGATCGTAATTACATATATAATTTCTGGCCTCGCGAAGGAGAAAGCATCGCTCAAGCTTGGTGGAGGCTTAAGTCAATGTTATATTCATGCCCCAATCATGAGCTCTCTTGGGAAATGATTATTCAGAATTTATATGCTCGGCTTTCTCTTGATAATCGCAACCTGCTCGATACTTCCTGTGCTGGTTCTTATATGCTGAAGACTATTGATTTCAAATGGGACTTATGACACCTAAGTTTGATTGTGTTAAATATTTTATGGATACCGATGCTTTCCGTGGATTTAGCTCTAAGTATGGACTTGACTCTGAGATAGTAGCTACTTTTTGTGAATCTTTTGCTACTCACGTTGATCTCCCTAAAGAGAAATGGTTTAAATATAATCCTCCTATTGAAGTGAAAGTAGTTGCACCTATTACAGTCGAAGAAAAGACTATTACCTATTGTGATCCTATTGTTCCTACTGCTTATGTTCAAAAACCTCCTTTTCCTGTTAGGATAAAAGATCATGCTAAAGCTTCGACTGTTGTTCGTAAGAGTAATACTAGGACTTATACGCCTCCTGAGCAAATTAATGTGGAACCTAGTATTGCTATGGTTAAAGATCTCTTGGATGAGGATTTAGATGGGCATGTTACTTATTTCTTGGGTGAGACTGCTAATATTGCTAGACCTGATACTAAGACACGTAGAACTGTTGTAGGCATGCTGTTATTTACATTAAAATAGGAGATCATTGTTATCATGGCTTATGTGATATGGGTGCTAGTGCTAGTGCGATACCTTATGATCTTTATAAAGAAATTATGCACGACATTGCACCTGTTGAATTAGAAGACATTGATGTTACTATTAAGCTTGGTAATAGGGATACCATTAAACCTATTGGGAATTTTAGAGATGTTGAAGTTTTGTGTGGGAAGGTTAAATACCCTGCTGATTTTCTTGTTCTTGGTTCCCCACAAGATGATTTTTGTCCCATTATTTTTGGTAGACCCTTATTGAATACTGCTAGTGCTAGGATTAATTGTGAAAAGAATATTGTCACAGTTGGCATAGATGGTATGTCTCATAAGTTTAATTTTGCTAAGTTTAGTAGACAATCTCGTGAAAGGGAACCACCTAGTAAGGATGAGATTATTGGTCTTGCTTCCATTGCCGTTCCTCCAACTGATCCTTTAGAACAATATTTGCTAGACCATGAAAACGATATGGTTATGAAGGAAAGGGAAGAAATAGATGAAATATTCCTTAAACAGGAACCTATGCTGAAACATAACCTTCCCGTTGAAATTCTTGGGGATCCCCCTCCACCCAAGGGTGATCCCGTGTTTGAACTCAAACCATTACCTGATAATCTTAAGTATGCTTATCTTGATGCAAAAGAAATATATCCTGTTATTATTAGTGCTAACCTTTCAGAGAAAGAAGAAGAAAGATTATTGAAAACTCTGAAGAAGCACCGAGCTGCCATTGGATATGCTCTGGATGATCTTAAGGGCATTAGCCCCACATTATGTCAGCACAAAATTTCAGTGGAGAAAGATGCCAAACCAGTTAGAGATCCTCAAAGACGATTAAATCCCAAGATGAAGGAAGTGATAAGAAAGGAGATACTAAAGCTCCTTGAGGCAGGTATTATTTATCCTGTTGCTGATAGTGAATGGGTAAGCCCTGTCCATTGTGTCCCTAAAAAGGGAGGTATTACCGTTGTTCCTAATGATAAAGATGAATTGATCCCGCAAAGAATTGTTACAGGCTATAGGATGGTAATTGATTTCCGTAAGTTAAATAAAGCTATTAAGAATAATCATTACACTTTACCTTTTATTGATCAAATGCTAGAAAGGCTATCCAAACACACACATTTTTTCTTTCTAGATGGTTATTCTGGCTTCTCTCAGATACCTGTGTCAGCGAAGGATCAATCTAAAACTAATTTTACTTGCCCTTTTGGTACTTTTGCTTATAGACGTATGCCTTTTGGTTTATGTAATGCACCTGCTACCTTTCAAAGATGCATGATGGCTATATTCTCTGATTTTTGTGAAAAGATTTGTGAGGTATTCATGGATGACTTCTCCGTCTATGGATCCTCTTTTAATGATTGTTTGAGCAACCTTGATCGAGTTTTGCAGAGATGCGAAGACACTAGTCTCGTCCTGAATTGGGAAAAGTATCACTTTATGGTTAATGAAGGCATTGTCTTGGGGCACAAGATCTCCGAGAGAGGTATTGAAGTTGATAAAGCCAAAGTTGATGCTATTGAAAAGATGCCATGTCCCAAGGACATAAAAGGTATAAGAAGTTTCCTTGGTCACTCTGGTTTTTATAGGAGGTTCATTAATGACTTTTCTAAAATCTCTAGGCCTCTGACTAATTTATTGCAAAAACATATTCCTTTTGTCTTTGATGATGATTGTGTAGAAGCATTTGAAACACTTAAGAAAGCTTTGATCACTGCACCTATTGTTCAGCCGCCTGATTGGAATTTACCTTTTGAAATTATGTGTGATGCTAGTGATTATGTTGTAGGTGTTGTTTTAGGGCAAAGAGTCGATAAGAAATTGAATGTTATCCAGTATGCTAATAAGACTCTTGATACTGGCCAGAGAAATTATGCTACTACTGAAAAAGAGTTCTTAGCAGTTGTGTTTGCATGTGATAAGTTTAGACCTTATATTGTTGATTCCCAAGTTACTATTCACACTGATCATGCTGCTATTAAATATCTTATTGAAAAGAAAGATGCTAAGCCTAGACTCATTAGATGGGTTCTCTTGCTCCAAGAATTTGACTTGCATATTATTGATAGAAAGGGAGCTGAGAACCCCGTTGCAGATAACTTGTCTAGGTTAGAGAATGTTCTTGATGACCCATTGCCTATTAATGATAGCTTTCTTGATGAACAATTAGCGGTCGTCAATGCTTCTCGTACTGCTCCTTGGTATGCTGATTATGCTAATTACATTGTTGCTAAATATATACCGCCTAGTTTCACATACCAGCAAAAGAAAAAGTTCTTTTGTGATTTAAGACATTACTTCAGGGACAATCCACACCTTTATAAAGGAGTAGATGGTGTTATTAGATGTTGTGTGCCTGAGCATGACCAGGAACAGATCCTACGCAAGTGTCACTCTGAATCCTATGGAGGACACCACGCTGGAGATAGAACTGCACACAAGGTACTACAATCTGGGATTGGCCTACTCTCTTCAAAGATGCTCGTAAGTTTGTCTTATCTTGTGATAAATGTCAAAGAATAGGTAACATTAGTAGACGTCAAGAAATGCCTATGAATTATTCTCTTGTTATTGAACCCTTTGATGTTTGGGGCTTTGATTATATGGGACCTTTTCCTGCCTCTAATGGTTATACACATATTTTAGTTGTTGTTGATTACGTTACTAAGTGGGTAGAAGCTATTCCAACTAGTAGTGCTGATCTTAACACTTCTATTAAAATGCTTAAAGAAGTTATTTTTCCCAGGTTTGGAGTCCCTAGATATCTTATGACTGATGGTGGTTCACATTTTATTCATGGTGCTTTCCATAAGATGCTTGCTAAGTATGATGTCAATCATAGAATAGCATCTCCTTATCACCCGCAATCTAGTGGTCAAGTAGAGTTGAGCAATAGAGAGCTCAAATTAATTTTGCAAAAGATTGCGAATAGATCTAGAAAGAATTGGTCCAAAAAACTTGATGATGCATTATGGGCCTATAGAACTGCATACAAAAATCCTATGGGTATGTCTCCTTATAAGATGGTTTATGGAAAAGTGTGTCATTTACCTCTTGAACTTGAACATAAGGCATATTGGGCTATTAAAGAGCTCAATTATGAGTTCAAACTTGCCGGTGAGAAGAGGTTGTTTGATATTAGCTCACTTCATGAATGGAGAACCCAAGCTTATGAGAATGCCAAGCTTTTAAAAGAAAAAGTCAAACACTGGCATGATAAGAGGACACAAAAGCGTGAGTTTAACATAGGAGATTATGTGCTATTATTCAACTCTCGCTTAAGATTTTTTGCAGCAAAACTTCTCTCAAAATAGGAAGGTCCCTACATTGTTGAGGAGGTCTATCGTTCTGGTGCTATAAAAATCAACAATTTCGAAGGCACTAATCCGAGGGTGGTAAACAGTCAAAGAATTAAACACTATATTTCAGCTAATCCTATCAATGTTGAAACTAATATTATTGAAACTGTGACCCCTGAGGAATACATAAGGGACACTTTCCAGAACGTTCCAGACACCGAAAAGGTATAGGTATGTGGTACGGTAAGTAAACCGACTCCAAAACAACTCTAAAGGCAATTTTTATCAGTTTTGAAACATTTAAGAATTTTAGGAAGAAAGAAGTAGTCCAAAAGGGACAGGGGGCTCCCACGAGAGTGGAGGGAGCCCCCTGTAGGGCGCGTCACCCTGTCTCGTGGGCACCACGTGTGCCTCCCGGACTCCGATTTCTCGCACGTTACATATTTTGGTCGCTAAAAATTCATTATATATACTCCCGAAGGTTTTGACCAACGTATCACACAAATATCCTCTGTTTTTGTTTCGAGTTGTTCCTGTTGCAGAATAAAGCAAGATGTCTTCTCAGGAGTCAGTTGGGGAGAGCCGGGTGTCTCACCCAACGCCAGGTCCAGGAGCAAATAGCGATGCCTATCACTTTGGACCATCAACGGAGGATGAGATGGAGGCTGATTTGAAAAGGATAGATGCCATGGAGGAAGATCAAGAAGTCATCTCTCGTCTCCGAACCGAATTCATGACGGGGGAACTACCGAGCGTGGCTATTCCAACTTCGTCATCCCTTCCAACTCTAGATTTCTTTCTTATGAAAATATGAAAAAGAGTTTCACTTGTTCTCCAAAAGCTATGCAGCATCCTTGGGTAAAAGGAGCTTTGGTCGTTACGGGCAAGCTCCGTAAAGAAATTATGGACCTCAAACAACAAGTCAATAAGCTCGAGGAGGAGAACCGTATCCTGAAGGGCATCATCGCCAAGAAGATCATAACACAAACAGTGAAAGGAGACATAATCACATGGGTATGGGCACTCCCCTTGGCAACTGCCAAGCTTGGGGGAGGTGCCCCGGTATCGTATCACCATTACACTCCTATCTTTACCGCTTTATTTAGTTCGATCCTCTTAGTAGTATCTTGATCTAGTAGTTTTAAGTTTTGATATCAAGTAGTTTCGAGTTTTGCATTGTGATCTCTTTATGTAATCGAGTCTGTGTGCTATCTATAATAAAGATTAGTGTTGAGTCAAGGGCTTTGCTATGTTCCTATGATTTTGAGGAAGTAGAAAGAATAAAAGAGTTCATATTGATCTTATGGATAGTGATGACTTCACACATAGAAAGTATGAGGCATAAAAATTGTTGAGAGTTGATGAACGTAGCCTTGGTCATCGTTGCAATTAATAGGAAGTGATAAGGAAAGAGGAGTTCACATATAAATATATTATCTTGGACATCTTTTATGATTGTGAAGCACTCATTAAGTATGACATGCTAAAAGAGTTGATGTTGGACAAGGAAGACAATGTAATGGGTTATGTTTTTCCGACATCTCAGTTAAAGTATATTGTCATTGACCTTCCAAACATGTTGAGCTTGCCTTTCCCCCTCATGCTAGCCAAATTCCTTGCACCAAGTAGAGATACTACTTGTGCTTCCAAATATCCTTAAACCCGGTTTTGCCATGAGAGTCCACTATACCTACCTATGGATTGAGTAAGATCCTTCAAGTAAGTTGTCATCGGTGCAAGCAATAAAAATTGCTCTCTAAATATGTATAATTTATTAGTGCAGAGAAAATAAGCTTTGTACGAACTTGTTCTGGAAGCAATAAAAGCGACGGATTACATAATAAAGGTCCACATACAAGGGGCAATATAAAGTGACGTTCTTTTGCATTAAGATTTTGTGCATCAACCCTAAACGCGCATGACAACCTCTGCTTCCCTCTGCGAAGGGCCTATCTTTTACCTTATGTTTTTACTTTATGCTTGAGTCAAGGTGATCCTCACCTTTCCCTTTTTTTCATTTTATCCTTTGGCAAGCTCCTCGTGTTTGAAAGATCATGATGCATATATCCAATTGGATGTAAGTTAGCATGGGCCATTATTGTTGACATCACCTAAAGGTGAATACGTTGGGAGGAAACACAATAAGCCCCTATCTTTCTCAGTGTCCGGCTGAAACTTTATAACCACAAGTATCGTGTGAGTGTTAGCAATTATAGGAGACTACGGGATAGTTGAGTATGTGAGCTTGCTAAAAAGCTCTATTATGGACTCTTTCCGATGTTACGATAAATGGCAATTACTTCAATGACTAAGATTATAGTTTGTTAGTTCCCAATGAAGTTTTTGAACCATATTTGACATTGTGAATTGCTTATTACTTGAGCATAGGAAGTCATATGACAAAATCTATATATGTTGTTGTTATTAGAATATCATGATGCCCTCATGTCCGTATTTTATTTTTATTGACACCTCTATCTCTAAACATGTGGACATATTTTTCGATTTCGGCTTCCGCTTGAGGACAAGCGAGGTCTAAGCTTGGGGGAGTTGATACGTCCATTTTGCATCATGCTTTTATATCAATATTTATTGCATTATGGGCTGTTATTACACATTATATGTCAATACTTATGGCTATTCTCTCTTATTTTACAAGGTTTACCATGAAGAGGGAATCTTGAATAATTTGGAATCTGGTGGAAAAGGAGCAAGCGTTGAAATCTATTACGCACAGCTCAAAAGTCTGAAACTCCACGAAACAACTTTTGGATTTAATAAGAATTTATGAAAGCGAAAAGAAATAGGCGGGGGCACACCTGTCCGAGGAGGCAGTAGCGCCCCTATCTCTGAGCCCCTGGTGGGCCTCGGCATCCATCTTCGCTATATCATCACTTTTATCTGGAAAAAATCATGGGCAGGCTTACGGGATGAAACTCCGCCGCCTGCAGCGGAACCTTGGCGGAATCAATCTAGGGCTCTGGCGGGCTGCTCTGCGGGGACACTTCCCTCTGGGAGGGGGAAATCATCACCAACGTCATCATCAACGATCCTCTCATCGGGAGGGGGTCAATCTCCATCAACATATTCACCAGCACCATCTCCTCTCAAAACCCTAGTTCATCTCTTGTATCCAATCTTGTATAAAAACCACAAATTGGTACCTGTGGGTTGCTAGTAGTATTGATTACTCCTTGAAGTTGATGCTAATTGGTTTACTTGGTGGAAGATCATATGTTCAGATCCTTTATGCATATTATTACTCCTCTGATTATGAACATGAATATTCTCTGTGAGTAGTTATGTTTGTTCCTGAGGACATGGGTGAAGTCTTGCTATTAGTAGTCATGTGAATTTGGTATTCGTTCGATATTTTGATGAGATGTATGTTGTCTTTTCCTCTAGTGGTGTTATGTGAACGTCGACTACATGACACTTCACCATTATTTGGGCCTAGAGGAAGGCATGGGGAAGTAATAAGTAGATGATGGGCTGCTAGAGTGACAGAAGCTTAAAACCTAGTTTATGCATTGCTTTGTTAGGGGCTGATATGGATCCATACGCTTAATGCTGTGGTTAGGTTTACCTTAATACTTCTTTTTGTAATTGCGGATGCTTGCAATAGGGGTTAATCATAAGTGGGTTGCTTGTCCAAGTTAGGGCAGTACCCAAGTACCGGTCCACCCACATATCAAATTATCAAAGTACCGAACATGAATCATATGAACGTGATGAAAACTAGCTTGACGATAATTCCCAATGTGTTCTCGGGAGCTCCTTTATCATTATTAGAAATTGTCCAGGCTTATCGTTTGCTACATAAAGTTGGGCCACCTTGCTGCACTTTATTTACTTTATTTACTTGTTGCTCGTTACTATTTATCTTATCACAAAACTATCTATCACCTACAATTTTAGTGCTTACGGAGAAAACCTTACTAAAACGCTTATCATTTCATACGCTCCTCATTGGGTTCGACACTCTTACTTATTGAAAGGACTACGATAGATCCCCTACACTTGTGGGTCATCACTACACTCCACGGCAAAAGCGCGAAGCGAGTCTTGATGACCCACAAGTGTGAGAGATCTATAAATCGTCATGAAATGTGAGAAAAAACGAACTGAAGAAAATTGATTTTCTGTAATAAATGTGACAATAAAGGACAATGGACATTTCATAATGAAAGAGCTCAGGATCATCACCTCATGTGACAACAGCATGATGATGATGAGTGGATGATGATCCCGGAAGGAATGCAGTGATCAGGAGTCATGATGGCATTTTTTCCAGGTAAAGCCTTCATATAGCAGAAGATGGACACGGAGGACACCAGGGGTCCCAGAGATAGAGCGCGCCCAGTGGGGTGGGGCGCCCCACACTCTGGCCGGTGTGGCCCCTCAGTGTTTCTTTTCGCTCAATAATTCTTGTAAATTCCAAAAATAAGTTCCGTGGAGTTTCAGGATTTTGGAGCTATGCGAATAGGTTTCAATGTTTGTTAGAATTCCAGCTTGCCGCATTCCCTCTTCATGTTAAACCTTGTAAAATAAGAGAGAATAGCCATAAGTATTGAGATATAATGTGTAATAACAACCCATAATGCAATAAATATAGATATAAAAGCATGATGGAAAATGGACGTATCAGTTCCCCTTCTTTCCTTTGCCCTTTTTCTTGAAACTAGTGGTCTTGTTAATCATCAACACTTGCTGCTCCTTCTTGATTTCTGCCTCCGCAGCTTTGAGCATAGCGAAGAGCTCTGGAATTGTCTTATCCATCCCTTTCATATTATAGTTCATCATGAAGCTTTTGTAGCTTGGTGGCAATGGTTGGAGAACTATGTCAATAACACTATCATCTGGAAGATTAACTCCCAGCTGAGTCAAGTGATTATGATACCCAGACATTTTGAGTATGTGTTCACTGACAGAACTGTTCTCCTCCATCTTGCAGCTATAGAACTTGTTGGATAATTCATATCTCTCAACTCAGGCATTTGCTTGAAATATTAACTTCAACTCCTAAAAAATCCCATATGGTCCATGACGTTCAAAACGTCTTTGATGTCCCAATTCTAAGCCGTAAAGCATGGCACACTTAACTATCGAGTAGTCATCAGATCGAGCTTGCCAAACGTTCATAACATCAGCATCTGCTCCTGCAGCAAGCCTTTCACCTAGCGGTGCATCAAGGAAATAATTCTTTTGTGCAGCAATGAGGATAATACTCAAGTTATGGACCCAGTCCATGTAGTTGCTACCATCATCTTTCAACTTAGCTTTCTCTAGGAACGCATTAAAATTCAAGGGAATGGTAGCATGGGCCATTGATCTACAACATAGATCTGCAAAAACTATGTGGACTAAGTTCATGATAATTAAGTTCAATTAATCATATTACTTAAGAACTCCTACTTAGATAGACATCCCTCGAGTCATCTAAATGATCATGTGATCCAAATCAACTAAACCATGTCCGATAATCATGTGAGATGGAGTAGTCATCAATGGTGAACATCTCTATGTTGATCATATCTTCTATATGATTCACGTTCGACCTTTCAGTCTCCAGTGTTCCGAGGCCATGTCTGTACATGCTTGGCTCGTCAAGTTTAACCCGAGTATTCCGCATGTGCAAAACTGTCTTGCACCTGTTGTATGTGAATGTAGAGCCTATCACACCCGATATCGCGTGGTTTCTCAGCACGACAAACTGTCGCAATGGTGCATACTCAGGGAGAACACTTATACCTTGAAATTTTAGTAAGGGGTCATCTTTTGATGCTACCGCCGTACTAAGAAAAATAAGATGCATAAAAGATAAACATCACATGCAATCATAACATGTGACATGATATGGCCATCATCATCTTGTGCCTTTGACCTCCATCTCCAAAGCACCATCATGATGTCCATCGTGACCTGCTTGACACCTTGATCTCCATCGTAGCGTCGTGGTCGTCTCACCAAGTATTGCTTCTACAACTATCGCTAACACATAGTGATAAAGTAAAGCAATTACATGGCGTTTGCATTTCATACAATAGAGCGACAACCAAAAGGCTCCTGCCAGTTGCCGTTAACTTTTACAAAACAAGATAATCTCATACTATAACGTATATCACCTCATGTCTTGACCATATCACATCACAACATGCCCTGCAAAAACAAGTTATACGTCCTCTACTTTGTTGTTGCAAGTTTAACCTGACTGCTACGGGCTTCTAGTAAGAACGGTTCTTACCTACGCATCAAAACCACACCGGTGATTTATCAAGTTTGCTGTTTTAACCTTCAACAAGGATCAGCCGCAGTCAAATTAGATTCAACTAAAGTTGGAGAAATAGACACCCACCAGTCACCTTTATGCAAAACTAGTTACATGTCTGTCGTTGGAACCGGTCTCATGAACATGGTCATGTAAGGTTGGTCCGGGTTGCTTCATCAAACAATACTACCGAATCAAAATAAGAAATTGGTGGTAAGCTGTATGACGATCACCGCCCACAACTCTTTTTGAACTACTCGTGCATATCATCTACGCATAGACCTGGCTCTGATACCACTGTTGGGAAACGTAGCATGCAATTTTAAAAAAATTCCTATGCTCATGCAAGATCTATCTAGGAGATGCATAGCAATGAGAGGGGAGAGTGTGTCCACGTACCCTCGTAGATCGAAAGCGGAAGTGTTTGTTAACGCGGTTGATGTAGTCGAACTTCTTCTTGTTCCGACAAATCAAGCACCGAACGTACGACACCTCCGAGTTCTGCACACATTCAGCTCGATGACGTCCCTTGAACTCTTGATCCAGCAAAGCGTCGAGGGAGAGTTCCTTCAGCACGATGGCGTGGTGACGGTGATGGTGAAGTGATCTACGCAGGACTTCGCCTAAGCACTACGTGAATATGACCGGAGCCGTAAACTGTGGAGGGGGACGCCGCACACGGCTAACAATTGTTGGTGTGTGTTCTAGCGGTGCCCCCCTCATATATATAGGTGGGACGGAGAGGGAGCAGCCAAGGGGGCGCCCAAGTAGGAGGAATCCTACTTGGGGCCCTAATCCTATCCCCCCTCCCCCCGCACCATAATTTCAAGAGGGGAAAGGAAGGAGGATGGGGGAGAGAAGGAAGGGGGAGGCCGAATCCCTCCCCTTCCTTTCTCTCTTCTCCTCTTTCCTTCCCCTCCAAGTTCGGCCTACATGGGGGGCGCAGCAGCCCATGCTGGCTGGTGTGTTTCCCCTCTTGGCCCACTAGGCCCATATAGTTTGCCAGAGGATGCCCGGAACCCCTTCCGGTGACCCGATACATACCCGGTACCCCCGGAACACTTTCGGTGTCCGAATACTATCGTCCTATATATGAATATTTACCTCTCGACCATTTAGAGACTCCTCGTCATGTCTGTGATCTCATCCGGGACTTCGAACAACATTCGGTCACCAAATCACATAACTCATATAATAGAAAATCGTCATCGGACGTTAAGCGTGCAGACCCTACGGGTTCGAGAACTATGTAGACAGGGCCGAGACACCTCTCCGGTCAATAACCAACAGCGGAACCTGGATGCTCATTTTGGTTCCCACATATTCTATGAAGATCTTTATCGGTCGTACCGTAATGACAACATACGTTTTTCCCTTTGTCATCGGTATGTTACTTACCCGAGATTCGATCGTTGGTATATTCATACCTATTTCAATCTCGTTACCGTCTCTTTACTCATTTCGTAATACATCATCCCGCAACTAACTCATTAGTCACATTGCTTGCAAGGCTTATTATGATGTGCATTACCGAGAGGGCCTAGAGATACCTCTCCGATACTCGGAGTGACAAATCCTAATCTCGATCTATGACAACCCAACAAACACCTTCGGAGATACCTGTAGAGCATCTTTATAATCACCCAGTTATGTTGTGACGTTTGATAGCACACAAGGTATTCCTCCGGTATCCGGGAGTTGCATAATCTCATAGTCGAAGGAATATGTATATGCCATGAAGAAAGCTATAGCAATAAAGTTGAATGATCAATACGCTGAGCTAACGGATGGGTCATGTCCATCACATCATTCTCCTAATGATTTGATCCCATTCATCAAATGAAAACACATGTCTATTGTTAGGAAACTTAACCATCTTTGATCAACGAGCTAGTCTAGTAGAGGCTTACTAGGGACACGGTGTTTTGTCTATGTATCCACACATGTATCAAGTTTCCGGTTAATACAATTCTAGCATGAATAATAAAGATTTATCATGATATAAGGAAATATAAAATAACAACTTTATTATTGCCTTTAGGGAATATTTCCTTCACATGAGACATCTCCACGCAAGGCCATGGCCGTCACATTCACCCGATCTGGGCAAGACCTACCCACGCAGGGACGGGCCAAATCCCCCCCCCCCCTCCCCCAAGACTAGGGTGAAGCAGCAAGGGAGTCACCATCTCACGCTGCTGATCCAAGGCTTGACCAATTCTGAGGTTCAGGCCCTCCGCCATACACCCACATGCAGCACACCGGCCAGACCCCGTCGCCTCGCTCCAGTCGGAGAAGCGCCCAGCCACCACTGTCTCCGAAGCCTGCCGGGCTTCGCTGGCCAGCGCCTGCGGCGGTGGCGTGACGAGGAAGAGGAGGGGAGGTGAAGACGACGACTGCAGGGTTTCGTCCCCCAAGTCGCGGGAGGGCGACACGGGGGTCAGATGCGTTCGTGTAGGCGTCGGGGGCGAATTGCGTGACGAAGTTTGATCCCAAGGTACACGATTGGTAAAATGAATAGTAGTCGAACTTTAAAAGGTAGGATTATGTAATAGAAAAATTAAGAGATATTTGGTGAGTATATAAGTATTTTTTTATGTGAATAAAATACTTGCCCCCAGGATTTTTTTGTCTTCTCAATTGTTTCTCACAACCTCTGTATCTCTTATTTTTACTTCTCCTCCACCTATCATTCAGAATTCGTACAAAGTTCCTATAAATCAAAAGAGGGCAAGAGGCATAAAGCATGGTTTAAGATCCATAAACTTTGAAAGGGGAGGGGGTTAGCAAACCAAACCTTTGTATTGCAATACATGCAGGAGTAGGGTCATTACCCCGAGGAGTCCCAACCTATCAAAATGCCTTGTCCACATAACCAATATTTTTTGTGGACTTCGAAAATCACAAACCTTTAGAAAGGGCAGCACTGACGCAAAACTTTTGTATCGATTTAAAAAGTCTACAATGGAGGGTGACCCCCCACCCCCACAGGTCGTGGGAAGGTTTTAGACCTTCCTTGATCGGTTTTTTTTGTGTTCTCTTGCCGGTTTTTTACTTTTACTTTTATTTTCTTTTTGGTTTTTCTCTTTTTTCCCATTTTTAAATTCATTAATATTTAAAATTCATAAAAAATTGGAATATAGGGAACATTTTTAGAATTTGAGAACTTTCGTCAAATTGGTAGACATTTTTCAGATTTCTGAATACTTTTTAAAATTTGTGTAACATTTTCTAATTGAGGAACATTTTAAAATTGGCTAACACTTTTTAAAAATCCGTAAACAATTAAATTGATGAACATTTCTTTCTTTCAAACACCTTTCTAAATTTGTGGATATTTTTATTATGGTCAACGTGCCGCCACAACCTGGTGACCCCATCGTTGGTCATTTGCCCGCCACAAGCTCCAAGGTCAAATCCTTGGTTGTCGCCCTAGCCGGCCCGTTCGAGCCCAGATTGGGCCCAAACAGCTTGCGCTTCCAGTGACATCCACCACACGGCCACCACAATGTGTCACCGTGCGGTAGCACGAGTGCCTCTAACTCACACTCAGGTAGGCCAGAGGCGCGGGAGGTGCGGTGGTGGATATGGTGGTCCTAGCTGGCGTGCTCGCTGGTGTGGTGGCCACTATAGGATGCTGGAGCGTGTGTCGTGTTGCTGTTGTGCTTGTTGGCAGGCTGCGAGTGGTTGTGCAGAGGGTTTGGGCCCCAACGCCTAGATCTGCACTTGGTTGCGGCATCATCAGGTGCATGGGTGGGGGAGGGGTAGATGACGACGATGCTCGCAAGCATTTGCTTCCTTTTTGAAGGCGGTATTGAGGCGACATGCTCACTCAACTCCGAAGAAACCTCATATCCTCTAGGGTATAAAATGATGATGACGTCGGTGCGTCAATCCTCTTGGGGCATCATCTTAGGAGTGGTTACCGGTTGGAGGGACAAGTGGTGGGTGATGGTCGATGTTGATAGTGTTTATCGAGTGGTTGGCAGGCATGCTATTTTCATTTGAATCCGGGTTAGCGAGTGTGATCCTTCTTAGATTACCTCGTTGAAGGAAATATGCCCTAGAGGCAATAATAAAATGGTTATTATTATATACCTAAATCTTGATAAAGGTTTATTATTCATGCTAGAATTGTATTGACCGGAAACTTAAATATATGTGTGGATACATAAACAAATACCATGTCCCTAGTGAGCCTCTACTAGACAAGCTCGCTGATCAAAGATGGTTAAGGTTTCCTAACCATAGACATGTGTTGTCATTCGATAACAGGATCACATCATTAGGAGAATGATGTGATGGACAAGACCCACCCGTTAGATTAGCATAATGATCGTTCAGTTTATTGTTATTGCTTTCTTCATGTCAAATACTTATTCCTTCGACTATGAGATTATGCAACTTCCGAGTATCGGAGGAATACCTTGTGTGCTATCAAACATCACAACGTAACTAGGTGATTATAAAGATGCTCTACAGGTATCTCTGAAGGTGTCTGTTGGGTTGGCATAGATCGAGATTAGGATTTGTCACTCCGAGTATCGGAGAGGTATCTCTGGGCCCTCTCGGTAATACACATCATAAGTTTGCAAGCAAATGACTAAAGTGTTAGTCGCGAGGTGATGTATTACGGAACGAGTAAAAAGACTTCCTGGTAACAAGATTGAACTAGGTATGAAGATACCGACGATCAAATCTCGGGCAAGTAACATACCGATAGACAAAGGGAATACGTATGTTGTCATAACGGTTCGACCGATAAAGATCTTCGTAGAATATGTAGGAGCCAATATGGGCATCCAGGTTCCGCTATTGGTTATTGACCGTAGAGGTGTCTCGGTCATGTCTACATAGTTCTCGAACCCGTAGGGTCCGCACGCTTAACGTTCGTTGACGATATAGTGTTACATGAGTTATATGTTTTGGTGACCGAATGTTGGAGGGGGCGCCTAGCACACATACAATTGCCTAGCCGTGTGCGGCGCCCCCCTCCACCATTTACACCCTCGGTCATATTTTCGTAGTGCTTAGGCGAAGCCCTGTGGAGATCACTTCACCATCACCGTCGCCACGACGTCGTGCTGACGGAACTCATCAACTACCTCGACGTCTTGCTGGATCAAGAAGGCGAGGGACGTCACCGAGCTGAACGTGTGCAGAACTCAGTGGTGTCGTACGTTCGGTACTTGATCGGTCAGAGCTAGAAGAAGTTTGACTACATCAACCACGTTGTTAAACGCTTCCGCTTATGGTCTACGAGGATACGTAGACACACTCTCCCCCTCGTTGCTATGCATCTCCATGGATAGATCACTGCGTGCGCGTAGATTTTATTTTTATTTTTTCATGCAACGTTTCCCAGCACTCATTCCCATACAACACACCTCTCTGTCTTCGAGGGATGTTGTAGGGTGGCAAGCAAACGACCAACACCGAAGGTGTCCGCCTTGCTTGGTTAGATGATGAAGGAAGCTGAAAACCTTCTTCCCCTTGTTGAGTCTTTGTAATCCTTGATTCCAAGTTCCTAATCTTCTAGGGTGTGGTGTTTTACTGGTGTGGCATTGTTGTGGCGCCGTTATGTATTTGTGTGACCAGTCTGGACTTTGTAGTGTGTTGTGTTCTTCATCGTGAATGACATGCAACGTCGTTGCTTTTTGTCAAAAAATTGTTCCTATTAGGCCTAACCACATCTTTTAAAATTATATTGACACACACCACTACAAGCTCCGGTACTAAGCACAACACACGATTGCGCTCCTAGATTCTCCTGATCTAGTCAAGAGTTAGAGCATCTACAACTAGACCTCTCAAACTGTCCCCAAATGTTCAGTTACATCTCGTTCAGTGCCCGGACATGAGAGAAAATGAAAAAGGCACCCAACCGGACCCGTCATTTTGTCCTCATATTCCGAGTTGTCCGCAAATACCATATCCAACCCATATATGGGAAGGATATGGGGATGTCTAGACGTGTCAGGACAATGCGCCAGATAGAATTTGGCCCACCGCAGATCACCTTTTCTCTTTCTTCTTCATTCTTTCTTTTCTCCCTCTTCCTCTCCACAAATTGACCGAACATATGGAGAAAATATGGGAGACATGACTGTGCGGATGAACAAATAGGGACTCAAAGTGAACATGTCCAGACATTAACCAGACACATCTGTGGACGTTTGAGGGGCCAAATTTGCTCATATGTAAATGCCCTTACAACTCAGGAAGTATCAAAGGTGCACCACCATCTAGGAAGAAAGTATCAAGGTGCATAGATGCAAAGTTATGGGTCACGCCAAGTGGAGGAGTAGTGCTAGATATGTCTGATTGTGGTATCTATGTGAAACTCACAAGTTTCGATTTTGCATCCTTGAAGATAATGTACCCAATTTTTGGTTGTGATAAAAACAATTATTGCATCAGTCAGTTTCTTTCAAAATCAATCTCTTTTATGATGTCGTGGAAAAAGGTTTCTTTTATGGTGTATACATAATTCTCACATGGATTTTCTGCTCCCGAGCTCGAATACACCTGCATGCACAATAAAATTCAAAGAAAAAAAAAGCAGCAATCTAATTACTTGTTTTTGCTGATGAACATACATCACTAACAATCTGTAAAATTTCATCTAGAATAGACATACATAGAAGCCTGTAAAAAACAAAATTCACGGCTCAAAAAGACACATTTGGAGCACTCATTTTTTTTGGCACGGACCACTATGGATGGATTTTCACGGGGAACTGCAGGATGTTAGAACACTTGTTGATGTTCATTCACAAAAAAAAATAGGTTTTTTTTTCGTTTTTTAATTAATGTTTATGTGGGGGAATTTGTGCTCATGATTAGAGTAACCCTTTCGCTTCCGCAAAAAAAAAGAAAAAAAAAGAAAAAAGAGTAACCCTTTCGCACTTAACTTCCTTTCTCACGCGCCAGTTGGGACCCGTGCTCCCGTACACCAAAATGGCATCTACTGGTAGTATATTAGGAGTAGGTTTTGGTGCCGTAGTGCCGACAATCCGTAGAATCGACCGAGCACATCACTCAAACAGATCAAAAACGACACAAGGTCGAAAGCACGCACGTCTCCTCTCACTGTCTCGCGAGTCACTCGCAAGCTTGGATCATTTCTCGGCTCGCCTCACGATCACATCACACAGCTTCTTTTTCTCCGTTTCTCGAGCTCTCGGGGTCTCACGGTGACTCGGGAGTTTGGATTGTTTCCAGCATGTAGTACTCCCTATGTGGAGAGGACCTTGGCGTAGCCAACTGTTACGAGGGACTGATCGAGCACTCATTCCAAAGTTGCAGCACGTCAGCACGGAAAAACGAAGCCATCCGCCCACCCGTGACGCATCGATCTCGGCGCCAGGATCGAGGAGGGAAGCAGCGATTGCACGTCTAAACCTTTTTTTTTAGAATCATTGCACGTCTGAACCTAGCTACTCGCTGCTACGACCCCTTCGCGTCGTCGTCTTCTCCGACGACGTGCCGCCCGGCCTGGACGCGTACGGCGGCGAGAAGCTCCGAGATGGAATCATGTATACAGAGGAAGCACGTACGCCCTATGTAGAAGAGAGGATTGTTGTCGAGCATGCGCGCCGGCAGCTCCATGTTGCCGTCGACTCAATGACCGGACGCACCAGGACGGGAACCAATCAAGCAAGGTGTGTTTGTCGTCTCATCTGCTGCAGAGCATGCCCGCCTCGGCGAGCTACACGGTGACGGCTGGTGGCACAAGGGCGCATTTGGTTACCTGCATCGATTTTTGCCACTTTGCATACTTGTCTTAGTTGAGCCCATATGCAGGCAAAAAATCAACATATGCATGTTGATTGGTTGCCTGCATACCCTGTTCCTGCCTCATAGCAACTCCTCTACGCGTTGTGTTTGGTTGCTCATATTGGTTGTGCTCATACTAGTGCACGTTGTTTGGTTACATACACTGAATATGATTAAGAGTTAACAACTACACATAACACACGGTGTTACACTAGAGGTGCCTCGGCGACAAAGGTGGGCGGCGGTCACGGCGCCACCCGACAGGACGAGCACGGAGTGGCGGGCGAGCGATCCCATCGGAGGCGCAATGAACTAGTTGCTAGCACCGCCGCCGTCGAGAAAGTCAGTGTGGAGTAAAGAATAGGTGGACATTGATGCAGAGGATAATGGAGAAAAAATGCAGTGTGCGTGCCATGGCGGCCTCGGTGTAGTAGGACGCGAAGGAAGAGGCCGAAAAGAAGGACAATGATGACGGCGCCAGTGTAGTAGGACGTGAGCGAGGAGGCCGAGACGAACGACGTCGGCGATGGCTTCAGTGTACCAGGACATCGAAATGGAGACCGAGAGGAACGACGACCGCGCGAGTGTAGTAGGACATGGGAGAGGTGGTTGAGAGAAACGCCGCCGCCGATGGCGCTAGTGCAACAACACGCAAGAGAGAGCGGCGATGGCGGCGATGCCAGTGTAGTAAGACACGAGCGAGGAGGCCAAGAGGAATGATGCCGGCGATGGCTTCAGTGTAGCAGGACATGGGAGAGAATGTAGAGAGGAACGACGCCGACGGTGCCGCTAGTGCAACAGCACGCGGGAGAGGTGGTCGAGAGGAGCGACCCGCGGCGGTGACACGTGTGTAGCAAGACAGTAGAGAGGAGACTGAGATTAAGGAGTGTCATTAACACTATACATATGTGTATATACTTTTCACGAGGAAGAAGTTAGATCTAATCGTCTACGATCATTGAAATAGAAAACGCGAAACACGAAAGTCGTGTGAAACTATAAGATAAACTACTGGTCAAAGGAAATTTCAAACGGTCGACTGTGCGCGATGAATTTGAAAAAGTTCATCCAAAATAGCTTCAAATATGAACACGAAACTGAATATTTACGGTCGATGAAACTTTGAACTGATCGCAAAAATAGAACCATAACATCAATATGCATATTTTTTATGTAGGGCTTATCTCGATTTGATGCATCATTGTGTAGACTAGAAGGGACTAATAAGTGAACAAGATTGGGAGTTAAACCAACAAACCACGTGCAAACTCACCTGTGCATGAGAACGAACGAGGCTGCATCCATAGAGCCACCCACGTGCGCTCGCTTGCATCCCTCGGGCCTGGCTGGTGAAAAACGGCCACATCGAGCGTTAGGAGGGATGCATGTCCAGAGGTGCTTTAAAGTCCGTGCTATACAAGCCCAACAGTAAATGCAAGCAATCAGATGGGCCAAATCCTTCCCGCACAGGCCTGATTGGACCTAATGCAGGTAACCAAACAAGTCCTAAGTAATCAGCTCCGGCGTGGCCGTGCGTCGAGAGGAGGGGTGAACACGTAAGATAAATTTAAGATTCCTTGCAGTATCAATATCTCGGGTAACCAAAAAAATTGCATCATCAACATAACATCTAAAACACCATCCAAAAACCCCTTTAACTATTCCATGGTGTTTAATGTTGTCCATAATCAAGGTCAGAGCATCAACAATCAAGTAAAAAAGCAGAGCTGACAGAGAATCCCTGATGTAGGGTGGAACCCTATAGCGTCGATCTTTCACGTTTGGAGTGGATCCTACGGGGAATCACGAAGAACACACGGAAGCACAAAGGGAAACACGGGGGAAAAAGAGAGAGAATCACTCAACCAACAAGGAATCGATCACACAAGTGCTAGATCACCACACACATAAGAGATACACGAGATCCAAAGTCAACAAAGGTAAGGATACAAAGGAACCGTTCTTCTCCAAGAGGAGGCCTTGATGTTCTTCCCTAGAAGGGGCCTTGAATCCGCTTGGGGGATCTTCTTCGAAGAGGTCGTGATCTCCGAGGAGAAGTATCCAAGTGGATGAGCAAAGGCTCTCACACAAATATGAGCTAATCCAATGCTAAGTCTCAAAGTGAGGAGATGGGGTCCTATAAATAGACTTGGGGGCGAAGGGGTACATGGGCTCAGCCCAACACGCGCACACAGGCGCTGGCCGGATGATCCGGACGAGGGTCCGGATGATCCGGGCTGGTCCGGATGGTCCAGGTGGAGGCCCGGATGAGCTGGAGGCCCGGCTGTTGGCGGCGGAGGGTCGGATGTTCGGCTGGCGGTCCGGATGTCCGGGCAGGGTCGAGATGATCCGGGACGGGGTCCGGATGATCCGGCTCAGGTTTGAGCTTCGGGAGTCTTCGGTTGATTTAGCCGGATCGTCCGGGTCGGGGTCCGGATCGTCCTGGCTCTGTCCGGATCGTCCGGGTCGCCGTCCGGATCGTCCGGCCATCCTGGTCCTTGGTGCTTTTTCCTCTCCGTCTTCATGTATGTCTTCCGCTTCCGGTTCTCCTTGCTTCCTAGCTTCTTCATGGTTGACCCCTTGATACCTGAGTATGCATAGCGTTTCCGTTTGAGGTAGTAACCATGTCTCATGTGAATCGAAAGGGAATTGTGAGAGGAGTGATGTCACCTCGGTTTCAAGAGCTCTTGCACGTGCTCGAGTCATAGGTCCTTGAGGGGTTGGATGTGTTTATGTAGAGTCCATGGGGATGATGGAAGGATGCTCCGCATCATATCCCCTCCCTTCGAAAGGATCCGACCTCGGATCAAGATCTTCATCACCATGGAAAGGCGATAGGTCTTTGAGGTTGAAGGTGTCGCTCACGTTGTACTTGTCGCTTGGTATGTCAAGCTTGTAGGCGTTGTTGTTGTAGCGTGCTAACACCTTGAAGGGTCCATCGGCTCGAGGTAGAAGTTTGGACTTGTGTTCGTTGGGGAAGCGTTCCTTGCGAAGGTGTAGCCACACGAGATCGCCTATGTTGAAGATCATTGGTTGTTTGTTGATGTTGAGCTTGGTCTCTAGTCGTTGTACTTGGCGCTCGGTGGTGTTTCTTGTATCCTCATGTATCTTCTTGATGTAGCTTGCACGGGCACTTGCGTCGAGGTTGGTACGCTCTTGTAGAGGTAGAGGTAGAATGTCCAATGGGGACAATGGGTTGAAGCCGTAGACGACCTCGAAGGGGGACTTGCCGGTCGTCGAATGTCTTGCACGGTTGTAGGCGTACTCGGCGATGGGTAGACATGCTTCCCACTCCTTGATGTTCTTCTTGATCAACACGCGAAGTAGAGTGGAGAGAGTCCGGTTCGTCACCTCCGTTTGGCCGTCGGTTTGAGGATGGTATGCGGATGAGAACAAGAGATTGATTCGAGCTTGGCGCATAGGGTCTTCAAAAGTAACTCAAGAACTTGACGTCATGATCGGAGGCGATTGTCTTTGGTACTCCATGGAGGCGCAAGATTTCCCTACAAAGAGATTTGCAATATGTGAAGCATCGTCTACCTTGTTGCAAAGAATGAAATGTGCCATCTTAGAAAATCGGTCCACAACAACAAACACGGAATCCTTTCCATTTTGAGTTCTAGGCAAACCAAGTACAAAATCCATGCTAATGTCTTCCCAAGGTTGATAAGGAATAGGAAGAGGCATGTAAAGACCATGAGATTGAGCTTTTGACTTAGCTTTGCGGCATGTAGAGCATCGGGTGGTGAAGCGCGAGACGTCTCGAAACATCTTTGGCCAAAAGTAGTTCTTGGAGAGCGTGGCGAAGGTCTTGCCGCGTCCAAAATGTCCCATGAGTCCGCCTCCATGAGCCTCTTGCAAAAGGAGCAAACGAAGAGAAGACTCGGGAATGCATAGTTTGTTAGCTCTCATAAGATAGCCATCCTTGATGTAATATTGTTCCCAAGATGTATGCGTCAAACATTTAGCATAATGAGATGCAAAAGATGGATCACTAGCATATAAATCTTTTATGTGCTCAAAGCCAATAACATTCAACTCAAGTTGGGTGACAAGCGTGCATATGCGAGAAAGTGCATCGGCAACTACATTTTCCTTACCCTTAATGTACTTGATCACATATGGGAAAGATTCAATAAATTCACTCCATTTGGCATATGACGCTTGTTCAATTTAGTTTGACCTTTCAAGTACTTAAGCGTTTCATGATCGGTATGGATGACAAACTCATGAGGTCTAAGATAATGTTCCCAAACATGTAGGACACGCACTAAAGCATACAATTCTTTATCATATATGGGATAGTTAAGTTGAGCACCGGAGAGTTTTTCACTAAAATAAGCAATGGCTCTTTTTTCTTGCATCAAAACTCCGCCAATTCCAGTACCAGTTGCATCACAATGAACCTCAAAAGATTTGTCAAAGTTGGGCAAAGCAAGAATCGGAGCATGAGTAAGCAAAGACTTGAGCTCATCAAAAGCGGTTGATTGCAAAGTTCCCCAAACAAAAGGAGTATTCTTCTTACTCAAAGCATGCAAAGGAGCTGCAATAGTGCTAAAGTTTTTCACAAAGCGACGATAAAAACCTGCAAGACCAAGGAAACTTCGTACTTGTTGCAAATTGGTGGGTTGAGGCCAAGTTTTAAATGCTTCAATTTTAGTTTCATCAACATGGACACCCTTGGAAGAGACGACGAAACCCAAGAAAACCACTTTGTCAACGCCAAAAGTGCATTTTTTCAAGTTGGCATAAAGACTTTCCTTTCGAAGTGTTTGCAAAACAAGCTTAACATGATCAAGATGCTCTTTCATGGTTTTGCTAAACACAAGAATATCATCGAAATAAACCACAACAAAGATTCCAATGTAAGGTCGAAGTACATGATGCATGAGACGCACAAAAGTTCCAGGAGCTTCTGACAAACCCATAGGCATAACCAACCACTCATATAAGCCAAGTTTGGTTTTAAAAGCAGTTTTCCATTCATCACCCTCATGAATGCGGATTTGATAATAGCCACTTTTAAGATCAAATTTTGAGAAAAAGTTGGCTCCACTAAGTTCATCAAGCATATCATCTAAGCGAGGAATGGGATGCCTATAGCGCACGGTGATAGCATTTATAGGTCTACAATCGGAACACAAGCGGAAACTTCCATCGGGCTTAGGCACAAGAATAACGGGAACGGCACAAGGGCTTAAGCTTTCACGTACATGACCGTTGTCGATTAGTTGTTGTACTTGCCATTGAATCTCCTTGGTTTCTTCGGGATTGACACGGTATGGAGCTCTGTTTGGAAGTGGTGCTCCGGGGATGAGGTCGATTCGATGCTCAATGCCTCGTAGAGGAGGTAGACCCGGAGGTAGCTCATCGGGGAAAATATCTTGAAATTCCTGCAAAAGAGATTAAAACACCAAAGGTAGCTCGTGAGTGGTGTTAGTTTTTGTTTCTCCATCCTTGCACACAAGGACAAAGTGTATCACACTCGATGGGTTCTCACACACTTCTCTCATCTCACTTTTGGTGGCAAATAGTATGAGGTTTTTCTCTCTAGGCGAAGAGGCGCTCAAGTTTGGCTTGTGGCTCTCACTCACTTTTTGGTGGCTCACTTTCTCACTCTTCTCTCTTTGGTTGGTGGCTTGTTTGTCGGCTATCACTTGACTAGGAGACATGGGTCGTAGGACATATTCTTTTCTTTTCATCTTGAAGCTATAGTGGTTTGTACGCCCATTGTGGAAGACACCATAATCGAATTGCCATGGCCGACCAAGGAGGAGGTGGCAAACGGTCATTGGGACCACATCACACTCCAAAGTGTCCTCATATGCACCTATTTTGAAGGATACTTGGACCGTATGCTCAACTCGTATAGTGCCGGAGTCACTTAGCCATTGAACCTTGTATGGGTGCGGGTGCTTCTTCTTGACCAATTGATGCTTGGAGCATAGTTCTTCGCTTGCCAAGTTGTGGCAACTACCTCCATTGATGATGACCTTGACGGATCGTCCATTGATGCCGGCCTTTGTGTGGAAGATGTGGCATCGTTGGTCTTCTTCTTGTTGATGTTGAAGTGTCAAGACCTTGGAGACAACAAGAGCGGTGCTCGTATCTTCATCACAAAAGACTTGATCATCTTCATCCTCGTTGACGCGCCGGTGCATGGCCACTTGCTCAATAGCTTCCATTTCATCTTCACTCATTGAGTCGTAGGTGCCATCGTCGTTGAGGATCATGGTGCGCTTGTTGGTGCATTCATAGGACTTGTGGCCTCGACCGCCGCAAGTGAAACACTTGAAGGAGCTTGTCTTGACGGTCTCATCGGTTGGAGTAGATGATGAAGCACGCGGCTTGAAGTTGCTTGTAGTAGGAGGGAGACGACTTGAACTTGTGGAAGTTTTCTTGTAACTTGACTTGTCGTCGTTGCTTGGAGAAGGCTTGGTTGATGTCGAAGTTGGAGTAGTTGTTGAAGCTTGGTTGTTGGAGAAGCCGTGTGTCTTGGAGGAGTACTTGGCGTACTTGAAGTCATCTTGCACTTGACGTTCCGCCTTTGTAGCTTGATGCACGAGCTCAATGAGGTTGGAGTAGGGTTGGAAGTCGGCGATCTTCTTGATGGGATGATTGAGTCCATTCAAGAATCGTGCCATTGTTTGCTCATCATCTTCCGTGACATTGGCTCGAATCATGGCAATCTCCATTTCCTTGTAGTATTCTTCAACACTCTTTGTTCCTTGCTTGAGGAGTTGTAGCTTCTTGAAGAGATCGCGGTTGTAGTAGGTTGGTACAAAACGTGCTCGCATGACATCCTTCATTTGAGCCCAAGTGGTGATTGGAGGTTCACCTCTTGCTTGTCGGCGCTCAAGGACTTGTTCCCACCATATGAGCACATAGTCTTGGAACTCAAGTGAAGCCATAGCGATCTTCTTCTCTTCCTCAAAGTTGTGCAAACGAAAGATTTTGTCGACCTTCAATGCCCATGAGAGGTACTCTTCGGGGTCATTGCTTCCATTGAACTTGGGCATTGTGAATTTGAGCTTGCCATAGTTTTGCTCTTCATTGTGTTGTGGGCGATGGTGATGATGACGCCCTTGACGTGGAGGGTAATCATCCTCATGTTGCTCTTGGCGTGGAGGAAGTCCATTATCAACTTGCTCTTGTTGACCTTGAGGTTGGGGAGGAGCTTGACGTGCTTGTGAAGGAGCTTGTGGGGCTTGACGTTGCGCACGCGGATGGTAATTCCTCTCTTGGATTTCTTCTTGAAGGGCTTCCTCTTGATTGCGCCTTTCGCGATTGCGGTTGGCGATAGCTCGACTTGATGCTTGAAGGGCACATTCCGCCTCAAGAGCTTGTGCTTCTTGTTGTTGTTGTTGAAGACGTTGAGCCTCGGCGTCTTGTTGCTCTTGATGTAGGCGCGCTCGTTCTTGTTCTTGTTGGCGACGAAGACGTTGTCATTCTTGAGCTTGAGCAAACGCTACTTGGTTTGATTGAGGACGAGGAAGTTGTTCATCGACTTGCTCTTGTGAATGCTTGTCGTGTAGCGGGTTGCGAGATGCATGATGATCTTGACGCGCGGCTCGTCGAAGAGTGTTTGATGACGGTGTACTTGTGCCGGAGAAGGAGTCGTCGGAGTGGCGACTTGAGTGGCTCCGTCTTGAGTATGAGGATGTAGAAGGAGGCCGGTTCACCAACAAGGTGCGGATCTCGTCCATTCTTGCATTGTTTTCTTGCTTGTGCGCGTCGAGCTTGTTGTCGAAGTAGTCTCTTGTACGTTGCTCGGAGAGTCGCAAGTCGGTCGCGAGGTTGTCGATGCGGTCATTCATTGCTTGTTGCTCTTGATGCAACGCTCATTGTGCGCCAAAGAGGTGGCTCTTGGTGACGTATGATGACATGTCGTCGTCTTGCTCGATGAAGAGTGGGTTGGTAGAAGTACTTGGCCTATCCATCATTTCAAGCAAATTGTGAGTGGTAGAAGGAGAAGAACTAATACCAATGTACCTTTGACCGAAGTTGAAGATGAATCAAGTTCACTCAAATGCGGCAATGAAATGGCACTATTGGTACCGATCCTTGTCGATTCTCACACCTACACAAGTAAAAGCTTTTGGTGGAGCTTGGTTAGGATGGTGGCACAAAATTGATTGCAATCGTTAGCTTGACTCAAAAATGTTGAAGAAGATTCGCAAATTCGCATATGCAACAAGTAGACCAAGCAAGTAGTGGTACACGGAACACACACGCAAATAGATAAATGGGATTGTGCAAACCAAAAGTGAGCCAAAATGTGGAATCCGAAAATGCTCTTGTTGCACAATACTAGAGAGACGCTAGCACGATTGCACAATAGGCGGATACGGAGCTTGTGCACAACCTACTAGGCAAAAATGCAACGATCTCTATCCCAAGTATGCTATATGTATGGTATTTCGGTGCAATGATCCAAGATGATCTTATATGACAATCTTAATGTAGTATGATGCTATGGTTCTTGCCTATAAGCTCTTTGCTTATCTTTCCTCTTTGCTTAAAAGCTTGATTGGCTCTTTCTCTTTTGAGCTCTTTTCTTATGCAAACTTCACGAACCAAGATAGCAATTGTGTATGCGATGACAACTTTGTGACACACAAGTTGATTCCGAGATATGCACCACGATGGTATGTATGATATGGAGTATGCTTACTAATGTGCACAAGTCACGTTGCCGGCAATACTCAATGGCTAGTCTCGATGGGTAAGCAACGCAAAAGATGGTCTATGATGGTTATCAATGCAATTGCAAGGTATGACAAAGATGTCGTCGAAGTTACCGTCCATAGCGAAGATGAGTAGTCGACGAAAATGAGCTTTTGTTGTTGATGTCTCACCGCACCTAAATAGCCGAAACTCAATAGGACATGGAAATCGCAACTCAAATTGTCGAACCCAAAGTCGAATGGTAGTACGGAGGTTGTGTTGCTGGGGTTTGGAAGGTGGAAGTGGTGGTGGTAGGAGTGGGGAGGTATGTAGGCGTAGGTGGTGGTGGTGTAGAACTGCAGAACTGCAGTTTCGGCAGAGGAAGCCGGATGATCCGGCCCAGGAGCCGGATGATCCGGGCGCGTCCGGATGATCCGGGTCAGGGTCCGGATGATCCGGGCGGGTCAATCTCGATCGGGAACTGCTCGGGAAGAGCTCGAAAACGGCGAGAAATTCGACGATTTCGCGGATTTTGGATGGATTTCGAGGGGGAGAAGGTGGGGAAAAGCAAGATCCACGAGTTACACACCGAAACCACGGATCAAAATCAACAAAACATCATCAAAACCAACAAATCACAAAAAAAAATTGGGGCTATTTTTGGTGGGGATTTTCGGATTTAGGACGAAAACAACAACATCAAGCTAGAAATCACGGGGTAGGGGCTCCAAAACGTGATCAACGTGGCTCATGATACCATATGATGTAGGGTGGAACCCTATAGCGTCGATCTTTCACGTTTGGAGTGGATCCTACGGGGAATCGCGAAGAACACGCGGAAGCACAAAGGGAAACACGGGGGAAAACGAGAGAGAATCACTCAACCAACAAGGAATCGATCACACAAGTGCTAGATCACCACACACATAAGAGATACACGAGATCCAAAGTCAACAAAGGTAAGGATACAAATGAACTGTTCTTATCCAAGAGGAGGGCTTGATGTTCTTCCCTAGAAGGGGTCTTGAATCCGCTTGGGGGATCTTCTCCGAAGAGGTCGTGATCTCCGAGGAGAAGTATCCAAGTGGATGAGCAAAGGCTCTCACACAAATATGAGCTAATCCAATGCTAAGTCTCAAAGTGACGAGATGGGGTCCTATAAATAGACTTGGGGGCGAAGGGGTACATGGGCTCAGCCCAACACGCGCACACAGGCGCTGGCCGGATGATCCGGACGAGGGTCCGGATGATCCGGGCTGGTCCGGATGGTCCGGGTGGAGGCCCGGATGAGCTGGAGGCCCGGCTGTTGGCGGCGGAGGGTCGGATGCTCGGCTGGCGGTCCGGATGTCAGGGCAGGGTCCAGATGATCCGGGACGGGGTCCGGATGATCCGGCTTCAGGTTTGATCTTCGGGAGTCTTCGGTTGATTTAGCCGGATCGTCCGGGTCGGGGTCCGGATCGTCCGGGTCGCCGTCCGGATCGTCCGGCCATCCTGGTCCTTGGTGCTTTTTCCTCTCCGTCTTCATGTATGTCTTCCGCTTCCGGCTCTCCTTGCTTCCTAGCTTCTTCATGGTTGACCCCTTGATACCTGAGTATGCATAGCGTTTCCGTTTGAGGTAGTAACCATGTCTCATGTGAATCGAAAGGGAATTGTGAGAGGAGTGATGTCACCTCGGTTTCAAGAGCTCTTGCACGTGCTCGAGTCATAGGTCCTTGAGGGGTTGGATGTGTTGATGTAGAGTCCATGGGGATGATGGAAGGATGCTCCGCATCAATCCCCCTTTCTTAAAACCTTATGGGTTAGAAAATATGGACCAACAAAGTCATTTACTTTGATCCCAACATAAACCCTTCTCATAGAGCTCATGATCCAGTCACACCATAAATCGGGGAATCATTTTAGAGAAAGCATTTTATAAACAAAAGGCTATTTTATTTTATCATATGTTTTATCAAAGTCAACTTTGAAAAGCAATGCACTCATTTTCTCCTTATGTATAGTGTTAAGGACTTCATGAAAGATAATCACCCCCTCCATTATGTATATGTCTTTGATATAGGCAGTTTGAACGGAAATTTGCAGGGGCACACATCTTCCCAGCCATGTCGGCCGCCCGATTGCCTCGCAATTCATAAAGTCGTTGGATCCGCACGAGAGCATGGTAAGTTCTAAGTTTTGTTTCCTTTTTGTCGGTCGCAGGGTATGCAATTTATGATTTTATCGCTCACTCATACCATGTTCTAGAAGATGAAACATTTTTGTCGGCCAGAGGTTTTAAAACTTTTGATCTCGTCGCTCGCTTGTACCAAGTTTCGGAAGTTGAAATTTGACAAAATTTAGAAATTCATCAAAAGCTATTCAAAATGGATCTCGTTTGAAAGCCCCCGTCATCAGAAACACGAATACGTAAACGAAATTTAATTTAGACTTTTGGTTCAAAAGATGTGAAGATTGAAAGTCAAAAACCAAAAGAAAAGGGAGGCTACAAATCCAATTGAACAGGGAAAATAACAGGATTGACTACAGTTTTCAGTCCATGCATCAGAATCTTAGGCTGTGTTCGGGAATACTCCACTCCTTCCCCAGGGAGCGGAGCACCCATTTGGCAGCTCGCCAAAATTCCACTGGATGTTGCTTCGCTCCGCAGCGGAGTTATGGAGCGGAGAGATTCCAAACGGTCTCTTAGTGGAAGTTTTAAAGCTAACATTCAAAAAACAAATAGCCCTGAACTTCTATCTCTATTCGGCATCCATGGTTTTATGGATCAAGGTTTTACGGATCAAGATTAAATATCTGGGGATACCGATTCATTATCGGTGTCTCACCATTGCGGAGTGGAAGCATGTAGAGGAGCGGCTAGAGAAACGTTTGAGCAGTTGGAAAGGCAAATTGCTCTCAGTTGGAGGACGGCTGCTTTTAATTAACTCTGTCCTCACAAATATGGTTCTTTATATGCTCTCTTTCTTCCAACTCCCAAAAAGGGTCCTACAAGGACTGGACTATTTTAGATCCAGATTCTTTTAGCAAGGAGATGGTGAAACGAAAAAATACAGCTTGGCCAAATGGAGTGTGGTTTGTAGGCCAAAAGACCAAGGTGGCCTTGGAATTCATGACCTGGAAGTCAAGAATGACGCCCTACTTAGTAAGTGGTTGTTTAAACTTCTTACTGACGATGGTGTTTGGCAAACCATGTTGCGCAACAAGTATCTAGGCCAAAATGCGGTGTCTCAGGCATATTGGAAACCTGGTGACTCGCACTTTTGGGCTGGCCTAATGGCAGCAAAGAAACATCTCTTTCGCTTTGGGTCTTTCGTGATAAAGGATGGGTTGGAGATTTGTTTCTGGGAAGACATCTTGATAGGCAATGCCAGTCTCCAAGAACAATATCCAGCCTTGTACAACATCACTCGCGATAATAATAAAACTATTGCACAGGTGCTCAATTCATTCCCGCGCAATAGTTCGTTTAGGTGGGATTTGATTGGCCTTCGTCTTACGTCATGGCATAATCTTTTATCCCGTCTGGATTTGATCAATTTGACACAAGGTCGGGCTGTGTTTTGCTAGAACCTTACTGCATCGGGGTCTTTCACAGTAGACTCTATGTACCGTGCGCTCACGCATTCTGAGGTACCAGTGAGTAATAATAAGAAAATCTGGAAGTCAAAGATTCCATTAAAAGTTAAAATCTTCATGTGGTATCTTCATGTGGTATGTTCGTAGGGGAGTTGTTCTAACAAAGACAACCTCGCACGGCGTAACTGGCCAGGGAGTAAGAAGTGTTGTTTTTGCACTCATGAAGAGACAATCAAACATCTTTTTTTCCAATGCAAGTTTGCACGTTTTACGTGGTCAATCATCCAAATAGCGTCAAATTTGTATCCGCCCATAAGTGTCGTCAATATTTTTGGTCATTGGTTGGATGGTATTCCAAATAGGTTGAAAATGCTAATAAGGGTGGGAGCGTATGCCTTGCTATGGTCGCTTTGGCTATGTAGAAATGATTGGTTTTCAATAACAAAAATGCTTCTCCTTTGCAGGTTATTTTCCGTTGTACGCACTCGCTTCATACGTGGTCTACGCTACGACGAGTGGAGTACCAACCGTTGTTCAAGGCGGTGTGTATGCGGTTGGAGCAGGTGGCTACGGAGGTTTTTACCCAACATGGGTGTTAGCATAATCTCCGGATCGGTCCACCACCCTTTTCGACATAGGCATAGTGTCGGTCTATAGGACTACTGTCGCCCATTTGTCGTTTTTCTCTTTATTTTTATCAGCCTTTAGGTGATTAGTTGTGTGCATCTTAGTTATACAGAGACCGGGTATTACTCATAATACTTTGTATCCTCTTGATGCTAATTTTTGACGTAATAAAAGCGCTCTTTATTGGAAAAAAAAGTTCGGTCTAGAAATATCTAGCCCACCTTCATGGAAATCATCTACTCCTAGTGAGTTCTCCAGATCCCACCTAATAAGCTCCCGATTTTTTTAAAAAAAATATCAATGGGCTTCGTTCCTTCAACGGCACACCCGTGCCTATATACAGTAGCGATCGACGGCAGCTGATTTGTTTGCCCTCTCCACACACGCCCCTGCGTCGACGACGCACTGCCGTGACACCCAGTGCACCTGCGCGGAAACGCCACCAAAGCTCGCCGCCTATAAAAAGCAGCGTCGCACCATGCTAATCCCAACTAAGCTCACGCAAACACAACTACACAACAACATCTCCCCAGTGGTCAGCAGCTCAGAACCTCCCAGACCAAGTTAGCAATGGCGAAGCGCCTCGCCGTCGCGCTCCTGCTGCTGGTCCTGCTCGCATCCAGCGACGCCGGTGCTGCTGCCCGTGCTGCTAGTGGCGTCGGCGAGAAGAAGGCTCTGGTGCCCGGGCTGCCGGTGGACCTCCCTCTGCCTGGGCTCCCTGGGCTGCCTGGGCTCCCTGGGCTCCCTGGCCTGCCGGGGCTCCCTGGGCTCCCTCCCGTTCCCAAGTCCACCGCCACCAACAAGTCTCCATGATCGTCTATGGTGTACGTACGTGCTGGCTTACATGCAAGCCGAAGCTGCTAGCACGTACCGGCCGGAAGAAAATCACCGGCGTTTCGCTCAAGCGTCTGTACCAACTATCCCGTCGTCTGTACTTCCTTTCAGTTAAAACTATCGTATGTATTTCCTTACAGTCCACGTAAGTATGTTTTCCCTACTTAACGACTTCCTTGATGTGCTGCTACATGCATCATCAACGGAATAAATAAAGGATTTTGTCGATGTGATCGCCTTCTTTTGGATAGACAATGAACAGATGGCATCATTGGTATACTGCTTTGTCGCATTGATCACAAGTCCCACCAATTTCCAGAGTTGTTCCATCTATTATATACTTATAAAAGCGAAAGAAAACGAACGGTTAAGATTTGTCTACAGAAAGTTCAGATGTTTAACTGTTGAGATTTGTCAAATAAAAACTCATGACACAGCCAGGTCCTACGTCATTAGCAATAAAAAAAGTTTGCCCGATTGAAACTTTTTTAGGAGAAGGATGGCAATAGGTAGGGTATAGGGCGGGTAGAATAATACCATACCCATACCCACGTAGTCAATGGGTAAACAATTCTATTAATACCCGTACCCGACGGTTACCCATGCGGCCATGCCCATTGGGTATCCAACGGGTAGATCAAATAGTACCCATGTTATTCACAATTTTGCATTCATCTATAACACATTTGACAAAAAAAATATTGATCTCAACTCAATAACAGATAGATGAGTACTCCCTCCGTTCGGAATTACTTGTCACAAAAATAGATGTATTTACAACTAAAATACATCTAGATACATTCATTTCTTGGACGAGTAATTCCGAACGGAGGGAGTACATGACAATTATCTCAATTCAAGTTGACAATTGATGAGAACATTAACATAGGTTCACAAGCTCACGACATAACTTTAACACGGGTACACTTGTTAATCACGGGTAAAGTTCACATGTTAGTATATAAACAGGTAAGGTATGGGTATATCCATAGGTAAACGGCTATACCCATGCCCTGGCCATAACTTAACTGGTGGGGTATAGGTACTATATGTGGGTATAAAATTGTGCTCTCCCTCGCCCCTTGGCCGTGGCCGCCCGTTCCCTCGGCGTCCCGGGAGAACGGCGTGGTCGCCGGCGCCCCGTCGCCTTCCTCCCGCCGAGTCCGTTCGCCTCCCATCCTGCGCCAAGGCTGGCTGAGCCCGCCCCGCCCCCGGGATGGGATCCTCCCCACCCCGGTGGAACCCCGTCGCTACGTTCCGCCCCATGCCGCGGCCTCCGGGGGTGCGGCCCCGGCGCCGGCTCCCGGTGGGGGCCCCATCCGCGGTCGGGCCGGTCCGGCCAAAAAGAAGAAGCGGCGCGGCGTGCGCGTCGCGCCGCCCGTGCCTCCGCCCGGCGGGCCATGGCTCCACTCCCGCCGGGCCCCATCTCCGCCTCCTCGCCCCCTGCTTCAACTGTGGGGTGAGGGTCACTCAGTCACTGCGCCAACCCCAGTCTTGCTACCTCTGCAGGACCCGGCCACCCTGCCATCTCTGTGCGGATAGACCGGTGGTCTCCGAGCTCATGATGTATGGGCACGGGATTGAGGGGCTGGGCTTCTTCCACCTCGAGGTCCCGGATGCTCCTCCGCCGTCTCCCTCCCTCCAGGCGATTGTCACTATCGTTGATGGCGTGGCATCCCCGGAGATGATCGAGGCGGAGCTCAACCACCTCTACCGGCACCAGTGGGACTGGGTGGTCACTCCTACCGCCAGCCACATCTTCTCTGTCGTCTTCCCGACGCTGCTGCCGGCCACTACGCTGACAGCGTAGTGGCCGGATCACCTCGCCCTCAACCAGCTGGTGGTCGAGATCTCCGAGCCCATTCTCGACGCTCAGGCTGTGGCCGTCCTCGACACCGCCTGGATCCTCATCTCCGGCCTGCCTGATGTTGCGCGGTCTGAGCTCGTCATCCGCCAGATGTCCCGTCTCCTGGGCAAGGTGGTGGCCGTGGACGAGCTCTCACTCCGCAAGGAGGAGGAGGTCCGGGTCAAGGTTAAGTGCCTCGACTCCTCCAAGCTTCGCGCCTCTGTCCGTGTCTTCTTCAACGACCAGGGCTTTGACCTCAGGATCGCCCCCGAGCCCCCCAACCACATCGGGCGCCCTCGCTCCTTCGACGCTGCCCCCGGTGGCAACCCGGGGGCTGGTGGGGACTACCACGGGCGGCACCGCTCCCGCCGCTCGGATGAGGAGGGGCTTCGAGGACTCCGCTCCCTCCCCTCCCCCCGCCGACCGGGGGGGCCAGGGCCGTAAGGCCGCCCTCCTTCCTCTGCTGGCTGACTCTGCTCTCGCGCCGGTCTCCTCCTTTGACGGGAGTGACATCTCCAGTGTGGGCATGGTGGTCTACCCCGCCTCCTCCCCGCGCTCTCCCATGTCGTCCCCTGCCACTGGGACGGCCTCGACGGACATGCTCCACGACGACTCCTCCACCCCAGTGGAGACGGCGGCGCCTGTGGAGGGGGTGGCTTCTCCGTTGGCTTCCCCCTCCCGCCGCTGCGCTCCACTGCCGTCCCCCCCTCCGAGGTGGATGCCCAGCCGCTCCCCCTCTGCTGGGCGCCCCAGCCCGACACCGTCGCCCCCCGCGCCACGTCGCCACCGCCTCCTCCACCACCGGCAGGACCGCCGCTGTCAGAGCCTCTCCTCTCCGGCTGCGCCGAGCCTGCTCAGCTGGCGTCACCGACTTCGCTGGTTTTGCGGGAGGGGGAGACCCGTGTGCTCACTCTGATGGCGGCCCAGCCTCCTCCCCCCCGCTCAGCAGCATACTCCCGTCGCGGCAGGTCGACCTCCTCCCCGGTGGTGGCCTCTCGCCGGAGTGCGCGGCTGGATGCGGCCCACCCGGAGGGCTCCCCGGCTCTGCCCATCCGCGAGCGGGCCGAGATCCACGCGGATGCTCATAACTTGGAGCCAGGTACGCCCCCCGTTGCCCCCTCTGCTTCGTCTTGCTCCTTTTCTGCACTAGAATCTATCCCCCTTGGCAACCTTGCCAAAGTGGCCTCCGACTCTGCTATCATTTTCAGGGGGGAGGTTGGCCCCCCTTTAGTTCAGATAGCTGCCATCCGGGCGCGCGAGATCCTTGAGGGGAAGCTTGCCGAGGCCCGTGCTGCTCTCCTTTCCCCGGACGCTCCCGCGGACGGGGTCCCTCCCTCTACTTCCAGGCCACGGCTTCCGGCGCCCCAACCTCCGGGTGAGATCTGTGGCCGTACCCGCTCCCGCACTGCCGCTCTTCGCGCGCAAAGCGCCTCCCGTGTCCTGGGGTCAAGCAGCCCCCCGATGGCCCCATAATGCGGGCCCTCTTCTCGAACATCCGCGGCTTCGGCCATGATGGTCGTCGCCGCCAACTGGTGGAGTACATGCGAGAGGAGCACATCAACAGCGTTGCGATCCAGGAGACCATGCGTCGCGAATTCTCGCTCCCCGAGCTCGATCGTTTGAGCTCCCACCTCTTTGCGTGGCACTGGCTCCCTTCTAGTGGGAGCTCAGGCCACTCGGGTGGCATCCTTTTAGGCGTGAAGGATGCCACATTCGAGGTGGGCAGCATGGACCGAGGAGAATTCTTCGTCAGCATGGAGCTTTTCGAGCGATCCCTCAACTTCAAGTGGGAGATCATCATTGTCTATGGACCTGCCAACCATAGTAGGTCGGCGGCCTTCCTCGCAGAGCTGCACCTAAAGATCTCGGCCGCCTCCCTCCCCGTGGTGGTGGGTGGCGACTTTAACCTGCTGCGCGTGGCGGAAGACAAGAACAACGGCAATGTCTGCTTCGCCAGGATGCAGATGTTTAATGACTTCATCGCCGACCACGCCCTTAGGGAGATTGATAGGATTGGTGCACGGTTCACCTGGACCAATCGGCAATCATCCTCGACCCAGTCCATATTGGATAGGGTCCTTGTGTCCCCGGATTGGGACCTCCACTGTCCCCTCTCCTCCCTCCGCGCCATCACTAGGATTGGCTCGGACCATGTCCCCCTCCTTCTCTCTTCCGCGCACGAGCGTCCGCCGATCCCGCCTCGGTTCCGCTTTGAGACCTTCTGGATATCCCACGCTGGCTTCACTGACGCCGTGTGCGCCCGGTGGATTGAGGCCTGGGCCCACCCCCACCCCCGTCCTCCCTCGGCGATTGACACGTGGCACTTCTGTGCGAAACGTGGTAGACAGTTCATGAAGGGATGGGGCGCTAACCTCAGACGCGATGCGAGAGAGCGCAAGAAGGCTCTACTTTTCGCGATTCAGGCTCTTGACCTCCGGGCCGACTTGGTGGGTCTGTCTCCGGATGAGTGGCTCGCCCGGTATGACCTCGAGGACCAGCTCTCCGTGATCTACTCCGACGAGGAGGCCTATTGGCGCATTCAGGGCACCCAGAAGTGGGTCCTGAAGGGTGATGCGAATACCGCCTACTTCCAGGCAATCGCCAACGGTCGCCGTAGACGCAACACCATCCCCCTCCTTTGGGATGGGGACACTCTCCTCCAGGACCCTCGCGACATCCGGTCTCATGTCGACGGTTTCTATAGGTCCCTTTTCTCTGCCGCTCCTCGGAGCGGCATTTCCCTCGCCTACGATTGTTGGACCGGTTCTCGGTTAGTCTCCAGGGCGGAGAACTCAGCCCTGACGGCTCCCTTCTCCGAGCAGGAGGTTTGGGAGGCAATCAAGGGTATGAATGCTGCTTCGGCCCCTGGCCCTGATGGCCTCCCTGTTATCTTCTTCCAGACCTTCTGGAACGTGATTAAACTAGAGGTCATGGCCATTTTTGAAGAATTCTTTGTGGGTGCTATCGACCTAGGTCGCCTCAACTATGGGATCATTTCTCTCATCCCCAAGGTCCCTGGGGCGTCCGACATCCGCCAGTTCCGGCCGATCACTGTCATTAATGTGATTTTCCGGATCTTGGCGAAAGGGTACGCCAGTAGGGTGACCCTGCTTGCTGACCGGATCACGCATCCTAACCAGTCAGCCTTCATTAGAGGGCGATATATCTTGGATGGTGTTCTGGTTCTCCACGA
Organism: Aegilops speltoides; assembly: GCA_021437245.1. Lineage (NCBI taxonomy): Eukaryota > Viridiplantae > Streptophyta > Magnoliopsida > Poales > Poaceae > Aegilops > Aegilops speltoides. Next base: position 504,322,053 of record CM038142.1, read on the forward strand.
GGTCCTCCACGAGGTCTGGACGAAACGCCTTAAGGCGGTTTTTTTGAAGATCGACTTCCACAAAGCCTATGACTCGGTCAGCTGGCCCTTCCTCAGAGAAGTCCTTCTTCGGAAGGGCTTTGATGATCGCTGGATCACTAGAGTCATGCAGCTGGTCTCTTGTGGTCGCACGGCGGTTAACATCAACGGCGAGGCTGGCCCCTTCTTCCCCACCCTCTGTGGGGTTCGCTAGGGCGACCCCTTCTCCCCGTTCCTCTTCAATATGGTGGTGGACGCCTTGGCTGCCATTCTTGATAAGGCGAAGGCTGCTGGCCACATTAGTGGGATTACCCCTCATCTCTCTGGGGGATCCGGGATCTCCATCCTTCAGTATGCTGACGACACGATCATCATGGTCGAAGGCTCGGAGATGGACATCGCCAACCTCAAGTTCCTCCTTCTTTGCTTCCAACAGATGTCGGGTCTCAAGACCAACTTTGATAAGAGCGACGTCATGGTTTTGGGATACTCCCCTTCTGAGTCTTTGGCCATCGCCAATCGGCTTAATTGCCGCTTGGGCTCTTTCCCCACCTCCTACCTGGGGACCCCCATTAGCGACTCGCGTCTCTCTGCTGCGGACCTGAGGCCCGCTATCTCTAGGCTCCAGTCCCGGTGTGAGCCCTGGCAGGGGAGATGGCTCTCGAAGGCGGCCCGAACTATTCTCATCAATTCCTACCTATCTAGCCTTTTGCTGTTCCTTATGAGCTTCTATAGCCTCCATGAGTCCCTACATAAGGAGATCGCCAAGATCCAGTCTCGCTTCTACTGGGCTGGCGAGCATGATAAGCAGAAGTACCACATGGTCAGCTGGCCGGACATCTGCAAGCCCCGGGAGCAAGGTGGCCTGGGCATCATGTGCTCTAAGCGAATGAACATTGCGCTCCTCTCCCGCTGGCTCTGGCGCATTGCCCAGGGTCATGGCGGTCTCTGGCTGGACATTATCCGGAATAAATACCTTCGGGGTCAACCCCTTGCCTTCTGCCAGAGATCGGGCGGCTCCCAGTTCTGGCAGTCCATTGTTCAGCTCCTCCCGGTACTCCGCATTGGGACCTCCATCTCGGTTGGCTCCGGCCTCTCGACTCTCTTCGGTATGATCGTTGGGCGGTGACTCTTCGCGCCATGACCGCTTCCCTCCTCTTTTCTATCTCCGTTGACCCCATGATTTCGGTCAATAGGGCCCTTCTTGATCTGGGGCGCCTGGCCTTTCGTCGACCGTTCGGGCCGGCGGAATCCGCTGCCTGGCGTGAGTTACTTGACTGCGTCGCGCTGCATGAGCCACTGGTGGATGACAGACGACCGCACTACCGGGCGGCTAGAGCCGGCGGGCGTGTTCACCACCAAGTCGCTCTACTCGGCCATCGCCCCCTCCTCCGCTCCTCTTCCCTTATCTATGGTCTGGTCCGTTCGTGTGCCACTGGAGATTCGCATTTTCATGTGACAATGGATCCGTGGTAGGCTCCCATCTGGCGTGGAGGTACGCAAGCGCAATGGCCCGGGCACCGGTATCTGCCCGCTCTGTGGCGTCCCGGAGGACTCGAACCACATCTTCTTCTCTTGCGCCTCCGCCCAATTCCTCTGGAGCTGCTTTCGCGAAGTCGTCGGCGGGGCTTGGTGCCACACCAACTTCCCGGACCTATTTGATGAACTCCAACTTTCCCCCGCGTCCACGCGCCACATTAGGTGGCTTCAAGTTGGGGTGCTGGCCTGGACGCTGTGGACCGTTTGCAATAAACTTGTGATCCAAAGACGCCCTCCCTCCGCGCTCTCGACGCCTCTACAAATTTTCGGGTTTCTTGCAGCTTTGGCGGCCGCTTAGTCGCCCCCCGGACCGTGACGCCATCTCCGCCTTCATCGTCGACATCCGATCGATGGCCGTCCGCCTCTCTCCGCTGCCTCCGCCGCCTCCGCCGGAGCCTGATTAGCCACCTCGTGTTGGGTGCGCTGTGCTAGTGTTGTGTTTTCTCTTCTTTTTTGGGCTTGTTGAGTTGTGCCCTCAGCGGAACCTTTGTACTGTGTTGTGAGACTTGTGTGTGTGGGTGTGGACCTATGTGGTATGTTTGCTCTGTGGCGGTTGCTTTATTTATAAAGCGGGGCGAAAGCCTTTTTCGGTAAATTGTGCTAATACCCTGCCCATGCGGGTACGGTATACCCGTACCCATAGGTAAAATTGCCATCCTTTAGTAAGACTGGCCAATTGGATCTCATTAAATTATTAAACTGAACAACATAAAAATATTCAATTACCATGCTGTTTATACAAGGTAACAAACAAAGACCTATGGTTATCAAAGGAAAGGCCTATTAAGCCACAGTACGGTAGTAGTTCGCCCGTGAAGAAAATGTTGGTGGGTAGTCCGATTCCAACACAAATAGATTCGTATAGAATAACGTAGCAGTCTGGCTGTAAAGAAGAAGAAGAAACAGATGGTAGTCTGATTGGTATACGGGCTCTAAAAATATTTACACGTACACACTAAAAAAAGATCTTGCATCTAAAGAGAAAAAGGCCTGTTGGGACAAAATAACATAGTAGTACAGCTGTGAAAAAGGGGGCTATTTAGGACAAAATAAGGTAGTAGTACGGCTGTGAAAAAGTATTGGAGGGCAGTCTGATTCGTCAAATAGATTTTGTATATAGAAACAGGTAGCAGTCCCGCTGTAAAGAAAAGAAAATCAGAGGGCAGTCTGTACTTGTCCGAGGAATGGATGTATTTAGATGTATTTTAATTTTAGATACATTCATTTATATCCATTTCCACGACAAGTATTTCCGGACGGAAGGAATACATCCAAAAAAAATTGCTTGGAAAAACCGAATTCAGCATACACACCTAGTATGGACATCACACATGCAAAAGCATAGACATTTCTGATGAGTGAAATCAGTTGGCCCGCGGGATGGACAAGATACAAAACGACAACTATCTAGATCAATTTTTAATATTGTATTTTGACCGTTAAATTTGAAATAATAAACAACACAAAATTGACAATTTGATTTTCATGTATTTAAAGAAAGTATATAAATAGCTAAAAAAATAGATTAGAAACCATAGCAATAATATTATACATATACTTCCCCACCAGTATAAGCTAGAATCATTTATTAATTTCTATACAGTGAAAAGTGAAACGGACAATTCGTAGAGAGAGGTTGTGTGTTCACGCAATTTCTGGCAATATATGTAGATAATAGTTCAACAAAGACACCATTAATATATGAACCATCTCGGAGACATGACATGCATCAACTGTAAACACCATCATTATATTGCCAATGAAAAGGTAGTAGAATGAAGAGATGGACTAATCTCGAGCACAACCTTTCGCAAATTTAGATTTAATCCTTATTAAAAATTCATCGAAAACTTATTAGGGGAAGATAGACACGAATATGAGAATATGATTAGAAATGGAAAATACCAAGATCCGTCCAAAATACCATCGATTGTACAATTAGTTAAAGACCCCAATACTATCGCTCTTCTGTAGACAATATCGATATAGCCAACGAAAAGGCGGTTGAATTAAGAGATGGGCTAACCTCAAGCATGAGCATTCACTGTTTAGATTTACCCTTACTAAAACCACATCTAAAATTATTAGCAGGAAGATAGGGAAATTCCTATTGGACGCTAGTTACTTCAAAATGTCGAACCCATAGGGGAGCGATCAGCTGGGCCGGCCCATCTCCCATTGTAGGCAGTTTCAGTTTTGGGAACATTCTAGAAGTTTCCCAGCTGGTTTTTATCGGTTTTGGGAACCTTCAAGGTTCCTTAAGCTGGTTTTCTATTTTCCTTTTTATTTATTCTTTTTCTGTTTTCTTTTCTTTTTTTTTTCTTTTTTGATGTTTCTTTTTTTCCTCTCCTTTTTCCTTTTTCTTTTTCTTTTTTTTCTTTTTCATTTTTCCTTTTCGTTTTAATTTTATTTTTCTAAAAATGTTTGTGTTTTTTGAAAAATGTTTGTAAATTCAAAAAAATCCACTTTTGAATCTTGTTCAGAATTTCAAAAAATGTTCGCTTTTTAAAAAACTCTTGTGCTTTTTCAAAGTGCAGAAGTTTGAATTTTTTTTTCCTGTTTTCAATTTTGGTTCAGAAATTAAAAAAGTGTTCGTGCTTTTATGAAAAATGTTCCCGTTTAAAATTTTCTTCAGAAATTCAAAAATTGTTTGAGAATTTAAAAAATGTTCTTGCTATTCAAAAATTGTTCAGAAGTTAGAAAAATGTTCCTGTTTTCAATTTTGGTTCACAATTTATAAAAATGTTTGTGCTTTTACGTAAAATGTTCCTGTTTTAAAATTTTGTTCGAAAAATCAAAAAATGTTCTTGCTATACAAAATTTGTTCAGAAGTTCAAAAAATGTTCCTGTTTCAATTTTTGTTCATAAATTCAGAATATTTTCGCAAATTTGAAAAATTGTTCGGAATTTAAAAAGGAAGCTACAGTCCATATGCTACAGTACAAAAATGTTCGCATTTAGAATTTTCAAAAAATGTTTCAGAATCTGGCGCCGATATTAGTTCTTGAATATTTCGGGTTGTGGACTAGAGAACAACTGTCGTCCTCTGCCGTGGCTAGCTACATGCTCTCAGGAGCGGGAGGGCTGGAGTTCGATCGCTAGCTAGGGAAATTCATATTTTGGCTATTTATTTTAAATAATATATTTTTTTATTAATTTTTAGAAATCATACACTGTTTTGATATTTTTGACAAATAATATGGCATCATCTTCCTGGAGCTCCCGGAAGATAGACAACACTAAGCGAGGGTGGTGAGTAGAAGAAGAAAAGGCCAAGATCAGTCCAAAAGTTTACATAATTAGCCGAAGGGCAAAACTATCGATCTTCCGTTGACAGTCTTTGCCAAGAACACAATACAAAGGGCAGTAAGCCATGTCTATACAAAAGCATAATTATGTTTCTGCAAAACATATTTGTTGGTTACTCTAAATGATAGTTCAAAAAATATGGCATCTAGCCACGCAAACGCGCAGGTCGCACTACTAGTTAATACGTACGATATAAATCCAGACCTGCGGAATCCATTTGTACTTCAACATATGCTGGTGTATATGCAGATAACAGAACACTGTCTGGGTAATCGAACAAATAAGAATGTCGCAACAGCAAACCAGCAGTACAGGTGTAGGGTGTATGCGCACTGATCCAAAACAACGGAAATAAGGGGATCGCGATGCATGATACAGATGCAGCCTACAAGTTTCTATGCAATTCAGAATGTGTTTTTACAACATTTCCTCTTCATCAATGGCATAGTTCCGATGTCTGAGGGGCGACGGGTGAGTGGCCGTCTCCAGACTCGGCAGGATGTGGACGACATTCAGCAGCGGTGCGCCATGAGGGCGGCCAAGCTCCGTGACATTAAGGTCACTACTGGTATGTCGGTCAATACTTCTAATTCCATTCTGCATTTTTCCAATGATGAGATTGTTGAAAATGCAAATCAATTAGGAGTTTCACTAAGTAGTAATGTCACCGAAATCTCTAATTCTGTTAATGATTTTCTGGATCTAGAGGCTGAGCGGGCCTTAGAGATGATTCGTAATATTGCGGCGGTTAAACCCATGAGTGATTCTGAGGTTGATGCGCTGGGGGTCAGGGTTCTCGACAATTTTTGTGCGGATCTTATGCCGCCCATTCCTGAGGCGGAAGTAGAGGATGATTCTACTGAGATGGTTATAGCTAGACCTTCTGAGACTGGTTGTGAGGACCGGTTGTAGAGTCAAAATGTCTCTAAACGCAAGTGGAAACGGAAGGTGTACCCGGTGTCCGCAGTGCGTAGGAATGCTAGGATTCGTACGGCTAAAAAATTCCATGATGAAGTATGAAAGGAATCTTTTGGAATAGCAGAGGTCTAAAGGACTTGGCTAAAAGAAGATTTCTTGCTGAGGCGTCTGTCGAGCATCGTTTAGATTTTATCGCTCTATCGGAGACTGGTAGAGATAATTTTGCGCCACAATTTCTAAATACTTTGTCGGGAGGTATTGATTTTGATTGGCGTTGCCTGCCACCGAGAGGGAGATCGGGTGGAATCTTACTCGGCGTTAGATGCGAAGCGCTAGAGGTTCGAAGTGTGGTTATGGGTGACTTTGTAGTCAAGTTTTGGGTGTGTTCGAAGGAAGATGGGTTTAATTGGGCTTTGGTTGCGGTATATGGTGCCGCACAGCCCGAACTCAAGCCTGAGTTCTTGGCTGATCTCGTTCGGATTTGCGGTTCCGAGCAGCTTCCTATCCTGGTGGGGGTGATTTTAATATAATTAGAAGGCGTGAGGATAAGAACAATGATAACTTTGACGGCAGATGGTCGTTCATGTTCAATACTATCATTGAAAGTCTGGACCTGAGAAAAATTGAGCTCTCGGGTAGAAAATTCACCCGGGCTAACGCGCTGCCAAATCCGACGTATGAGAAGTTGGATCGAGTGTTGGCTAGTGTCGATTAGGAACAGAAGTTCCCGCTAGTAATAGTCCAGGCTTTGTCTCGTGGAATTTCTGACCACACGCCGTTATTTGTGGACTCTGGTGAGGCCACCCACCTGGGAAACAAAAACGCGTTCTCCTTTGAGCTAGCTTGGTTTGAACAAGAAGGATTCCTTGATCTCGTGGCCAGAGAGTGGGCTAAGGATTCAGGAGGGAAGACCGCACTTCAGCGCTGGCAGAATAAGATTAGGCATTTGAGGAGTTTCCTGCGTGGGTGGGTCAAGCATCTTAGCGGGATTTATAAGGTCAAAAAGGAAAGGCTCCATTCCCTTATTCAATCCCTAGATGTAAAAGCAGAAACCACGGTGCTGCCGGCCGCGGAGCTTCATGCCAAGCTTGACGCGGAGATGAGGCTGAAAGAACTTCTTCGAGAAGAGGAATTGAAGTGGGCGTTGCGGGCCAAGGTCCAGCGAGTAGTCCAGGGGGATGCGAACACTCAATTCTCTCACATGATCGCTAATGGTAAACATAGAAAGAAGAGGATCTTTCAGCTTGAGCAAGATGAAGGAACAATTTTAGGATAGGAAAACCTAAAACTGTACATTACAGAGTATTACAAGCAGCTGTTTGGCCCTCCAGAAGAGAACTGTGTGTCTTTGGATGAGTCCAGGATTGAGGATGTTCCTCAACTCACAGCGGTGGAGAATGATATTCTTGCGGCTCCTTTCTCTGAGAAAGGGGTGTTTGAGGCCATTTCGCAAATGAAAAATAACAAGGCGCCGGGCCCCGATGGATTTCCAGCGGAGTTTTATAAAAAGTGCTGGCATATCATTAAAGGGGGTAATGTTGCCTTTGTTCAATGACTCTTGCTGGGCAGCTTCAGCTTTTTTCAGCTGAATTTTGGAACGATAACCCTTCTTCCTAAGAAAACAGAGGCTGTGAGAATTGAGCAATTCAGGCCCATCTGTCTTCTTAATGTTAGTTTCAAAATTTTCACGAAGGGTGGGACTAATAGGCTCACACAGATCGCGCATGTTGTGGTGCAGCCTATCCAAACTGCTTTCATGCCGGACAGGAACATCCTTGAAGGGGTTGTGGTCCTTCATGAAACGCTCCATGAAATCCACACAAAAAAGCTGGATGGGGTTGTTTTCAAAGTGGATTTCGAGAAAGCGTACGACAAAGTCAAATGGCCCTTCCTTCAACAGGCCTTATGCATGAAGGGTTTTGATGAAGCTTGGCGACGCCAGGTAGAATCCTTTACGCAAAAAGGTAATGTTGGAATTAAAGTGAATGACGATATAGGTCATTATTTCCAGACACACAAAGGCATGAGGCAAGGCGATCCAATGTCCCCTATTTTGTTCAACATTGTGGTTGACATGTTGGCAATTCTCATAGGTAGGGCAAAGGAGGCCGGTCAGGTGGGTGGCTTGGTGCCTCACCTAGTTGATAGGGGTGTGTCCATTCTACAGTACGCTGATGATACAATCATCTTTATGGAGCATGACTTGGCAAAAGCGAGAAATATGAAGCTGGTGTTATGCTTATTTGAACAATTGACCGGATTAAAGATTAACTTTCATAAAAGCGAGTTGTTCTGGTTTGGTAGAGCCAAGGAGGAACAAGAGGCTTATAGGCATTTGTTTGGATGTGAATTAGGGGCTTTACATTTTACTTACCTAGGTATACTCATTCACGTAAGCTAACAAACAGAGAGTTGAAATGCATCGAAGATCGGTTTAAGAAGAAACTTAGTTGCTGGAAGGGCAAACTTATGTCTTATGGAGGCCGGTTTATTCTTATTAATTCGGTGCTCACGAGTATGCCGATGTTCCTACTATCTTTCTTTGAAGTTCCAGTTGGGGTTAGGAAAAGGCTGGACTTCTACCGATCAAGATTTTTTTGGCAGAGTGATGAACTAAAGAGAAAGTATCGACTCGCCAAGTAGGATATCATTTGTAGACCAAAGGACCAAGGGGGTCTGGGTATTGAGAATCTTGAGGTCAAGAATAGATGCCTGCTCAGTAAGTGGCTGTAAAAGCTATCAGTTGAGACTGACGCAACATGGGCGCAGATTCTCCATAACAAGTATCTGCAGTCCAAGACTTTGTCACAGGTGACAGTGAGACCAACTGATTCGCCGTTTTGGAAGGGGCTTATGAGAGTTAAGGCAGCCTTCTTTAATAGAACAAAGTTTATAGTCGGTGATGGCGACAATACCCGTTTCTAGGAGGATACTTGGCTTGGTGTTGCACCATTGGCGCTCCAGTACCCGTCCCTGTATCGTATTGTTCAGCAACGTGATGCGCTAGTTGCAACGATTATGCAGTCCATTCCCCTTAATATCCAGTTTTGGAGGGTGCTTGTTGGTGATAGATGGGTAGCATGGCTTTATTTGGTGAGTAGACTGATGGAGGTTCAGCTAGCTCATCAGCCCGATCAGTTGTGTTGGAAACTTACTAGGTCTGGACAATTTACGGTTAAGTCGATGTACATCGATGTTATTAACTCGAGTGTCATTCCAAGTTCCAAACATGTATGGAAAGTAAAAGTTCCTTTGAAAATTAAAGTGTTTATGTGGTTTATAAATAAACAAGTCATTTTAACAAAGGACAACTTGGTTAAGCGCAATTGGACAGGATCTACTAGGTGTAGTTTCTGTGATCGGGACGAGACCATTAAGCACCTCTTCTTTGAGTGCCCGTTGGCGAGAATTTTGTGGCGCCCCGTGCAAATTGCCTTTAACATTACTCCTCCGAGTTTGGTCGGTACGTTATTTGGAACGTGGCTTGATGGAATAGAGTCCGATACAGCTAGACACATTCGTGTAGGAGTATGTGCGTTGTTATGGGCAATTTGGAATTGTAGAAATGATTTGGCTTTTAACAGAATAAAAACTATTCATTTTTTGCAGGTTTTATTCCGAGCTACGACGCTGATCCGTATGTGGTCTTTACTCACTCCGACGGAGGCCAGGGAGCGTTTGGTTACTGGATCTGTTTGGTGGGAGATGGTAGCGCGGGATATCTTCAACCGGTTTGGATGGCGGTCATGTAATATGATAGGCGATTAGTTTTCCTATCTTTATTATGCCAGCCAGTTGTGGCTCTATGGCCTTTTTATATTTGGTGTTGCAGCTCTCTGTGAGCTAGCCTTTATTTTGTTTCATGACTTTAACACCTTGTTGAACCTATTTTATTTCTAAATGTGGTCGTATGCATCGTTCTGATGCAGAGGCCGAGGAGTCCCCCCTTTTCGAAAAGAAAAAGAATCAACGGCATAGTGCGAGTTGATTGTGGTTCTCTCTGCATCTCGCTGGGCACGTTTGGGATCAAGTTACGTCATCCTCGTCCAAGGAATCCCCGTCGCCTCCTTCATCTTTCTCGATGGCCTGCAGGTCACCTGTTGTTGGTGGCTTCCTTGCAAGCCGAATTACGTGCAGCGATCGATCACGTCAGTCTGAGTGAAGATGGGACGATCTTTTACTAGTTCGATAAGAAAATTAAACTTATCCTGAGATTACTGTTGAAGCACACAAGACTGGCACAATAAAAATGGTAGAATCTGAAGAATATATCTTAATTAAAAGGAACATTCTCAGTAACATGTCTAGCTATGATGCCTCAGCACTTAGTGCGCCCTCCTAATGCCCTCCCATGTACTGGTGCTAACTATGCCACATAGGCAAAAAGCAGATGAGGCAATTGAAGGAGAGAAAACTTTGGTGTCCTCAGAAATAAATGAATCCAGGCACAAGGCCCTGTGTATATTTCGATCCATTCATAAGATCCTACAGCTAACTAAATGGCCCTTAGCGACAACAAACTAGGCAGCTATGCATTGGGAGTTCAATTCCTAAGCCTCCTCGCACACTAAGCACTTGCTCTAAGCACCTATCCATTAGGAGAGGCCTTACTTTACCATTCTAAGCACATGCACCATCATAGGTCATCTTCTCATATAATCAATAGCCTTTTAACTATGGATCTTGAAAGACATACCACATGGTCAAGGTGATTAATGGCACTTGATTGAGTAGCACGCTTGATTTCTTCAGCATCACCTTCCTCATAAGCAGACAACAGTTTCATTGCACATCGATTCTGGTCACTATTCAAGAAACCTTGAACCCTGCAAGACAGTAAAGGAGGAAAGGAAGGTCATTTAGTACAACCAACATAACACAAAATATGTTATATGGCAATGCAATACCAGTCAATCACCAACACATAACTTACTCTGAGCAATCATTGTAGCATTTCTGAGCTTGCTAATAATCATGTGCATAAAGGTAGATAATGATTACACTCAGATAGGCCTGCACACATGGAACAACTCTGGAATAACACTTTTTTTTACAAAATCGTGATGCCTCTTAACTGCACAAGAAAGAATGAATATAGTTTCATTTTGGCATGAATGTTTTATAAGGGATAAAATCCAAGACCAGCTAGCATGCTATTATATGTTAAGAAACTTTTCAGTTTTCACCGCATAATCTTTCTCACTACGAGAATTATCTTGTCCGAAAGAAAGAAAAAAAGTTCCAGAATATACACTCTACTCAGCGAACACATTTTGGTAAATACCAAGGTTTCCCTCAAAAACCTTGCAAAGTACACATTTCTGAATAGATAAGCACATTTTGGAGTAAATATATTACCTTGCGTTGGTTGTTGACGGCATTGCACTTACCAACAGCTGAACCAAGTCTTAAATGGAATGCAGCGGCATCCGAGTACCTGCCAGAGATGGCCAAATATGGAATGACACGTAAATCAGTACATAAACGTGATTGCTAAAAATTCTAAGTGATGCATATGTGCATAAATTTCAGAAAAAGGTCAAGGACAACGTGTGAACTGAAGAATGCAAAGATAAATAAGGATGCCACTACAACTTCAAGAACATTTTAATCCACAAGTACATTCAGCAAACAGAACCATCAAGAGGTATGAGTGCAACAAGCTCTAATAATTCTAAGCAAAGCAATTGTTTGGGAAAGGGGGGAAAAGACCAACACAAATAGACAGGCACATACACAAAAGAGGGCCTCATGTGAATCTACTGACTTAAGGGCATACGAGAAGGGACTTGGGTTTGTCCAAAAAAAAAAACAATCAAGGCATACACAAATCGCTGAATGAGGATGTAAAAGGTCATGGAATATAGAATCAACCAGTTTGGATTATTTTAGTAAGCAAATGTACGCCCTTGCCGATTTCTAGTCTCTGCCTGCTTCTTTATGTTTGATGAATCAAATGCCATTCCTAGCTAAAACGAAAATTGCAAGCAAAGACCAATTCAAAAAAAAGACTAGGGATTAATCCCCAAGTACCAGAAAGAACGACTGTTAGGAACAGAAACTGGTAAAGATACCACCTATCAATTCCCACCATCTGATGTGTGTGTAGCTTACTTCAATTCTGTTGGTATTTGCTGGGGAGTACTTATTCTAGTAGATATTGTATTAGTCCCCTAGTGTTGCTCTCAAAGTTTTGGGATCGAGACTCCTTATCTATCCTAAAGTGTGCTTGCCCCAAAAGTAACAACAAAGAACATCAGAGTAAATGAATTCAAGAAAATCATGCATGCCACATGACATCGAGGTAATATGTGGACGCGATTGTATTATGTATCCACATATGTTCAACCAACAAATTTGGTTAACTCTGTAAGTAACAAACAAAATACTAACTTAAGTAGGTCTCCCTACATGTGAGCATTATGTGCAGGTCACCCAATATGGCCGACATGCATATGTTCCCTGTTTTCAATTATCAAAGTCATTAGACCCCAAAAGGCGTGAAAAATCTAACACTGGCAATTAATCAATAGTGATACAAAAGAGCTCCTTCTAGAGCCATTTAAATCTAACACGGCGATTTTTGCATGCGCCCGCGGGTACAGCGACGAGGGCGGTGTGGGTCGCCCGAATCCGGGCCATCTTCATCCGGCGCTCCTCCAACTTGAGATACGCCACCACCTTAGCAAAATTGGGCTCCGGGATGAGGGTGAGATTGGAGGCAGCGTTCCCAAAATCCCCGTTGAGGCCGGCGGTGAGAGTGCTGATGAGGAGCTCGTCGCCGACCGTCTCGCCGAGATCGCGGAGCTCATCGGCGAGCTTTTTGAGGCACATGCAAAAATCGTCGATGGACAAGTCAAGCTGCTGGCACCCGTAAAACTCGCCGTGGAGGAGGACCTTGCGCTGCAGTTTGTTGTCGGTGAAGAGGCCATTGAGCTTGGTCCATACGGCATAGGCGTCGTCGTCATCATCCACCACAGTGTGGAAGAGGTCCTTGGAGATGGTGAGGTAGAACCAGCGGATGATGGTGGCGTCGAGGATCACTCACTCCTCGTCGTGAATTATGAGGCTCGAGTCCACGTTGCCGTCGACGTGGCCGTGGAGCATGTACTAGCAAAACACCAAGGAGAAGTACCGCTTCCAAGCGGAGTAGGACATGGTGGATTGATCAAGCAACACCGAAACGCGCTCGTGGATGTTGAGATCATGGACGAGGGTGACATTGGGATCGGCGAAGGGGTTGGAGATGGTGGAGGAAGAGGAGCCAATGGCGCGGCTTGGGAGGAAGGGGGCGCGGGGTGGATGGAGGCGTTTAGGGTTTGAGGCGGCGCGGGTTGGGGCGGCTCGGGTGGGGTTTGGGGTGGGTGGAGGAGAGAGAGTGCGGAAGCGGGAGAATAGCGGCGGCGGCTAGAGGGAGGCCTGCGGCGGGGCAACCGGAGAGAACCGGTGGCGGCGACGGCGGCAGGTGGCGGCGGCAAGTGGGGCGGGGGCGGCGGCGGCAGCAGTTAGGGTTAGGACCTACTTGCGATAGATACCATGTAGCAATATAATTGCATTAATCGGTGCACCAGACACGTATATATGATGTACAGAGCGGAGCCACAACCTCAACTATACGGAGAACTAGGAGGTGGCCCCAAGATACAGTACACAATATATTCAACACAGAAAAAGGAGATAGACGTGGAGCTATTGTGACTCGCGGGGAGCTGCAGCACGGCGAGGCTCGCCGTCGCCAGTGACGCACGCACACACTCGCGCATAACCATTAACCACACCAACACACACCGGTGGCGGTTGCTTTGCCATGCGTCCGTGTGTCCATGGCGCGAGCTCGGAGTCGGTTCGACCACGACGCCGTCGACCGCTTCGAGCGCGACGTCATCAACCCAACACGCACGGACGCTCATGTGAAAGTAAACCTGGGCAAACGTCGGGCCGGCCCGGGTTTCGGGACGGACTTGTAAAAGCCCAAACTTCATTTCTCAAGCCCGAGCCCGGCCCGAAGCCCGAAATACTCCCTGATTTCAAGCCCGAGCCCGGCCCGAAATCAAGCCCGAAGCCCGAAGCCCGAAAGCCCAGCCCGAACGGTGTTTTTTAGTACGTGTACGTGCAAGCCCGGCCCGAAGCCCGAAAAATGAAAAAAGAGAAGCTCGAGCCCGGCCCGAACTATGTTTCGGGCTGCAAAACAAAGCCTGAGCACGGCCCGAGTGTCAAGCCCGGCCCGGCCCGGCCCAGGTTTTTCGGGCTGGGCTCGGGCCGGGCTGCCCATGCCCGGGTTTATGTGAAAGAGAACGCCGACCGTGTCAGAATGTGGCCTCGGCGGAGCTTGTGCGTGACCAACGGCACGACCAACGCCGTCAACGGAGGTGCGTGCAGGGGGCTTGTCCGAGCTACTCGTCGGCTCCTCCTACTCGGGCCCCCCGTTCAGCAGGTCGGCGGCGGCAAGCCTGGCGCAGGCTGCAGCCCGACGGGTGGGTGTGCGGCGGGTTCACGCCCCACGGTGCGTAGTCCACGCGGGACATGGAGACGCCGAGCGTGTTGAGCCCCGGGAGCTTCTCCACGTTCGTCGCCGGCATGGCGGAGCCGACCGGGTTGCCGGTGTTTACCGGGAGTGCCAGCGCGGAGGAGAAGAAGGCGTCCGGTCCTCTTGCACGAGAGCCCATTTAGCTGCAGTGCTGCACAGTGCAGACATACATACAGTACATGCATGCATTACTCGCTATTCAGGCATGATCTATTCATGTGCGAAGCATGGACGGAAGAGCTAGCACAGCTATTCATGTCCAGCTCGACGCCACTCCCTGGGTCGCTGTGCTCATCGCGCTGCTCGAGCGCTCCACCTCCACTGCATGACCGTCATGAACAACGCCATCGCCGTTCTCATCCGAACTCGCCACGCCTGGGTTGGATTTGGGGCCAGTTTCGAAGAAAAAACGATGTGGACTATGACATGGCGGTCAAATCCAGGCGACGTGACAAGTTTTGGACAAAACCGTATCCACGTCGGACCAAAACCACCCGAAGCGATATCAAGACTAAAGTAATCCCGTTTGAGAGGTTGAGGGACTAGTTTGCCAGTTTTGAAGTTGAGGGAACATTTCTATACTCGCGAGAAAGTTCAAGAACAAAAAATATACTTTTCCCTAAAATTAAATATATATTTTTAATGGCCTGTTAGGAAACCATCCCTTTCGGAAGTCTTCCCCTCTTTGGTTTCATCGAATATTTCCCTGTTAACAGTGTGTTGGTTCATAGCATTAAATGTATTTTTAATGAATTGTTAGGAAACCATTTCTTCCCGAGGTCTTTCCCATTTACCAAGTACAGAGGTGATTAAGGTAGTTACGTAGTTAGGTTTGCTTAGTTGGAAGTCGCCCTGCATGTTGCTGGGCGACAGTAAGCTACAAATGATTTTGTTTACCTTTAATACATTTCAGCACAATACAAACATCTAATGACAGGTTTTGCAGTCAATAAAAGACACATTTTAATTGTACACACAAAAAGGTATTCATTAGGTATGTTGGTGAATCAGTCGCAATAATTCTCATCCATCATGGTAATGTCTTGAGTACAATTGGCTTGATGTAAAAGGAAGAACCATTCAATAGCGGTGAAAAAATGATATCCGGGTAATATGTGGAGGCGATTGTATTATGTATCCACATATGTTCAACCAAAAAATAGTTTAAATCGGGAAGTACCAACTGCAATACTACCTTTAGTAGGTCTCCCTACATATGAGGATTATATGCAGGTTACCCAATGTGGTCGACGTGCATATGTTGCCTATCTTTAATTATCAGAGTCATTGCACCCTAGAAGGTTTGGAAAATCTAACCCTAGCAATTAATCAATAGTGATACAAAATAGATCCTTCTAGCGTCATTTAAATCTGTACCACTAAAAAATTGTTGCACGTTGTTTTCTCTCCCTCCCTCCCTCTCTCTCTCTCTCTCTCTCCCAAATCTAGCTGATTGAATGCCATATTCTTTTTTTGAGGTGGAATGCGATATTTGCCTCTTAATATTTTTCCAATTCATAAACTTAAATGTATTTTTTAAATGGACTGTTAGGAAACCATCCCTTTCGAAAGACTTTTCCTCTTTGTTTTCATCGAATATTTCCCTGTTAACAGTGTGCTAGTACATAGCACTAAATGTATTTTTAATGAATTGTCAGGAAACCATCTCTTCCGAAGGTCTTTCCTATTTACCAATTATGGAGGTGATTAAGGTAGCTATGTAGTTAGGTTTGCTTAGTTGGACGTTGCCCTACGTGTTGCTGGGCGATTGTAAGCTACAAATGATTTTGTTTACCATTAGTACACTTTATTGCAATACAAACATCTAATGAAACTTATTTTGCAATCAATAAAAAAGACATTTTAGTTCTACACACAAAAAGGTATTCATTAGTAATGTTGGCGAATTAGTCGAAACAATTCTCACCTAGTCAAGTTCAACTAGCTTGATGTAAAAGAAATAACCATTCATTACCGGTGAAATAAAATGATATCCAGGTAATATGCGGATGTGATTGTATTATTTATCCCCATATGTTCACTAGTAGAAAAGGGGCCAATGGTCCAGGCCGGTCCAGCCCATTAGTCCCGGTTCAATCCAGAACCGGGACCAATGGGGCATTGGACCAGTTAAGTGAGCCCCGGGGCCGGCAGGCCACGTGGGCCATTGGTCCCGTTCATTGGACCTTTTGGTCCCGGTTGGTGAGACGAACCGGGACCAATGGGCCTCGCTCCTGGCCCACCATCATTGGTCCCGATTGGTGGCATGAACCGGGTCCAACGGCTGACCTTTAGTCTCGGTTCATGCCACCAACCGGGACTAAAGGGTTGGTCCTCGTTGCAGCCAGAGTTTAGACCCACCTCGCCAACCGAAGGGGAATCAGCCGGTTTGTAAGCCCCTCCCTCTCTGCCTTGTTGAGCTCCTCCCAAAATGAAAATAGAGGCCCTTATACAGGGAATTTAACCTAAATTCATCCTGAATTTCTCTGAAGTTAGTAGAAATTTATTATGAATTTAGGTTGAATTTTCTCTATAAGCGCATCTATGCTCATTTCTGAGTAGTTTTTTATATAGTTTTTTTCTTTTCTGCTATATTTATTTTTTTCTTTTTATTCTGAGTTGTAATAGGTCATTAAAAATAAGCATCTATGCTCATTTTTTAGTAAAGTTAATCACAACTATTTTTTCTTCTATTTATTTCTGAATTGTAATAAGTCATTAAAAATAAGCATCTATGCCCATTTTTTAGTAAAGTTAATCACAACAATTTTTGCTTCTATTCATTTCTGAGTAGTTTTTTATATAGTTTTTTTCTTTTCAGCTATATTTTATTATTATTATTTTTGAGTTGTAATAAGTCATTAAAATTAAGCATCTATGCTCATTTTTTTAGTAAAGTTAATCACAACTATTTTTTCTTCTATTTATTTCTGAATTGTAATAAGTCATTACAAATAAGCATCTATGCTCATTTTTTTTAGTAAAGTTAATCACAACTATTTTTGCTTCTATTTATTTCTGAGTAGTTTTTTATATAGTTTTTTTTCTTTTCTGCTATATTTATTTTTTTCTTTTTATTTCGGAGTTGTAATAAGTCATTAAAATTAAAAAAGAGGCGTAATGCTTGTTAATTAGCTTCAAGCCTTTCGGAATAGTGTAAACTGCACTGCACACAGCACCGTGCAGTCTACCCTAATCCTCAAGGCTTGAAGCTAAGCAACGTGCAGGTGAGCATTGAGCCTCTTCTTCATCGTCACTGCACTCAGGGCTTATAAACCGCTGCGAGTGCCTCTCGCTTGGCGAGGTGGGACTAATTAAAAACAGCTGCAGAAAGAGGTGCATTGGAACCGGTTGGTGGCACCAACCGGTACCAATCCAGCTCTTTGGTCCCGGTTGGTGGCACCAACCGGGACAAATGACACTCTTTTGTCCCGGTTGGAGCCACCAACCGGGACCAAAGGTCTTCGTTTCCCGCCCTTTGGGCTGCCGAAAAGAGGCCTTTTGTCCCGGTTGGTGGCTCCAACCGGGACAAAAGAGGGGCATTGGTCCCGGTTTATGCCACGAACGGGACAAAAGCCTTTGCTATATAAGTAGCACTGCCGCCCGCCCGACTTGATCTCTCCTCCGCCGCGCATGCTCCCTGCCGCCACCTCGCCGTCGCCGCCCGCCTGCGCCACCCCACGTCGTCGCCCTTGTTGTCGTCGCCGCCGCCTGCCGCCCGCCGCCGTCATCGCCCGCCCGACGTCGCCGCTCGCTCTCTTGCACCTCGCCGTCACCGTCGTCGTCGCCGTCGCCGTCGCCGACCGTGAGCGACTTTCTTTTATTTTTGTTCGATGTTTTTGTATAGTTCACACATTTTTTTGTTAGATTAGATTTGTTGTAATTTAGATATGTAGTTCATATTGTGTAATTTAGATTGTGTAATTAATTTGTTAATATTATGTTAGATTTTTTTCTGTTAGTAGATTTTTTGTTAGATTAGATGTGTAGTAATTTAGATATGTAGTTCATATTGTGTAATTTAGATTGTGTAATTAATTTGTTCATATTATGTTAGACTTTTTTTTCTGTTAATAGATTTTTTTGTTAGATTAGATGTGTAGTAATTTAGATATGTAATTCATATATTGTGTAATTTATATTGTGTAATTAATTTGTTCATATTATGTTAGATTTTTTTCTGTTAATAGATTTTTTGGTGATATTATTGTTGAATATGCATGTTTGGTGATATTTTTTGGTTAGATCTTTTGTTAGATTAGATGTGGTGTAATTTAGATATGTAGTTCATATTGTGTAATTTAGATTGTGTAATTAATTTGTTCATTTTAGTAAGTACTATTTTATTTTATTTATAGTAAGTGCTTCATATATATAGTTGAACTAGCTAGTTGATTTAATAAACTAATTTATTTTACTATATATAGAAGTAGATTGTTTTTAGTAAGTAGTACTTTATTTATTTATAGTAAGTTCTTAATTAGTAGTTGAAACTAGATAGTTGATTTAATTAATAAAACTACTTTATTTAATTATATATTGAAGTAGTTCCCGCATCGACGTCGGCGATGCCTATCCGCATCCTCGTAAATGCCGCCGACTCGGCGGTGGAGGCCTGCTTGATCGAGGCCATGTTAGGACTGGGCTCACTGGCTGGTATTGGGAGGTGCTACCTTCCGGGGCGAGGTTGGTGAGGAGGCAGCCCGTTGTTGACCCGATCCTTGTTTGGTGGCGGTCGCGTGGGCGATGGCGGTGCCGAGGCTTCCGGACACTGCGGAGGTGGTACGTCACCGTGTCGGCCGAGGTGGACGAGCACGTCCGTTGCTACATGGTTGCATTGGAGGCAGGTTCGACAATACCGGCAGGTTCTTGAGGATCTCACTGGAGCTATGATCTGTGATGGTTCCTTATCTTTGGGTGTCCACCGCCGCGTCGATACCGTCGGGCGCCACGGTTCTAGTTGTATTAGTGATGCTATATTAGTGATAATATTCGACGATGTACGGACACCAAGAGATGATGTACTTTTGCTTATAATTATTGAATGCATGCTAATTTGAATACTACTTTATTTTATGATTTGGTTTTGCTTATTTTATTATTTGGTTTTGCTTATTGAATGCTCATATTGGATAAGTTCTCCTTCATTCCCGTGTGCTAGACAATTTGGTGTAATAATGCACTCGAGAATGAAAGGAGGAGCTACGTACATCACCGATAGTCAACCCGTGATTAATAATATAGTTTAATATTTGAATTATGAACATAGGCTGGAAATGTCATACTCGGACGACGAAAACCGCCCAGGGGAGTGTGACTGGTGCCACGACGACCAAGGTATCTGCGACAGGTTCATTGAGCTGGACGAAGATCGACGCTTCAGCATTAAGCTCGAGGAGACCTTCGATGTTCATATGGTACGCAACAACGACAATAGTTTTTTTTCGTAATTAATCATGACTTCGACTATTTTAATCATAACAATATTTTTTATCTTTTCCAATTCGACTAGCTTATCCCATGCTTTGCAAGACGCTATGTCTTGGAGAGGATGGGTTTTGAAGACCATGAAAGTCTCGAAACCAAAAAAATTATCCTAAGTACCCATCATGGTGTGGATTTTCAAGTAAAGTTGTACAATGCTCATAGTGTAACCCATTTTGGTTGCAAAAATTGGGAAGCACTTTGCAAGATGTATGGTCTTGATGAGGGTATGCTTGTCACCATGGATCTTGGTGATCCTACAATCGAGCAAGAGAGACCTTCAATTTGGGTCCTTGTGGCTACACCTCCAATTCTTCCCCCATGTGAGCTTAACATAGTTATTAAGTAATTTATATTGTTTATTTCAAAATAGTTGACAACTTATATCCATTGACAGCTTATTTTCATTCTTCAAAGAATGTGCGAAAGATGGTAGGCAGAACCTACTACACCGAAGGCTCCGAATTATCTTATCAGGAGAAAAATCATCTGGTCGCATTTTGTACTGATCTTGAGAATTACAATATCTACAATCAAACTCCTCAACATTATGGTCAATACGTGCCACTAGTGCACGTGTTCAATCTGATAACTACCATGGAGATACCTGGTAAGATTATTTTTACTATTACAACATCCGTGCATCTTTTTGCACACTTCTAAAACTAGTACATCATTGCTAACTACGAAGTTATTACTATGTTTTTCAACAGATAATCCCGAATGATTGTGTGCCTCATCTGATGTATACATATGGTAGCCTTCATGTTTTGAACATACAACCAGGTCGTCCTACGAATCTCAACTGTCCATACCGGGTTTCTAAAAAAAGTGGAGACATGACAATCAAAGAATGGAAAAAATGTATGGACAGTCATAAGGAGCTTCTTGGAAGCAACAAGCAGCGAAGGGTAAGAATTGGAGACAGGATGATTGCCATTCTTCATAATGGAGAGTCAGGGTCTATATTGTTTTATGCTATTTTACCTTAAGGGTGTTTAGGTCCTACCTGATACTGATGATCATGTGCTAAGAACAATTATGTAGGATTGGGTTCGATGACTATGAGGATGATGATTGAGGGAGTCCTGGACTAGGGGGTGTCCGGACAGCCGGACTATCATCGTCAGCCGGACTCCAAGACTACGAAGATACAAGATTGAAGACTCCGTCTCGTGTCCGGATGGGACTTTCCTTGGCGTGGAAGGCAAGCTTGGCGATACGGATATGTAGATCTCCTACCATTGTAACCGACTCTGTGTAACCCTAGCCCTCTCCGGTGTCTATATAAACCGGAGGGCTTTAGTCCGTAGGACACACAACCATTACAACAATCATACCATAGGCTAGCTTCTAGGGTTTAGCCTCCTTGATCTCGTGGTAGATCCACTCTTGTACTACCCATATCATCAATATCAATCAAGCAGGAGTAGGGTTTTACCTCCATCGAGAGGGCCCGAACACAGGTAAAACATCGTGTCCCTTGTCTCCTGTTACCATCCGCCTAGACGCACAGTTCGGGACCCCCTACCCGAGATCCGCCGGTTTTGACACCGACATTGGTGCTTTCATTGAGAGTTCCTCTATGTCGTCACCGATAGGCTTGATGGCTTCTTCAATCGACAACAACGACGTCCAGGGTGTGACTTTTCTCCCCGGACAGATCTTCGTATTCTGCGGCTTCGCACTGTGGGCTAATTCACTTGGCCATCTGGAGCAGATCGAAAGCTACGCCCCTGGCCGTCATGTCAGATTTGGAAGCCTAGACTTCACGACGGACATCCGCGGAGACTTGATCTTCGATGGATCTGATCCGCAGCCGAGCGTGCCGCACTGCCGCGATGGGCATGATCTAACTCTACCGCCGGACAGTACCTTGGAGGCCGCACACGAATCCGCTCCTGAAGGAAACATGCCCTAGAGGCAATAATAAAGTTATTATTTATTTCCTTATATCATGATAAATGTTTATTATTCATGCTAGAATTGTATTAAACGGAAACATAATACATGTGTGAATATATAGACAAAGCAGTGTCACTAGTATGCCTCTACTTGACTAGCTTGTTAATCAAAGATGGTTATGTTTCCTAACCATGAACAAGGAGTTGTTATTTGATTAACAAGGTCACATCATTAGTTGAATGATCTGATTGACATGACCCATTCCGTTAGCTTAGCACCCGATCGGTTAGTATGTTGCTATTGCTTCCTTCATGACTTATACATGTTCCTGTGACTATGAGATTATGCAACTCCCGTTTACCGGAGGAGCACTTTGTGTGCTACCAAACGTCACAACGTAACTGGGTGATTATAAAGGTGCTCTACAGGTGTCTCCAAAGGTACTTGTTGAGTTGGAGTATTTCGAGATTAGGATTTGTCACTCCGAATGTCAGGGAGGTATCTCTGGGCCCTCTCGGTAATACACATCACTTAAGCCTTGCAAGCATTTCAACTAATGAGTTAGTTGCGAGATGATGTATTACGGAACGAGTAAAGAGACTTGCCGGTAACGAGATTGAACTAGGTATTGGATACCGATGATCGAATCTCGGGCAAGTAACATACTGATGACAAAGGGAACTACGTATGTTGTTATGCGGTTTGACCGATAAAGATCTTCATAGAATATGTAGGAACCAATATGGGCATCCAGGTCCCGCTATTGGTTATTGACCGGAGACGTGTCTTGGTCATGTCTACATTGTTCACGAACCGTAGGGTCCGCACGCTTAAGGTTTCAATGACAATTATATTATGAGTTTATGTATTTTGATGTACCGAAGGTTGTTCGGAGTCCCGGATGTGATCACGGACATGACGAGGAGTCTCGAAATGGTCGAGACATAAATATTGATATATTGGACGGATATATTTGGACACCAGAAAGGTTCCGGATGAGATTGGGATTATACCGGAGTTCCGGGAGGTTACCGGAACCCCCCGTTAAGTATATGGGCCTTATTGGGCCTTAGTGGAAGGGAGGGAGAAGGAGCAAAGGAGGGGGCGCCCCCCCCCAAGCCCAATCCGAATTGGGAAGGGCCGCCCCCCTTTCCTTCTCTCCTCCCCCCTCTTCCTTCCCTCTCCTACTCCTATTAGGAAAAAGAGGGGGGAAACCTACTTGGAGTAGGTTTCCCCCTCCTTGGGTGCACCTCCCCTTAGGCCGGCCCCCTCCTCCCTCCCTCCTTTATATACGGGGGCGGGGTGCACCCCAAAGACACACAAGTTGATCATCGTGATCGTTCCTTAGCCGTGTGCGGTGCCCCCCTCCACGATATTACACCTCGATCATATTATAGCGGTGCTTAGGCGAAGCCCTACGACAGTTGAACATCAAGATTGTCACCACGCCGTCGTCTTGTGGAACTCCTCCCGTGCCTCTGCTGGATTGGAGTTAAAGTGCGTCATCGAGCTGTCACGTGTGTCAAGAACTCGGAGGTGCGAGTAACGGTGCTTGGATTGGTTGGACCGGAAGGCGTCGACTACTTCCTCTATGTTGTGTCAACGCTTCGCTTCGGTCTCACGAGTGCGTAGACAACACTCTCCCTCTCGTTGCTATGCATCACCATGATCTTGCGTGTGCGTAGGAAATTTTTGAAATTACTACGTTCCCCAACAGTGGCATCAAGCCTAGGTTTTATGGTTTGATGTTATATGCACGAGTAGAACACAAGTGAGTTGTGGGCGATATAAGTCATCTTGCTTACCAGCATGTCATACTTTGGTTGGCGGTATTGTTGGATGAAGCGGCCGGACCGACATTACGCAGACGCTTACGCGAGACTGTTTTACCGCCGTGCTTTGCACACGGTGACTAGCGGTGTCGGTTTCTCCAACTTTAGTTGAACCGAGTGTGGCTACGCCCGGTCCTTGCGAAGGTTAAAACAGCATCAACTTGACAAACTATCGTTGTGGTTTTGATGCGTAGGTGAGATTGGTTCTTGCTTAAGCCCATAGCAGCCACGTAAAACTTGCAACAACAAAGTAGAGGACGTCTAACTTGTTTTTGCAGGGCATGTTGTGATGTGATATGGCCAATACATGATGCTATATTTTATTGTATGAGATGATCATGTTTTGTAACCGAAGTTATCGGCAACTGGCAGGAGCCATATGGTTGTCGCTTTATTGTATGAAATGCAAACGCCCTGTAATTGCTTTACTTTATCACTAAGCGGTAGCGATAGTTGTAGAAACAATAGATGGCGTAAACGACAATGATGCTACGATGGAGATCAAGGTGTCGCGCCGGTGACGATGGTGATCATGATGGTGCTTCGGAGATTGAGATCACAAGCACAAGATGATGATGGAAATATCATATCACTTATATTGATTGCATGTGATGTTTATCCTTTATGCATCTTATCTTGCTTTGATTGACGGTAGCATTTTAAGATGATCTCTCAATAAAAATTATCAAGAAGTGTTCTCCCTAAGTATGCACCGTTGCCAAAGTTCGTCGTGCCCAGACACCACGTGATGATCGGGTGTGATAAGCTCTACGTCCATCTACAACGGGTGCAAGCCAGTTTTGCACACGCAGAATACTCAGGTTAAACTTGACGAGCCTAGCATATGCAGATATGGCCTCGGAACACGGAAACCGAAAGGTCAAGCGTGAATCATATAGTAGATATGATCAACATAAGATGTTCACCATTGAAAACTACTCCATCTCACGTGATGATCGGTTATGGTTTAGTTGATTTGGGTCACGTGATCACTTAGATGACTAGAGAGATGTCTGTCTAAGTGGGAGTTCTTAAGTAATATGATTAATTGAACTTAAATTTATCATGAACTTAGTACCTGATAGTATCTTGCTTGTCTATGTTGATTGTAGATAGATGGCCCGTGCTGTTGTTCCATTGAATTTTAATGCGTTCCTTGAGAAAGCTAAGTTGAAAGATGATGGTAGCAACTACGCGGACTAGGTCCGTAACTTGAGGATTATCCTCATTGCTGCACAGAAAAATTACGTCCTGGAAGCACCGCTGGGTGCCAGGCCTGCTGCTGATGCAACTGATGATGTTAAGAACGTCTGGCAGAGCAAAGCTGATGACTACTCGATAGTTCAATGTGCCATGCTTTACAGCTTAGAACCGGGACTTCAACGACGTTTTGAACGTCATGGAGCATATGAGATGTTCCAGGAGTTGAAGTTAATATTCCAGAAGAATGCTCGGATTGAGAGATACGAAGTCTCCAATAAGTTCTATAGCTGCAAGATGGAGGAGAATAGTTCTGTCGGTGAGCACATACTCAAGATGTCTGGGTATTGTAATCACTTGATTCAACTGGGAGTTACTCTTCCGGATGATAGCATCATTGACAGAATTCTCCAATCACTTCCAGCAAGCTACAAAAGCTTCGTGATGAACTATAATATGCAAGGGATGGATAAGACGATTCCCGAGCTCTTCGCAATGCTAAAGGCTGCGGAGGTAGAAATCAAGAAGGAGCATCAAGTGTTAATGGTCAACAAGACCACTAGTTTCAAGAAAAGGGCAAAGGAAGAAGAAGGGAACTTCAAGAAGAACAGCAAACAAGTTGCTGCTCAAGAGAAGAAACCCAAGTCTGGACCTAAGCACGAAACTAAGTGCTTCTCGTAAGCGGTAGTCCTTTGGAAGCGGAACTGCCCCAAGTATTTGGCGGATAATAAGGATGGCAAGGTGAACAAAGGTATATGTGATATACATGTTATTGATGTGTACCTTACTAGAGCTCGCAGATAGCACTGGTATTTGATCTGGTTACATTGCTAATATTTGCAACTCGAAACAGGGACTACGGATTAAGCGAACACTGGCAAAGGACGAGGTGACGATGCGCGTGGGAAACGGTTCCAAAGTCGATGTGATCGCGTCGGCACGCTGCCTCTACATCTATCTTCGGGATTAGTATTAGACCTAAATAATTGTTATTTGGTGCCAGCGTTGAGCATGAACATTATATCTAGATCTTATTTGATGCGAGACGGTTATTCATTTAAATCAGAGAATAATGGTTGTTCTATTTATATGAGTAATATCTTTTATGGTCATGCACCCTTGAAGAGTGGTCTATTTTTGATGAATCTCGATAGTAGTGATACACATATTCATAGTGTTGAAACCAAAAGATGCAGAGTTGATAATGATAGTGCAACTTATTTGTGGCACTACCGTTTAGGTCATATCGGTGTAAAGCGCATGAAGAAACTCCATACTGATGGTCTTTTGGAACCACTTGATTATGAATCACTTGGTACTTGCGAACCGTGCCTCATGGGCAAGATGACCAAAACGCCGTTCTCCGGTACTATGGAGAGAGCAACAGATTTGTTGGAAATCATACATACAGATGTATGTGGTCCGATGAATGTTGAGGCTCGTGGCGGATATCGTTATTTTCTCACCTTCACAGATGATTTAAGCAGATATGGGTATATCTACTTAATGAAGCATAAGTCTGAAACATTTGAAAAGTTCAAAGAATTTCAGAGTGAAGTTGAAAATCATCGTAACAAGAAAATAAAGTTTCTACGATCTGATCGTGGAGGAGAATATTTGAGTTACGAGTTTGGTCTACACTTAAAACAATGTGGAATAGTTTCGCAACTCATGCCACCCGGAACACCACAACGTAATGGTGTGTCCGAATGTCGTAATCGTACTTTACTTGATATGGTGCGATCTATGATGTCTCTACAGATTTACCACTATCGTTTTGGGGTTATGCTTTAGAGGCGCCACATTCACGTTAAATAGGGCACCGTCGAAATCCGTTGAGACGACACCTTATGAACTATGGTTTGGCAAGAAACCAAAGTTGTCGTTTCTTAAAGTTTGGGGATGCGATGCTTATGTGAAAAAGCTTCAACCTGATAAGCTCGAACCCAAATCGAATGTGTCTTCATAGGATACCCAAAGGAGACAGTTGGGTACACCTTCTATCACAGATCCGAAGGCAAGACATTCGTTGCTAAGAATGGATCCTTTCTAGAGAAGGAGTTTCTCTCGAAAGAACTGAGTGGGAGGAAAGTAGAACTTGATGAGGTAAGCTGTACCTACTCCCTTGTTGGAAAATAATACATCACAGAACCGGTTTACGTGACGTCAAAACCAACTAGTGAGGAAGTTGATGATGATGATCATAGAACTTGAGATCAAGTTATCTAGAACCTCGTAGGTCGAACAGAGTAAGATCTGCACCAGAGTGGTACGGTAATCCTATTCTGGAAGTCATGCTATTAGATCATGATGAACCTACGAACTATGAAGAAGCGATGGTGAGCCCAGATTCCGCAAAATGGCTTGAAGCCATGAAATCTGAAATGGGATCCATGTATGAGAACAAAGTATGGACTTTGGTTGACTTGCCCGATGGTTGGCAAGCAATTGAGAATAAATGGATCTTCAAGAAGAAGACTGACGCTGACGGTAATGTTACTGTCTACAAAGCTCGACTTGTTGCAAAAGGTTTTCAACAAGTTCAAGGGGTTGACTACGATGAGACCTTCTCACCCATAGCGATGCTTAAGTCTGTCCGAATCATGTTAGCAATTGCCGCATTTTATGATTATGAAATTTGGCAAATGGATGTAAAAACTGCATTCCTGAATGGATTTCTGGAAGAAGAGTTGTATATGATGCAACCAGAAGGTTTTATCAATCCAAAGGGAGCTAACAAAGTGTGCAAGCTCTAGCGATCCATTTATGGACTGGTGCAAGCCTCTCGGAGTTGGAATAAACATTTTGATAGTGTGATCAAAGCATTTGGGTTTATACAGACTTTTGGAGAAGCCTGTATTTACAAGAAAGTGAGTGGGAGCTCTGTGGCATTTCTAATATTATATGTGGATGACATATTATTGATTGGAAATGATATAGAATTTCTGGATAGCATAAAGGGATACTTGAATAAAAGTTTTCAATGAAAGACCTCGGTGAAGCTGCTTACATATTGGGCATTAAGATCTATAGAGATAGATCAAAACGCTTAATTGGACTTTCACAAAGCACATACCTTGACAAAGTTTTGAAGAAGTTCAAAATGGATCAAGCAAAGAAAGGGTTCTTGCCTGTATTGCAAGGTGTGAAGTTGAGTAAGACTCAAAGCCCGACCACTGCAGAAGATAGAGAGAAAATGAAAAATGTTCCCTATGCTTCAGCCATAGGCTCTATCATGTATGCAATATTGTGTACCAGACCTGATGTGTGCCTTGCTATAAGTCTAGCAGGGAGGTACCAAAGTAATCCAGGAGTGGATCACTAGACAGCGGTCAAGAACATCCTGAAGTACCTGAAAAGGACAAAGGATATGTTTCTCGTATATGGAGGTGACAAAGAGCTCATCGTAAATGGTTATGTTGATGCAAGCTTTGACACTGATCCGGACGATTCTAAATCGCAAACCGGATACGTGTTTACATTAAACGGTGGAGCTGTCAGTTGGTGCAGTTCAAAGCAAAGCGTCGTGGCGGGATCTACGTGTGAAGCGGAATACATAGCTGCTTCAGAAGCAGCCAATGAAGGAGTCTGGATGAAGCAGTTCATATCCGATCTAGGTGTCATACCTAGTGCATCGGGTCCAATGAAAATCTTTTGTGACAATACTGGACCGATTGCCTTAGCGAAGGAATCCAGATTTCACAAGAGAAGCAAGCACATCAAGAGACGCTTCAATTCCATCCGGGATCTAGTCCAGGTGAGAGATATAGAGATTTGCAAGATACATACGGATCTGAATGTTGTAGACCCGTTGACTAAGCCTCTTCCACGAGCAAAACATGATCAACACCAAGACTCCATGGGTGTTAGAATCATTACTATGTAATCTAGATTATTGACTCTAGTGCAAGTGGGAGACTGAAGGAAATATGCCCTAGAGGCAATAATAAAGTTATTTTTTATTTCCTTATATCATGATAAATGTTTATTATTCATGCTAGAATTGTATTAACCGGAAACATAATACATGTGTGAATATATAGACAAACAGAGTGTCACTAGTATGCCTCTACTTGACTAGCTTGTTAATCAAAGATGGTTATGTTTCCTAACCATGAACAAGGAGTTGTTATTTGATTAACAAGGTCACATCATTAGTTGAATGATCTGATTGACATGACCCATTCCGTTAGCTTAGCACCGATCGGTTAGTATGTTGCTATTGCTTCCTTCATGACTTATACATGTTCCTGTGACTATGAGATTATGCAACTCCGTTTACGAAGGAGCACTTTGTGTGCTACCAAAGCGTCTAGCGTAATCGGGTGATTATAAAGGTGCTCTCAGGTGTCTCCAAAGGTACTTGTTGAGTTGGAGTATTTCGAGATTAGGATTTGTCACTCCGAATGTCGGAGAGGTATCTCTGGGCCCTCTCGGTAATACACATCACTTAAGCCTTGCAAGCATTGTAACTAATGAGTTAGTTACGGGATGAAGTATTACGGAACGAGTAAAGAGACTTGCCGTAACGAGATTGAACTAGGTATTGGATACCGACGATCGAATCTCGGGCAAGTAACATACCGATGACAAAGGGAACAACGTATGTTGTTATGCGGTTTGACCGATAAAGATCTTCGTAGAATATGTAGGAGCCAATATGGACATCCATGTTCCGCTATTGGTTATTGACCATGAATAGTTCTAGGTCATGTCTACATAGTTCTCGAACCCGTAGGGTCCGCATGCTTAAGGTTTCAATGACAGATATATTATGAGTTTATGAGTTTTGATGTACCGAAGGAGTTCGGAGTCCCGGATGAGATCGGGGACATGACGAGGAGTCTCGAAATGGTCGAGACGTAAAGATCGATATATTGGACGACTATATTCGGAGTTCGGAAAGGTTTCGAGTGATTCGGGTATTTGTCGGAGTACCGGAGAGTTACGGGAATTCGCTGGGGAGAAGTATTGGGCCTTATTGGTCCATACGGGAAAGAGAGAGGGGCTGCCTAGGGCAGGCCGCGCGCCCCCCCATGGCCTAGTCCGAATTGGACTAGGGGGAGGGGCCGCACCCCCTCCTTCCTTCCCTTCTTTCTTCCCCTTCCTTGTCTCCTACTCCTAATACATGGAAGGACTCCTAGTTGGACTAGGAAAGGGGGAATCCTACTCCCGGTGGGAGTAGGACTCCCCTAGGGCGCGCCATAGAAGAGGGCCGGCCCTCCCCTCCTCCACTCCTTTATATATGGGGGTAGGGGCACCCCATAGACACACAAGTTGATCTACGGATCGTTCCTTAGCCGTGTGCGGTGCCCCCTCCACCATATTCCACCTCGGTCATATCGTCGCGGAGTTTAGGCGAAGCCTGCGCCGGTAGAACATCATCGTCATCACCACGCCGTCGTCTTGGAACTCATCTCCGAGCTCGGCTGGATCGGAGGCCGGAGATCGTCATCGAGCTGAGCGTGTGCTGAACTCGGAGGCTCCGTACGTTCGGTGCTTGGATCGGTCGGATCGTGAAGACGTACGACTACATCAACCACGTTGTGCTAACGCTTCCGCTTACGGTCTACGAGGATACGTGGACAAACACTCTCCCCTCTCGTTGCTATACCATCACCATGATCATGCGTGTGCGTAGGAATTTTTTTGAAATTACTACGTTCCCCAACACGAGGATCCCATCGAACAAGAGCGTTTCAAACGCAGGCTAATGGCCACAGCAAACAGCCTAAAGAAAAAGCAGCAGCAGCTTCAAGCTGATCAAGACCTGCTGGCCGACAGATGGACCGAGGTCCTCGCGGCCGAAGAGTATGAAATCGAACGTCCCTCCAAGAGTTACCCAAAACGCATACATACCTTCATCACCAGCGCACAATATGGCCGACCGACCACCCCGTGGTCGCGACAGAGAGGCATCCAGGCCCTCCACAAAGACCGTAGCCTGGCATCGCTCCAAAAGTACGAAGCCACGAGGGAACGCGCCGGACTTGCGAGATATATTGGAGGACAAAGCAAGGCAATCCAGATCCATCTATGGATCACGTGGGCGCCCCACGACCCACGACGAATACCGTCGCGCCGGATACAACAACTCCGGCCGGGCCGAACACAGCAGACAACGCTCCCTTGAGCTACGTCGTGATATTGCTCAATACAGAGGCGTCGCACACCCGCTATGCTTCACTGACGAAGTAATGGATCATCAAATCCCTGAAGAATTTAAACCCGTAAACATTGAATCCTACGATAGCACAACAGACCCCGCGGTTTGGATCGAAGATTATCTCCTTCATATCCATATGGCCCGCGGAGATGATCTCCACGCCATCAAACATCTCCCACTCAAGCTTAAAGGACCAGCTCGACATTGGATTAACAGCTTGCCCGCAGAGTCAATTGGGTGTTGGAGGACCTGGAAGCCGCATTCCTCGACAACTTCCAGGGCACATATGTGCGACCACCAGACGCCGATGACCTAAGCCACATAATTCAGCAGCCAGACGAATCGGCCAGGCAATTCTGGACACGGTTCTTAACAAAGAAAAATCAAATCGTCGACTGTCCGGATGCAGAGGCCCTCACAGCCTTCAAACATAACATCTGCGACGAGTGGCTAGCCCGGCACCTAGGACAGGAAAAGCCAAAATCCATGGCAGCCCTCACATCATTAATGACCCGCTTCTGTGCGGGAGAGGATAGCTGGCTAGCTCGCAGCAACAACCTTAGTAAAAATGCTGGTAGTCCGGATACCAAGGACCACAATGGCAGGTCGCGTCGAAGCAAAAATAAACGCCGCGTTAACAGCGACGACAAGGAGGATACGGCAGTCAACGCCGGATTCCGAGGCTCTAAACCCGATCTGCGGAAGAAGCCATTTAAAAGAACCGCCCCGGGTCCGTCCAATTTGGACCGAATACTCGACCGCTCTTGCCAGATACATGGCACCCCCGAAAAACCAGCTAACCACACCAACAGAGATTGTTGGGTATTTAAGCAGGCAGGCAAGTTAATTGCCGAAAACAACGACAAGGGTCTGCACAGTGATGACGAGGAGGAGACCCGGCCGCCAAACAGTAGAGGACAGAAAGGTTTCCCCCCACAAGTGCGGACGGTAAACATGATATACGCAAACCATATACCCAAGAGGAGCGGAAGCGTGCACTAAGGGACGTATATGCGATGGAGCCAGTCGCCCCGAAGTTCAATCCATGGTCCTCTTGCCCGATCACCTTTGACCGAAGAGACCATCCGACCAGTATCCGCCATGGCGGATTCGCTGCATTGGTTTTAGACCCAATCGTCGATGGATTTCACCTCACGAGAGTCCTGATGGACGGCGGCAGTAGCCTGAACCTGCTTTATCAGGATACAGTGCGCAAGATGGGCATAGACCCCCAAGGATTAAACCTACAAAGACGACCTTCAAAGGCGTCATACCAGTGTTGAGGCCAATTATGCGAGCTCACCACACCGAAGTGGTCTTCGGATCCCCGGATAATTTCCGAAGCGAGGAGTTAATCTTCGACATAGTTCCGTTCCGCAGCAGCTATCACGCTCTGCCCGAACGAACCGCGTTCGCAAAGTTCAACGCAGTACCGCATTATGCATACCTCAAGATCAAGATGCTAGGCCCTCATGGAGTCATCATGGTCAACGGAAATACGAAACGCTCTCTCCGAACGGAGGAACATACAGCGGCTCTCGCGGCAGAAGTACAAAGCACCCTTTCAAGGCAATTTTCGAGTCCGGCCGTTAAACGACCGGACACGGCCAAACGCGCCCGGAGCAACATCAATCAAGACCACCTGGCACGTTTCGAGCACGCGTAACAATGCGGCCCTAACCCCAGCCCTCGCATGATTGCAAGACCAGCCCTCCGCGTACATCATTACGCTCTGGAGATACCATGGGCATAGGGGGAGGGGCTCGACCACACTAGGGGCTCCCAAGTGTGTCGCTCTTTTTATTTTTATTTTCCTTCTTTTTATACACAGGACTCCATTCACGGAGGTTTCTGTCCGTGGCGAACCCTTGAACTCATGATGCAACAGCCCGGGAGGGAAAAGGCTGCGGCGAACACTCGGTGGTCTCCATTAAGAGCATTAAATTTGATTATACACACTAGTCCGCAGCCCACCTGGAGGGGACATGTTTAATCAGTCCAATCCCTTGCTTACCAGACTATTTGTATCATTCCGCACTCATAGCGTAATTCCTTAAATAAATAATGCAGCATTTTTGCCTATAATTGCATCACTTTACATATATGTTCATTAATGACATCTTGCACCGTATATTTTGGTGCGGCCGAATACACCAGGGCTTATGTTCCCCGCATTATGGTGTGATAAGTTCAACACTTTCACAAGTCGGCACCCGAACTTATAGCATTATATGAATCGGCTCGAATCATGTCTTGGGTCAATAGTTGGGTTTTCCCGGCTCCCATGTTTTGGTACCTTATGTTCGTTCCGTCGGCTAAGGTAGCACTGGGAGAACCACTGCGATTGCGCCCCGGTTGAGCTGGGTGAGCGCCTCAGTGGAGAAAGCTAAAACTGACTGGCATGATAAGGCGAGAGACTGGTCGCTGTTCGAGAGGTCTTTTCGAGTCCCTAAAGACTTATGCCGCTTCGAGCGAAGAACCGGATCATGTCCGGCCAAGGCGTGGATAGCGCCCCGAACTCGGTCTTCCGAATACTAGGGGCTTCGCCGAAATTTAAAATTATAGAATTCTATGGCTAAGTGAGAGTGTTCAAGCATTATAAGTCCAGTTGCCTTGTTCGTTGTGTTGAGCGCCTCCCTAGATGGACCCAAAAATGGGAACAAGAGTGCTCAAGTTTATCCCGAACACCCCAGCACTAGTGGCATGGGGGCTGAAGCCGACGACTTGCCATCTCTCAGATTTTATAAACGGCCGCACAGAAGGTAATATTTTAAATTAAACAAGCATTTCTTAGTGCATGTGAACAAAGTTTTCAGCGCACAGGATAATACATAGCAAGTTTACTCAATAATTACTTCTCTGGGGCACTCATCCGCAATCTTGCGGGCACCCTTCAGGACAGTCTTATAGTACATCTCGGGCGACGATACTCCTTGCCCATTTGGCGGCGTCGATGATAAGCCTCTCCGCATCCAGCCTGCCCAGTGCACCTTTGCGCGGGCAAGGGCCCGACGAGCACCTTCAATACAGGCGGAGCGCTTGACTACCTCCACCCAGGGGCACGCATCCACCAGCCGCCGCACGAGGCCGAAGTAGCTCCCGGGCATGGCCCTCTCCAGGCCACAGCCGGACTATGAGACCCTTCATGGCCTGCTCAGCTACCTTGTGGAGCTCGACCAGCTTCTTCAGCTGGTCGCTAGGGGGCACCGGATGGCCGGCCTCAGCGTACTAAGACCAGAAGACCTTCTCCGTTGAGCTCCCCTCCTCACCACGGTAGAATGCGGCGGCATTGGATACACTGCGAGGAAGATCTGCAAACGCCCCTGGAGAGCTCCGAATTCAGGTAAGTGTCAGGTAGTTTACATTAACATGCTTGCTTTGCATGAAAAATGCCTTACCCGCCGCTATTTTCTTCACATCCTCAACCTCCTGAAAGGCCTTATGGGCCTCGGCCTTGGCGGCTTTCGCACTTTCGAGAGCCGAGGCAAGCTCGGACTCTTGAGTCTTCGAGTCACGCTCCAAACTCTCATGCTTTTCCATGAGAGCCTGGAGCTCTTGCCGCACCTCCGCCACCCGTGCCTCCTGCTTCTCTCGCTCCGCCGTTCATGGCAGCATTATGCTCGACGCAGACACAGCCTCCTTGTGGTTGCCACCTCGTTCGTGGCCCCGCAGTACCCACGTTATCCTTGTTATTTTTATTGCAACCTAAATCCTTTTCTGTAAGGTAACTATTCAAAGTGGTGTTACCCACCTTCTTTGTCCTCGAGCTGCTTCTTGGCACGGCCGAGCTCTTGCTCGGACCGCTTGAGGTCCTGCTTCAAAGCACCGACCTCCAGCGATCGGTCAGTGAGGCAGAGGTCAGCAGCGCAGCCTGCAAACCCATATTGACATGATTTTTAGCAACCCTGCGTATATCTTTTAGATCCTCATCCGGCTTTTCTTTCCAACACCGAACCGAGCATCGGGCTCTTGTCTATCGCGGTATTACATTGAATATTTTTAACTTCTTACCTCAAAGCCTGTTAGAAGGCTACTGCAGGCTTCGGTCAGCCCGCTCTTGGCGAGCTGGACCTTCTGAATCACCGCACTCATAATAGTGCGGTGTTCTTCCTCGATGGAAGCGCCTTTGAGCGCCTCCAGCAAGTTGTCCGGCGCCTCCGGTTGGATGGGGGCCGCCGGCATCACGGTCTTGCCCTTCTTGCAAAGGGGCCGCCTGCCGGACTCCGGAACCACTGCGGGTTCGGGCGTGGAGTCCGGCGCAAAGTCCGGGAGGCTGCCTTGTGGCGCCTCCGGAGCCTCCTCCTGATGGGTCCCTTCCTGGGATCCCACCTCGGCGTCCTCAGCGGCGCGAGGGGTGGAGGAAGTCGGGATGGAATCCACATCCGACGGAGCCAACGACCCACTCGATGAAGCGGGGAGATCATCATCGGCTGGACTGCGGGCAGTGTGCGGTATTAGAAGGACACTATGTGACACAAAAGAGAAATTATAAATCATTCAGGAATCCGTATACTTACGATCTTGCCGGAGGCCTGGCCCTTGAGGGCCACTCTTCGTCGCCAACGTTGGTGTTGGCGGAGCTGTCCGGGGGAATAGTCCTTCCCCTTTTGGACCCTTCGACCTCCCCTGTCGGAGAAGCCTTCCTCTTCCTCCCTCCTTCCTCTGGGAGAGGGTCTTCTTCCTCCTCCTCGCCTTCGGGGGAGGAGTCCGCCCCGGAATCGTCGGACACCTGAAAGCGGGAACTCTTTCGAGTACCCATGGCCTCCTTCTTGGCCTTCTTCTCCGGCACCACATGCGGTGCCGGAACCAGCAGCCCTGCTAGACGGGCGTCTACTGGGTTTTCTGGCATGGGAGCTGGGCACATGATCTGCTCGGCCTTCCTCATCCTGTCCTGTCAAAGGAGAAGGGAGATTGAAACCCGCGTGGAGTCAAACTATTAAAAACAAGTGTCCCGTAAAGGGGTAGAATCACTTACCTCGTCACCTGGATGCTGCGAGCGAAATCCGCGATCTTCAGTGGCGGATGCGGGAGCCTCGGCGCCCTTGAACAGCACCCTCCAGGCGCCTTCGTATGTCGTATCGAAGAGCCCGCTCAATGCCTGGTGCTGTGCCAGATTGAACTTCCACAATTTAAATGCCCGTTGTTGGCAGGGGAGAATCCGGTGGATGAGCATGGCTTGGACCACATTGACAAGCCTGAGCTTCTTGTTCACCAGCTTCTGGATACAGGCTTGAAGTCCCGTCAGCCCCTCCGAACTACCCCATAGCAAGCCCTTCTCTTTCCAGGAAGTGAGCTGCATAGGGATACCAAATCTGAACTCGGGGGCCGCCGCCCACTTAGGGTCGCGCGGCTCGGTGATGTAGAACCACCCCGATTGCCACCCCTTGACGGATTCCACGAAGGCCCCTGAGGGAGTCCTGGACTAGGGGGTGTCCGGACAACCGGACTATCATCGTCCGCCGGACTCCAAAGACTACGAAGATACAAGATTGAAGACTCCGTCCCGTGTCCGGATGGGACTTTCCTTGGTGTGGAAGGCAAGCTTGGCGATACGGATATGTAGATCTCCTACCATTGTAACAGACTCTGTGTAACCCTAGCCCTCTCCGATGTCTATATAAACCGGAGGGCTTTAGTCCGTAGGACACAACAACTATTACAACAAACATACCATAGGCTAGCTTCTAGGGTTTAGCCTCCTTGATCTCGTGGTAGATCCACTCTTGTACTACCCATATCATCAATATCAATCAAGCAGGAGTAGGGTTTTACCTCCATCGAGAGGGCCCGAACCTGGGTAAAAACATCGTGTCCCTTGTCTCCTGTTACCATCCGCCTAGGCGCACAGATTCGGGACCCCTACCGAGATCCGCGGTTTGACACGGCATTGGTGCTTTCATTTAGAGTTCCTCCGTGTCGCCACCGATAGGCTTGATGGCTTCTTCAATCAACAACGACGCCCGTGGTGAGACTTTTCTCCCGGACAGATCTTAAAGATTCGGGCGCTTTTGCGGGATAATTCACTTGGCCATCTGGAGCAGATCGAAAGCTACGCCCCTGGCCGTCAGGTCAAATTTGGAAGCCTAAACTTCACGACGGACATCCGCCGAGACTTGATCTTCGATGGATCCGATCCGCAGCCGAGCGTGCCGCACTGTCGCGATGGGCATGATCTAACTCTGCTGCCGGACAGTACCTCGGAGGCCGCACACGAATCCGCTCCGATCCTTAAATCGGAGCCGATCGCGCAGATCGAGGACGGGTGGCTGGACACCGCCTCGGGAGCTGCAACTTCTACGGCGATGGAGCCGAACACTAACCTTGTCCCCTATAAAACTCGTGACTCCGAGGTGCCGGACTCACTGCCGGACTCCGAACCTCCTGCGCCCCTGCCAATCGAATCCGATTGGGCGCCGATCATGGAGTTCACCGCTGCGGACATCTCTCAGCACTCATCCTTTGGCGACATCTTAAAATCGCTAAAGCATCTCTCGCTATCCGGAGAGCCCTGGCCAGACTACGGCCAGGATGGTTGGGATGCGGACGACGAAGAAATTCAAGGCCCACCCACCACCCACTTTGTAGCCACTGTCGACGATCTAACCGACATGCTCGACTACGACTCTGAAGACATCGACGGTATGGACGACGATGCTGGAGACGATCAAGAACCAGCGCTCATACAACACTGGAAGGCCACCCCAACCCATGATGTATATATGGTGGATACCCCAAAAGGAAGCGATAACGAGGACCAACGGGGCGTGGCAAAGGATAATCCCGCCGATAAACAACCAAAACGGCGACGCAGACGCCGCCCTAAGTCCCGCCTCGACTACAACAGCGCCCTAATGACCCAGCAATAGAGCAGGGCAAACCAGTGGGACTACGAACATGCAACCAAGCAACCGTCCGAACAGGGCGAATCGGATAATCAATCCATGCCCGTGAAACCAACGATTCGAGACGACCTCACGCCGGACACACCACCGGAGAATAAGAGCCTCCACAAAAGACTCGTCGCCACTGCAAGAAGTCTGAAGAAGGAAAAACGGAAGCTCAAAACAGCGGAAGACATACTCAGAATGAGGTGGAGCAAAGTGCTCAAAACCGCAGACAAATACGGCAATGGCCATCAATCAAAGAGCTACCCGGCATAAGCTGCTGCGAATTTGACGAGGAAGCCATAGAGCCCCACGGTCAAAAACAAAGAGGCCGCTGGCGGATAGACGCCAGATGATAGGCCAAAAATTACAAACGGCGCCGCACACAAGCCGACTCATGATCCTGGGAAAACAGATGGCCCAGCCAGGTCCATTTACGGGCCAAAAAAGAGGACCCCAGGAAGCATCACAACACGCCAGGTGTTCGAAAACAGCGGTACACCCAAATACAGGGGCGCCGCACACCCACTATGTTTCACCAATGAGGTGCTGGATCATGAATTCCCAGCAGGGTTTAAACCCATAAACATAGAGGCTTACGACGAAACAACAGACCCTAGAGTCTGGATAGAGGATTATATACTACACATACACATGGCTAGAGGAGATGATCTCCACGCCAT
This sequence comes from Aegilops speltoides, assembly GCA_021437245.1. Lineage (NCBI taxonomy): Eukaryota > Viridiplantae > Streptophyta > Magnoliopsida > Poales > Poaceae > Aegilops > Aegilops speltoides. The sequence goes on from CM038142.1 coordinate 504,360,518, forward strand.
AAAATATCTACCCCTCAAGCTCAAAGGGCCAGCTCGGCATTGGCTCAAAAGCCTCCCGAAAACACTGTTGGAAGTTGGGAAGAGCTTGAGGGCGTTTAGAGCAAATTTTCAAGGGACTTATGTCCGCCCTCCGGATCTTGACGATCTAAGTCATATAACTCAACAGCCCGGAGAGTCAGCATAAGAATCTGGAACAGGTTCCTTTCTAAAAGAACCAAATAGTCATTGTCCGGACGCTGAAGCCTTAGCAGCTTTTAAACACAACGTCCGAGACGAATGGCTCGCCAGACACCTCGGCCAAGAGAAGCCGAGGACAATGTCGCGCTAACAAGCCTCATGACCGCTTTTGCGGCGGGGAAGACACAGCTAGCAAGATGCAGCACCGACAACCCAAGTACATCCGAGATCGAGATGGAAGCGGAAAATCACGGCGCCGAAAAAATCAGCGCCGGAATAAAGAGAAAAGCCCAAAGAACACGGCGGTCGGCGCTTGATTCAAAAGCTTCATGCCAAACAACAAAACACTGCCTCTTAAGGACAATAGTGATGAGCTATCCAACTTAAACGAAATTTTGGATCGGATATGTCAAATCCACAGTACCTCCGGAAGGCCTGCAAACCACACCCATCGAGATTGTTGGGTTTTCAAATAGTCCGGCCGACTCAACACCGAACACAAGGGGCTTGACACACCAAGCGAGGACGATGACGAACTCCACCAGCAGGGCACCGGAAAACAAAAGACTTTCCCACAAGAAGTCAAAGCAGTAAACTCACTTCATGTGATAATACGGAAAAACAATGCGGCACCCGCTAAGATGGGTCTCGCACGGTCCACCCCAGCGGAACCTCGAGATTGGATGTCAAAACCAATCACTTTTGACCACCTGGATTATTCCAGAAGTGTTGGAAATGCAGGATGGACAGCTCTGATATTGGATCCTATAATCGACGGACTACAATTTACACAAGTCCTGATGGACGGTGGCAGCGATTTAAACCTGCTATATCCGAACACAATCCGCAAGTTGGGGATAGACCTTACTAAAATTCAACATAGCCGCACTTCCTTTAAAGGGTGCGCGCCAGCCCTTACGCCAAGTGCACAGGCTCCTTATTACTAGAAGTTGTGTTGGGTCAATGGACAACTTCCGACGCAACTAATCTTCCATGTCGCCCCATTCAAAAGTAGCTATCAAGCACTATTGGGACGTGAAGCTTTTGTCCGCTTTAACGCCATACCACATTCGCGTCGCTTATACTTAAAATGCCGGTCCACGTGGCATCATTTCATTAAGAGGGTCATTCAAAGACCCGGACACGGCTAGACGAGTCCGGCATAAATAAGCTAGGGGCTCCTAGCCGCACACCCTTTCACAGGGGTTGTGCGTATAAGCAACAATGAGCTAATATAGACTCGCTTTATTCATTTATTAATATTTTCATGCACTTTTTTGCACGATTTCCTTTCAAACTAAGTTCCTCTCTTTTTACAGATGAACAAGCGTGCATACCCGTCGAGGATAACGGCTGCAACGGAGACCGAGTACGAGCGTGCGACGGACCCGTTGCAAGGATTCTTTTGATTAAGACCTAGCGTAAACCTTTTTCTGTCTCTTGTTGCTATAATCCCGGTTTCTCATTATAACAGAGTGGAGATCGACGTTTTGGCATCGGCGCGTCGAGAGGACCTCGCCGTGCACTGGACACTAGGGGCTTAGGGCATTGTTCGCCCATTATTATAAAGACCGAACACCTTAGGGAGTGTTTGGCGTCTCGAGTTAGGCCTTATATGCATCAGCTCCGAATCATGTCTTTGGTCAAATGTTGGGTTTGCCCAGCTCCTGTGTTTTGCTGCCTTACATTCCGTATCATCGGCTAACGCGGCACCAGGAGAACTACTGCGATTGTGCCCCGGTTTGGTGGCGAGCACCTCGATGAAAGCCAAAAACTGTTGTCATGATCTGAGAGACTGGTCGACCACTCGATCGACCACGGAATGTTTAGAATTCTCCGCTTTGATGAAGGACCGTTTCGGTCAGGCACACGCCGCGCCCGAATTCGGAGGCGCGGTGCCCCGGGGGCTATATCGTAGTCCCACCCTCGAACTCAATGGCTAAGTGAAAGTGATAAAGCATCATAGTCCGGTTGCCTCGTTTGCTCGCTACCACCTCCTTAACGGGACCGAGGCGTCGGATTAAGTGTGACAATGCGCTATTTTGCGAACACCCCACACCTTGTGCGTGGGGGCTGAAGCCAAGACGCCATCTTCGGGTTATACGCGCGTATACATAAACGGCCGCATAGGAGATATTTCAATACTTGAACGCACAAGTATAAAAAGCGCTTACATCATAAACATTGTTTTACAAAATTAAACGTTCATTTGAACGTGACATTTTTTGAGCACTGCGACTCTATTACACGAGCACCACGCAGAACTTCCCCAAAATAGTGCTCGGCGGGTAACCGGCTTTCGTCCGAACCCGGGGTTGCAACAGCGGTGGCATCCATCTCTGTCCAATGTGTCTTCACACGGGCGAGGGCCATCCGCGCACCCTCGATGCAGGCCGACCGCTTCATCGCCTTGATATGCGGCACCGCCCCAAGGAACTGCTGCAATAAGCCAAAATAGCTCTTCGACTTGGGCCTATCCGGCCAGACGTGAGTCACGATATCCGTCATGGCAAGTCCGGACAACCTATTCAGCTCAGCCCATTCGGCCAACCGATCGGTCAGCGGAAGTGAACGATCCGGACTATGGAATTGAGACCAAAACAGCTCTTCCGTCTTGTGATCCTTCTGACTTCGGAAGTGCACAATGGCATCCGCCGCACTCGCCGCTAAGTCCATATATGGATCCTCCAGACCCCACAGCTGGCCAAGCTGGGCATACTTCGGATCCGTAAACCTGCGACGCAGCAGAAAAGGCTTGCCAGCCACAATGTCTCCGCCTAACGCAGCTCCTCCTTTATAGCCGCATTGCGAGCGGGCATCCTTGGCCGGCGGTGGCCTTCCCTGGCCTTCTCGCTCGAAGGCGCTCCTTTTCAAAACCTCATTGCGGTCGGTAGCATCCTTCAATTTAACGGCCGATTCGCCATCTCTTCCCTGCTTGGCGATGTGCAGCCCTTTCGACTTCTAACTCTTGACCGCCCTCGAGGCAGCCGCATCACTCCTTACGGCTTGCTCCTTGGCGAGCAAGTTCTGCGAAAGGCTCTCCACAGCAGGAGCACCATCTGCGTCAAGCATAAATATTGTAAGAGGTGGGCCTTGGCTCCTTAATAGGTGACTGCGGAGAAACAACTTACCTTGCGACTCGTCAAGTCGCTTGTTGACTAGCGATGTCCGCATCCGCAACATCGAGTTGCCGCATTAATTCAGCAACTCCATCGGTCCGGCTAGCCCGGACTATCCGCCACCGCATAGGAAAGGCGACACTCAATACCGTGATTTTGATCCTCGGCATCTTTGTCGCTTCGACAACCTACCGAGTCTTAGGGCTACTATCTATACTGAGCGCTTTATGTGCAAAACTGTCAAAAGGAGTGTTATTTTTACATACCTCAAACCCCCTTGACAAAATCACAGCGGCATTATACAATCTGCTTTCGGCGGACGAAATCCTTCCAATCACCGTACTCATCAATGCACGGTGATGTTCTGAGATGGACGCCCTCTCAAGCAGATCCTTCAGCTCCCCCGGCCGAACACTAGTCGGCGCCGAACTCTTCAGCTCTGCCGGGCTCGGGGATACCCTCCGTAAAGACACTTCAGACTAAATCGTCTGCCCTATCCGACGACGCAGCAGACGGAGGCGTCTCGCTCTCCATCATCTCCGGACGAAGATCCCCCAAAGACGAGCTCATCTGAGAAGGTCGGAGATCCGAACTACAAGGTAAAAAATTCGGCTATCCTCAGAAGCACAAATAGGGATGTCTCTCATTACCTAACTCCCTTTTTTCTACTCACGGCTTGCTGGAGGGCTGATGCTTCAGGGGAGACTATGCGGCCGGGGCCTCCCCGGACGCAGGACCCTCTGGTGAAGACTTCTTCCTCCGCTTAGGGGCTTTGGCCTCCGGGTCTCCAGATGCGGTCCTCTTCTCCCCGTGGAGGGAGGGATTCTCGATCCCCCCCTCTTTCAAGAGCCTCCTTGGACAAGGCAGTAGCTCCTCTACTTTCCCCTTCGCTTTCTTCTGAAGGCGCAACCTCCAGCATCTTGACCAGCACGGGATCCGGCGCGGTCTCTGGGGGGCCGGACACCGTATCAGCTTTGCCTGCGCTATCCACTCCTGTTGAAGGATAACGGGTTAAAAGGCGAATTGTAGAAAGGCAAACAAACGGTACTTCCGAATACTGAGCTACTTACTTGAGTATCCGGGCGATTGCAGCTTAGGCCGACGTCCTCGGTCAATTCCGGACACACCGCCCGTGATCCGAAGAACAACTCGTACATCTCCACGGGTGTCGTACCCATAAAGTGTTGGAGAACCCGTGGTCCCTCCGGATTGAACTCCCATAGCCAGAGAGGACGGCGCTTGTAGGGCAGGAGACGCCTAATCAGCATAACCTGCATCACTACGACCAGATCAATCTCCCTTGCCTGGAGGTCTCGAATCCGGCCCTGCAGTAGGGGCACATCCTTTGACGGCCCCCAATTGAGCCCTTGGTTGACCCACGACATCAACCGTCGTGGAGGTCCCGAGCGGAATAAGGGCAGCGGCTTCTGCCTGCTGCCCTTTGGAGCAGTGATATAGAACCACTCCCGCTGCCACAAGCCGAGCTCCTCTTGGAAGGAGCCCTCGGGCCACGGGGCATCGGCCCTCTTCTACTGCCGCCCTTTTCAGACTGCTTGACGCCCCGATCATCTTTGGCTCCACATTGAAGGTCTTCACCACAGGCGAAGTGGGGGGTGACACGGAGGAAGGCCCATGAGCGACAATAAATGCGGAAATATGGAGGATGGACTCGAGCCAAGTCGTGGAATTCCAACCCATAGTAGAACATGAGCCCTGTCACAAAAGGATCCGTCGGGAAGCCTAAACCCGACGGAGGTGGGATCTAAAGGCGACATACTCGCCGGGCTCGGGGTGGGGATGGCCTGCCCTTGGCGGCGGGCAACCTGTGCGAAATCTCGTAAGACAGGTACTTGGCCTCTCGCAGCTTTAGCACGTCCTCCTCCGTGGCATCCACCGACCCTGAAGGTCGGAGCCGGACATTGTTGAAGGTCTGAAGCGCTCGAATCTAGGGCTCTGGGTGTTGGAACTTGGAGCAAGGAGAGGATTCGATGGAAGATTGAAAAAAAGAAACGAGCCTTGGTCCTATTATAAAGAGGGAGAATACCAAGAGCCGTCTCGTGACCGTTCGGGACTCGCCTTCGATAAAGGAGGCGTGGCGACGGGCGCTGTTGGGTTACCCACGTCCGTATTGATGGGAATCCCGGAATAAGGGGAACACGATCTCCGCTCGACAAGGCGTGCCAAGAAACCGCCGCTAAACGCGCTGAGGTGGTATAATAAAAAGCGATTCAAGTAAAGGCTTGGTAGTGGTGTGACGTCATGCCGCAAAATTAAATCGCCAGATTGAACTTGTGTACATATCATTCTCTCTACGGTGGAATGTGGAATTTATTTTGCGAGCGGACACTATCCTGGTGTTCACAATCTTCTATGGATTATTCAAGGAGGAACCCACCTTGCAATGCCGAACATTATGCTTGCGCCCGGACTCATCGTCATTGAAGCCGGTTAGGGCTACTCTTGAGGGAGTCTGGACTAGGGGGTGTCCGGACAGCCAGACTATCATCGTCCGCCGGACTCCAAGACTACGAAGATACAAGATTGAAGACTCCGTCCTGTGTCCAGATGGGACTTTCCTTGGCATGGAAGGCAAGCTTGGTGATACGGATATGTAGATCTCCTACCATTGTAACCGACTCTGTGTAACCCTAGCTGTCGGTGTCAAAACCGGCGGATCTCGAGTAGGGGGTCCCGAACTGTGCGTCTACGCGGATGGTAACAGGAGACAAGGGACACAATATTTTTACCCAGGTTCGGGCCCTCTCGATGGAGGTAAAACCCTACGTCCTGCTTGATTAATATTGATGATATGGGTAGTACAAGAGTAGATCTACCACGAGATCAAAGAGGCTAAACCCTAGAAGCTAGCCTATGGTATGATTGTTGCAATGTATGTTGTCCTACGGACTAAAGCCCTCCGGTTTATATAGACACCGGAGGAGGCTAGGGTTACACAGAGTCGGTTACAATGGTAGGAGATTTACATATCCGTATTGCCAAGCTTGCCTTCCACGCCAAGGAAAGTCCCATCCGGACACGGGACGGAGTCTTCAATCTTGTATCTTCGTAGTCTTGGAGTCCGGCGGATATTGATAGTCCGGCTGTCCGGACACCCCCTAGTCCAGGACTCCCTCAGTAGCCCCTGAACCAGGCTTCAATGATGATTAGTCCGGCGCGCATAATGTTCGGCATTGCAAGGCGGGTTCCTCCCTTGAATAATCCAGAGAAGATCATGAACACCAGGATAGTGTCCGCTCGCAAAATAAATTCCACATTCCACCGTAGAGAGAATAAATGTACACTTAGTTCAATCGCCGACGTATTATGCGGCGTGACATCACACCGCTACCAAGCCTTTGTTTGAATCGTTTTTACCATACCACCTCAAAGACGCTTAGCTTAAGCGGTTTCTTGGCACGCCTTGTCGAAGCAGTAGATCGTGTTCCCCTTATTCCGGGATTCTCATCAATACGCACGTGGGTAACCCAACCGCGCCATTGATGGTGGCGCTTGGGAGATAAACGAAGTTTTACCAGCCGGTGGGGGACGATAGTTTTCGTCGCCTATATATAAGGGATAAGGATTCACCTTCTCACCCACGCCTTCTTCCTCCTTTGCTTATCCATCCTCGCAAGACTCAAGCTCCAACGCCCAAGCTTGCGCATCTCGCCTCGACCTTCTCCGAATATGTCCGGAGCGGAGGTAAATGGTTGGCCTCCACCGCTAAGGAGGAGGACATCACCAAGTTGCGCAGCGCGGATACCTTTCGGCGATATCGCGATCGGCTGCCCGATGAGGGGCAGCTCATCCCTACCCTGGGCCTCATGAGAGGGTCGTCTTCCTCCCCCACTTCCTCCGCGGACTGGGCTTTCCGCTCCATCCATTTGTCTGGGGGCTCATGTTTTACTACGGCCTGGATTTCCACGATCTGGCGCCGAAATTGATCCTCAACATCTCGGCGTTTATCGTCGTGTGCGAGGCCTTCCTCTGCATCCAGCCCCACTTCAGCCTGTGGATCAAGACCTTCAACGTCAAGCCGAAGGTTGTGAAGGGCACGCAAGCGGAATGCGGAGGCGCCATGTTGGGCAAATTGCCCAACGTCCCTTGGCTCGAAGGGACCTTCGTGGACTTCGTCAAGGGGTGGCAATCGGGGTGGTTCTACATCACCGAGCCACGCAAACCCACATGGGCGGCGGCCCCCGAGTTTAGATCTGGCATCCCCACGCAGCTCACCTCCTGGAAAGAGAAGGGCTTGCAGTGGGGCAATCCGGTGGAGGTGACGGGACTCCGAGCATGTATCAAGAAGATGGTGAGCAATAGGCTCAGGCTCGTTGACGTGGTCCAAGTCATGCTCATCCGGCGGATCCTCCCATGCCAAGAACGGGCATTCAATTTGTGGGAGTTCAATCCGGAACAACACCAGGCGCTAAGCGGGATCTTCGATACAACATACGAAGGCGCCTGGAGGGTGCTGTTCAAGGGCGCCGAAGCCCCCGCGTCCGCGACCGAAGACCGCTGATTCAGCTCGTAGTATCCAACTGACGAGGTAAGTGATTCAACCCCATTACGGGACACTTGTGATAATTAGATTGACTCTAGTGAGGTTTCATTCTGCCTCTTCCTTTGACAGGAATGGATGGAGAAGGCCAAGCTGCTTATCAGCCCAGCTCCCATGCCAGAAGACCCAGTGGACGCCCGCTTAGCAGGGCTGCTGGTTCCGGCACCGCACGTGGTGCCGGAGAAGAAGGCCAAGAAGGTGGCCGTGGGGACTCGAAAGAGTTCCCGCAATCAGGCGTCTGACGACGACGAGGACTCCTCCCCTGAAGACGAGGAGGAGGAGTATTCTCTCCCGGAGGAGGGAGAGAAGAAGAGGAAGGCTTCCCCAATCGGGGAGGCCGAAGGGTCCAAGAGGGGGAGAACTATCCCCTCGGACAGCTTCGCCAACATCAGCGTTGGCGAGGATGAGTGGCCTCCAAGGGCCAGGCGTCCGGCAAGATCGTAAGTATCCGGATCCTTGATGTGTAATTTCTTTTATGTCGTGTAGTATCCTTCTAACGCCGCATTCTGCCCGTAGTACGGCCAATGATGATCTCCCCGACTCATCGAGCGAGTCATTGGCCTCGTCGGATGTGAATTCCATCCCGACTGCCTCTACCCCACGCGCCGACGAGGACGCCGAGGTGGGATCCCAGAGAGGGACCCATCAGGAGGAGGCTCTGGAGGCGCCGTCAGGCAGCCTCCCGGACTTCATGCCGGACTCTACATCGGAACCCGCAGTGGTTCCAGAGTCCGGCAAGCGGCCCCTTTGAAAAAAGTGCAGGACCGTGACACCGGCAGCCTCCGTCCAACCGGAGGCGCCGGATAACCTGTTGGAGGCGCTTAAAGGCACTTCCATCGAGGAAGAACACCACACTATCATGAGTGCGGTGATTGAGAAGGTTCAGCTCGCTAAGAGCGGGCTGACTGAAGCCTGCAGCAGCCTTCTAACAAGCTTTGAGGTAAGAAGTTAAAATTATGTAATGTAATACCGCATAGACAGTAGCCCCTGATGCTTAGTTCGGTGTTCGGAAAGAAAAGCCGGACTAAGGATCTAACAAGATATACGCAGGGTTGCCTAAAATATGTCAATATGGGTTTGCAGGCTGCACTGCTGACCTCTGCCGCACTAACGGCGGAGGTTGACGTGCTGAAGAAGGATCTCGAGCGGTCCGAGCAAGAGCTCGGCCATGCAAAGAAGCAGCTCGAGGAAAAAGAAGGTGAGTAACACCTCTTTGAATAAGTACCTTACAGAAAAGGATTTTGGTTGTAAATAAAATTAACAAGGATAATATGTGTATTGCAGGGGCCACTAACGAGGTGGCAGCCACGAAGGATCTGTGTGTCGGCCGAACGCAGATCGGCCATGGATCGGGCTGAGCGAGAAAAGCAAGAGGCACGGTGGCGGAAGTTCGGCAAGAGCTCCGTGCTCTCATGGAAAAGCATGAGAGTTTGGAGGCGACTCAAGACTCGAGAGTCCGAGCTTGCCTCGGCTCTCGAAAGTGCCAAGTCCGCCAAGGCCGAGGCCCATAAGGCCCTTCGTGAAGTTGAGGACATAAAGAAGATAGCGGCGGGTAAGGCATTTTTCATGCAAAGCGGGCATGTTAGTGTGAACTACCCGACACTTACCCAATTCGGAGCTCTCGTAGGCGTTTGCAGATCTGCCGCATAGTGCGCCCGATGCCGCCGCATTCTATCGTGGCGAGGAGGGAGCTCGACGGAGAAGGTCTTCGGTCTCAAGATGCTCGAGGCCGGCCATCCAGTGCCCCAAGCGACCAGTGAAGCAGCTGGTCGAACTCCACAAGGTAGCCGAGGAGGCCATGAAGGGCCTCATAGTCATTGTGGCTGGACAGGCCATGACTGGGAGCTACTTTGGCCTCGTGCGGCGGCTGGTGGATGTATGCCCCAGGCTGGATGTAGTCAAGCGCTCCGCCTGTATTGAAGGCGCTCGTCGGGCCCTTGCCCGCATAAAGGTGCAATGGGGCAAATTGGATGCGGAGAAGCTTTCACGGACCCACCGCCCCGGCAAGGAGTATCGCACGCCGGAGAAGTATTATAAAATTGTCCTGAAGGGAGCCTGCGATATTGCAGATGAGTGCTCCCGAAATGTAATCTTTGAGTGAACTCGTTGTGTATTTATCCTATGCGCTGAAAACTTCGTTCATATGCGCCATGAGCAACGCTTGTTTAATTTAAAATATTACCTTCAGGCGGCCGCTTATAAAATCGAGAGATGGCAAGTCGTTGGCTTCACCCCCAAGCCATGAAGTTTGGGGTGTTCGGGATAAACATGAGCACTCTTGTTCCCATTGTTGGGTCCATCGAGGAGGCGCCAACACAACGAACAAGGCAACCGGACTTATAATGCTTGAACACTCTCACTTAGCCATAGAATTCTATAATTTTAAAATTTGGCGAAGCCCCGGTATTCGGAAGACCGAATCCGGGCGCTATCCACGCCTTCTTCGGACATTGTCCGAACTTCGCTTCAAGCGGCGTGAGTCTTTAAGGACCCAAAAACCTCTCGAACAGCGACCAGTCTCTCGCCTTATCATGCCGGTCGGTTTTAGCTTTCTCCATCGAGGCGTTAGCCTGCTCAACCGGGTGCAATCGCAGATGGTTCTCCAAATGCCACCTTAGCCGACGGAACGGAACGTAAGGCACCAAAACGTGGGAGCCGGGCAAACCCAACTATTGACCCAAGACATGATTCGGAGCCGATTCATATAATGATATAAGTTCGGGGTGCCGCACTTGTGAAAGTGTTCGGACTTTATCACACCATAATTTGGGGAACAGAAGCCCCTGGCGTATTCAGCCGTACCGAAATATACGGGTGCAAAATGTCATGTAATGAACATATATATAAAAGATAATGCAATTGCAATAAAAAGGTGCTACATTATTTATGAAAGAAAGTCTGCTAGTAGAGCGGACTGATACAAATAGTGCAGTAAGCAAGTGATTTGGACTAAATAAACATGTCCCCCTCCAGGGATGAGCTGCAGACTTGGTGTATATAATCGAATTTAATGCTCGTAATTGAGACCACCTGAATGTTTGTCGCGACCTTCTTTAGTCCCTGACTGTTGCATCATGAGTTCGGCAGGTTCGCCACCGGATAGGGCTTCTGGTTAACAGAGTCCTGTGTACATAAAAGAAGAAGAAAAATAATAAAAAAAAGAAGGGAGGCGCACTTGTGAGCCCCTGGTGTGGTCGAGCTGCACTCTTGGTCCATTGTGATCGTGCCCCTTTCCCTGCGCCCATGGTATCTCCAAAGCGTAATGATGTACGCCGAGTGTTATTCTTGCGATCATGCGCGGGCGAGGGTTGGGGCCGCATTACTCTGGCGATGCTCGATCGCGCCAGGTGGTCTTGGTTGGTATTGCTCCGGGCGCGCTTTGCTGTATCCGGCTTTTTAACTGCCGGACTTGAGAATTGCCTTAGAAGGCTGCTTTGTACTTCTGCCGCGAGAGCCGCTGTATGTTCCTCCGTTCGGAGGGAGCGTTCCGTATTCCCATTGACCGTGATGACTCCACGAGGGCCTGGCATCTTGAGCTTTAGGTATGCATAATGCGGCACCGCGTTGAATTTTGCAAGCGCGTTCGTCCGAAAGCAGAGCGTGATAGCCGCTGCGAACGGGACTATGTCAAGATTAACTCTTCACTTCGAAATTATCCGGGATCCGAAGACCACTTCTAGTGTGACCGAGCCTGCACAGATTGGCTTCCACTCAGGATGACACCTTTAAAGGTTGTCTTTGTAGGTTTAATCCTTGATGGGTCTATGCCCATTTTACGACCGATATCCGATAAAGCAGGTTCAGGCTGCTGCCGCCATCCATCGGGACTCGTGAGGTGAAATCCATCGACGATTGGGTCTAAAACCAACGCGGCGAATCCGCCCTGGCGTATGCTGGTCGGATGGTCTCTTCGATCGAAAGTGATCGGACAAGAGGACCATGGATTGAACTTTGGGGCGACTGGCTCCATCGCATAGACGTCCCTTAGTGCACGTTTCCTCTCCCTCTTGGGTATGTGGGTCGCGTATATCATATTCACCATCCGCACTTGTGGGGGAAAACCCTTCTGTACTCTGTTGTTCGGTGGCCCGGTCTCTTCCTCGTCGTCGCTGTTTAGCCCCTTGTCATTGTTTTCGGCAATTAACTTGCCGGCCTGCTTGAATACCCAGCAATCTCTATTGGTGTGGTTAGCTGGCTTTTCAGAGGTGTCATGTATCTGGCATAAGCGGTCGAGTATTCGGTCCAGGTTGGACGGACCCGGAGTGGTTCTTTTGAATGGCTTCTTCCGCTGACCGGGTTTAGAGCCTCGGAATCCGGCATTGACGGCCGTATCCTCCTTATCGTCGCCGTTAATGTGGTGCTTGTTTTTGTTTCGACGTGACCTGCCATTGTTGTCCTTGGTATCCGGACTTCCAGAGTTTTTACGGAGATGGTTGTTGCGGGCTAGCCAGCTGTCCTCTCCCGCGCAAAAGCGGGTCATTAACGATGTGAGGGCTGCCATGGATTTCGGCTTTTCCTGCCCCAGGTGCCGGGCTAGCCATTCGTCCCGGATGTTATGTTTGAAGGCCGCAAGGGCCTCTGCATCCGGACAATCGACGATTTGATTTTTCTTCGTCAAGAACCGTGTCCAGAATTGTTTGGCCGATTCGTCTGGCTGCTGAATAATGTGGCTTAGGTCGTCGGCGTCTGGTGGTCGCACATATGTGCATTGGAAGTTATCAAGGAATGCGGCCTCGAGGTCTTCCCAACACCCAATTGACTCTGCGGGCAAGCTGTTAAGCCAATGCCGAGCTGGTCCTTTAAGCTTGAGTGGGAGGTATTTGATGGCGTGGAGATCGTCGCCGCGAGCCATATGGATGTGGAGAAGATAGTCTTCAATCCAAACCGCGGGGTCTATTGTGCCATCGTAAGATTCGATGTTTACGGGTTTAAACCCTTCGGGGATCTGATGATCCATTACTTCGTCAGTGAAACATAGCGGGTGTGCGGCGCCCCTGTATTGAGCGATATCGCGACGCAGCTCGAGAGAGCGTTGTCTGCTGTGTTCGGCCCGGCCAAGGTTATTGTATCCGGCACGACGGTATTCGTCGTGGGTTGTAGGGCGCCCACGTGATCCATAGATGGATCTGGATTGCCTTGCTTTGTCCTCCAATATGTCTCGCAAGTCCGGCTTGTTCCCTCTTGGCTTCGTACTTTTGGAGCGGTGCCGGGGTATGGTCTTGGCTGGGGGCCTGGATGCCTCTCTGTCACAACCACGGGGTGGTCGGTCAGCCATATCGTGCGCTGGTGATGGAGGTACGTATGCTTCCTCCTCTAATCGGGGGAGCAGCTTGCGTCTTGGGTAACTTTTGGAGGGACGTTCGAGTTTATACTCTTTGGCCGCGAGGACCTCGGTCCATCGATCGGCCAGCAGGTCCTGATCAGCTTGAAGCTGCTGCTGCTTTTTCTTTAGGCTGTTTGTTGTGGCGATAAGCCTGCGCTTGAAGCGCTCTTGTTCGACGGGATCCTCGGGTACGACGAATTCGTCATCGTTGAGGCTTGCTTTGTGTTCAGAGGGAGGCATATAGTTATGATCCTCAACCTCTTCGTCTGCCGCCCCCTCATGAGGGCTTGGTTCTGCATCCTCCTGCGCTGAGTCTTGCTGGAGGGGATTGTCTTCGGCACTCTCTGGAGTATTATTATCTCCTGTGCCGGAATCTCCATTCTTGTTGTGGCGGGATTTAGACCGGCGCCGCTGACGTCGGCGTTTGGGCTGTTTCTTTAGAGAGTCTGCCTCCGCTGCTTCTTCGCCATCCCCATCTTTTGGGGTGTCCACCATATATATGTCGTATGACGAGGTGGTCTTCCAAAGGCCTCAGAGGCGCTGGTTCTGTAAATCTCGGCATCGTCGTCCATAGCGTTGATGTCGTCGAAGTCGTAGTCTAGCATGTCGGTTAGATCATCGACAGTGGCTACAAAGTGGGTGGTGGGTGGGCTCTGAATTTCTTCGTCGTCCGTACCCCAGCCCTCCTGGCCATAGTCGGCTAGGACTCTCCTGATAACGAGAGATGCTTTAGTGAATTCAGGATATCGCCAAAAGGCGAGTATTGAAAGATGTCCGCGGCGGTGAATTCCATAACCGGCGCCCAATCCGGATCGATTGGTAGGGGCGCGGGAGGTTCGGAGTCCGGCGAGGAGTCCGGCGCCTCGGAATCACGAGTCTCGCAGGGGACTAGATCAGCGTTCGGCTCCACGCCGTGGATGTTGAAGCCCCCAGGGCGGCGTCTATCCACTGGCCCTCGATATGGGCGATCGGCTCCGGGCTAATGGCCGGAGCGGATCCGGGTGCGGCCACCAGGGCACTGTGCGGTGGCAGAGCTAGATCATGCCGTCGTCACAGTGCGGCGCGCTTTGCTGTGGCTCGAGTCCGTCGAAGATCAAGTCTCCGCGGACGTCGGCCGTGAAGCTTAAGCTTCCAAATCTGACCTGACGGCCAGGGGCGTAGCTTTCGATCTGCTCCAGATGGCCAAGTGAATTGGCCCGCAGTGCGAAGCCGCCGAATATGAAGATCTGCCCGGGGAGAAAAGTCTCACCCTGGACAGCGTGGTTGGTTGAAGATGCCATCAAGCCTATCGGTGACGACACAGAGGAACTCTCAATGAAAGCACCAATGTCGGTGTCAAAACCGGCGGATCTCGGGTAGGGGGTCCCGAACTGTGCGTCTAGGCAGATGGTAACAGGAGACAAGGGACACGATGTTTTTACCCAGGTTCGGGCCCTCTCGATGGAGGTAAAACCCTACTCCTGCTTGATTGATATTGATGATATGGGTAGTACAAGAGTGGATCTACCACGAGATCAAGGAGGCTAAACCCTAGAAGCTAGCCTATGGTATGATTGTTGTTTGTCCTACGGACTAAAACCCTCCGGTTTATATAGACACCGGAGAGGGCTAGGGTTACACAGAGTTGGTTACAATGGTAGGAGATCTACATATCCGTATCGCCAAGCTTGCCTTCCACGCCAAGGAAAGTCCCATACGGACACGGGACGAAGTCTTCAATCTTGTATCTTCATAGTCTTGGAGTCCGGCCAATGATGATAGTTCGGCTATCCGGACACCCCCTAGTCCAAGACTCCCTCAGTAGCCCCTGAACCAGGCTTCAATGACGACGAGTCCGGCGCGCATATTGTCTTCGGCATTGCAAGGCGGGTTCCTCCTCCAAATAATTCATAGAAGATTGTGAACACCAGGATAGTGTCCGGCTCTGCAAAATAAATTCCACATACCACCGTAGAGAGAATAATATTTACACAAGTCCAATCTGCTGACGTATTTCGTGGCGTGACGTCACACCACGGCCAAGCCTTTACTCGAATCATTTTTACTATACCACCTCAGCGCGTTTAGCGAAGCAGTTTCCTTGGCATGTCTTGTCGAAGCAGAGATCGTGTCCCCTTATTCCGGGATTCTCATTAATACGGACGTGGGTAACCCAACCGCACCATTGATTGTGGTGCTTGGGAGATAAGCGAGTTTTACTGGGCTGGTGGGGACGCATAGTTTCGTCCGCCCATATATAAGGGGATAAGGATCCATCTTTTTACCTACGCCTTCTTCCTCCTTTGCTTATCCATCTCCGTGCACTCGAGCTCCAGCGCCCAAGTCCGCACATCTCACCTCAACCTTCTCCAACCATGTCCGGAGCGGGAGGCAAGTGGATGGCCTCCTCCGTCACGGAGGGGCACATCAAGAAGCTGCGCAAGGCCGGATATTTGTCCAGCAATATCGCGCATCGGCTCCCCAACGAGGGGTAGCTCATCCCCACCCCGGGCCCCATGAGAGGGTGGTTTTCCTTCCCCATTTTCTCCGTGGACTGGGCTTCCCACTCCACCCTTTTGTCCGGGGGCTCATATTCTACTATGGCCTGGATTTCCATGATCTAGCCCCGAATTTCATCCTCAACATTTCGGCGTTTATCGTCGTGTGCGAGGCCTTCCTCTGCATCCAGCCCCACTTCGGCTTATGGCTAAAGACTTTTAATGTCAAGCCGAAGGTAGTGGGGGGCAGCCAGGCGGAGTGCGAAGGCGCCATGATGGGAAAGATGCCCAACGTCACCTGGCTCGAGGGCTCCTTCGTGGAAACCATCAAAGGGTGGCAATCGGGGTGGTTCTACATCACCGAGCCGCGTGACCCCGAATGGGTAGCGGCCCCCGAATTCAGATCAGGCATCCCCACGCGGCTCACCTCCTGGAAAGAGAAGGGCCTGCTGTGGGGCGATTTGGAAGAGCTGACCGGACTCCAATCCTGTCTCCAAACCCTGGTGAACAAGAAGCTCAAGCTTGTCAACGTAATCCAGGTCATGCTCATCCGCAGGATTCTCCCCTGCCAACAGTGGGACTTCAACTTGTGGGAGTTCGATCCGGCACAGCACCAGACTTTGAGCGGGCTCTTCGACACTACGTACGAAGAGGCATGGAAGGTGTTGTTCAAGGCGCCGAGGCTCCGCATCCGCCACCAAGATCACGGATTCAGCTCAGAGCGTCCCGGTGGCGAGTAAGCTATATTATCCTTTATGGGACACTTGCTTTTCATAGTTTGACTCTATGCGGGATCTAAACTCCCAATACCTTTAACAGGCCTGGCAGAAGATGTCCGGACAGGTTAACTGTCCGGCTCCCCTTCCAGAAGACCCAGCGGATGCCCGTTTGACAGGGTTGTTGGTCCCGGCGCCTCAAGTGGTGCCGGAGAAGAAGGCCAAGAAGAAGGACACGGGAACCCGGAGGAGTTCCCGGCGCCAGGTGTTATCTGATTCATCGTCCGATGACTCCGAGGTGGACTCCTCCCACGAAGACGAGGAGGAGAAGAAAGAGGCCTCTCCCCCGGCGGGGGGAGAGAAGAAGAGGAAGGCCTCCCCAACGGGGGAGGCCGAAGGGTCCAAGAAGGGAAGGACCCTTCCCCCGGACTGCTCCACCAACGCCGATGACGGCGACGAGGAGTGGCCCTCATGGGCAAAACCCCTGGCGAGATCATAAGTGTCTGGACTCCTGAATAACTCATAATTTTTCTTTCCGTCGCACAGCGTCTTCTAACGCCGCTTACAACCCTGTAGTCCGCCCAAGGACGATCTTCCCGCTTCATCGAGCGGGTCCTTGGGTTCGTCGGATGTGAATTCACTTCCGACCGCCTCCTCCCCCCGTGACGCAGACGACGCCGAGGTAGGGTCCCAGAAGGGGACCCGCCAGGAGGAGGAGGCCCCGAAGGTGCCGCAAGGAAACCTCCCGGACTTTGGGCCGGACTCCGCACCGGAACCTTCAGTGGTTCCGGAGTTCAGCGGGCGGCCCCTTCGTAAGAAGGGCAAGACTGTGACGCCGCCGGCCTCCGTCCGACTGGAGGCGCCAGATAACTTGCTGGAGGCACTCAACGGCGCTTCCATCAACGAGGAACACCGCACTGTCATGAGTGCGGTGATTCAGAAGGTTCAGCTCGCCAAGAGCGGGCTGACCGAAGCCTGCAGCAGCCTTCTAACAGGCTTTGAGGTAAGAATTTTTAAGATATGTAAAATGGTACCGCATAGACAGTAGCCCTTGATGCTCGGTTCAGTGTTCAGAAAGAAAAGCCGGACTAAGCATCTAAAAAGATATACGCAGGAGTCTAAAAAATATGTCAATATGGGAATGCAGGTTGCGCTGCTGACCTCTGCCGCACTGACTGCGGAGGTCAATTCCTTGAAGCAGAGCCTCGAGCGGTCCGAGATCGAGCTCGGCCATGCCAATAAGCAGCTCGAGGACAAGGAAGGTGAGTAACACCTAATTAAAGTTGTACCTTATAGACAAGGATTTGGTTGCAAGAAAAAATGACAAGGATAACGTCAGTACTCCAGGGGCTACGAACGAGGTGGCGACCCTGAAGGAGGCAGTGTCCGCGGCCCAACGCAATGCAGCCGCGGAACGCGCCGAGCGAGAGAAGCAGGAGGCGCGGGTGGCGGAGGTACAGCAAGAGCTCCAGGCTCTCATGGAAAAACATGAGAGTTTGGAGCGAGACTCAAAGACTCGAGAGACTGAGCTTGCATCGGCTCTTGAGAGTGCCAAAGCCGCTAAGGCCGAAGCCCAAAAGGCCCTCCAGGAAATCGAGGCGACAAAGAAGATAGCGGCGGGTAAGGCATTCTTCATGCAAAGCAAGCATGTAAAAGTGAATTACCTGTTACTTACCCGAATTTGGAGCTCTCCAGGAGCGTTCGCAGATCTGCCCCGTAGCGTGTCCGATGCTACCGCGTTCTACAGAGCCGAGGAGGGGAGGTCAACGGAGAAGGTGTTCTGGTCTCAGTATGCTGAGGCTGGACATTCGGTACCCCTGAGCGACCAGCTAAAGCAGCTGGTCGAGCTCCACAAGGCGGCCGAACAGGCCATGAAGGGCCTCATAGTTCGGCTGTGGCCCAAAGAAGCCATGCCAGGAGCTACTTGATGCAGTGCGGCGGTGGTGGGCCTTTGTCCATGGGTCGACGTCATCAAGCATTCTGCCTGCATTGAAGGTGCCCGTCGAGCCCTTGCCCGCGCTAAGGTGCACTTGGGCAGGATGAACGCCGAGAAGCTTGTGACGGACGCGCCACCACCGGCCAAGGAGTATCGCACACCCAGGATGTATTATAAGGGTGTCCTGAAGGGTGCCCGCATTATTGCGGGTGAATGCTCCAAAGATGTAATTTTTGAGTAGACTCGCATTTTGTTATCCTGTGCGCTAAAAACTTTGTTCATATACGCTAAGCAACGCTTGTTAATTTAAAATATTACCTTCTATGCGGCCATTTATCAAATCTGAGAGATGGCAAGTCATTGGCTTCAGCCCCCATGCCACGAGTGCTGGGGTGTTCAGGATAAACTTGAGCGCTCTTGTTCCCATTTTTGGGTCCATCTAGGGAAGCGCTCAACACAACAAACGAGGCAACCGGACTTATAGTGCTTGAACACTCTCACTTAGCCATAGAATTCTATAATTTTAAATTTCGGCGAAGCCCCTAGTATTCGGAAGACCGAGTTCGGGGCGCTATCCACGCCTTGGCCGGACATTATCCGGTTCTTCGCTCGAAGCGGCATAAGTCTTTAGGGACTCGAAAAGACCTCTCGAACAGCGACCGGTCTCTCGCCTTATCATGCCAGTCAGTTTTAGCTTTATCCACTGAGGCGCTCGCCCAGCTCAACTGGGGCACAATCGCAGTGGTTCTCCCAGCACTACCTTAGCCGATATAACGGAACATAAGGTACCAAAACATGGGAGCCGGGCAAACACAACTATTGACCCAAGACATGATTCGGAGCCGATGCATATAATGCTATAAGTTCGGGGTGCCGCACTTGTGAAAGTGTTCGGACTTATAACACCATGATATGGGGAACTGAAGCCCCTGGTTTATCTAGCCGTACCAAAGTGTACGAATGCAACATGTCATAAGTGAACATATGTATAAAAAAGGAATGCAATGGTAGGCAAAAAGCGATGCATTGTTTATTCAAGAAATACTGTCATGAATGCAGAATGATACAAATAGTGCGATAAGCAAAGGGTGGGACTTTTTAACATGTCCCCCTCCAAAGGTAGGCTGCGAAATGGTGTATAAAACTGGTATAATGCTCGTAAATGAGACCACCTGGATACTCGTCGTAGCTTTTCTGCTTCCCTGGCTGTTGTATCGTGAGTTCGGCGGGTCCACTGCCGGACAGGGCTTCTGGTAAACGGAGTCCCGAGGATAAGAAAAAAAGAAGAAAAAAGAGTGACACATTTGGGAGCCCCGAGTGTGGTTGAGCCGCACTCTGGGCCTGCCGTGGTCGTGCCCCTCCCCCTATGCTCATGGTATCTCCAGAGCGTAGTGATGTACGCGTACTACTGGTCTTGAAATTTTGCGAGGGCTGGGGTTGGGGCCGCACTGCTACGCGTGCTCGGAACATGCCAGGTGGTCTTGTTATAGGTTACTCCGGGCGCGTTTGACGGTGTCCGGTCGCTTAATGGCCAGACTCGAGAATTGCCTTGAGAGGCTGCTCTGCACTTCCGCCGTGAGAGCCACCGTATGCTCCTCCGTTCGGAGAGAGCGTTCAGTGTTTCCGTTGTCCGTGATGACTCCTCGATGGCCTGGCATCTTGAGCTTGAGGTATGCGTAGTGCGGTACCGCATTGAACTTTACGAATGCGGTTCCTCCGAGCAGTGCATGATAGCCGCTGCGGAACGGGACTATGTCGAAGATTAACTCCTCGCTTCAGAAGTTATCCGGGGATCCGAAGACCACTTCAAGTGTAACTGAGCCTGTGCAGTTGGCCTCTATACCTGGTATGACGCCTTTGAAGGTCGTCTTTGTGGCTTTAATCCTTGATGGGTCTATGCCCATCTTGCGCACTGTATCCTGATAAAGCAGGTTCAGGCTGCTGCCGCCGTCCATCAGGACTCTAGTGAGGTGAAATCCGTCGACAATTGGGTCTAAAACCAATGCGGCGAATCCGCCGTGGCGGATGCTGGTGGGGTGGTCCCTTCGATCAAAAGTGATCGGGCAGGAGGACCATGGGTTGAACTTTGGGGCGAGTGGCTCCATCGCGTATACGTCCCTGAGCGCACGCTTCCGCTCCCTTTTGGGTATGTGGGTTGCGTATATCATGGTCACCGTCCGCACTTGTGGGGGGAAACCCTTCTGTCCTCTATTGTTCGGCGGTCGGGTCTCTTCCTCGTCATCGCTATGCAGCCCCTTGTCATTGTTTTTTGCAATTAACTTGCCTGCCTGCTTGAATACCCAACAATCCCTGTTGGTGTGATTAGCTGGCTTTTCGGGGGTGCCGTGTATCTGGCCCGAGCGGTCGAGTATTCGATCCAAATTGGAAGGACCCGGGGTAGTTCTTTTGAATGGCTTTTTCCGCTGACCGGGTTTGGAGCCTCTGAATCTGGCGTTGACTGCCGTATCTTTAGTATTATCGCCGTTAACACGGTGCTTGTGCTTATTGCGATGTGACCTGCCATTGCTGTCCTTGATATCCGGACTACCAGACTTTTTGGTGAGGTTGTTACTACGGGCTAGCCAGCTGTCCTCTCCCGCACAGAAGCGGGTCATGAGTGATGTGAGGGCTACCATTGATTTCGGCTTTTCCTGTCCTAGGTGCCGGGCAAGCCACTCGTCGCGGATGTTGTGTTTGAAGGCTGCAAGGGCCTCTACATCCGGACAGTCGACGATTTGATTTTTCTTGGTTAAGAACCGTGTCCAGAATTGTCTAGCTGATTCGTCTGGCTGCTGAATTATGTGGCTTAGGTCATCAGCGTCTGGTGGTCACACATATGTGCCCTGGAAGTTATCGAGGAATGCGGCTTCCAGGTCCTCCCAACACCCAATTGATTCTGCTGGCAAGCTGTTAAGCCAATGCCGAGCTGGGCCTTTAAGCTTGAGTGGGTGGTATTTGATGGCGTGAAGATCGTCCCGCGGGCCATGTGGATATGAAGGAGATAGTCTTTGATCCAAACCGCGGGGTCTGTTGTGCCATCGTATGATTCAATGTTCACGGGTTTGAACCGTTCGGGGATTTGGTGATCCATTACTTCATCTATGAAGCATAGTGGGTGTGCGGCGCCTCTGTATTGGGCTATATCACGACGTAGCTCAAGCGAGCTTTGTCTACTGTGTTCGGCCCGGCCGAAATTGTTGTATCCGGTGCGACGGTCGTCGCGTATCGTGGGGCGCCCACGCGATCCGTAGATCGATCTTGATTGTCTTGCCTTATCCTCCAATATGTCTCGCAAGTCCGGCGCATGCCCCCGTGGCTTTGTACTTTTCGAGCGATGTCGGGGTACGACTTTAGTGGAGGGCCTAGAG
Source organism: Aegilops speltoides (assembly GCA_021437245.1). NCBI lineage: Eukaryota > Viridiplantae > Streptophyta > Magnoliopsida > Poales > Poaceae > Aegilops > Aegilops speltoides. The sequence continues at coordinate 504,382,192 of CM038142.1, forward strand.
GCCTCTCTATCGCGGCCACGAGGTGGCCGGTCGGCCATATTGTGCGCTGGTGATGTAGGTTTGTATGCTCCCTCCTCTAATCGGGGCAGCAGCTTGCGTTTTGGTTAGCTTTTGGAGGGCGTACTCTTCGGCCGCAAGGACTTTGGTCCATCTGTTGGCTAGCAAATCTTGATCAGCTCTAAGCTGTTGCTGCTTTTTCTTGAGGCTGCTTGTCGTGGCCATGAGCCTGCGTTTAAAACGCTCTTGTTCGACGGGATCCTCAGGCACGACGAATTCGTCGTCGTCGAGGCTTGCCTCGTCTCCGGAGGGAGGCATATAATTAGCATCCTCTACCTCTTTGCCTGCCGCTTCCTCATGAGGGCTGGCTTCTCCATCCTCCTATGCTGAATCTTGCTGCAGGGGGTTGTCTTCGGCACTGTCCGGGGTGTTATTGTCTCCGGTGCCGAAATCTCCATTCTTGCTTTGGCGGGATTTAGATCGGTGCCGCTGACGCCGGCGCTTAGGCTGTTTCTTGGAGGGGTCATCCTCTGCTGTTCCATCGCCGTTCCCATCCTTTGGGATGTCCACCATGTATATGTCGTATGACGAGGTGGCTTTCCTGTGTCCTATAGGCGCTGGTTCTTGGTCGTCTCTGGCATCGTCGTCCATACCGTCGATATCTTCGGAGTCGAAGTCTAGCATGTCGGTTAAGTCATCGAGAGTAGCTACGAAGTGGGTGGTGGGTGGGCTTTGAATTTCTTCGTCGTCCGCATCCCAACCGTCCTGGCCATAATCCGGCTAGGGCTCTCCAGACAAAGAGAGGCACTTTAGCGAATTCAGGATGTCGCCGAAAGGCGAGTGCTGAAAGATGTCCGCAGCGGTGAACTCCATGATCGGCGACCAATCAGATTCGATTGGTAGGGGCGCGGGAGGTTCGGAGTCCGGCGAGGAGTCCGACACCTTGGAGTCACGAGCTTCACAAGGGACAGGGTCGGTATTCGGCTCCATCGCCGTAGAGGTAGCAGCCCCCGAGGCGGTTTCTAGCCACCCATCCTCGATCGGTGTAGTCGGCTCCGAGTCAAGGGTCGGAGCGGACTCTTGTGCGGCCTCCAGGGCACTGTCCGGCAGCAGAGCTAAATCATGCCTATCGTGACAGTGCGGCGCGCTTGGTGTGGCTCGAATCCGTCGAAGATCAAGTCTCCGCGAATGTCGGCCGTATAGTTCAAACTTTCAAATCTGACCTGATGGCCAGGGACGTAGCGTTCGATCTGCTCCAAATGGCCAAGCGAATTGGCCCGCAGTGCAAAGCCGCCGAATACGAAGATCTGTCCGGGGAGAAAGGTTTCGCCCCGGACCGCGTCGTTGTTGATGATCGAAGGAGCCATCGGGCGTATGAGCGACGACACAGAGGAACTCTCAATGAAAGCACCAATGTCGGTGTCAAAACTGGCGGATCTCGGGTAGGGGGTCCCGAACTGTGCGTCTAGGCGGATGGTAACAGGAGACAAGGGACACGATGTTTTTACCCAGGTTCGGGCCCTCTCGATGGAGGTAAAACCCTACTCCTGCTTGATTGATATTGATGATATGGTAGTACAAGAGTGGATCTACCATGAGATCAAGGAGGCTAAACCCTAGAAGCTAGCCTATGGTATGATTGTTGTTCGTCCTACGGATTAAAACCCTCCGGTTTATATAGACACCGAAGAGGGCTAGGGTTACACAGAGTCGGTTACAATGGTAGGAGATCTACATATCCGTATCGCCAAGATTTCCTTCCACGCCAAGGAAAGTCCCATCCGGACACGGGACGAAGTCTTCAATCTTGTATCTTCGTAGTCTTGGAGTCCGGCCAATGATGATAGTTCGGCTATCCGGACACCCTCTAGTCCAGGACTCCCTCAACACTTCTCTCTATTAGCTAGCTAATAACAACCTAAAAATAACCCCCAAAACCCCTAAAGCAGCCACTTTTCTAAAAAAAATGGACTTTTGGTCCCGGTTGGTGCCACCAACCGGGACCAAAGGCCCCCCTGACTGGGCTCGGCGGACCGGCCACGTGGAGGCACATCTGTCCCAGTTCGTGTTTGAACCGGGACTAATGGGTGGAGGTATTTGTAACGACCCATTAGTCCCGGTTCATGAACCGGGACTAAAGGCCCTTACGAACCGGGACTAATAGGTGTTTTTCTACTAGTGGTTCAACCAATAAATTTGGCTAAATTTAGAAGTACCAAACGAAATACTACCTTAAGTAGGCCTCCCTACAAGTGAGGATTATGTGCAGTTCACCCAATGTGGCCAACATCTATATGTTCTCTATCTTCAATTATCAGAGTCATTACACCCTTAAAGGGCGTGAAAAATATAACACTGGAAATTAATCAATAGTGATACAAAAGAGCTCCTTCTTGCGCCATTTTAATTTGTACCAATAAAAAATATTGGTGCACGCTCCTCTCTCTCTCTCTCTCTCAAATCAAGCTGCTTGAATTTCATATTGTTTTTTGATGTGGAATGTAATATTTGCCTCTTCACATTTTCCGATTCATAAAATTAAATGTAATTATTTAAATGGCCTGTTAGGAAACCATCCCTTTCGGAAGTCTTCCCCTCTTTGTTTTCATCGAATATTTCCCTGTTAACAGTGTGCTGGTTCATAGCACTAAATGTATTTTAAATGAATTGTTAGGAAACCATTTCTTACCGAGGTCTTTCCCATTTAACAAGTACATAGGTGATTAAGGTAGCTATGTAGTTAGGTTTGCTTAGTTGGAAGTCGCCCTGCGTGTTGCTGGGCGACAGTAAGCTACAAATGATTTTGTTTACCATTAGTACATTTCAGCGCAATACAAACATCTACTGACTGGTTTTGCAGTCAATAAAATAGGCATTTTAATTGTACACACAAAAAGGTATTCATTAGGAATGTTGGTGAATCAGTCGCAATAATTCTCATCCATAATGGTAATGTCTTGAGTACAATTGGCTTGATGTAAAAGGAAGAACCATTCAGTACCGATGAAAAAAATGATATCTAGGTAATATGTGGAGGCGATTGTATTATGTATGCACATTTGTTCAACCAACAAATTAGTTTAAATCGGGAAGTACTAAACACAATACTACCTTAAGTACGTCTCCCTACATGTGAGGATTATATGCAGGTTATACCCAATGTGGCCGACATGCATATTTTCCCTATCTTTAATTATAAGTGTCATTATACCCTAGAAGGTGTGAAAAATCTAACACTAGCAATTAATCAATAGCGGTACAAAAGAGCTCCTTCTAGCGCCATTTAAATTTGTACCACTAAAAAATTGTTGCACGCTGTTTTCTCCCCCCCCCCATCTCAAATCTAGCTGGTTGAATGACATATTCTTTTTTGAGGTGGAATGCAATATTTGCCTCTTAACATTTTTCCAGTTCATAAACTTAAATGTATTTTTTATATGGACTGTTAGGAAACCATACCTTTCAGATGACTTTTCCTCTTTGTTTTCATCGAATATTTCCCTGTTAACAGTGTGCTAGTACATAGCACTAAATGTATTTTTAATGAATTGTCAGGAAACCATCTCTTCCGAAGGTCTTTCCTATTTACCAATTATGGAGGTGATTAAGGTAGCTATGTTGGCGAATTAGTCGAAACAATTCTCACCCAGTCAAGTTCAATTGGCTTGATGTAAAAGAAATAACCATTCACTATCGGTGAAATAAAATGATATCTAGGTAATATGTGGATGTGATTGTATTATTTATCCCCATATGTTCAACCAATAAATTTGGCTAAATTTAGAAGTACCAAACGAAATACTACCTTAAGTAGGCCTCCCTACAAGTGGGGATTATGTGCAGGTCACCCAATGTGGCCGACATCTATATGTTCTCTATCTTCAATTATCAAAGTCATTACACCCTTAAAGGGCGTGAAAAATCTAACACTGGCAATTAATCAATAATGATACAAAAGAGCTCCTTCTGGCGCCATTTAAATTTGTACCACTAAAAAATATTGGTGCACGCTCCTCTCTCTCTCTCTCTCAAATCAAGCTGGTTGAATGTCATATTGTTTTTTGATGTGGAATGTAATATTTGCCTCTATACATTTTTCCGATTCATAAAATTAAATGTAATTTTTAAATGGCCTGTTAGGAAATCATTCCCTTCGAAAGTCTACCCCTCTTTGTTTTCATCGAATATTTCCCTGTTAACAGTCTGTTGGTTCATAGCACTAAATATATTTTTAAAGAATTGTTAGGAAACCATTCCGGAGGTATTTCCCATTTACCAAGTACGGAGGTGACTAAGGTAGGTATGTAGTTAGGTTTGCTTAGTTGGACGTCGCCCTATGTGTTGTTGGGCAACTGTAAGCTACAAATGATATTATTTACCATTAGTACATTTCATCGCAATACGAACATCTAATGACTGATTTTGCAGTCAATAAAAGACACATTTTAATGTACACACAAAAAGGTATTCATTAGGAATGTTGGTGAATCAGTCGCAATAATTCTCATCCATCATGGTAATGTCTTGAGTACAATTGGCTTGGTGTAAAAGGAAGAACCATTCAGTACCGGTGAAAAAAATGATATCCAGGTAATATGTGGAGGCGATTGTCTTATGTATCCACATATGTTCAACCAACAAATTAGTTTAAATCAGAAAGTACCAAACACAATACTACCTTAAGTAGGTCTCCCTACATGTGAGGATGATGTGCAGGTTACCCAGTGTGGCCGACATGCATATGTTCCCAATCTTCAATTATCAAAGTCATTACACCCTAGAAGGCGTGAAAAATCTAACACTAGCAATTAATTAGTAGTGATACAAAAGCGCTCCTTCTTGCGCCATTTAAATTTCTACCCCTTAAAAAGTTGGTGCACACTGTTTTCTCTCCTTCTCTCTCTCTCTCAAATCTAGCTGGTTGAATGCCATATTCTTTTTATAGGTGGAATCCAATATTTGCCTCTTAACATTTTTCTGATTCATAAACTTAAATGTATTTGTTAAATGGACTGTTAGGAAACCATCCCTTTCAGAAGTCTTTTCCTCTTTGTTTTCATCGAATATTTTCTTGTTAACAGTGTGCTAGTACATAGCAATAAATGTATTTTAATGAATTGTCTGGAAACCATCTGTTCGGGAGGTCTTTCCTATTTACCAAGTATGGAGGTGATTAAGGTAGCTATGTAGTTAGGTTTGCTTGGTTGGACGTTTCCCTGCATGTTGCTGGGCGATTTTAAGCTACAAATGATTTTGTTTACCATTAGTACACTTCATTGCAATACAAACATCTAATGGAACTAATTTTGCAATCAATAAAAGAGATATTTTAATTGTACACACAAAAAGGTATTCATTAGGAATGTTGGCAAATTAGTCGAAACAATTCTCACTCAGCATGGTAAAATCTCGAGATCAATTGGCTTGATGTAAAAGGAAGAACCATTCACTACCGGCGAAATAAAGTGATATCCAGGTAATATGCGGATGCGATTGTATTATGTATCCCCATATGTTCAACCAACAAATTTGGCTAAGTTTGGAAGTACCAAACGAAATACTACCTTAAGTAGGCCTCCCTACAAGTGAGTATTATGTGCAGGTCACCCAATGTGGCTGACTTCTATATGTTCCCTATCTTCAATTATCAGAATTATTACACCCTAGAAGGAGTGAAAAAATCTAACACTGGCAGTTAATCAATAGTGCTACAAAATAGCTCCTTCTAGCTCCATTTAAATGTGAACAACTAAATAAAATTGGTGCATGCTGATTTCTCTCTCTCTCTCTATGTTATTGCTAAGCATTAGCTGTAGCGCCTTATCAGTAGCGCTTGTGCCCGCGCTACTGATAGGCCCAAAACCCGCGCTGCTGCTAGGCTTTTCCCTAGTAGTGCCCACCTCCTCTTTATAGCACTGCGCGACAGGGGCCCACCAGCCTTGCTGGGGCTGGACGCCCCCGATCAGGGCGTGGGTCAAGGGCCCAATGAGCCGTTGGGCCCATTGGTGAAGAGATCAACCTAACATTCTCCCCCTTGATCTCATCATTATACTTTTAACTTTATACTTTGAAATAACTCTTTTCAAAGTACTCGTTCCATCACAGATTTGCATGTAGAGCATGTCTCATCGTCACGGTTCATTCCCGATAGAATCAACACCTACAACACACTCCTCTGTTTTGAAACAGATTCTTTAACCTTGGGCCCTTTTATTGTCCGGAAATCTTAGACTATACCATAAAACCCATGTCGACTGTGTGTTCTCCGAACACACTGGGCGGCAAGCCTTTAATAAGCAGATCTGCAAATACTTGTCTGTTGCTTTCATGCTCCAAGCATTTCAACATAATTCCGGACTTTCTCCTTAACAACGTATAACTTTGTGTCAATGTGTTTGGCACCACACTTGACTCGTTGTCATAGGAGCGAATTACTTAATGGTTATTGTTGTCGTCAACCATTATCAACTCCGGGTACATGTTTCTTTAACCTCATATCATGTTGTACATTATCTTTACATCATATTAATGATAATTGATTCATTCTTTAGAGTTTTTCCACACAAAAACTCCAAGTGTGAAAGTCAGCGACAATTGTGGATTTCGCTGTATATTTCACGAGTCCTTTCTTTGTACTCACAATCTTTTGAGAGCACTTATTTCTTTCAGCATGAGGCCGATATCCTTGACTCCATTCCAGTGATCTATATCTGGACTGGACATTACCAAAACAACCCGGTTACGTGAACTGTGTCACGGTAATGTTTTACTTTTGCATTCATTAAGCTTCCAACAGCTGAAGCATATGGTACCATGTTCATTTGGTCTATCTCGTATTGACTTTTGGAACACTAAAATTCCCAAAATCATTACCCTTTACTATAAGAACAGGCGTAGGTTTTCTCGCATGCATACTTTAGAAACTTTCCTTAGCATGCCCATGCGACACTCCTAATACCCCTTTTATTCTTTTCTCGGTGAATCTCGATCCTTATAACAAGAGACATTCTTTTGAACTTTGAGGAAAAGAACTTCTTTTCCTCCTGCAGTCGAATTAACATCACTACTAACAAGTAGAATGTTATCCGCATATACGAGATATAGGAAAAGAAATTCCCATTCTATAACTTTATACAAACACGATTGTCCTCTCATTTTCTTTAACCCAAAACAACATTTGATTGCTTTAGTCCATAAAAGACTTCTTCAGGCAGTATCCCCTGTGTTCTTTACTTTCATCTGATGTAACTCAGATCATGATGTGCTACCAACACTCATTGTAATCTATTCAGTGTAAAATGCACAAAACCTTTCGATTTAAGTCGTGTTTTACACCTTTACACATTTCCTTTAGACTCACATTGACCTTGTAGACCCTTTTACAGCCTCACTGTTTATGCTCCATTGAAATTACTTATGAGTCCCAAACATCATTGGGATTCACCAATTTTATTTCATCTCATATAGTCTCTTATCATTTAGACAAGCAGACACTTCTCAAAGCTCGATTTGAGCACTTTAAATGAGGTGGGATCAACCTCCATTTGAATTTCACTAACATAAACTTTCAAGAATCGAAGTATCTGATTTTCTCATTCATTGAGACCATCTGTGTCTCAGGTACTGGCACTTCTTTCATATGGGGCTGTTGTTGTTCTGTCATTGCCAAGAGGCAAATTAATTGTATAGTCTTTCATTTCCAAGAGGCAATGGGTTTTACAGGGACCTTTATCACAAGATCCATGTTTGCTCATTCCTCCTTTATAGGGCTAACAACAGGTGTTGTATAGGTTATACAACATGCTCCCCCAGATTAGTCCACCTTCACTAAAATTGACGTATCTTTTAACTTTATAATTTGGGTTTATTCTGTTAAAACTTTCTTCTTTATGGCACTTTAAGCACCGTCTTAGTATTCCTTACTCTGCTTTTGGAACTGTAAAAAATCCAGAAATACACTATTTCTTTTCTTTAGGGGTATTAGAATGACCGTCGTACTCCCCCAGACGATCACATTCTTCATCACATTATCTAAAGTATAGGGGAGTTTCATCATTCTTAATTTATCTCATATATCTTTCTCCCCCCTCGAAATGTGGCAAGAACTTTTCTGCCACAATTTCGAAAAACCATTCATAACTCTTGTGAATGAGGAAACTTCGATTATCTACTTCATTTATCTGGAGTACTTTTTCCTCATTCCATTTCAAAAATTCAACAGAGTTCTTTATCATTAGTACTTTTGCAAGTCACACTTGCATATCATTCTTATCTTTAGGTTCGTCTGTAACTTTTATTCTCTTTAGATTTATTGAGTGCTTAATGACCGTTACACATAAAATGTACGGTTGATACTAGGAAAGCATAATAGCTACTCCGTACTTTTCTCCCAGAGTGGGACACATTAAAACCACATGAGTCATCATGTCTTTCTCCTGTCATACAGGATAAGTCTGAGAAAATTTCTGCTGCCATACGGGTTCCGCAGGGATTTTCCCAGACTTATCCTGCCATGCGGGTTTTATCATAATCATCTTTTCCCGCCATGCGGGTAATTCCCTGTAAGGGACATAAATGCCAGAATTGGCTCTTTTGACTGCATCTTCAATCATCAAATTTATAAATAAATCTAAATGCTCTTTGACACACATGCTTGATCCGACGTTGGTCAAATCAAACATACATGTTGTTTGTTTTATCTCAAATCATGGAGAGTACATGAAAAACATTCGTCAACCAAGACTCTCAACGATCTATCTCTTTTCTTTTGAAACCATTCTTTAGAGAGAACATACTATCTCACGTTATGACCTTTCTTGGTCATCTTTCGGGTCACAAGTACCCAACAATTCGCTTTCATGAATGAAAGCATGGAAAACTTTTAGTCTGAGAAAACTTAGCCAATAATCAACAATAATGAGCATAAAAATAACCCCATGTCTATCTAGTTAAAAAATATGCACATTAAACTTTTAAAACTTTCTTTTATATTCTAAATCACAATTGGGCAGAATCAGAACAAAACATCGTCCTTCTACATTAATTTCATATCACCGTTGGGCGGAAATGAAAATAATGCATATAACTCATAAACAATGTGATGATAGTATGAATTTTTTTTATGGTATGTCTATTAAACAACTTTGTTAAGAAATAACCATCATCACCAACTTTATTACAGCGGAAACAAGAAATATACATTTCTCTTGTTCAAGAGCATTTCTTGATCTTTTATCTGTTCTCTGAAAATTTCGATACAACTTTTATCAGAGATTTAAGCTTTGAAAATAAGACTCATAGAATTCTAATATCGTTATCATCAACGTTGGTCAGAAAATAACAATACCATAATTAAACTTTAATCAAATGTCTTTCTACTGTTATAGCAGAAGCTATTTGAATCTGATTTCACCCACAAGTGAAAAAAAAACTTCTCTCAAAATACTGTTCATCCAATTAAATTTTCCCGTTGCTTCCAATTTAATTGGAGGATAATACCTTTTCTTTGCAGCGGAAACTTTCTGAATCTATTCAGAAACAATTCTGTACTCTTTTACTCTCGAAGCAATGTTAACCGGTTGGATAAAAAATGCATTAGAGAAGCAACAATATAATCTTTTTCTTTAGTTCTATTCAGTTTTTCAAAAAAAAGGGAACTTTTATTTTTATTTCCAGCGGAAAAACATGAATAGAAAATTCATGGACTTTTTATTCTTTACAGAAACTTTTCTTTGACCAAATAAAAATTCATGAACTTTAATATTTTCTTTATAAAATTCATGAACTTACCTTTTTCTGAAGATTTTCTATTTTCATCTTCAGAACCTTTTCTGTTTACTTTTCTATTTTCTAAAACAAAATTTTCGTTGGAAAAGTTTTGCATAGAAGAACTATTTGCAATCTACCCAAAGTCTGGACAGAAAACAGATTAAAGAAAAAAAAGAACCGCCCGCGCTCTTTGGGCCGAAAGCCAGCCCAACCGCGCTCCAGCCAGCCTGCCGGCCTCGTCGTTTCGGCCCGAGGCCCTCTTAGCGCTGTGAGAGTTAGGGTTCACCGCGCCAGCCCATCCTAGCCGTCCATCGATCGAACGGCGGTTCGAGCTCTACTGGAACAAAACCAGCGCCAAGTGGTCGAGGGGAAACCTCGGTCATCCTCCCCCCGCGCTTTCGCTTTTCTGTTTCGGCCGACAGCGGTGAAAGGCCTCGCCCGCCGCCGGCGACGGCGTTTAGTCCGCCGCGCGCATTGGCCGCTGGCTCCTATCCCTTCCCTTCTCTTCTTTTTCCTCTGGCGCCCCGCTCTCTTTCTCGCTCAGGGCGGCGTCCCTGTCCAGATCGCCGGGCCACCGTGCCGCGCCCGATCGCCGGTGACGGCGGGACCCCACGTTGGCGAGCCTTCCCCCTCCCTTCTTTCTTTCTCCATCCATACTACCTTCTCGAGAGAGAGAGAGAGAGACGAGGCTTCTGCTCCCCTTGCGCCCGACGGCGATCGAAGACGGAGCTGCGTGGCGGCGCCCCCGCTGGCCCCCTTGCCGGCGTGCGCGAACTCCCAAAGGAGAGCGCGCCGCCGCCAAGCGGCCTAGTGGCGGTGCCCTTTTGCCCCCCTAATGGGGTCTGTTTCTTTTGGCAGTGGGGAAGGCGTGGTGCCCCCACAGCCTGTGTACTTTGCCCCTCATGGGGTTGTTCTTCGTCCGAACGTCTCGGCTTGCCGATGCCCGTTCGGATCGAGAGGAACCGGCGTGGCCTTGTGGCGGCGCACTTTGCCGGCGAGCACTAGGCCCTCTCCGGTGAGATCTTTGCCTTATCACTTTAGGGCTCTTTGGGGAAGGGAAAAAATATTCTGTGATTTGCACCGAAGATCCTAAACCAAACCTGTCTGATACCATTGATAGATCCTCTGGATCGATGTAGACTAGATCAATCGGTGGTTTACCTTCTCTTTGGCTGGACGAGCTCGAACCAGCAGCCATGGTGGTGTTGTGACGGCGGTGATGAGGCAGTGGCTGTGGTGGAGTGGCTGGTGGCGCTTCCCATCGCTTCAGTGCCGCCCTCTGGATCGGATTAGGGTTAGGAGTGGGGAAACAGTGGCGGCGACGAACCTCGTACCTCGTGCCTCTGGTCCCCACCTCCTCTTTATAGCACTGCGCGACAGGGGCCCACCAGCCTTGCTTGGGCTGGACGCCCCCGATCAGGGCGTGGGTCAAGGGCCCAATGAGCCGTTGGGACCATTGGTGGAGAGATCAACCTAACAGTTAGGTCATCCTCGTCCAAGGAATCCCCGTCGTCGCGTCCTACATCTTTCTTGATGGCCTGCAGGTCGGAAAATATTCTGCCTGTTGGTAGCTTCCTTGCAAGCCGAATTACCTGCAGCGAAGAAAACCCAGGCGCAATTCAAGTGAGATGGAACGATCTTTTGCTAGTTTGATAAGAAAATGAAATTTATCCTGAGATCACTGCTGAAGCACACAAGACTGGCACAATAGAAATGATAGAATCTGAAGAATATATACGCCATCCGTTCGAAAAAGCTTGTCCCTCAAATGGATGTATCTAGTGCTAGATACATCCATTTGAGAGACAAGCTCGGGACAAGCTTTTTCGGACGGAGGAATATTAGTTAAAAGGAACATTCACAATAGAATGTCTAGCCTGTGATGCCTCGGCACTTAGTCCCCTCAGAATACTTCACCGTGTACTGGTGCTAAGTATGTCACTTAGGCAAAAAGCAGATGAGGCAACGTAATTGTGGAGGAGAGAAGACTTTGGTGTCCTCAGAAATAAACGAATCCAGGCACAAGGCCCTGTGTATATTTTGATCCCGTTCATATCCCCTTGTCCTTGTCCCCTTGCTACCGCTTGAGCTTGCACATAAGATCCTACAGCTAACTAAATGAACCTTAATTAGCGACAACAAACTAGGCACCTGTGCAATGGGAGTTCAGTTCCTAAGCCTCCTCACACACTAAGCACTTGCTCTAAGCAATCGATGACTGGTGTCTGCCGTCGCCTTGACAAGGATCTGGGCTCGATGTCGCGTTCGGGTCCCAGCCTAGCGTTTCCAGGAGGGGTCCTGCTAAAAGATCTAAACTCTGTGCGGCTCCTAGCAGGTCGAGTCTCCATATCAAAAATCTCTCTTATAAATGAAAGCCCTATTTTGGAACATAAGGGGTTTCGGTGCTAGGGGCGCCGTGACCAGATTAAAGATTTGGTGCGTCGGAACAATATTGATTTGGTTGGGCTGGTCGAAACCTTTAAAGGATCCTTCTCCCCTAACGAACTTTCTGGTATTGCGGGCATGGACAGATTTGACTGGCATGTGTTACCTGCTTCGGGCCACTCGGGAGGGATCCTGATTGGCTCCAAAAAAAGATGTTTTCGACTTTGTCGCTTTTGATCATGGTGTTTTTTGGGCAAGTACGGTAGTCTGTCACAAAGCTCTTAATGTTTTGTGGGAAGTCATTGTGATTTATGGTCCGGCTGATCACTCGCTTTCCTCCTTATTCCTGGACGAGCTCTCTGCTAAGATTGAGGCGTGGAACTTACCGATAGTTACCGGTGGTGATTTCAACCTCCTTCGTTCGCCTTCTGACAAAAGCAATGGCAACTTTTCCTGGCCTCTAGCTAATGCCTTCAATGCCTTTATCAGCTCCAATGCTATCCACGAGCTTCCTAGGATAGGGGCTCGTTTCACCTGGTCCAACCATCAGGCCAACCCGATTAGATCAGTGCTTGATAGAGTTTTTATGTGTTCTAGATGGGACTCTCTTTTCCCCCGGGCCTCCCTTCTCGCCAAAAGTATCGTTGGTTTTGATCACACGCCTCTTCTTCTTGATGGTGGGCTGCATCAAGATAGACCCCCTTCTAAATTCCAATTTGATGCTTCATGGCTGATCGTCGAAGGGTTTAATGATTTGCTGGCCTCGAAGATTATTAATTTCCTAAACTCAAATTCTCGCTCCTTTGGTCCTTTAGATGATTGGCATTCTTTCTCTTACAACTTGCGCAAATTTCTTAGAGGATGGTCCTGTAACCACGATGTAGAGGAGCGTCGATTGAAGGAGTCTCTTGAATCCCAGTTCTTGGTCCTTGATCGAACGACTGATTCTTCTAGGCTCTCTGAAGATGGGTGGTCTTTGCGATACAATCTTGAGAACGCCTTGATGCAGTTGCATCAACAAGCTGAAATCTATTGGCGCCAGCGGGGCACGCTAAATTGGACGTTCAAAGGGGATTCCCCCACCGCTTATTTTTTTGCCATCGCCAATGATAGGAGGATACGGTGCGATATTAACAGCCTGATCATTAATGGAGTTCGGTCCTTCGATCAATCTGTGATCCTCTCTCACGTGGTGGAGTTGTTCTCGTCGCTATTACGGGCTGAACCTCCCTCTAGTTTCTCTATTTCTCCATCTTTGTGGGACCATAGTATGAAAATCTCGGCCGAGGAAAATGATGCTTTGATGGTGCCCCTTTCTGATAAGGAGATCTTGGACGTGGTTAATTCGGCTAACCCTAATGCTGCATCCGGGCCGGATGGCTTTTCGATTCCCTTCTTTAGGAAGTTCTGTCCTCAGCTGAGGCAGTTGGTTTGTAATGTTATTCAGGGCTTCTGTCTAGGAACTATTGATATATCTCGCCTTAATTACACGGTGATCACTTTGATTCCTAAAGTTAAAGGTGTTGAGTTGATTTCCCAGTTCAGCCCTATTGCGCTGGTCAATAAGTTCGCTAAGTTTCCTGCTAAGGGCTTTGCTACTCGTTTGTCCCCCGTTGCTCAGAGAGTTATCAGCCCTTTCCAGTCCACTTTCATCAAAGGGCGTTTTATTTTAGATGGCATTCTGTGTCTTCATGAGATAGTTCATGACTTGAGATCTCGTAATTCTAAGACTGTCCAAGCCTCGCCGGTTGTAGCAAAACTGGACGCCTGTTCCAGCACTGCCATACTGGGATGCAGCAATTTGCCCTCCGCCGCGTCGCAACTCGCGCGCCGGCGACGGCTCGCCGCAACATCGGCATGCCCCACAGTGCAGCTCGCGCGGTCGCCCCGCCGGCCGCGACGGGGTAGCCGCAGCATCGGCATGCCCCGCGGTCGAGCCTTGCACCTGCAGCGGCGGCGCTAAACCTGAAGGCCAGGCTGTAATCCTCGTTCTTGTGGCTACCATGGCCTGGCTTGGAGCTGTGGTCCATGCGACGGAGAGATTCGATGGAGTGATTTTGGGAAAAGGAGGGAGAGAACGAGAGGATAGTGATGAGGTTGTGTGTGGTTAACGTGTGTGGCACGTGGCATTCTAATCCTCTTCCGTGCAACAAATCGGGGCCGCATCTTACCGATTCATCCAACGCGTCGCGCGCGTCCGGCGCAATGGTTCGGCCGGCGCGCCGTGTACAAGCGTTTCCCTATAAAAAGCAGCGTTGCACCATGCTAATCCTGACTAAGCTCACGCAAACACAACTACGCAACATCTCCTGAGTAGTATAGTGATTTTATAAGAACTCCCGGTTAGCAATGGCGAAGCGTCTCGCCGTCGCGCTCCTGCTGCTGGTCCTGCTCGCGTCCAGCGACGCGGGAGAGCTGAATGGGAAGCACGGTGCTGGTAGTGCGGTCGGCGAGATGAAGGCTTGGTTGCCCGACCTCCCGGTTGTCGGCACCGTCATTGTTCCCCCGGTTGTCGGCGGTGTTCTCGGGGTACTGAGTCCTGGGGTCCCTCCCGTTCGCAAATCCAGCACCAACAAGTCTCCATGATCATCTATGGTTCATGTGCTAGCTTACAGACAAACTGAAGCTCAACTAGTTGTGGCTTTAGAAGAAAATCACCGGCGTTTCGCTCAAGCGTCTGTACCAACTACTATCTTTGTCGTGTGTATTTCCTTTGAGTTACACTATCGTGTGTGTTTCCTTTCAGTCCAGGTAAGTATGTCTTCCCTACTTCGCGTCTTCCTTGATGTGCTACATGCATCATCAACGGAATAAATAAAGGATTTGTCATTGTGCATTTATATCGCCTTCTTGGATAGACATATCAACAGGTTGCATCATCAACACTGATCAACAAATCACAAGTTGTGAAATTCGTCTGTACTTCAACACATGCTGGTATACATACACAGATAACAGAACACTGTCGAGGTAATCAAAGCAATAAGAATATCACAACAACGGCAAACCAGCGGTACAGATGTAGGGTGCATGTGCACAGATCCGAAACAACGAAAACAAGGGGACCGAAATCCATGATACAGATGAAGCCTATAAGTTTCTATGCGATTCAGAATGTGTTTTTACAACCTTTCCTGTTCATCAATGGCGTAGTCATTCAGATTGATTGTGGTTCTCCCTGCATCTCGCCAGCCAGTTTGGGATCAGGTTAGTGATAGATCCTCTGGATCGATGTAGACTAGATCAATCGGTGATTTACCTTCTCTTTGGCTGGACGAGCTCGAACCAGCAGCCATGGTGGTGTTGTGACGGCGGTGATGAGGCAGTGGCTGTGGTGGAGTGGCTGGTGGCGCTTCCCATCGCTTCAGTGCCGCCCTCTGGATCGGATTAGGGTTAGGAGTGGGGAAACAGTGGCGGCAACGAACCTCGTACCTCGTGCCTCTGGTCCCCCACTACTAGGGAAAAGCCTATACACAGAATCTTATCTGCAGCGCGCTTCAAAATACCACGCTACTGCTACTTAGCAGCAGCGTGTCTATAAACGCTCATCGACTTGGAAGTAGCGATAGCGCGTTTGAGGAATACAGCGCTACTGCTATAGTTGCCATGACCTTGGCCCCCGCTAGCTATAGCAGTAGCGTTATAATCAGAGAGCGCCATCGCTATTGCGTTAGCTGTAGCGCTTTTGCGAACGCGCTACAACTATCCCTACCTTATCCCCACGGAGAGGACCGCCCTCATCACTCTCTCTCGCCCGCACAACTGCGTGCGTCGTCGTCGTCTGCCGCCGCCGCTGTCGTCCGCCGAGGTACTCCTCCTTCCGTCCTCCTCCATCCTCCTCGACATCCTCCCTCCTGCTGCCGCCTCCCTCCTCCGCCGCCTCCTCCATCCGCTCTGGCCGACCTCCTCCTCCTCCATGGCAGCCCGCCTCCCCGCCCTCGACCTCGCCGCCCTAGCTACTCTCCGTCGCCCCACCCCCCTGCCACTAGTTAGTACTAGATTTAGTAGTAGATGTTAATTTAGGGTTAGCTAGTACTAGATGTTAATTTAGTAGTAGTAGATGTTAATTTAGCTTAGTTAGTACTAGATTTTTAGTAGTAGTAGTGGTAGTTGAACTACTTTAGTTGTAGTTGAACTAGTTTAGTAAGTTAATAAACTAGTTGAACTAGTTGAATTAACTGAACTAATCTATTTTTAGTAAGATAATTAATATAACTAGTTGAACTACTTTATGTTTAGAAAGAACTAGTTTTTTTTCTATTTATAGTAAGTTTATATTTAGTAAGAACTAGTTGAATTAATAAAACTAGTTGAACATGTTTTGTTGCTAGTGATAACTTATATGGTTTCAGTGACCTCCGTCGTGCCTGTCACCGACCCCCCTCCGACAACCCCGCCGTCATCCCAGCCACCGTACGCCCTCCGACATCGAGGTGAGACCAGCCAAATATCCTTGTATATTTTGTGTTGTTGCTCAAATAGGATATGTGGTTGCCCAAGTGGCCGTTCATGTTCAGTTTACATCTCCGAGTGGCCTATGTTTTGTCGGAGTGTTGATTAATTTCCGTTCCGCAAATTTCAGGCGCCGATATGTCCTTTTTAGCAAAGGTCATGCCGGATTTTGTCGTGAATTCTGACATGACTTGTGCTAGAATATGTACAAGTTTAATCTTTGAATTATGATTGTAGGAAATGTCGTACTCGGACGACGGCGGTCTCCCGAGGGAGTGTAGCTGGTGCCACGACGATCGAGGTATGTGCGATAGGTTCGTTCGGCTGGACGACGATCGCCGCTTCAGCATTAAGCTCGAGGAGACCTGCGATGTTCATACGGTACGCAACGACGACAATAGTTTTTTTCTCCATTAAGCATGACTTCAACTATTTCAACGTCTAATTTTCATATTTTACAATTCGACTAGCTTATCCCATGCCATGCAAGACGCTATGTCTTGGAGAGGATGGGTTTTGAAGACCATGAAAATTTTGAAACAAAGAAAATACACCTAAGGACCCATCATGATATGGATTTTGAAGTAAATCTGTATAATGCTCAGAGCGTAACCCATTTTGGTTGCCAAAATTGGGAAGCACTTTGCAAAATGTATGGTTTTGATGAGGGTATGATTATCACCATGGATCTTGGTGATCCTGACAGCGAGGAAGACAATATGGACATTTGGGTCCTTGTTGATACGCTGCCGATTGTACCGCTATGTGAGTTTATCAAACATAGTTATTAACTAATTTATATTCTTTATTTCAAAATAGTTGATAGCTTATTTCCATTGACAGCTTATTTTGATTCTTCAAAGACTGTGCGGAAGATGGTAGATAAAACCCACTACACCGAAGGCACCCAATTAACATATAAGGAGAAAAATCATCTGATCGCATTTTGTACTCTTCTTGAGAATTACAATGCCTATTATCGAACTCCTCCAAATTATGGTGAATACGTGCCACTAGTGCATGTGTTGAACAACGATAACTTCTCTGGAGATACCCTGGTAAGATTTTTTACTATTACGACATTCGT
Source organism: Aegilops speltoides (assembly GCA_021437245.1). Lineage (NCBI taxonomy): Eukaryota > Viridiplantae > Streptophyta > Magnoliopsida > Poales > Poaceae > Aegilops > Aegilops speltoides. The sequence continues at coordinate 504,399,881 of CM038142.1, forward strand.
GCATTTTTTCATACTTCTAAAACTAGTACATCATTGCTAACTACAAAGTTATTATTATGTTTTTCAACAGAAACTCCCGATGGATTGTGTGCCTCATCTGATGTGTCTGCATGGTCGCCTCTCAGTTCTGAACATACTGCCATGTAAATCTAGGGAGCTCACCTGCATATCGGATTTCTAAAACCGTGAACACATGATCATCGAGAATGGAAGAAATGTATGGACATTCGCAAGGAGGTTCTTGGAAGTAACATTCAGCGAAAGGCAAGAATGGGAGACAAGCTAATCTCCATTCTCCATAATGGAGAGTCGGGGCTATCTTGTTTTTGTTATTTTACCTTAGAAAATGTAGTAGGTCTTAATCGAATGTAATAGGTCCTATGAGGTACAATATGTTTATTATGTGGTAATGTGTTAGAGTTGATAATGATGATCTTGAGGAGGTGTTATGTGATGTCAATGATGAAAACGATGATATTGAGGAGGTGTTATATGACAATGATGTATTATGATGCTAAGTTGTTAATGATATGATGATGATGATGATGATATTATTATATCATTGGGTGAAAGAATCATGATTAGTTTCAAGTGGATGGACATCCACTTGAAACTAGTCCATGGTTCTTTCACCCCATGATGTAATAACTCATTATGATGTAAAACAATCTCTAAATTCCTGTTGTATGAAAACTTGTGTAAAGGTGTATGAATACAACATGAAATAGAAAAGAAATAAAATACTAAATAGTAGTAGTAGCGGGTTAGGAGAAGCGCTACTACTAATTAACAGCAGCGATGTTCTAAAGAACCGCTGCTAGTAAGTCAAGTTAGCGATGGCGTCGTCAAGCGCGCTATTGCTAAGCATTAGCTGAAGCGCCTTATCGATGGCGCTTGTGCCGCGCTCTCGATAGGCCCAAACCAGCGCTGCTGCTAGGCTTTTCCTAGTAGTGCCCACCTCCTCTTTATAGCATCACATGACAGGGCCCACCAGCCTTGTTGGGCTGGGACGCCCGATCAGGCGTGGGTCAAGGGCCCAATGAGCCGTTGGGCCCATTGGTGAAGAGATCAACCTAACATTCTCCCCTTGATCTCATCATTATACTTTTAACTTTATACTTTGAAATAACTCTTTTCAAAGTACTCGTTCCATCACAGATTTGCATGTAGAGCATGTCTCATCGTCACGGTTCATTCCCGATAGAATCAACACCTACAACACACTCCTCTGTTTTGAAACAGATTCTTTAACCTTGGGCCCTTTTATTGTCCGGAAATCTTAGACTATACCATAAAACCCATAGTCGATTGTGTGTTCTCCGAACACCGGGCGGCAAGCCTTTAATAAGCAGATCTGCAAATACTTGTCATTGCTTTCATGCTCCAAGCATTTCAACATAATTCGGACTTTCTCCTTAACAACGTATAACTTTGTGTCAATGTGTTTGGCACCACACTTGACTCGTTGTCATAGGAGCGAATTACTTAATGGTTATTGTTGTCGTCAACCATTATCAACTCCGGGTGTTTCTTTAACCTCATATCATGTTGTACATTATCTTTACATCATATTAATGATAATTTATTCATTCTTTAGAGTTTTTCCACACAAAAACTCCAAGTGTGAAAGTCAGCGACAATTGTGGATTTCGCTGTATATTTCACGAGTCCTTTCTTTGTACTCACAATCTTTTGAGAGCACTTATTTCTTTCAGCATGAGGTCGATATCCTTGACTCCATTCCGGTGATCTATATCTGGTGGACATTACCAAAACAACCCGGTTACGTGAACTGTGTCACGGTAATGTTATACTTTTGCATTCATTAAGCTTCCAACAGCTGAAGCATATGGTACCATGTTCATTTGGTCTATCTCGTATTGACTTTTGGAACACTAAAATTTCCAAAATCATTACCCTTTACTATAAGAACAGGCGTAGGTTTTCTCGCATGCATACTTTAGAAACTTTCCTTAGCATGCCCATGCGACACTCCTAATACCCCTTTTATTCTTTTCTCGGTGAATCTCGATCCTTATAACAAGAGACATTCTTTTGAACTTTGAGGAAAAGAACTTCTTTTCCTCCTGCAGTCGAATTAACATCACTACTAACAAGTAGAATGTTATCCGCATATACGAGATATAGGAAAAGAAATTCCCATTCTATAACTTTATACAAACACGATTGTCCTCTCATTTTCTTTAACCCAAAACAACATTTGATTGCTTTAGTCCATAAAAGACTTCTTCAGGCAGTATCCCCTGTGTTCTTTACTTTCATCTGATGTAACTCAGATCATGATGTGCTACCAACACTCATTGTAATCTATTCAGTGTAAAATGCACAAAAACCTTTCGATTTAAGTCGTGTTTTACACCTTTACACATTTCCTTTAGACTCACATTGACCTTGTAGACCCTTTACAGCCTACTGTTTATGCTCCATTGGAAATTACTTATGAGTCCCAAACATCATTGGGATTCACCAATTTTATTTCATCTCATATAGTCTCTTATCATTTAGACAAACAGACACTTCTCAAAGCTCGATTTGAGCACTTTAAATGAGGTGGGATCAACCTCCATTTGAATTTCACTAACATAAACTTTACAGTAATCAGAAGTATCTGATTTTCTCATTCCTTGAGACCATTTGTGTCTCAGGTACTGGCACTTCTTTCATATGGGGCTGTTGTTGTTCTGTCATTGCCAAGAGGCAAATTAATTGTATAGTCTTTCATTTCCAAGAGGCAATGGGTTTTACAGGGACCTTTATCACAAGATCCATGTTTGCTCATTCCTCCTTTATAGGGCTAACAACAGGTGTTTTATAGGTTATACAACATGCACCCCCAGATTAGTCCACCTTCACTAAAATTGACGTATCTTTTAACTTTATAATTTGGGTTTATTCTGTTAAAACTTTCTTCTTTATGGCACTTTAAGCACCGTCTTAGTATTCCTTACTCTGCTTTTGGAACTGTAAAAAATCCAGAAATACACTATTTCTTTTCTTTAGGGGTATTAGAATGACCGTCGTACTCCCCCAGACGATCACATTCTTCATCACATTATCTAAAGTATAGGGGAGTTTCATCATTCTTAATTTATCTCATATATCTTTCTCCCCCTCGAAATGTGGCAAGAACTTTTCTGCCACAATTTCGAAAAACCATTCATAACTCTTGTGAATGAGGAAACTTCGATTATCTACTTCATTTATCTGGAGTACTTTTTCCTCATTCCATTTCAGAAATTCAACAGAGTTCTTTATCATTAGTACTTTTGCAAGTCACACTTGCATATCATTCTTATCTTTAGGTTCGTCTGTAACTTTTATTCTCTTTAGATTTATTGAGTGCTTAATGACCGTTACACATAAAATGTACGGTTGATACTAGGAAAGCATAATAGCTACTCCATACTTTTCTCCCAGAGTGGGACACATTAAAAGCACATGAGTCATCATGTCTTTCTCTGTCATACAGGATAAGTCTGAGAAAATTTCTGCTGCCATACGGGTTCCGCAGGGATTTTCCCAGACTTATCCTGCCATGCGGGTTTTATCATAATCATCTTTTCCCGCCATGCGGGTAATTCCCTGTAAGGGACATAAATGCCAGAATTGGCTCTTTTGACTGCATATTCAATCATCAAATTTATAAATAAATCTAAATGCTCTTTGACACACATGCTTGATCCGACGTTGGTCAAATCAAACATACATGTTGTTTGTTTTATCTCAAATCATGGAGAGTACATGAAAAACATTCGTCAACCAAGACTCTCAACGATCTATCTCTTTTCTTTTGAAACCATTCTTTAGAGAGAACATACTATCTCACGTTATGACCTTTCTTGGTCATCTTTCGGGTCACAAGTACCCAACAATTCGCTTTCATGAATGAAAGCATGGAAAACTTTTAGTCTGAGAAAACTTAGCCAATAATCAACAATAATGAGCATAAAAATAACCCCATGTCTATCTAGTTAAAAAATATGCACATTAAACTTTTAAAACTTTCTTCTATATTCTAAATCACAATTGGGCAGAATCAGAACAAAACATCGTCCTTCTACATTAATTTCATATCACCGTTGGGCGGAAATGAAAATAATGCATATAACTCATAAACAATGTGATGATAGTATGAATTTTTTTTATGGTATGTCTATTAAACAACTTTGTTAAGAAATAACCATCATCACCAACTTTATTACAGCGGAAACAAGAAATATACATTTCTCTTGTTCAAGAGCATTTCTTGATCTTTTATCTGTTCTCTGAAAATTTCGATACAACTTTTATCAGAGATTTAAGCTTTGAAAATAAGACTCATAGAATTCTAATATCGTTATCATCAACGTTGGTCGAAAATAACAATACCATAATTAAACTTTAATCAAATGTCTTTCTCTTTGTTATAGCGAAGCTATTTGAATCTGATTTCACCCACAAGTGAAAAAAAAACTTCTCTCAAAATACTGTTCATCCAATTAAATTTTCCTGTTGCTTCCAATTTAATTGGAGGATAATACCTTTTCTTTGCAGCGGAAACTTTCTGAATCTATTCAAAAACAATTCTGTACTCTTTTACTCTCGAAGCAATGTTAACCGGTTGGATAAAAAATGCATTAGAGAAGCAACAATATAATCTTTTTCTTTAGTTCTATTCAGTTTTTCAAAAAAAAGGGAACTTTTATTTTTATTTCCAGCGGAAAAACATGAATAGAAAATTCATGGACTTTTTATTCTTTACAGAAACTTTTCTTTGACCAAATAAAAATTCATGAACTTTAATATTTTCTTTATAAAATTCATGAACTTACCTTTTTCTGAAGATTTTCTATTTTCATCTTCAGAACCTTTTCTGTTTACTTTTCTATTTTCTAAAACAAAATTTTCGTTGCAAAAGTTTTGCATAGAAGAACTATTTGCAATCTACCCAAAGTCTGGACAGAAAACAGATTAAAGAAAAAAAGAACCGCCCGCGCTCTTTGGGCCGAAAGCCAGCCCAACCGCGCTCCAGCCAGCCTGCCGGCCTGGTCGTTTCGGCCCGAGGCCCTCTTAGCGCTGTGAGAGTTAGGGTTCACCGCGCCAGCCCATCCTAGCCGTCCATCAGATCGAACGGCGGCCCGGGAGCTACGCTGGAACAAAACCAGCGCCCGAAGTGGTCGAGGGGGAAACCCTCGGTCATCCCTCCCCCCTGCGCGCCGCTCGTCTTTCTGTTCCCGGCCGACAGCGGTGAAGGGCCTCGCCGGCCGCCGGCGACGGCGTCTAGCCGCCGCGCCGCGTGGGCCGCGCTGGCTCCTATCCCCTTCCCTTCTCTTCTTTTTTCCTCTGGCGCCCCCGCTCTCTTTCTCGCTCCGCGGCGGCGACCCCTGTCCAGATCGCCGGGCCACCGTGCCGCGCCCGATCGCCGGTGACGGCGGGACCCCACGTTGGCGAGCCTTCCCCCTCCCTTCTTTCTTTCTCCATCCATACTACCTTCTCAGAGAGAGAGAGAGAGACGAGGCTTCGCTCCCTTGCGCCGACGGCGATCGAAGACGGAGCTGCGTGGCGGCGCCCGCTGCCCCTTGCGGCGCGGCGCGAACTCCCAAAGGAGAGCGCGCCGCTAAGCGCCTAGTGGCGGTGCCTTTGCCCCCTAATGGGGTCTGTTTCTTTTGGCATGGGGAAGGCGTGGTGCCCCACAGCCTGTGTACTTGCCCCTCACGGGTTGTTCTTCGTCCGAACGTCTCGGCTTGCCGATGCCCGCTCGGATCGAGAGGAACGGCGCGCCTTGTGGCGGCGCACTTTGCGGCGAGCACTAGGCCCTCTCCGGTGAGATCTTTGCCTTATCACTTTAGGGCTCTTTGGGAAGGGAAAAATATTCGTGATTTGCATCAAGATCCTAAACCAAACCTGTCTCGATACCATTGATAGATCCTGCGGATCGATGTAGACTAGATCAATCGGTGGTTTACCTTCTCTTTGGCTGGACGAGCTCGAACCAGCAGCCATGGTGGTGTTGTGACGGCGGTGATGAGGCGATGGCTGTGGTGGAGTGGCTGGTGGCGCTTCCCATCGCTTTAGTGCCGCCTCTGGATCGGATTAGGGTTAGGAGTGGGGAAGCAGTGGCGGCGACGAACCTCGTACCTCGTGCCTCTGGTCCCCACCTCCTCTTTATAGCATCACATGACAGGCCCACCAGCCTTGCTTGGGCTGGACGCCCCGATCAGGCGTGGGTCAAGGGCCCAATGAGCCGTTGGGACCATTGGTGGAGAGATCAACCTAACAGTTAGGTCATCCTCGTCCAAGGAATCCCGTCGTGCGCCTCCTACATCTTTCTTGATGGCTGCAGGTCGGAAAATATTCTGCTGTTGGTAGCTTCCTTGCAAGCGAATTACTGCAGCGAAGAAAACCCAGCGCAATTCAAGTGAGATGGAACAATCTTTTGCTAGTTTGATAAGAAAATGAAATTTATCCACGAGATCATCTTTGAAGCACACAAGGCGGCACAATAGAAATGATAGAATCTGAAGAATATATACTCCATCCGTTCGAAAAAGCTTGTCCCTCAAATGGATGTATCTAGTGCTAGATACATCCATTTGAGAGACAAGCTCGGGACAAGCTTTTTCGGACAGAGGAATATTAGTTAAAAGGAACATTCACAATAGCATGTCTAGCCTGTGATGCCTCGGCGCTTAGTCCCCTCAGAATACTTCACCGTGTACTGGTGCTAAGTATGTCACTTAGGCAAAAAGCAGATGAGGCAACGTAATTGTGGAGGAGAGAAGACTTTGGTGTCCTCGAAATAAACGAATCCGGGCACAAGGCCTGCGTATATTTTGATCCTGTTCATATCCCCTTGTTCTTGTCCCTTGCTACCGCTTGAGCTTGCACATAAGATCCTACAGCTAACTAAATGAACCTTAATTAGCGACAACAAACTAGGCACTGTGCAATGGGAGTTCAGTTCCTAAGCCTCCTCACACACTAAGCACTTGCTCTAAGCAATCGATGGTGGTGTATGCCGTCGCCTTGACAAGGATCTGGGCTCGATGTCGCGTTTGGGTCCCAGCCTAAGCGTTTCGGGAGGGGTCTGCTAAAAGATCTAAACTCTGTGCGGCTCCTAGCAGTCGAGTCTCCATATCAAAAATCTCTCTTATAAATGAAAGCCCTATTTTGGAACATAAGGGGTTTCGGTGCTAGGGGCGCCGTGACCAGATTAAAGATTTGGTGCGTGGGAACAATATTGATTTGGTTGGGCTGGTGAAACCTTTAAAGGATCCTTCTCCCTAACGAACTTTACGGTATCGCGGGCATGGACAGATTTGGTGGCATGTGTTACTGCTTGGCCACTCGGGAGGATCTGATTGGCTCCAAAAAGATGTTTTCGACTTTGTCGCTTTTGATCATGGTGTTTTTTGGGCAAGTACGGTAGTCTGTCACAAAGCTCTTAATGTTTTGTGGGAAGTCATTGTGATTTATGGTCCGGCTGATCACTCGCTTTCCTCCTTATTCTGGGCGAGCTCTCTGCTAAGATTGAGGCGTGGAACTTACCGATAGTTACGGTGGTGATTTCAACCTCCTTCGTTAAGCCTTGACAAAAGCAATGGCAACTTTTCCTGGCCTCTAGCTAATGCCTTCAATGCCTTTATCAGCTCCAATGCTATCCACGAGCTTCCTAGGATAGGGGCTCGTTTCACCTGGTCCAACCATCAGGCCAACCCGATTAGATCAGTGCTTGATAGAGTTTTTATGTGTTCTAGATGGGACTCTCTTTTCCCCCGGGCCTCCCTTCTCGCCAAAAGTATCGTTGGTTCTGATCACACGCCTCTTCTTCTTGATGGTGGGCTGCATCAAGATAGACCCCCTTCTAAATTCCAATTTGATGCTTCATGGCTGATCGTCGAAGGGTTTAATGATTTGCTGGCCTCGAAGATTATTAATTTCCTAAACTCAAATTCTCGCTCCTTTGGTCCTTTAGATGATTGGCATTCTTTCTCTTACAACTTGCGCAAATTTCATAGAGGATGGTCCTGTAACCACGATGTAGAGGAGCGTCGATTGAAGGAGTCTCTTGAATCCCAGTTCTTGGTCCTTGATCGAACGACTGATTCTTCTAGGCTCTCTGAAGATGGGTGGTCTTTGCGATACAATCTTGAGAACGCCTTGATGCAGTTGCATCAACAAGCTGAAATCTATTGGCGCCAGCGGGGCACGCTAAATTGGACGCTCAAAGGGGATTCCCCCACCGCTTATTTTTTTGCCATCGCCAATGATAGGAGGATACGGTGCGATATTAACAGCCTGATCATTAATGGAGTTCGGTCCTTCGATCAATCTGTGATCCTCTCTCACGTGGTGGAGTTGTTCTCGTCACTATTACGGGCTGAACCTCCCTCTAGTTTCTCTATTTCTCCATCTTTGTGGGACCATAGTATGAAAATCTCGCCGAGGAAAATGATGCTTTGATGGTGCCCCTTTCGATAAGGAGATCTTGGGCGTGGTTAATTCGGCTAACCCTAATGCTGCATCCGGGCGGATGGCTTTTCGATTCCTTCTTTAGGAAGTTCTGTCCTCACCGAGGCGGTTGGTTTGTAATGTTATTCAGGGGCTTACGTCTAGGAACTATTGATATATCTCGCCTTAATTACACGGTGATCACTTTGATTCCTAAAGTTAAAGGTGTTGAGTTGATTTCGAGTTCAGCCCTATTATGCTGGTCGATAAGTTCGCTAAGTTTCCTGCTAAGGGCTTTGCTACTCGTTTGTCCCTGTTGCTTAGAGAGTTATCAGCCCTTTCCAGTCCACTTTCATCAAAGGGCGTTTTATTTTAGATGGCATTCTGTGTCTTCATGAGATAGTTCATGACTTGAGATCTCGTAATTCTAAGACTGTCATTTTAAAACTAGATTTTGAGAAACCCTATGACTCGGTTAGTTGGCCCTTTTCTGAGAAAGGTTCTTCTAGCAAAAGGCTTCGACGGGACGTATGTTCATCGGATTATGCAGTTGTTCTTGGGTGGCCACACTACGGTCTCTGTTAATGGCCACATAAGTAACTTTTTTGTCAATGGTAGGGGCCTGCGACAAGGTGATCCGGCGTCTCATGTTCTGTTTAATTTCGTTGCCGATGCTTTCTCTCGCATTCTATCTAGGGCGGCTCAGCATGGCCATATCCTGCCAGTGGTCTCTCATTTAATTCCTAATGGTGTCACTCACTTGCAATACGCTGATGACACAATTATTATGGTAGAATTGAACGATGCCTGTATTGCCCATCTCAAGTTCATCCTCTTATGCTTTGAGGCCGTCTCAGGCCTGAAAATTAACTTCTCCAAGAGTGAGGTCCTGGTCACTGGTGTTGATGATGTGGAGGCCTTGCGAGTGGCTAGTCTGCTTAATTGTTCCCTGGGCTCCTTCCCTTTTAAATATCTTGGACTCCCCATCTCTCCTGTTATGTTACATTCTAAGGATTTTGCTCCGGCTATTTCTAAGGTGGGAAACAGGGTTCTGCCCTGGCGAGGTAGATACAACACTAATGCTGGCAAAGTTGCTCTGATCAATGCCTGCCTCTCCTCCCTTCCTATGTTTCTAATGGGCTTCTATCTTTTATCGGCTCGCATTCATGCTGGTTTTGACAAGCACAGGGGTGCTTTCTATTGGAATGCTGCTGACAATAGACGAAAATATAGGTTGGTCAAATGGAAACTCATGTATAGGCCTAAAAACCTTGGAGGGTTAGGCATTATTAACACGTTGGTTATGAACAAATGTCTTTTAATCAAATGGTGGTGGAAAATCATGTCTAGTGGGGCCAGCTCTTTATGGTATTCGATTCTTAAAGCTAAATGTTTTCCACATTCTAGCCCAATGTTTGCTATATGGCCCAGCGTGGATCTCAATTCTGGAAGGACCTTATTAGAGTTAGACCTCTGTTCCTGGAACATGTTAAGTTTATTGTTGCTAATTGCTCCTCGGTTCGGTTTTGGCTTGATTGGTGGTGTGGTGATACCCCTCTGGTTGTTAGCTTCCCTGTTCTTTTTTCATGTTGCCCTAACCCGAATATCTCCATCGCGAAGGTATCGGCTAATAATTGGGACCTGGCTTTCCATTGATCCTTGGCTCCTAAAGAGTTGGAAGACTGGCAAAGACTCTCTGCCTTATTCCCCTTGCTCTCAGAGGCGTCGGATGATACGTCCATTTTGAATCATGCTTTCATATCGATATTTATTGCATTATGGGCAGTTACTACACATTATATCTCAATACTTATGGCTATTCTCTCTTATTTTACAAGGTTTACCATGAAGAGGGGGAATGCCGGCAGCTGGAATTCTGGCTGGAAAAGGAGAAAATGTTGGAAACCTATTCTGCACAGCTCCAAAAGTCCTGAAACTCCACGAAACAACTTTTTGGAATTAACAAGAATTTCTGAGCAAAACAAATACGCTAGGGGGTCCACACCCTGTCCAGGAGACAGGGGTGCCCCCCTATAGGGCGCGCCCCCTATCTCCTGGGCCCCCTGTTGGGCCTCCGGCGTCAATCTTCTGCTATATCATCACTTTCACCCTGTAAAAAATCGTGGGCAAGCTTACGGGGCGAAACTCCGCCGCCACGAGGCGGAACCTTGGCGGAACCAATCTAGGGCTCTAGCGGAGCTGTTCTGCCGAGGACACTTCCCTCCGGGAGGGGGAAATCATCACCAACGTCACCACCAACAATCCTCTCATCGGGACGGGGTCTATATCCATCATCATCTTCACCAGCACCATCTCCTCTCAAAACCCTAGTTCATCTCTTGTATCCAATCTTGTATCAAAACCACAAATTGGTACCTGTGGGTTGCTAGTAGTGTTGATTACTCCTTGTAGTTGATGCTAATTGGTTTACTTGGTGGAAGATCATATGTTCAGATCCTTTATGCATATTATTACTCCTCTGATTATGAACATGAATATGCTTTGTGAGTAGTTACGTTTGTTCCTAAGGACATGGGTGAAGTCTTGCTATTAGTAGTCATGTGAATTTGGTATTCGTTCGATATTTTGATGAGATGTATGTTGTCTTTTCCTCTAGTGGTGGTATGTGAACGTCGACTACATGACACTTCACCATTATTTGGGCATAGAGGAAGGCATGGGGAAGTAATAAGTAGATGATGGGTTGCTAGAGTGACAGAAGTTTAAACCCTAGTTTATGCGTTGCTTCGTTAGGGGCTGATATGGATCCATATGTTTAATGTTGTGGTTAGGTTTACCTTAATACTTCTTTTGTAGTTGCGGATGCTTGCAATAGGGGTTAATCATAAGTGGGATTCTTTTCTAAGTTAGGGCAGTACCCAAGTACCGGTCCACCCACATATAAAATTATGAAAGTACCGAACGCGAATCATATCAACGTGATGAAAACTAGCTTGACGATAATTCCCAATGTGTCCTCGGGAGCTCCTTTCTCATTATTAGAAATTGTCCAGGCTTATCCTTTGCTACATAAAGGATTGGGCCACCTTGCTGCACTTTATTTACTTGCTACTCGTTACTATTTATCTTATCACAAAACTATCTATCACCTACAATTTCAGTGCTTGCAGAGAAAACCTTACTGAAAACCGCTTATCATTTCCTTCTGCTCCTCGTTGGGTTCGACACTCTTACTTATCGAAAGGACTACGATTGATCCCCTACACTTGTGGGTCATCAAGACTCTTTTCTGGCGCCGTTGCCGGGGAGTGTAGCGCTTTTGGTGATGCTTGTGGATGAAGTTTGTGGATTATTTAAGCTTGCAGATATTCCCGGTGATGTTGTCAAAAGGAAGGTCTTCCCTTTATCTTTGAAGGGAGATACATTGACATGGTATAGGCTATGTGACGATACGGGATCTTGGAATTATAAGCGATTGAAGTTGGAATTTCACCAGAAGTTCTATCCTATGCATCTTGTTCATCGTGATCGTAATTACATATATAATTTCTGGCCTCGCAAAGGAGAAAGCATTGCTCAAGCTTGGGGGAGGCTTAAGTCAATGCTATATTCATGCCCCAATCATGAGCTCTCTCGGGAAATGATTATTCAGAAATTTTATGCTCGGCTTTCTCTTGATAATCGCAACCTGCTCGATACTTCTTGTGCTGGTTCTTATATGCTGAAGACTATTGATTTCAAATGGGACTTATTGGAAAGAATTAAACGCAACTCTGAAGATTGGGGTTCTGACGATGGTAAGGAGTCAGGTATGACACCTAAGTTCGATTGTGTTAAATCTTTTGTGGATACTAATGCTTTCCGTGGATTTAGCTCTAAGTATGGACTTGACTCTGAGATAGTAGCTTCTTTCTGTGAATCTTTTGCTACCCACGTTGACCTCCCTAAAGAGAAGTGGTTTAAATATAATCCTCCTGTTGAAGTGAAAGTAGTTGCACCTATTACAGTCGAAGAAAAGACTATTACCTATAGTGATCCTATTGTTCCTACTGCTTATGTTGAAAAACCTCCTTTTCCTGTTAGGATAAAGGATCATGCTAAAGCTTCAACTGCTGTTCGTAAGAGTAATACTAGGACTTATACACCTCCTGAGCAAATTAATGTTGAACCTAGTATTGCTTTGGTTAAAGATCTCTTGGATGAGGATTTAGATGGGCATGTTTGTGACGCCCGGATAGTTAATCTACAGTAACCCTCCGCTAATGATGCCACGTCACCATGATTACCGTTGTTAATCTTGCGATGATTCAAATCCCGTTAAAATTTCAAATTTAAAATCAAGTCAAACAGTTAAAGTTTTCAAAAGTCAAAACTAAAATGTTCTAAATGTGACAAATAATTCATAAGTAATGTTGGTGGAGAGACCACATTTTTATAAAAGGTCTAAATGCATTTAAATAATTAAAACAGTAGGTAAAAAATGCCTTGGTATTTTATAAAATACTAAACTATATTATTTGGGGGTTGAACCCTTTTGTGGCAGAGGTATAATTAGTGTTACTATTTAAGGTACAACTTTTATGTTTTATAAAACTAGAATAAAACAAAACAGTAAAAGAAAAGGAACAAAATAGAAAAAGGAAAGACAAAACAAAGAAAAGGAAAAGGCCCCCCTCAACTGGGCCGACTGGCCCAGCTGGCCACCACGCCCCCCCATGGGCCTCAGCCCACATGGCAGCCCAACAGGCCATGTGGCCCACACCCCCCCACCGGGTCGCCTTCCCCTCCACTGCTCCTCCGACCGCGCCGCGACAGTGTCGCGCCCCGCCGCACCACCTCGCCGTCGAGGACGATGAGGATAAGGCTGCCACGAGCGCGCCTCGGGCTCACTCCCCCGCTCCCCACTTTCCCCGCTCCAGCTCTCCCTCTCCCCACCAGATTCCTCCTCGCCTCCCCCCTCGTTCCCCGTCCACCACCGAGCGCCACCGTCGCCATGGCTGCGCCATAGCCGCGGCCACCGGCCACCCCGCGCGTCGCCAGCACGTCCACGAGACTCGCCGATGACCTCTACCTCGACTACGCCTCGCCATCGAGCTCGAGGAGCACCGCAGGCCACGGATCGAGTCGTCTTCTTCCTCGACGGCCGCCGGTGATCCCCTTCCTCCCCGGTGAGCTCTGCTGCTCCTAAGCCACCAAGGGTCTTTCTTGACCGCTCGGTGAGCTCCACTCCGTCCTATCCCCTCTCCTTCCTTGCCTCACCGTGCCCCTAGCCGTAGCTACCATCCTGGCCGTAGCGCGCCTCCGCCGCCGTGCTCGTCACCGTCGTCCTCGACGATGTCGTGCTCACCCAACCTCGCCACCGTGCTCTGGGACTCGCCAGGACCCCGTTGAGCCTCCCCAGTAGTCCTCCCGTGCCCTCCAGCCGTAGTTCGCGCGAGGGCGAACTCAGCGTCGCTCGCCGCCGCCGTCGTAGCTTCCGGCTGTTTACGGCCGCACCGCTATCGTAGATGGATGCGGCGTTGAACGCTCGTCCAAACGAGCCCAAGCACGCCCCGAACGGAGCGCCGTAGCGTTCTTCCGGCCAAGTCCGGCGAGCTCCGCCGCGTTTTTGGTCGCCGGAGTTGTCTCCGGTGCCGACGTCGACGTGGCGCAGTGGGCCCCGCCTTTGTGTCACTGCCCATGGGGTCTTGGGACCCTAGTTGACTGGGTTGACCAGTCAACCCTGCTGACTGGGCAACCCCCGAGCCACTAACCAGTGGCCCCCCACTAATTAACAGGAATTAATTAAATTAGTTTAGTTAACCTAAATTAGACACTGACAGGTGGGCCCAGTAGTTTTACTAACTAGATTTAGATTAGTTTGAACCCTATTTAACCCACTGTCCATGACAGGTGGGTCCCCCATGTCAGTTTGACCAGTCAACCGAACTGTTGGCTGCTGACGTCATTCATACGCCATGCTGATGTCATATTCCTTTTCTGTTAAATTGAGTAATTCCAAAAAATTGTTTAAATCTTTAGAAATTCATAGAAATTAAACCGTAACTCGGATGAAAATGTTTTCTATATGAAAGTTGCTCAGAAAAATCCAACGAATCCGAATATGCGGTCTGTTCATCTGTCAGATGCCCCTAACTATCTGAACATGGAACATTCCCTCTCCGGTCATATGTGTGACACAGGTCCGGAACCGGGAAAACGTTCCCGGTTGACTTCCTCCCTCACCGGTATCGTCTAGCACCGCGTTAGAACACGTCTAGCTCTGCATGTTGTCCTGTTATGCTATGTTTGCTTTATATTTACTATTTCTCCCCCCTCTTCTCTCCGGTAGACCCCGAGACCGATGCTGCCCCTGTGATCGACTACGTCGATGATGACCCCTCCTTGCCAGAGAAACCAGGCACACCCCCCCTTGATCACCAGATATCACCTATTCTACTCTATACTGCTTGCATTAGAGTAGTGTAGCATGTTACTGCTTTCCGTTGATCCTATTCTGATGCATAGCCTGACATTGTTGCTACATCTGTTGATACCTTACCTGCAATCCTAAATGCTTAGTATAGGATGCTAGTTTATCATCATTGGCCCTACATTCTTGTTAGTCTGCCTTGCTATACTATCGGGCCGTGATCACTTGGGAGGTGATCACGGGTATATACTATACATACATACATACATACATAATGATGCCACGTCACCATGATTACCGTTGTTAATCTTGCGATGATTCAAATCCCGTTAAAATTTCGAATTTAAAATCAAGTCAAACAGTTAAAGTTTTCAAAAGTCAAAACTAAAATGTTCTAAATGTGACAAATAATTCATAAGTAATGTTGGTGGAGAGACCACATTTTTATAAAAGGTCTAAATGCATTTAAATAATTAAAACAGTAGGTAAAAAAATGCCTTGGTATTTTATAAAATACTAAACTATATTATTTGGGGGTTAAACCCTTTTGTGGCAGAGGTATAATTAGTGTTACTATTTAAGGTACAACTTTTATGTTTTATAAAACTAGAATAAAACAAAACAGTAAAAGAAAAGGAACAAAATAGAAAAAGGAAAGACAAAACAAAGAAAAGGAAAAGGCCCCCTCAATCTGGGCCGTGGCCCGGTAGCCACCACGCCCCATGGGCCTCAGCCCACATGGCAGCCCAACAGGCCATGTGGCCCACACCCCCCACCGGTCGCCTTCCCTCCACTTGCTCGATCACACATGACAGTTGTCGCGCCCACAGACCACCTCGCCGTCGAGGACGATGAGGATAAGGCTGCCACGAGCGCGCCTCGGGCTCACTCCCCCGCTCCCCACTTGCCCCGCTCCAGCTCTCCCTCTCCCCACCAGATTCCTCCTCGCCTCCCCCCTCGTTCCCCGTCCACCACCGAGGAAAATTTTGAAATTACTACGTTCCCCAACATGTTACTGCTTTCCGTTGATCCTATTCTGATGCATAGCTTGACATTGTTGCTACATCTTTTGATACCTTACCTGCAATCCTAAATGCTTAGTATAGGATGCTAGTTTATCATCATTGGCCCTACATTCTTGTCAGTCTGCCTTGCTATACTATCGGGCCGTGATCACTTGGGAGGTGATCACGGGTATATACTATACATACATACATACTATACAGATAGTGACTAAAGTCGGGTCCGCTCAAGAGTACCCATGAGTGATTCACGGATTGGGGGCTGAAAGGACCTTTGTCCCGACGGCCCTCTGTGTGGATCTTTGTGGCGGAGCGACAGGCAGGTTGAGACCACCTAGGCGAGAGGTGGGCACTGCCCTGGTCGGCGTCATGGTTGCTTCATAATAACACGCTTAACGAGATCTTGGTATTTGATCCGAGTCGGCCATTTGGTCTATACGCACTAACCATCTACGCGGGAGTAGTTATGGGTATCGGCGTCGTGGTATCGGTGAAGCCTTCGTGACGACGGCGGCCGAGTGGCGCGCCGGATTGGTGAACGCCACTAGGCTAGGTGCGCTTCGGCCGCGTTAACGCGTGCAGGTGTGCAAAGGCGATGGGCCGGACCCTGCGCCATAGGAGTTAGACCGGCGTCTTGACCTCTCTGTTGTGCCTAGGTGGGGCTGCGACATGTTGATCTTCCGAGGCGGGCATGACCCAGAAAGTGTGTGCGGCCAAATGGGATCGGCGTGTTGGGTTATGTGGTGCACCCTGCAGGAAGTTTATCTATTGAATAGCCGTGTCCCTCGATAAAAGGACGACCGGAGTTGTACCTTGACCTTATGACAACTAGAACCGGATACTTAATGAAACACACCGGATAAGTTCCACAGACAACCCGGTGATCGCTTTTCCCGCAGGCGACGAGGGAGGATCGCGGGTAGGATTATGCTATGCGATGCTACTTGGAGGACTTCAATCTACTCTCTTCTACATGCTGCAAGGCGAGGCTGCGAGCGTAGTCTTCGATAGGACTAGCTATCCCCTCTTATTCTGGCATTCTGTAGTTCAGTCCATCAATATTGCCTCTTTACACATATACCCATGCATATGTAGTGTAGATCCTTGCTTGCAGTACTTTGGATGAGTACTCACGATTGCTTTCCTCCCTCTTTTCCCCTTTCCTTCTACGGTTGTCGCAACCAGATGCGAGCCTAGGGCAGACGCCACCGTCGGCGACGACTCTTACTACACTGGAGGTGCCTACTACTACATGCAGGCTGCTGACGACGACCAGGAGTAGTTTAGGAGGATCCCAGGCAGGAGGCCTGCGCCTCTTTCGATCTGTATCCCAGTTTGTGCTAGCCTTCTTAAGGCAAACTTGTTTAACTTATGTCTGTACTCAGATATTGTTGCTTCCGCTGACTCGTCTATGATCGAGCACTTGTATTCGAGCCCTCGAGGCCCCTGGCTTGTATTATGATGCTTGTATGACTTATTTATGTTTTAGAGTTGTGTTGTGATATCTTCCCGTGAGTCCCTGATCTTGATCGTACACGTTTGCGTGCATGATTAGTGTATGATTGAATCGGGGGCGTCACAAGTTGGTATCAGAGCCGACTGCCTGTAGGAATCCCCTTTCCAACTCCTTGGCCGAAGTCAAGTCTAGTCATTGAAAAACTTTTACTAACATGGTTGTGTGGCTTACGGGCCCACGTCGCCATTGGGTGGTATTAGGATCTTTTACTCCTTGTCTATACTCTGGGACTTTGATCTCTCTTCTATTCGGGTTAAATGATTTTGCTATAAAGACTAACTTTAGGTTCTCGAAAATACTTTCTCCCGGAGAGCCCCTTATTACTGATGATCGTCTGCTGCACCAGAAGACCCTGAAGATACTCTCCGCTGTTAACCCGAGAACTTGTGTTCATCGCGTTTGCAATTCCCTTCCATCGATAAACCCTATGGATAACCACGTACACTTACTTTTCATACAATGATTCCCCGTTGATCTTGTTATTACAAGATACCTCGAAATTCTCTCTATTGTTTCGACAATACCTTGTGGCTACTGCCTTACAATTCTTAGCCACATGAATATCCCTACGGATAATTCCTCGCATTTACCAAGTATCCACTCATCCCCAGTTGATTCATGTATTTCACAATAGTCTTCGAAATGCCATTCGATCTTCCAAAAATCCCGAGCAGCTTATTCCTCTTGAAATTTTTGCTTGCTTGCATTATGGTTAATCCCATAAGTCTCGTAGTCTTATTGGCATCCCTTGTCATTATCATTTTGAGTCTATTGACTCAATATGTTGGCAAATACACGCAATCATCATTGATCCTTATAAATTACCTTTCCGGCTGAGCTGCCATTTTTTTTAACTAGAATTGGTTTTCGACCAATCCAATTGCCATTGGATGTACCCAAAGGCTATTAAACTTATCCATCCCTGATCCGAGCGTCTGCTTCTGATCCTTCGATTTGGAAATCTTAATTCCTTTGATATCTAAGCATCGAAACATTCAGATGTTCAATAATATGGTGCCGTGGCATTCTTTCTTCAACTGGTTGTGTGCCGGTGCTCACTTCAGCTCCACTATGGACCGTCGGATCATTTGTTGGAATATCATCCGATAGCGTCCTTCGTACACAAAAACCTCGAGAAGTTCTTTCCCGGATACATAATACCTTAGGTAAATTGTATCCTTTGTATTTGGCCAACCATGCTCTGTTTTCGAGCTGGTGATACTTATGCTTCTAAATTGTGGTATATGTTCCTAAGGTACCCTGATGGGTTGAACCTATGCTTTCCCCTAATCCATGAGAACCCTAAAGTTTCCGCAAGTCATACGCTTTCGGTGTTCTACCAGATAAAATTCCAACACTACAATTATATCAAAGCGAGAGGTGAATGAAAGTTTATGCATTAGAAAAGTGGGAGTCGACCTTGAACTTTGTGTTCATGCCCGGGGACACGATATAGATCTTATCATTAAAGCTTCTCTTAAATTAATTATTCCTTTGGTATAAGTTCATCTTATATCTGGGATCTGGCCTTTTGCAATCGTGGTTCCGACCATGTTCTCCTTTAAATACCATTTCTCCTGCGAGTTTAAGCACTTGTCTTCTGCAGAGCAATACCCAATCCAACCTTTATTTTGATCTGTCGTTGAGTATTACCCCCTGTTATCTCAATATTATCACAGAACTGCATAACCTCTTATGAGTTCTTTATCAAGTACTACATCCTCACTGATTCCAATTTTTCACGGGTCTGGGTTATTAAACACTCAAAGACACCGATAACAGACTTGAGTCCGCATCGCGATTAAGCAACTCTTGGTAACCTTCATAACTTACGAGTTGGACTCAACCACGCCATCCCTAGCCTGATCGGCTATATCATTATCGTGCTAAATCTTAACTGAGCTACCTGGTCCTTCTTCCCGGGACACAATTTTTCACGCTGATTTGACTGGCATGTGTTACCTGCTTCGGGCCACTCGGGAGGGATCCTGATTGGCTCCAAAAAAGATGTTTTCGACTTTGTCGCTTTTGATCATGGTGTTTTTTGGGCAAGTACGGTAGTCTATCACAAAGCTCTTAATGTTTTGTGGGAAGTCATTGTGATTTATGGTTCGGCTGATCACTCGCTTTCCTCCTTATTCCTGGACGAGCTCTCTGCTAAGATTGAGGCATGCAACTTACCGATAGTTATCGGTGGTGATTTCAACCTCCTTCGTTCGCCTTCTGACAAAAGCAATGGCAACTTTTCCTGGCCTCTAGCTAATGCCTTCAATGCCTTTATCAACTCCAATGCTATCCGCGAGCTTCCTAGAATAGGTGCTCGTTTCACCTGGTCCAACCATCAGGCCAGCCCGATTAGATCAGTGCTTGATAGAGTTTTTATGTGTTCTAGATGGGACTCTCTTTTCCCCCAGGCCTCCCTTCTCGCCAAAAGTATCATTGGTTCTGATCACACGCCTCTTCTTCTTGATGGTGGGCTGCATCAAGATAGACCCCCTTCTAGATTTCAATTTGATGCTTCATGGCTGATCGTCGAAGGGTTTAATGATTTGCTGGCCTCGAAGATTTTTAGTTTCCTAAACTCAAATTCTCGCTCCTTTGGTCCTTTAGATGATTGGCATTCTTGCTCTTACAACTTGCGCAAATTTCTTCGAGGATGGTCTTGTAACCACGATGTAGAGGAGCGTCGATTGAAGGAGTCTCTTGAATCCCAGTTCTTGGTCCTTGATCGAACGACTGATTCTTCTAGGCTCTCTGAAGATGGGTGGTCTTTGCGATACAATCTTTAGAACGCCTTGATGCAGTTGCATCAACAAGCTGAAATCTATTGGCGCCAGCGGGGCACGCTAAATTGGACGCTCAAAGGGGATTCCCCCACCGCTTATTTTTTTGCCATCGCCAATGGTAGGAGGATACGGTGCGGTATTAACAGCCTGATCATTAATGGAGTTCGGTCCTTGGATCAATCTGTGATCCTCTCTCACGTGGTGGAGTTCTTCTCGTCGCTATTACGGGCTAAACCTCCCTCTAGTTTCTCTATTTCTCCATCTTTGTGGGACCATAGTATGAAAATCTCGCCGAGGAAAATGATGCTTTGATGATGCCCTTTACGATAAGGAGATCTTGGGCGTGGTTAATTCGGCTAACCCTAATCTGCATCCGGGCGGATGGCTTTTCGATTCCTTCTTTAGGAAGTTACGTCCTCGGTGAGGTAGTTGGTTTGTAATGTTATTCAGGGCTTCTGTCTAGGAACTATTGATATATCTCGCCCTAATTACACGGTGATCACTTTGATTCCTAAAGTTAAAGGTGCTGAGTTGATTTCCCAGTTCAGGCCTATTGCGCTGGTCAATAAGTTCGCTAAGTTTCCTGCTAAGGGCTTTGCTACTCGTTTGTCCCCCGTTGCTCAGAGAGTTATCAGCCCTTTCCAGTCCACTTTCATCAAAGGGCATTTTATTTAAGATGGCATTCTGTGTCTTCATGAGATAGTTCATGACTTGAGATCTCGTAATTCTAAGACTGTCATTCTAAAACTAGATTTTGAGAAACCCTATGACTCGGTTAGTTGGCCCTTTTCTGAGAAAGGTTCTTCTAGCAAAAGGCTTCGACGGGACGTATGTTCATCGGATTATGCAGTTGGTCTCGGGTGACCACATTACGGTCTCTGTTAATGGCCACATAAGTAACATTTTTGTCAATGGTAGGGGCCTGCGACAAGGTGATCCGGCGTCTCATGTTCTATTTAATTTCGTTGCCGATGCTTTCTCTCGCATTCTACCTAGGGCGGCTTAGCATGGCCATATCCTGCCAGTGGTCTCTCATTTAATTCCTAATGGTGTCACTCACTTGCAATACGCTGATGACACAATTATTATAGTAGAATTGAACGATGCCTGTATTGCCCATCTCAAGTTCATCCTCTTATGCTTTGAGGCCGTCTCAGGCCTGAAAATTAACTTCTCCAAGAGTGAGGTCCTGGTCACTGGTGTTGATGATGCGGAGGCCTTGCGAGTGGCTAGTCTGCTTAATTGTTCCCTGGGCTCCTTCCCTTTTAAATATCTTGGACTCCCCATCTCTCCTGTTATGTTACATTCTAAGGATTTTGCTCCGGCTATTTCTAAGGTGGGAAACAGGGTTCTGCCCTGGCGAGGTAGATACAACACTAATGCTGGCAAAGTTGCTCTGATCAACGCCTGCCTCTCCTCCCTTCCTATGTTTCTAATGGGCTTCTATCTTTTATCGGTTGGCATTCATGCTGGTTTTGACAAGCACAGGGGTGCTTTCTATTGGAATGCTGCTGACAATAGACGAAAATATAGGTTGGTCAAATGGAAACTCATGTGCAGGCCTAAAAACCTTGGAGGGTTAGGCATTATTAACACGTTGGTGATGAACAAATGTCTTTTAATCAAATGGTGGTGGAAAATCATGTCTAGTGGGGCCAGCTCTTTATGGTATTCGATTCTTAAAGCTAAATCTTTTCCACATTCTAGCCCAATGTTTGCTGCGGCCCAGCGTGGATCTCAATTCTGGAAGGACCTTATTAGAGTTAGACCTCTGTTCCTGGAACATGTTAAGTTTATTGTTGCTAATTGCTCCTCGGTTCGGTTTTGGCTTGATTGGTGGTGTGGTGATACCCCTCTAGTTGTTAGCTTCCCTATTCTTTTTTCATGTTGCCCTAACCCGAATATCTCCATCGCGAAGGTATCGGCTAATAATAGGGACCTGGCTTTCCATTGATACTTGTCTCCTAAAGAGTTGGAAGACTGGCAAAGACTCTCTGCCTTATTCCCCTTGCTCTCGGAGGCGTCGGATGATACGTCCATTTTGCATCATGCTTTTATATCGATATTTATTGCATTATGGGCTGTTACTACACATTATATCTCAATACTTATGGCTATTCTCTCTTATTTTACAAGGTTTACCATGAAGAGGGGGAATGCCGGCAGCTGGAATTCTGGCTGGAAAAGGAGCAAATGTTGGAAACCTATTCTGCACAGCTCCAAAAGTCCTGAAACTCCACGAAACAACTTTTTGGAATTAACAAGAATTTCTGAGCAAAACAAATACACCAGGGGGCCCACACCCTGTCCAGGAGACAGGGGTGCCCCCCCTATAGGGCGCGCCCCCTATCTCCTGGGCCCCCTATTGGGCCTCCGGCGTCAATCTTCTGCTATATCATCACTTTCACCCTAGAAAAAATCATGGGCAAGCTTACGGGGCGAAACTCCGCCGCCACGAGGCGGAACCTTGGCGGAACCAATCTAGGGCTCTAGCGGAGCTGTTCTGCCGAGGACACTTCCCTCTGGGAGGGGGAAATCATCACCAACGTCACCACCAACGATCCTCTCATCGGGAGGGGGTCAATCTCCATCAACATCTTCACCAGCACCATCTCCTCTCAAAACCCTAGTTCATCTCTTGTATCCAATCTTGTATCAAAACCACAAATTGGTACCTGTGGGTTGCTAGTAGTGTTGATTACTCCTTGTAGTTGATGCTAATTGGTTTACTTGGTGGAAGATCATATGTTCAGATCCTTTATGCATATTATTACTCCTCTGATTATGAACATGAATATGCTTTGTGAGTAGTTACGTTTGTTCCTAAGGACATGGGTGAAGTCTTGCTATTAGTAGCCATGTGAATTTGGTATTCGTTCGATATTTTGATGAGATGTATGTTGTCTTTTCATCTAGTGGTGTTATGTGAACGTCGACTACATGACACTTCACCATTATTTGGGCATATAGGAAGGCATGGGGAAGTAATAAGTAGATGATGGGTTGCTAGAGTGACAAAAGCTTAAACCCTAATTTATGCGTTGCTTCTCTAGGGGCTAATATGGATCCATATGTTTAATGTTGTGGTTAGGTTTACCTTAATACTTCTTTCGTAGTTGCGGATGCTTGCAATAGGGGTTAATCATAAGTGGGATTCTTGTCTAAGTTAGGGAAGTACCCAAGTACCGGTCCACCCACATATAAAATTATGAAAATACCGAACGCGAATCATATCAACGTGATGAAAACTAGCTTGACGATAATTCCCAATGTGTCCTCGGGAGCTCCTTTCTCATTATTAGAAATTGTCCAGGCTTATCCTTTGCTACATAAAGGATTGGGCCACCCTGCTGCACTTTATTTACTTTATTTACTTGCTACTCGTTACTATTTATCTTATCACAAAACTATCTATCACCTACAATTTCAGTGCTTGCAGAGAAATCCTTACTGAAAACCGCTTATCATTTCCTTCTGCTCCTTGTTGGGTTCGACACTCTTACTTATCGAAAGGACTACGATTGATCCCCTACACTTGTGGGTCATCAAGACTCTTTTTTGGCGCCATTGCCGGGGAGTGCAGCGCTTTTGGTGAGTGGAACTTGGTAAGGAAACATTTATATAGTGTGGTGAAATTTTCTATTACTTGTCACTATGGAAACTAATCCTTTGAGGGGCTTGTTTGGGGTATCTTCACCCCAACCATAAGAGCAAAGAGTTGCTCCTCAACCTACTGAACTTTATGAAAATATTCACTTTGAGATTCCTTCGGGTATGATAGAGAAACTGCTAGCTAATCCATTTGCAGGAGACGGAACATTGCATCCCGATTTACACCTTATCTTTGTGGATGAAGTTGGTGGATTATTTAAGCTTGCAGGTATTCCCGGTGATGTTGTCAAAAGGAAGGTCTTCCCTTTATCTTTGAAGGGAGATGCATTGACATGGTATAGGCTATGTGACGATACGGGATCTTGGAATTATAAGCGATTGAAGTTGGAATTTCACCAGAAGTTCTATCCTATGCATCTTGTTCATCGTGATCGTAATTACATATATAATTTCTGGCCTCGCGAAGGAGAAAGCATTGCTCAAGCTTGGGGGAGGCTTAAGTCAATGCTATATTCATGCCCCAATCATGAGCTCTCTCGGGAAATGATTATTCAGAAATTTTATGCTCGACTTTCTCTTGATAATCGCAACCTGCTCGATACTTCTTGTGTTGGTTCTTATATGTTGAAGGCTATTGATTTCAAATGGGACTTATTGGAAAGAATTAAACGCAACTCTAAAGATTGGGGTTCCGACGATGGTAAGGAGTCAGGTATGACACCTAAGTTCGATTGTGTTAAATCTTTTATGGATACTAATGCTTTCCGTGGATTTAGCTCTAAGTATGGACTTGACTCTGAGATAGTAGCTTCTTTCTGTGAATCTTTTGCTACCCACGTTGACCTCCCTAAAGAGAAGTGGTTTAAATATAATCCTCCTGTTGAAGTGAAAGTAGTTGCACCTATTACAGTCGAAGAAAAGACTATTACCTATAGTGATCCTATTGTTCCTACTGCTTATGTTGAAAAACCTCCTTTTCCTGTTAGGATAAAGGATCATGCTAAAGCTTCAACTGTTGTTCGTAAGAGTAATACTAGGACTTATACACCTCCTGAGCAAATTAATGTTGAACCTAGTATTGCTTTGGTTAAAGATCTCTTGGATGAGGATTTAGATGGGCATGTTATTTCTTTCTGTGGTGAGACTGCCAATATTGCTAGACCTGATACCAAAACACATAGACCTGTCGTAGGCATGCCTGTTATTTCTATTAAAATAGGAGATCATTGTTATCATGGCTTATGTGATATGGGTGCTAGTGCTAGTGCGATACCTTATGATCTATATAAACAAATTATGCACGATATTGCACCCATTGAATTAGAAGACATTGATGTTACTATTAAGCTTGCTAATAGGGATACCATTAAACCTATTGGGATTGTTAGAGATGTTGAAGTTTTATGTGTGAAGGTCAAATACCCTACTGATTTTCTTGTTCTTGGTTCCCCACAAGATGATTTTTGTCCCATTATTTTTGGTAGACCCTTCTTGAATACAGCTAGTGCTAAGATTAATTGTGAAAAGAATATTTTCACTGTTGGCATTGATGGTATGTCTCATGAGTTTAATTTCGCTAAGTTTAGTAGACAACCTCGTGATAGGGAACCACCTAGTAAGGATGAGATTATTGGTCTTGCTTCCATTGTTGTTCCTCCAACCGATCCGTTAGAACAATATTTGCTAGACCATGAAAACGATATGTTTATGAAGGAAAGGGAGGAAATAGATGAAGTGTTCCTTAAACAGGAACCTATGCTGAAACATAACCTTCCCGTTGAAATTCTTGGGGATCCCCCTCCACCCAAGGGTGATCCCGTGTTTGAACTCAAACCTTTACCTGATAATCTTAAGTATGCTTATCTTGATGAAAAATAAATATATCCTGTTATTATTAGTGCTAACCTTTCAGAGAAAGAAGAAGAAAGATTATTGAAAACTCTGAAGAAACACCGAGCAGCTATTGGATATACTCTGGATGATCTTAAGGGTGTTAGTCCCATGTTATGTCAACACAAACTTACATTGGAGGACGATGCCAAACCGGTTAGAGATCCTCAACGACGACTAAATCCCAAGATGAAGGAAGTGGTAAGAAAGGAGATACTAAAGCTCCTTGAGGCAGGTATTATTTATCCCGTTGCTGATTGTGAATGGGTAAGCCCTGTTCATTGTGTTCCTAAAAAGGGAGGTATTACCGTTGTTCCTAATGATAAAGATGAATTGATCCCGCAAAGAATTATTACAGGTTATAGGATGGTAATTGATTTCCGTAAGTTAAATAAAGCTACTAAGAAAAATCATTACCCTTTACCTTTTATTGATCAAATGCTAGAAAGACTTTCCAAACACACACATTTCTGCTTTCTATATGGCTATTCTGGCTTCTCTCAAATACCTATGTCAGCGAAGGATCAATCTAAAACTACTTTTACTTGCCCTTTTGGTACTTTTGCTTAGAGACGTATGCCTTTTGGTTTATGTAATGCACCTGCTACCTTTCAAAGATGCATGATGGCTATATTCTCTGATTTTTGTGAAAAGATTTGTGAGGTATTCATGGATGAATTCTCCGTTTATGGATCCTCTTTTGATGATTGTTTGAGCAACCTTGATTGAGTTTTGCAGAGATGCGAAGACACTAGTCTCGTCCTGAATTCGGAAAAGTGTCACTTTATGGTTAATGAAGGCATTGTCTTGGGGCACAAGATCTCCGAGAGAGGTATTGAAGTTGATAAAGACAAAGTTGATGCTATTGAAAAGATGCCATGTCCCAAGGACATAAAAGGTATAAGAAGTTTCCTTGGTCACACTGGTTTTTATAGGAGGTTCATTAAGGACTTTTCTAAAATCTCTAGGCCTTTGACTAATTTATTGCAAAAAGATATTCCTTTTGTCTTTGATGATGATTGTGTAGAAGCATTTGAAGTACTTACGAAACCTTTGATCACTGCACCTATTGTTCAGCCACCTGATTGGAATTTACCTTTTGAAATTATGTGCGATGCTAGTGATTATGCTGTAGGTGTTGTGCTAGGGCAAAGAGTCGATAAGAAATTGAATGTTATCCAGTATGCTAGTAAGACTCTTGATACTGCCCAGAGAAATTATGCTACTACTGAAAAAGAGTTCTTAGCAGTTGTGTTTGCATGTGATAAGTGTAGACCTTATATTGTTGATTCCAAAGTTACTATTCACACTGATCATGCTGCTATTAAATATCTTATGGAAAAGAAAGATGCTAAGCCTAGGCTCATTAGATGGGTTCTCTTGCTCCAAGAATTTGACTTGCATATTATTGATAGAAAGGGAGCTGAGAACCCGTTCTGCACAACTTGTCTAGGTTAGAGAATGTTCTTGATGACCCACTGCCTATTAATGATAGCTTTCCTGATGAACAATCAGCGGTTGCCAATGCTTCTCGTACTGCTCCTTGGTATGCTGATTATGCTAATTACATTGTTGCTAAATTTATACCGCCTAGTTTCACATACCAGCAAAAGAAAAAGTTCTTTTATGATTTAAGACATTACTTCTGGGATGATCCACACCTTTATAAAGAAGGAGTAGATGGTGTTATTAGGCGTTGTGTGCACGAGCATGAGCAGGACAGATTCTACGTAAGTGTCACTCTGAATCTTATGGAGGACACCACGCTGGAGATAGAACTGCACACAAGGTACTACAGTCTGGTTTTTATTGGCCTACTCTCTTCAAAGATGCTCGTAAGTTTGTCTTATCTTGTGATGAATGTCAAAGAATAGGTAACATTAGTAGACGTCAAGAAATGCCTATGAATTATTCTCTTGTTATTGAACCGTTTGATGTTTGGGGCTTTGATTGTATGGGACCTCTTCCTGCCTCTAATGGTTATACACATATTTTAGTTGTTGTTGATTACGTTACTAAGTGGGTAGAAGCTATTCCAACTAGTAGTGCTGATCATAACACCTCTATTAAAATGCTTAAGGAAGTTATTTTTCCGAGGTTTGGAGTCCCTAGATATCTTATGACTGATGGTGATTCACATTTATTCATGGTGCTTTCCGTAAGATGCTTGCTAAGTATAATGTCAATCATAGAATAGCATCTCCTAATCATCCGCAGTCTAGTGGTCAAGTAGAGTTGAGCAATAGAGAGCTCAAATTAATTTTGCAAAAGACTGTGAATATATCTAGAAAGAATTGGTCCAAAAAACTTGATGATGCGTTATGGGCCTATAGAACTGCATACAAAAACCCTATGGGTATGTCTCCATATAAGATGGTTTATGGAAAAGCGTGTCATTTACCTCTTGAACTTGAACATAAGGCATATTGGGCTATTAAAGAGCTCAACTATGACTTCAAACTTGCCGGTGAGAAGAGGTTATTTGATATTAGCTCACTTGATGAATGGAGAACCCAAGCCTATGAGAATGCCAAGCTTTTCAAAGAAAAAGTCAAACGCTGGCATGATAAGAGGATACAAAAGCGTGAGTCTAACGTAGGAGATTATGTGTGTTATTATTCAACTCTCGTTTAAGATTTTTTGCAGGAAAACTTCTCTCAAAATGGGAAGGTCCTTACATTATCGAGGAGGTCTATCGTTCTGGTGCTATAAAAATCAACAACTTTGAAGGCACAAACCCGAGGGTGGTAAACGGTCAAAGAATTAAACATTATATTTCAGGTAATCCTATCAATGTTGAAACTAATATTATTGAAACCGTAACCCCTGAGGAATACATAAGGGACACCTTCCAGAACCTTCCAAACTCCGAAAAGGTATAGGTATGTGGTACGGTAAGTAAACCAACTCCAAAACAACTCCAATGGCATTTTTTATCAGTTTTGGATTATTTAAGAAATTTAGGAAGAAAGAAGTAGTCCAAAAGGGACACAAGGCTCCCACAAGAGTGGAGGGCGCCCCCCCTATAGGGCACACCCCTCTGTCTCGTGGTCACCTCGTGTGCCTCCCGGACTCCGTTTTCTTGCACGTTACGTATTTTGGTTGGTAAAAATTCATTATATATACTCCCGAAGGTTTTGACCACCGTATCACGCAAATATCCTTTGTTTTTGTTTCGAGCTATTTCCTTTGCAGATTTAGAGCACCATGACTTCCCCCTCCTCCAACAACGAAGACAAGGATGCTTGGCTATTGAAGATAGAGCTGAAAAGAGAAGAACTAGAAGAGATCAACAAGGATGAAGGGATCAAGAAGGCCATGGAGGTTCAAGCTCCGGTGGTGAAAGAAGAAGACATCCCTCAACCTTTACCTAACCTTTTCACTCCAACAGAGATTGAAGCTTTCAAGATGATTGAGTTAGCTCGCATACAGAACAAGTATCTCACACAGGAGAATATCCTGTTGAAGGATCATATCACCGGACTCAAGGGCATTATCCGCAAGTTGGAGGAGCTTTTACGCTCGATGTGCGATTATCCACCGTCATTGTCACCACCTTCATCACCTCCAAGGACATAATCACATGGGTATGGGCACTCCCCTTGGCAACTGCCAAGCTTGGGGAGGTGCCCCGGTATCGTATCACCATCACACTCCTATCTTTACCGCTTTATTTAGTCCGATCACTTTTATTAGTATCTTGATCTAGTAGATTGAAGTTTTGATATCAAGTAGTTTGAGTTTTTCTTTGTGATCTCTTTTTGTAATCGAGTCCGTGAGCTATCTATAATAAAGATTAGTGTTGAGTATAGGGCTTTGCTATGTTGCTATGATCTTAAGAAAGTAGAAAGAATAAAAGAGTTCATATTGATTTTATGGATAGTGATAACTTCACATATAGAAAGTATGAGGCATAAAAATTGTTGAGAGTTGATGAACGTAGCCTTGGTAATCGTTGCAATTAATAGGAAGTGATAAGGAAAGAGGGGTTCACATATAATATTATCTTGGACACCTTTTATAGTTGGGAGCACTCATTAAGTACGACATGCTAAAAGAGTTGACGTTGGACAAAGAAGACAATGTAATGGTTTATGTTTTCCGACATCTCTGTTAAAGTATATTGTCATTGACCTTCCAAACATGTTAAGCTTGCCTTTCCCCCTCATGCTAGCCAAATTCCTTGCACCAAGTAGAGATACTACTTGTGCATCCAAATACCATTAAACCCAGTTTTGCCATGAGAGTCCACCATACCTACCTATGGATTGAGTAAGATCCTTCAAGTAAGTTGTCATCGGTGCAAGCAATAAAAATTGCTATCTAAATATGTATGACTTATTAGTGCAGAGAAAATAAGCTTTGTACGAACTTGTTGTGGAAGTAATAAAAGCGACGGACTACATAATAAAGGTCCACATACAAGGGGCAATATAAAGTGACGTTCTCTTGCATTAAGATTTTGCATCAACCCTAAATGGACATGACAACCTCTGCTTCCCTCTGCGAAGGGCCTATCTTTTACTTTATGTTTTTACTTTATGCTTGAGTCAAGGTGATCCTCACCTTTACCTTTTTCATTTTATCCTTTGGCAAGCTCCTCGTGTTTGAAAGATCATGATATATATATATCCAATTGGATGTAAGTTAGCATGGGCTATTATTGTTGACATCACCTAAAGGTGAATACATTGGGAGGCAACACAATAAGCCCCTATCTTTCTCAGTGTCCGGCTGAAACTCCATAACCACAAGTACTGCGTGAGTGTTAGCAATTGTAGAGTGCTACAAGATAGTTGAGTATGTGAACGTGTTGAAAAGCTCTATTGTTGACTCTTTCTGATGTTACGATAAATTGCAATTGCTTCAATGACTGAGATTATAGTTTGTTAGTTCCCAATGATGTTTTTGAACCATACTTGACATTGTGAATTGATTGTCACTTGAGCATAGGAAGTCATATGACAAAATCTATATATGTTGCTGTAGGGGAACGCAATGGAAAACGAAAATTTTCGATATAGCGAGCATGCCCAGGACCACTATCGAGACTGCATACAAGGTTTGATCTGATCCGTACCGACTCGAAGCGCAGCGGAAGAAGAGTCGGTGTAGATCGTCGGTGCAGATCCCCGCAGCTAGGATTTACAACCTCCCAACCGCGAGGATGTACTCCCTCTCCGGACAGCCCTTCGGGAGGCGGTCGGACAGTCCCCCGGACGATGTCGCAGACAGCCCTTCGGGAGGCGGTCGGACAGTCCCCCGGACGATGTCGCAGACAGCCCTTCGGGAGGACCCTCGAAACTCGGACAGCCCTACGGGAGGACACTCGAACAGCCCCTCGGGCAGAAGATCGAAACTACAATCTCTCTACGAGGGTGCACACATACGGTGTCAGCTATCCGGCAGGGCTTCGCCGTCCAGAACTAGTTCCTGCTGGAACCCAGACAGCCTTACGGCTCTACGAAACTCTTTTCGTGGGAGGGAGAGAAGAAGCCAGATAATGCATGGCATGTGTATGAGAGCAAGGGATGAGTGTGGAGGGCTGCCCCTCCACCTCTATTTATAGGAAATCCCAAGGGGTAGGGTAGTTTCACACAAAAACCCAAAATGCACATGAATGAAGTCCTTCCACAAGGACCTAGGAGTGAAACCAATGAACAAGAGGGTCCCCAAGGGGATACCCCATGTGGCCAGCCACACCCCATGAGGGGCCCAAAAATGGCTCCTATCCATCCATGTCATCCCCAAGATCTTTTGGAGCAAAGCCCCAAAGGTGGCTTTCCATAAAGTAACCATAAAGCTGATTTTCACTATTCATGACGACATTTTTCAGCTGTCGATCAAACTGAAAATATTTATGTGGGCTTAGAACATTTCCAGTACCCACCATAATAATTTTCAACGCGTTCAAACAATTCGGTTTTAGTGATTTTCATCTGCAAACGCATATGAAGTGGCTCGCAGCTCGGAACATTTCGGTTTTATCTCGAAAATTCTAAAAGCTTCCGAATGATTCGGCACCTTCCAAGAATTATCAGGCATTTGCCGATACCAATTTGACTTAATGGTATATCCGAAACAACTTTTCGGTATCATCGAAACTCATCCGATGACCTCTCTCTGCGATACGATTCCGCTGTCCGAAACCATTCCGGTGTCCGAAACTTTTTTTGGTGATTTTCTCTCAGACTCCCTGTCTAGTATTCAGCAGATAGATGACCCTTAAGCGTGTGACCCTATAGGTTCGGTGAAGTATAGACATGACCGGAACCCTTCCGATCAATGATCAACATCGAGCCGTGGACACCCATATTGACCCCTATACCCACACAAATAAATATTCGAGTGAACCTCCAGTTGCAGTGAGCTATTCCTTTTGCTTCGCGATATGTCACAAACACCCGAGGTGAGATTTATTGCACTCGTGTGGATCAACAATTTGTCCACCATGCAAGTTACCTCGTTACGGTTTTGTTCTCTTTTCTCGTTTCGTGTTCCGCATCCCGGTGATCAAATCACAATGTGTCTGGCCAGAGATGATGGATACCGTTACACCGAGAGGGCCCGAGTATATCTCTCCATCGTCGGAGGAGCAAATCCCAATATTGAGCTATCTTGTTACTTGCCATACTTTTCCGTGAACCCGTAAGCTGCCGTAATAGCCACCCAGTTACGGATGACGTTTAACAAACCCCAAAGTTCACGAAGCAAGTATGAAGGAACTCGATACTCTCATGGTCTAAGGAATTATGCAAACATTAACTTCTACGTGTTATTAACCATTAACTTGTGACGAACGTATCTCATAGCATAACATCAAAATGGGTCGATTCAACACAAATGTTCTACCAACATCGTGCCCTCATAATTGCCAGCATAGACATGCCCATGATCAGGAAAACATGATCATCATGCAATACATGAGCCACTCTTAGAGGCAAGACTAGGAATACATTTTACCGTTTAGTATACCACACGTGCACATGAGTTTTCCTCCGAGCCTCGTGGATATTGCAGACTCGAGAATCATTGCAGTTATAGCATGGAAGCTAAACATTCATTACAAACTTTGGAGATACAAAATAACGATATTACTGCCTCTAGGGCATATCTCCTCTGATTCTTTGTTATTAGAATGATCATGATGCCCTCATGTTCGTATTTTATTTTTATCGACACCTTTATCTCTAAACAAGTGGACATATTTTTCGATTTCGGCTTCCGCTTGAGGACAAGCGAGGTCTAAGCTTGGGGGAGTTGATACGTCCATTTTGCATCATGCTTTTATATCGATAATTATTGCATTATGGGCTGTTATTACACATTATATCTCAATACTTATGGCTATTCTCTCTTATTTTCCAAGGTTTACCATGAAGAGGGGGGAATGCCGGCAGATGGGATTCTGGCTGGAAAAGGAGCAAACGTTGGAAACCTATGCTGCACAGCTCCAAAAGTCCTGAAACTCCACGAAACAACTTTTTGGAATTAACAAGAATTTCTGAGCAACAGAAATACGCCAGGGGGCCCACCCCTGTCCAGGAGACAGGGGCGCCGCCATTCAATATGAAAACATAGCCTGATTGAGATTTGAAGTCATCTGGGTCAGTCATGAAGCCTGCATCAGTGTAACCACTTACAATGAGCTCTTCATCACCTCCATACACAAGGAGTAAATCCTTGGTCCTTCTGAGGTACTTAAGAATACCCTTGACTGCGGCCCAGTGTTCCAACCCTGGATCACTTTGGTACCGGCTGCTAACACTTAGCGCATAGGAAACGTCCGGTCTTGTACATAGCATGGCATACATAATAGAACCAACTACCGAGGCATATGGAACATCATTCATTTGCACTCGCTCATCGAGAGTCCGAGGACTCTGATTCTTGCAAAGCACTGTGCCAGGTGACATTGGGAGTAGGCCTTTCTTGGAGTTCTCCATGTTGAACCTTTTCAACACCTTGTCAATGTACGTGCTTTGGCTAAGCGCTATCAGGCATTTTGATCTATCTCTATAGATTCTGATGCCCAATACATATGCCGCTTCACCTAAGTCTTTCATTGAAAACCTCTTTTTCAATGAGTCTTTTATTTCGCTAAGAAAATTCACATCATTTCCAATCAACAATATGTCATCCACATACAAGATTAGAAATGCTTTTGCGCTCCCACTAAACTTCTTGTAAACACAAGATTCTTCGTCATTCCTGATGAAGCCAAATTCTTTGACCACTTCATCAAAACGAATGTTCCAGCTCCTTGACGCTTGCTTGGACCATAAATGGCTTTACAAGTTTGCATACCTTTCAAACATCCTTATGAATGACAAAACCTTCGGCTGTATCATGTATACATCCTCTTTGAGGTTTCCATTTAGGAAAGCCGTTTTGACATCCATCGCCATATTTCATAGTCGAAAAAGCAGCAATTGCTAGCAATATCGAACAGACCTAAGCATAGCTACGGCGAGAAAGTCTCGTCGTAGTCCACTCCTGGAACTTGCGTGAACCCTTTCGCAACAAGTCTAGCTTTGTGGATAGTAATGTTACCATCCGCGTCCGTCTTTCTTTTGAAAATCCATTTACAACCAATCGGCTTTACGCCTTCTGGAAGTTCTTCCAAGTTCCAAACTTGATTTTCGTACATGGATTCCATTTCGGATCTCATGGCTTTGTGCCATTCTTTTGAGCTGGGCCCCGCCATCGCTTCCTTGTAGTGTGCAGGTTCATCGTCTTCAAGAATGAAGATTTCGTTATGAAACCATTCAGGTGGCTGGATAGCCCTACCTGATCTGCGCGGTTCAGTTACAACATTGTCTGAAGTCTCCGCATCATATGCGACAACTTCCGGCTCAGTTGCAGGGATAATTAGCGGAATTTCTTCCGGTTCCTTAGCCATATCAACAGTTGCCGAAGATTCACTAATCTCATCAAGTTGTACTGTCCTCCCACTTAATTCTTTGGCGAGAAATTCTTTCTCAAGAAAGACTCCGCTTTTAGCGACAAACACTTTGTGCTCGGAGGGTAGGTAGAAGGAATACCCAATTGTTTCTTTTGGATAACCTACAAAGTTACACTTGTCTGATCTGGGATCGAGTTTGGCAGGTTGTAAACGTTTTACATGTACCTCACATCCCCAAATTTTAAGATGCGACAAACTGGGTTTCTTCCCATTCCACATCTCATGTGGTGTCGTCTTAACAGACTTAGACGGTGCTCTGTTTAGTGTGTGAGCGGCAGTTTCAAGTGCATGACCCCAAAAAGATATCGGCAGATCTGTAAGAGACATCATCGACCTTACCATGTCCAACAGGGTTCGGTTACGTCTTTCCGATACTCCGTTTCTCTGTGGAGTTCCGGGAGGCGTAAGCTGTGAAACGATTCCACGGTCACTCAGATGTTGGCCAAACTCATGACTAAGATATTCACCTCCGCGATCCGACCGCAGAAACTTAATCTTTTTGTTACGATGATTTTCTACCTCATTCTGAAATTCTTTGAACTTTTCAAAGGTTTCCGACTTATGCTTCATTAAGTAGATATAGCCATACCGACTTAAATCATCAGTAAAAGTCACGAAGTAGAAATACCCACCCCGTGCGGCTGTGCTCATTGGACCACATACATCACTATGTATTATTTCCAATAATTCACCCGCCCGTTCAGGATGACCCGTGAACGGCGTCTTGGTCATTTTACCCATCAGACAAGCTTCACATGTGTCAAATGATTCAAAATCAAAGGACGGTAAAACTCCATCTCTCTGGAGTCTTTGCATGCGTTTCTTCCGATGTGGCCAAGCCGACGATTGCCACAAGTAAGTGGTGGTGGTATCAGCCTTCTTAAGGCGTTTGGCATTCACGTTAAAGACATCATTTTCACATTCAAGATTTAGTATGAAAAGGCCCCCAACAATGGGTGCAAATCCATAAAACATATCCTTACAATAAAGTGAACAACCATTGTTCTCAGACTTGTACGAATACCCATCGTGTACTAAACATGATCCGGAGATAATGTTTCTACACAACAGTGGAACAAAATAACAGTTACTTAGTTCTAAGATAAATCCTGAAGGGAGACGTAGAGGCATAATGCCGACGGCTTGAGCGGCGATCCCAGTGCCGTTCCCGACGCGCATCACGACTTCATTCTTTGCCAGCTTGCGCACCTTCTGAAGCCCCTGTATCGAGTTGCAAATGTGAGCAACCGATCCGGTATCAAATACCCAAGACTTAGAATTTTCGCTAGCAAGCAAAACGTCAATGACATTAACATGTATAACAATTATACCTTTTCCGGTTTTCCCGGTCTTCTTATCTTCCAGATACTTCTTGCAATTTCTCTTCCAGTGTCCTGTGCCCTTGCAGTAGAAGCACTCAGTTTCATTCTTGGCTCCACCCTTAGAGTTGCTTTGGGATCCGGTCTTACCGGTGCCCTTGCCCTTCTTTGGCTTGCCTTTCTTCTTTTTGAAACTGGCGGTTTTATTCACAAGCAACACTTGCTTGCGATTTTTCCGCATCCTCCTCGTAGTTTTCAGCATGGCGAGCACCTCTTCCGGTGGCTTCTCCATCCCTGTCATGTTGTAGTTCATGACAAAACCGTCATAAGACGGGGGGAGTGAAGAAAGCAACATGTCCATCATATGGCCAGGTGGAAGTGGAAATTCCAGGGCTTTAAGCCTTTCAG
The DNA here is from genome assembly GCA_021437245.1 of Aegilops speltoides. NCBI lineage: Eukaryota > Viridiplantae > Streptophyta > Magnoliopsida > Poales > Poaceae > Aegilops > Aegilops speltoides. The sequence goes on from CM038142.1 coordinate 504,436,223, forward strand.
AATAGCCAATCATTTTGACCACATGTTCGCCAACTGAACTACCCTCAGCCATCTTGCAATCCATCAAAGCCTTCATGATATCATATCGTTCGGACTTTGCGGTTTCCTTGTACAGAGCATCCAATTCCCGGATCATATCACGGGGTTTATGGAATTCAAAACGTTTTTGAAGCCCTGTACTCATGCAAGCTAGCATGAGGCACTGCACTAAGTTGTGATCATCATCCTTAGTGGCCCAGACATTTTGTTCATCTTCCGGGGCCTCTGCCGCCGGTTTAGCTGGAAGAGCAGTTTCAAGCACGTACAATTTCTTAGCGCTCCTGAGGACAATCCTTAGGTTACGGACCCAGTCCGCATTGTTGTTTCCTGTCGTAGCTAACTTCTCTTTCTCTAACATCGGGCCTAAGTTGAACGCGGTGTTGCGAGCCATTTGATCTACAACGGAAAACACAAGTTTCACTTAGACTTTGTTTATAATGAAATTTGCACTAGTGAATAAACATTTTTGTTCTAAAGTGTGCTCCCACTCAAATCAATATCTCTCAAAATTGATTTTGAGTGATTCAAGATCCAAATATCAATTCAACGTCATAGAATCATCCTCTCATGACGAGGATTTCAATTGGTAGGCCAACTTGCCGATCACATCTCCATGTGACTCTTGTTCATCTTTCGATGCGTGTGTTCCGAGCTCAGGACGATCCTGCCATGAACGTCAAGACAACCAAGTGATCTTGCTGCGAGGTCTGACCTCACCCGCCTTACATTTCTCCAATCGTTCGTACCCATGCATCCATGGCGCACCCCGAAAGGATAGATGTTGTGACGGTGCTGCACTTGGGAGAACACTAACTACTTGATATCTTAAGTGAGAGATCACCCTAATAAAAGCGACTACCGCGCAATCAAGAAGGGTGCATCAAGAGGGATAAACATCTCAGGCAATTCATAATAGCATGATATGGTATAGCCTCTTCTGACGGAGAAGTCAAGTATTTCTTCGTCTCCGGCATTCGCGTCGGTGTTCACCTTCGCGAAGATTGCCACCACCTTGTCGAGGCACCAGATAATATTGCTATCTCCATAGCTAATAAAATAAGTGCATTACTTAAGGTTGACACGCAGGTCATTAAAATGCAATCATATGGCTCCAGCCATCATGCCGAATCATGACACGCAGGTCATGTTAATTACATCATATAGTCATCTCATACATAATCAAATTGAATATGAGCATTGCTATACCACATCACATGCACATCCTGCAAAACCAAGTTAGACGCCTCTAATCGGTTTATGCAAAATTTTATTTTACGTGGCTTCTAAGGTTTTGACCTAAACCGCAGCTACCAACGTTTTATCATCAAGTATGATTATTCAAGTTGCTAGTTTAACATCTCAGGGTGTATGAAACACGAGATAATTAAATCTCGAGCTCCATACTAAACTTCGTCATACACGATGACCCCGTGCAGATCATATCGCAATGCCCTTTCATCTGCGAATTTCATCTTTCTTTTGACTATGGCAGAACCCAAAGAACTGATAGCACTTCCATGGTCAATCAGGATCACAGATTGCCAGAACTTTGTCAAATTCCACCATGCTGTCTCGAGATTGAGCAAACGCAAATTCTAGGGAAGCAACAAGAACGTCAGGTAACAAATATCATCTGTCACCCGCATAAATAATTTTCAGCAATAGATCTCATCTACTCCAAAATTATATTATGCAATACCCATACATCTCCATGTATTCTAGATCGTAACCTGCATCTACGCATAGCACGGCTCTTGATGCCACTGTAGGGGAACGCAATGGAAAACGAAAATTTTCGGTATAGCGAGCATGCCCAGGACCACTATCGAGACTGCATACAAGGTTTGATCTGATCCGTACCGACTCGAAGCGCAGCGGAAGAAGAGTCGGTGTAGATCGTCGGTGCATATCCTCGCAGCTAGGATTTACAACCTCCCAACCGCGAGGATGTACTCCCTCTCCGGACAGCCCTTCGGGAGGCGGTCGGACAGTCCCCCGGACGATGTCGCAGACAGCCCTTCGGGAGGCGGTCGGACAATCCCCCGGACGATGTCGCAGACAGCCCTTCGGGAGGACCCTCGAAACTCGGACAGCCCTACGGGAGGACACTCGAATAGCCCCTCGGGCAAAAGATCGAAACTACAATCTCTCTACGGGGTTGCACACATACGGTGTCAGCTATCCGGCAGGGCTTCGCCGTCCAGAACTAGTTCCTGCCGGAACCCAGACAGCCTTACGGCTCTACGAAACTCTTTTCGTGGGAGGGAGAGAAGAAGCCAGATAATGCATGGCATGTGTATGAGAGCAAGGGATGAGTGTGGAGGGCTGCCCCTCCACCTCTATTTATAGGAAATCCCAAGGGGTAGGGTAGTTTCACACAAAAACCCAAAATGCACATAATTGAAGTCCTTCCACAAGGACCTAGGAGTGAAACCAATGAACAAGAGGGTCCCCAAGGGGGGATACCCCATGTGGCCGGCCACACCCCCATGAGGGGCCCAAAAAATGGCTCCTATCCATCCATGTCATCCCCAAGATCTTTTGGAGCAAAGCCCCAAAAGGTGGCTTTCCATAAAGTAACCATAAAGCTGATTTTCACTATTCATGACGACATTTTTCAGCGTCTGATCAAACTGAAAATATTTATGTGGGCTTAGAACATTTCCAGTACCCACCATAATAATTTTCAACGCGTTCCGAAACAATTCCGGTTTTAGTGATTTTCATCTGCGAAACGCATATGAAGTGGCTCCGGCAGCTCCGGAACATTTCCGGTTTTTATCTCAGAAAATTCTAAAAAGCTTCCAGAATGATTCTGGCACCTTCCAAGAATTATCAGGCATTTGCCGATACCAATTTGACTTAATGGTATATCCCGAAACAACTTTTCGGTATCATCGAAACTCATCCGATGACCTCCCTTTGCGGTACGATTCCGCTGTCCGAAACCATTCCGGTGTCCGAAACCTTTTTCGGTGATTTTCTCTCAGACTCCCTGTCTAGTATTCAGCAGATAGATGACCCTTAAGCGTGTGACCCTATAGGTTCGGTGAAGTATAGACATGACCCGGAACCCCTTCCGATCAATGATCAACATCGGAGCCGTGGACACCCATATTGACCCCTATACCCACACAAATAAATATTCGAGTGAACCTCCAGTTGCAGTGAGCTATTCCTTTTGCTTCGCGATATGTCACAAACACCCGAGGTGAGATTTATTGCACTCGTGTGGATCAACAATTTGTCCACCATGCAAGTTACCTCGTTACGGTTTTGTTCTCTTTCTCGTTTCCGTGTTCCGCATCCCGGTGATCAAATCACAATGTGTCCGCCGAGATGATGGATACCGTTACACCGAGAGGGCCCCAGTATATCTCTCCATCGTCGGAGGAGCAAATCCCAATATTGAGCTATCTTGTTACTTGCCATACTTTTCCGTGAACCCGTAAGCTGCCGTAATAGCCACCCAGTTACGGATGACGTTTAACAAACCCCAAAGTTCACGAAGCAAGTATGAAGGAACTCGATACTCTCATGGTCTAAGGAATTATGCAAACATTAACTTCTCTGTGTTATTAACCATTAACTTGTGACGAACGTATCTCATAGCATAACATCAAAATGGGTCGATTCAACACAAATGTTCTACCAACATCGTGCCCTCATAATTGCCAGCATAGACATGCCCATGATCAGGAAAACATGATCATCATGCAATACATGAGCCACTCTTAGAGGCAAGACTAGGAATACATTTTACCGTTTAGTATACCACACGTGCACATGAGTTTTCCTCCGAGCCTCGTGGATATTGCAGACTCGAGAATCATTGCAGTTATAGCATGGAAGCTAAACATTCATTACAAACTTTGGAGATACAAAATAACTGATATTACTGCCTCTAGGGCATATCTCCTACAGTTGCTGTTATTAGAATGATCATGATGCCCTCATGTTCGTATTTTATTTTTATCGACACCTTTATCTCTAAACAAGTGGACATATTTTTCGATTTCGGCTTCCGCTTGAGGACAAGCGAGGTCTAAGCTTGGGGGAGTTGATACGTCCATTTTGCATCATGCTTTTATATCGATAATTATTGCATTATGGGCTGTTATTACACATTATATCTCAATACTTATGGCTATTCTCTCTTATTTTCCAAGGTTTACCATGAAGAGGGGGGAATGCCGAGATGGGATTCAGGTGGAAAAGGAGCAAACGTTGAAACCTATGCTGCACAGCTCCAAAAGTCCTGAAACTCCACGAAACAACTTTTTGGAATTAACAAGAATTTCGAGCAGCAGAATACGCCGAGGCCCACCCTGTCCAGAGAGACAGGCGCCCCTATAGGCGCGCCCCTATCTCCTGGGCCCCTGGTGTGCCTTCGGCGTCCATCTTCTGCTATATCATCACTTTTACCCTGGAAAAAATCGTGGGCAAGCTTACGGGACGAAACTCCGCCGCCACGAGGTGGAACCTTGGCAGAACCAATCTAGGGCTCTAGCGGAGCTGTTCTGCCAGGGAGGGGGTCAATCTCCAACGTCATCTTCGCCAGCACCATCTCCTCTCAAAACCCTAGTTCATCTCTTGTATCCAATCTTGTATCAAAACCACAAATTTGTACCTGTGGGTTGCTAGTAGTGTTGATTACTCCTTGTAGTTGACGCTAATTGGTTTACTTGGTGGAAGATCATATGTTCTGATCCTTTATGCATATTATTACTCCTCTGATTATGAACACGAATATGCTTTGTGAGTAGTTACGTTTGTTCCTGAGGACATGGGTGAAGTCCTGCTATTAGTAGTCATGTGAATTTGGTATTCGTTCGATATTTTGATGAGATGTATGTTGTCTTTTCCTCTAGTGGTGTTATGTGAACGTCGACTACATGACACTTAACCATTATTTGGGCCTAGAGGAAGGCATGGGGAAGTAATAAGTAGATGATTGGTTGCTAGAGTGACAGAAGCTTAAACCCTAGTTTATGCGTTGCTTCGTTAGGGGCTGATATGGATCCATATCTTTAATGTTGTGGTTAGGTTTACCTTAATACTTCTTTTGTAGTTGCGGATGCTTGCAATAGGGGTTAATCATATGTGGGATGCTTGCCCAAGTTAGGGTAGTACCCAAGTACCGGTCCACCCACATATCAAATTATCAAAGTACCGAACGTGAATCATATCAACGTGATGAAAACTAGCTTGACGATAATTCCCAATGTGTCCTCGGGAGCTCCTTCCTCATTATTAGAAAGTGTCTAGGCTTATCCTTTGCTGCATAAAGGATTGGGCCACCTTGCTGCACTTTATTTACTTTATTTACTTGCTACTCGTTACTATTTATCTTATCACAAAATTATCTATCATCTACAATTTCAGTACTTGTAGAGAAAACCTTACTGAAAACCGCTTATCATTTCCTTCTGCTCCTCGTTGGGTTCGACACTCTTACTTATCGAAAGGACTACAATTGATCCCCTACACTTGTGGGTCATCACCGCATACGGTGGTCTGGCCTCATTCTTCCTCTGGACGGTTTTCAGTTAAATCCCTGTATTCTAGAATCATTGGAGGCGTCCCTTCGAATAGGTTCTCTTGCATTTGGCGGTCCAGAGTTCCTCCAAAAATTAATCTTCCTCTGGCAGGCCTTCAGAGGCCGCCTCCCGGCGGCTGACCAAATTCGTAAGAGAAACGGGCCAGGCTCGGAGTTTTGTGCTCTTTGTGGTGCCTTGGAGGACACGAATCATATCTTTTTTTCATTGTGTGCTTGCTAAGTTGGTCTGGAGCTGTGTCAGATCCTCGCTCCAGGTTACTTGGAACCCCTCCTCTTTTCCTGAGCTGAGAAACCTTGCCAAGTCGTTGGTTGGGGTGACTAAGAGGGTCTTCTGGGTTGGCCTGGGTGCGATATGTTGGTCACTGTGGACGACTAGGAACAAATTTATGATTGATCATGTCTTTCCTTCTAAAGCTGCTGATTGTCTATTCAAATCATGTATCTTCTTGCAGCAGTGGAGATCATTGACTAAGGAGGACGATCGGGGAGCGCTCGACATGCTCATCTCCAAAATTCGGGCCTCGGCGTCTTCTCTCTCTGGGCACGGTCCTGAAGCCTGGTCTAGCCTGTCGGCGGTTCTCCGTCTTCGATGTTGACTTCGTTTTACTTCTATCCGGCCTGCGTGCCGTGTCTGGCAGGGTGCCATGTATTCTTTATACTTTCGTGCTCCTGGTTCCTGTTTGCGTTAGCGTGAACTTTGGTGGCTTCGTCCTCTTGGTGTTGGGCTTGTGACTCTGCCATGTGGCTTTATTTATAAAGTCGGGCTATGGCCTTTTATCTAAAAAAAGAAAGGCTCGCTGTCGCCGGTGACGCACGCACACACTCGCGCATAACCATTAACCACACCAACACACACTGGTGGCGGTTGCTTTGCCATGCGTCCGTGTGTCCATGGCGTGAGCTCGGAGTCGGTTCGACTACGACGCCGTCGACCGGTTCGAGCGCGACGTCATCAACCCAACACGCACTGACGCTCGTGTGAAAGAGAACGCCGACCGTGTCTCAGAACGTGGCCTTGGCGGAGCTTGTGCGTGACCAAAGGCACGACCAACGCCGTCAACAGAGGTGCGTGCAGAGGGCTTGTGCGAGCTACTCGTCGACTCCTCCTGCTCGGGCCCCCCGTTCAGCAAATCGGCGGCGACGCGCCTGGCGCAGGCTGCAGCCCGACGGGTGGGTGTGCGGCCGTTTCACGCCCCACGGTGCGTAGTCCACGCGGGACATGGAGACGCCGAGCGTGTTGAGCCCCGGGAGCTTCTCCACCTTCGTCGCCGGCATGGCGGAGCCAACCGGGTTGCCGGTGTTCACCGGGAGTGCCAGCGCGGAGGAGAAGAAGGCGTCCGGTCCTCTTGCACGAGAGCCCATTTAGCCGCAGTGCTGCACAGTGCAGACATACATACAGTACATGCATGCATTACTCGCTATTCAGGCATGATCTATTCATGTGCGAAGCATGGACGGAAGAGCTAGCACAGCTATTCATGTCCAGCTCGACGCCACTCCCTGGGTCGCTGTGCTCATCGCGCTGCTCGAGCGCTCCACCTCCACTGCATGACCGTCATGGACAACGCCGTCGCCGTTCTCATCCGAGCTCGCCACGCCTGGGTTGGATTTGGGGCCAGTTTCGAAGAAAAAACGATGTGGACTATGACATGGCGGTCAAACCCAGGCGACGTGACAAGTTTTGGACAAAACCGTGTCCACGTTGGACCAAAACCACCCGAAGCGATACCAAGACTGAAGTAATCCGGTTTGAGAGGTTGAGGGACTAAGGTTCGCCAGTTTTAAAGTTGAGGGATCATTTCTATACTTGCGAGAAAGTTCAAAAACGAAAAATATACTTTTCCCTAAAATTAAATGTATTTTTTATTGGCCTGTTAGGAAACCATCCCTTTCGGAAGTCTTCCCCTCTTTGTTTTCATCGAATATTTCCCTGTTAACAGTATGTTGGTTCATAGCATTAAATGTATTTTTAATGAATTGTTAGGAAACCATTTCTTCCCGAGGTCTTTCCCATTTACGAAGTACGAAGGTGATTAAGATAGTTACGTAGTTAGGTTTGCTTAGTTGGAAGTCGCCCTGCGTGTTGCTGGGCAACAGTAAGCTTTTTTTTTAGAACGAAGGCTCAAGCAGAGCCCGGCTTTGAATTAATAAAGCCATCAACCAGCCAGGAATTAACAGGGCAACAGTAAGCTATAAATGATTTTGTTTACCATTAGTACATTCAGCGCAATACAAACATCTAATGACTGGTTTTGCAGTCAATAAAAGACACATTTTAATTGTACACACAAAAAGGTACTCATTAGGAATGTTGGTGAATCGGTCGCAATAATTCTCATCCATCATGGTAATGTCTTGAGTACAATTGGCTTGATATAAAAGAAAGAACCATTCAGTACCGGCGAAAAAATGATATCCGAGTAATATGTGGAGGCGATTGTATGATGTATCCACATATGTTCAACCAAAAAATTAGTTTAAACCGGGAAGTACCAACCGCAATACTACCTTAAGTAGGTCTCCCTACATATGAGGATTATATGCAGGTTACCCAATGTGGTCGACTTGCATATGTTGCCTATCTTTAATTATCAGAGTCATTACACCTGAGAAGGTTTGGAAAATCTAACCCTAGCAATTAATCAATAGTGATACAAAATAGATCCTTCTAGCGCCATTTAAATCTGTACCACTGAAAAATTGTTGCACGCTGTTCTCTTTCTCTCTCTCTCTCTCTCTCTCTCTCTCTCAAATCTAGCTGGTTGAATGCCATATTCTTTTTTGAGGTGGAATGCAATATTTGCCTCTTAACATTTTTCCAATTCATAAACTTAAATGTATTTTTTAAATGGACTGTTAGGAAACCATCCCTTTCGAAAGACTTTTCCTCTTTGTTTTCATCGAATATTTCCCTGTTAACAGTGTGCTAGTACATAGCACTAAATGTATTTTAATGAATTGTCAGGAAACCATCTCTTCCGAAGGTCTTTCCTATTTACCAATTATGGAGGTGATTAAGGTAGCTATGTAGTTAGGTTTGCTTAGTTGGACGTTGCCCTACGTGTTGCTGGGCGATTGTAAGCTACAAATGATTTTGTTTACCATTAGTACACTTCATTGCAATACAAACATCTAATGGAACTTATTTTGCAATCAATAAAAAAGACATTTTAGTTCTACACACAAAAAGGTATTCATTAGTAATGTTGGCGAATTAGTCGAAACAATTCTCACCTAGTCAAGTTCAACTAGCTTGATGTAAAAAAAATAACCATTCACTACCGGTGAAATAAAATGATATCCAGGTAATATGCGAGTGTGATTGTATTATTTATCCCCATATGTTCAACCAATAAATTTGGCTAAATTTAGAAGTACCAAACGAAATACTACCTTAAGTAGGCCTCCCTACAAGTGAGGATAATGTGCACTTCACCCAATGTGGCCGACATCTATATGTTCTCTATCTTCAATTATCAGAGTCATTACACCCTTAAAGGGCGTGAAAAATCTAACACTGGAAATTAATCAATAGTGATACAAAAGAGCTCCTTCTGGCGCCATTTAAATTTGTACCAATAAAAAATATTGGTGCATGCTCCTCTCTCTCTCTCTCTCTCTCTCAAATCAAGCTGCTTGAATGTCATATTGTTTTTTGATGTGGAATGTAATATTTGCCTCTTCACATTTTCCGATTCATAAAATTAAATGTAATTTTTTAAAATGGCCTGTTAGGAAACCATCCCTTTCGGAAGTTTTCCCCTCTTTGTTTTCATCGAATATTTCCCTGTTAATAGTGTGCTGGCTCATAGCACTAAATGTATTTTTAATGAATTGTTAGGAAACCATTCCTTCCTGAGGTCTTTCCCATTTAACAAGTACGGAGGTGATTAAGGTAGCTATGTAGTTAGGTTTTGCTTGCTGGGCGACAGTAAGCTACAAATGATTTTGTTTACCATTAGTACATTTCAGCGCAATACAAACATCTACTGACTGGTTTTGCAGTCAATAAAAGACGCATTTTAATTGTACACACAAAAAGGTATTCATTAGGAATGTTGGTGAATTAATCGCAATAATTCTCATCCATCATGGTAATGTCTTGAGTACAATTGGCTTGATGTAAAAGGAAGAACCATTTAGTACTGATGAAAAAAATGATATCCAGGTAATATGTGGAGGCGATTGTATTATGTATGCACATTTGTTCAACCAACAAATTAGTTTAAATCGGGAAGTACTAAACACAATACTACCTTAAGTACGTCTCCCTACATGAGAGGATTATATGCAGGTTATACCCAGTGTGGCCGACATGCATATGTTCCCTATCTTTAATTATCAGTGTCATTACACCCTAGAAGGTGTGAAAAATCTAACACTAGCAATTAATTAATAGTGGTACAAAAGAGCTCCTTCTAGCGCCATTTAAATTTGTACCACTAAAAAATTGTTGCACGCTGTTTTCTCTCCCCCCTCTCTCTCGCAAATCTAGCTGGTTGAATGACATATTCTTTTTTGAGGTGGAATGCAATATTTGCCTCTTAACATGTTTCCAATTCATAAAATTAAATGTATTTTTTAGATGGACTGTTAGGAAACCATACCTTTCGGATGACTTTTCCTCTTTGTTTTCATCGAATATTTCCCTCTTAACAGTGTGCTAGTACATAGCACTAAATGTATTTTTAATGAATTGTCAGGAAATCAACCCTTTCGAAAGTCTTTCCTATTTACCAAGTGTGGCGGTGATTAAGGTAGCTATGTAGTTAGGTTTGCTTAGTTGGACGTTGCCTTACGTGTTGCTGGGCGATTGTAAGCTACAAATGATTTTGTTTAACATTAGTACACTTCATTGCAATACAAACATCTAATGGAACTGATTTTGCAATAAATAAAAGAGACAATTTAATTGTACACACAAAAAGGTATTCATTAGGAATGTTGGCGAATTAGTCGAAACAATTCTCACCCAGTCAAGTTCAATTGGCTTGATGTAAAAGAAATAACCATTCACTACCGGCGAAATAAAATGATACCCAAGTAATATGTGGATGTGGTTGTATTATTTATCCCCATATGGTCAACCAATAAATTTGGCTAAATTTAAAAGTACCAAATGAAATACTACCTTAAGTAGGCCTCCCTACAAGTGGGGTTTATGTGCAGGTCACCCAATGTGGCCAACATCTATATGTTCTCTATCTTCAATTATCAGAGCCATTACACCCTTAAAGGGCGTGAAAAATCTAACACTGGCAATTAATCAATAGTGATACAAAAGAGCTCCTTCTGGCACCATTTAAATTTGTACCACTAAAAAATATTGGTGCACGCTCCTCTCTCTCTCTCTCTCTCTCAAATCAAGCTGGTTGAATGTCATATTGTTTTTTGATGTGGAATGTAATATTTGCCTCTATACATTTTCCCATAAAATTAAATGTAATTTTTAAATGGCATGTTAGGAAATCATTCCCTTCGAAAGTCTTCCCCTCTTTGTTTTCATCGAATATTTCCCTGTTAACAGTCTGTTGGTTCATAGCACTAAATATATTTTTAAAGAATTGTTAGGAAACCGTTTCTTCCGAAGGTATTTCCCATTTACCAAGTACGGAGGTGATTAAGGTAGCTATGTAGTTAGGTTTGCTTAGTTGGACATCGCCCTATATGTTGTTGGGCAACTGTAAGCTACAAATGATTTTGTTTACCATTAGTACATTTCATCGCAATACGAACATCTAATGACTGATTTTGCAGTCAATAAAAGACACATTTTAACGTACACACAAAAAGGTATTCATTAGGAATGTTGGTGAATCAGTCGCAATAATTCTCATCCATCATGGTAATGTCTTGAGTACAATTGGCTTGGTGTAAAAGGAAGAACCATTCAGTACCGGTGAAAAAAACGATATCCAGGTAATATGTGGAGGCGATTGTCTTATGTATTCACATATGCTCAACCAACAAATTAGTTTAAATCAGAAAGTACCAAACACAATACTACCTTAAGTAGGTCTCCCTACATGTGAGGATGATGTGCAGGTTACCCAGTGTGGCCGACATGCATATGTTCCCAATCTTCAATTATCAAAGTAATTACACCCTAGAACACGTGAAAAATCTAACACTAGCAATTAATCAGTAGTGATACAAAAGAGCTCCTTCTTGCGCCATTTAAATTTTTACCCCTTAAAAAATTGGTGCACACTGTTTTCTCTCCTTCTCTCTCTCTCAAATCTAGCTGGTTGAATGCCATATTCTTTTTGGAGGTGGAATCCAATATTTGCCTCTTAACATTTTTCTAATTCATAAACTTAAATGTATTTGTTAAATGGACTGTTAGGAAACCATCCCTTTCGGAAGTCTTTTCCTCTTTGTTTTCATCGAATATTTTCCTGTTAGCAGTGTGCTAGTACATAGCAATGAATGTATTTTAATGAATTGTCTGGAAACCATCTGTTCTGGAGGTCTTTCCTATTTACCAAGTATGGAGGTGATTAAGGTAGCTATGTAGTTAGGTTTGCTGAGTTGGACGTTTCCTTGTGTGTTGCTGGGCGATTTTAAGCTACAAATGATTTTGTTTACCATTACTACACTTCATTGCAATACAAACATCTAATGAAACTGATTTTGCAATCAATAAAACAGATATTTTAATTGTACACACAAAAAGGTATTCATTAGGAATGTTGGCGAATTAGTCGAAACAATTCTCACCCAGCATGGTAAAATCTTGAGATCAATTGGCTTGACATAAAAGGAAGAACCATTCACTACCGGCGAAATAAAATGATATCCAGGTAATATGCGGATGCGATTGTATTATGTATCCCCATATGTTCAACCAACAAATTTGGCTAAGTTTGGAAGTACCAAACAAAATACTACCTTAAGTAGGCCTCCCTACAAGTGAGTATTATGTGCAGGTCACCCAATGTGGCTGACATCTATATGTTCCCTATCTTCAATTATTAGAATTATTACACCCTAGAAGGAGTGAAAAATCTAACACTGGCAGTTAATCAGTAGTGCTACAAAAGAGCTCCTTAGCTCCATTTAAATTTGTACAACTAAATAAAATTGGTGCATGCTGATTTCTCTCTCTCTCTCTCTCTCTCTCTCTCTCTCTCTCTCTCTCTCTCTCTCTCTCTCTCTAATCTACCTGGTAGAATGCCATATTGTTTTTTGAGGTTGAATGCAATGTTTGCCTCTTAATATTTTTCTGATTCATAAAATTAAATGTATGTTTAAATGGATTCTTAGGAAACTATCCCTTTCGGAAGTTTTTCCTTCTTTGTTTTCATCGAATATATCCCTGTGTAACAATGTGCTGGTTCATATAACAATAAATGTATTTTTGATGAATTGTTAAGAAAGCATCTCTTCCGGAGGTCTTTCCCATTTACCAAGTATGGAGGTGATTAAGGTAGCTATATAGTTAGGTTTGCTTAGCTGGACGTCGCCCCGCATGTTGCTGGGTGACTGTAAGCTACAAATGATTTTGTTTATCATTAGTACAGTTCATTGCAATACAAACATCTAATGGAACTGATTTTGCAGTCAATAATAGAGATATTTTAATTGTAGACACAAAAAAGTATTCATTAGGAATGTTGTCGAATTAGTCGAAATAATTCTTACCCAGCATGGTAAAATTTCGAGTTCAATTGGCTTGATCTAAAAGGAAGAACCATTCACTACCGGTGAATAAAAATGATGTCCAGGTAATATGTGGATGCGATTGTATTATGTATCCACATATGTCCAACAAACAAATTTGGCTAACTCTAGAAGTACCAAAAAAATACTGCCTTAAGTAGGTCTCTCTACAAGTGAGAGTGTGTCTGACATGCATATGTTCCCTATCGTCAATTACCAGAGTAATTACACCCCAAAAGATGTGAAAAATCTAACACTGACAATTAATCCATAGTACTACAAAAGAGCTCCTTCTAGCGCCATTTAAATTTGTACCACTAAAAAACTTGGTGCGCGCCGTTTTTTTTCTCTCTCGCGGATCTACCTTATTCAATGCCATATTGTTTTTGGAGGTGGAATGCAATATTTGCCTCTTAGCATTTTTTTGATTCATAAAATTAAATGTATTTTTAAATGGACTATTAGGATACCATCCCTTTCGGAAGTCTTTCCCTCTTTGTTTTCATCGAATATTTCTTTGTTAACAGTGTGATGTTCATAGACCTAAATGTGTTTTTAATTAATTGTTAGGAAACCATCTCTTCGGGAGGTATTTCCCATTTACCAAGTATGGATGTGATTAAGGTAGCTATGTAGTTAGGTTTGCTTAGTTGGACGTTGCCCCGCATGTTGCTCGGCGACTGTAAGCTACAAATGATTTTGTTTACCATTAGTACACTTCATTGCAATACAAATATCTAATGGACTGGTTTTACAGTTAATAAAAGAGACATTTTAATTCTACATACAAAAAGGTGGTAAAATCTCGAGTTCAATTGGCTTGATGTAAAAGGAGGAACCGTTCACTACCGGTGAAAAAAATGATATCCACGTAATATGTGGACGCGATTGTATTATGTATCCACATATGTTCAATCAACAACTTTGGTTAAATTTGGAACTGCCAAACAAAATACTATCTTAAGTAGGTCTCCCTACATGTGAGGATTATGTGTAGGTCATCCAATGTGGAAGACATGCATATGTTTCCTATCTTCAATTATCATTGTCATTACACCCTAGAAGGAGTGAAAAATCTAAGGCGGGCAATTAATCAATAGTACTACAAAAGAGCTTCTTCTGGTGCCATTTAAGTTTGTACCATTAAAAAATTGGTGCACGTTCTTTTCTCTCTCTGAAATCAAGTTGGTTGTATGCCATTTTGTTTTTTGAGGTGGAATGCAATATTTGCCTCTTAACATTTTTTCAGTTTGTAAAATTAAATGTATTTTTAAATCGACTTTTTGGAAACACTCCCTTTCAGAAGTCTTTCCCTCTTTGGTTTCGTCGAATATTTTCCTGTTAACAGTGTGCTGGTTCATAGCACTAAATATATTTTTAGTGAATTGTTAGGAAACCATTTCTTCCGGAGGTCTTTCCCATTTAACAAGTATGGAGGTGATCAAGGTAGCAATGTAGTTAGGTTTGCTTAGTTGGACGCCGCCCCGTGTGTTGCTGGCAGACTGTAAGCTACAAATGATTTTGTTTACCATTAGTATACTTCATCGCAATACAAATATCTAATGGACTGGTTTTACAGTTAATAAAAGAGACATTTTAATTATACGCACAAAAAGGTATTCATTGAGAATGTTGGTGAATTGGTCGAAATAATTCTCATCCGTCATGGTAAAGTCTTGAGTTCAATTGGCTTGATGTAAAAGGAAGAACCATTCACTACCTGTGAAAAAAATGATATCCAGGTAATATGCGGACGCGATTGTATTATGTATCCACATATGTCCAACCAACAAATTTGGTTAAATCTGGAAGTACCAAACGAAATACTACCTAAAGTAGGTCTCCCTACATGTGAAGGTTTCGTCTAGGTTACCCAATTAATGTGGCCAACATGCATATATTCCCTATCTTCAATTATCAGAGTCATTACACCCTAGAAGGCGTGAAAAATCTAACACTGCAAATTAATCAATAGTGATACAAAAGAGCTCCCTCTCGTGCCATTTAAATTTGTACCACTAAAAATATTGGTGCACGCTCCCCCCCTCCCCCTCCCTCTCTCTCTCTCTCAAATCAAGTTGGTTTAATGCCTTATTGTTTTTTGAGGTGGAATGCAATATTTGCCTCTTAATATTTTTCTGATTCATAATATTAAATGTATTTTTAAATGGACTGCTAGGAAACATCCCTTTCGGAAGTCTTTCCCTCTTTGTTTTCATCGAATATTTCCCTGTTAACAGTGTGTTGGTTCATAGCACTAAATGTATTTTTAATGAATTGTTAGAAAAGCATCTCTTCCGGGGTTCTTTCCCATTTACCGAGTATGGAGGTGATTAAGGTAGCTATGTAGTTCGGTTTTCTTAGTTGGACGTTGCCCCGTGTGTTGTAGGGCGACTGTAAGCTACAAATGATTTAGTTTACCGTTAGTACACTTCATTTCAATACAAACATCTAATGGAACTGATTTTGCAGTCAATAAAAGAAACATTTAAATTGTACATACAAAAAGGTATTCAGTAGGAATGTTGGCGAATTAGTCGAAATAATTCTCGCCCGGCACGGTAAAGTCTCGAGTTCAATTGGCTTGGTATAAAAATAAAGAACCATTCACTACCAGTGGAAAAGGGTAATATCCAGGTAATATGTGGATGTGATTGTATTACCTATCCACATATGTTCGGCCAACAAATTTGATTAAGGCAACGTATCAAACCAACAATCAGTGAAAATCAGGAAACTTGCAGGCTGGGGTGTTGGACATTGACTCACGGCACAGATCAAAGGCATTTCTATTATTCCAGATTGTCCAAAATATAGCAGCTCCACCAACTGAAACTAGGGCTTCAAAATTATTGGGAAAGCTTTTGAGCCAGAGTGCAAAACATTGCTTCAGGTCAACAAGGATCTGGGCCACTCAAATTGTTTTTGCAATGGCACACCTGTGCCTATACGGTAGCGATCGACGGCAGCTGATTTGTTTCCTCTTTCCTAAAACGTCCCTGCGCCGACGATGCACTGCCGTGTGCGGTGCCACCAAAAACTCGCCTATAAAAAGGGGCAGTGATAGGCGCCGGTCGACCAGCCCAAATTCAGCTGGTCGACGCACAACCCTTGGATAGCCCCACGCGTAGCCGTTGGATGGCATCTTCCCATCGTCTTCTTCACACCCTCGCATCGGCATCTTAAAGATCACAGAAAACGAATCCATGGCGGCCGCCCACTCTCTCATCATGTCGCGTGTTCTCTCCCTCATGCAGGTGGCAAGGCAGCCGCCCCCGTTGCTCGCCGTCGACGCTCGACACCGGCGTGCTCGCCTTCGTCAGTCGCAAACAAAAAAAAACATTTGATTCACCGACACTGGTTCCGGCAAATCTGAAGGACGGTTGTAGCAAAAAAGGACACCGGCTCCAGCAAAATCCAAAGATGATGGAAGCAAAATTTGGATGTTGGTTCCAGCAAAAACCAAACGGTGGTAGCAAAAATAATTAGGCGCTAGTTCTAGTAAACTCAAAATGATGGTAGCAACAATGGACATTAGTTTCAGTAAAAACAAAGAGCCACGTAACAAAAGATGGACGGTGGTCTTTATATTGTAGCTCCAAGCTGGGCACTAGTTACAGCAAAGGCAACCAGACGGTGGTAGCAAAAAATGGGGCTCCATCGAGCAAAAAAGGTTCATGATTCCAGCAAAATTACCGTCGCCGGTCGGCCGATCGCAACACGGCGAGTCTCGGTTCCAGCATCTCCAAGCCATGGTTGTAGCATTCCTCGCAGCCGGTCCCAGCATCTCCAAGCCATGGTTGTAGCATTCCTCGCAGCCGGTCCCAGCATCTTGCGCCACCGGATGCAGCATGCCGTGGCCGCCCCATTCGCCTCGCCGGTTGTAGCAAAACTGGATGCCTGTTCCAGCACTGCCATACTGGGATGCAGCAATTTGCCCTCCGCTGCGTCGCAACTCGCGCGCCGGCGACGGCTCGCCGCAACATCGGCATGCCCCACAGTGCAGCTCGCGCGGTCGCCCCGCCGGCCGCGACGGGGTAGCCGCAGCATCGGCATGCCCCGCGGTCGAGCCTTGCACCTGCAGCGGCGGCGCTAAACCTGAAGGCCAGGCTGTAATCCTTCTTCTTGTGGCTACCATGGCTTGGCTTGGAGCGGTGGTCCATGCGAGTGGAGAGATTCGATGGAGTGATTTTGGGGAAAGGAGGGAGAGAACGAGAGGATAGTGATGAGGTTGTGTGTGGTTAACGTGTGTGGCACGTGGCATTCTAATCCTCTCCCGTGGAACAAATTGTTGAAAATATGAGCAATTTACCGAATAATTTTATTAACAGAAATTTAAATACATTATAACTGAGCACCTTTCCTGCCTTCTCAGACCATTAGCATTTTCAGCCGTCAGATCATGGGTTTGGGCATTTTTGACCATTGGATTTCCACTTAATCCCGCTTTGACTCGCTAGGTTCGCCACAATCGAGCGGGTTCCTTGCTGGGACGCTACTCTGGTGACAATTTTGGGTGCCTGGTGTAAAATTGGGCCTAATGGGCTTCTACGAGTCTCTGTCTGTGCATCCGAGAAAAAATACACTCCTCACGCCACCCTCCCCTTTCGTCTCCATCGTGTGGCGGCTGACTAGACCTAGGTGACGCCGCCGCCACCATGTTCTCCTTCTCGTAGCTCCTCTCGACGTCGTCTTTCCGCGCTAGATTCATTTCGGTACGGGTCTAACTCCACTGTAAATCTTCGATTCTCCTGCGACCCTTAACTGCATCTTCTTCGACCTCGACTCCCTACAACCCTCCCAGCGACGCCGTCTTGCCGCCCTCGGCCTCACCATCATCTAATGTAGGGGAGTGACACCGCCACCTCCATCTCCCCTTTCCCTGCCTCTAAATCTCACTGAGAAGTAACTCATCTCTTCCCCTCTCCTGTGCCATCCTCTCTTACCCTCCCGTGGTTCCTCGTCCTCCTCCCATGGCCACCAAATTCTGCAAGGATTTTTTATTCATGTCGTTCTTTGTCACCAGGTCGTCAGCAAGATCTTAGTCCATGATTTGTTCGTCTCACGCTAGAGGTGGGATTCATGTTTCATCGCGGATTGGACAAATAAGTGTCGCATCTTGATTCAGATTGGTTTGGAATTGTCCAGATGGTGGAGATGGAGGAGAAGTCTGGGCGAGGGCTCGAGGAGGTGGATGAGGAGATGGTGGCCGTCACCGCCACTTCGGCCAGGAAAACGGGGGCACTCAGGTTCGTGCATATCAACTCACTCACGGCGAGTCACTCGCCCAAGATCAAGCGATGGTTGGCGCTCACAAGCAAAGGCAGTCACATCATCATCTTCAGGGCTATGTGCTCCTGCCCTTTAGGCCCTTTGCCATCACGCTCCAGTACGTCTCAAGAAACCACAATATTCACACTTATAAATTAATTTTCAGTATTCATCAGAATTGTACATTATGACTTGCCCTTTGATGTTTAATATTTTTCCTATTTAGTGGTACATTTGAATCTTTCATAGCACAAACATCCGTTTCTTCTTATGCATTCTATGTCATGTTTAATCGCAGGAGCAAGACTGACATGTAGTGCCTTCTATATCCTCAATTTTCTATCTTCAAATGCTTCATATTAAGCAGATTTACTCAAACATGTAATTATGCTTTTCCAGCAATTGTGCTTTATGCTAACATAACTTGAAATGAATCCATATATTCTAGGAGGACAATTCGAGCTCCATACTACTTGGTCTGCTGCTTTTCCGGGTTGCCTTCTACCTTCCAGTAGATTCTGTGAAGCTGGTTAGTGCTCGTGCACTATTATGCCTCAAAGTAATTATCTTGCGACACAATTTCATATTTTATGCTTTGATTGCTTTAGGTGGAACTGACCGCTCTACTGTAGTGTGATTGCTCTAGATGGAACTGGCTGCTCTATTGCATGACATTGCTAGGTCGCCAGTACGTTCTTGATTCTGATTATGGACGTGATATTGTGATAATATCCATGAACTAGAGAATGGAGTGAAAACAATTGGTCTACTGACAGGGGCGGCGCTAGGGGTATTCTTGGGTCTCCATGTGAATACCCATGATTTTTACAAAACAGTGTTGATTTTTACAAAAGAGTGACAATTTTCGAAAAACAACAATGATTTTGGCAAAATGAATACACATGAATACCCGGTTGCAACTTTCTGAAGCCGCCACTGTCTACTGATGAACTTGACAGTTAGTATTTTTTAGCCAGATGCATCAAATTTCAGTGTCAGGAGTCTGCCTTTTGGTATGTCCTTGTGGTGTGTTGCCTCTCCATTAAATTCTCATGTTCGCAAATTCGGGAGTGTAGTTATATTATGTCATGCTTTTTTAGATGTAAATAGAATGGAGTGGTACGCTTCCATCACATGGGACCATGTAATTATTTTATTTGATATTTAGTATAGAGTTATAAACTATCTTGGTTAGGCTTTTTTTGAAAGAAAAAGGTGGCTGGCTGCCGACCTTATATTTCAAAACAGGCAAAGCCTGATAAAGTAACAGGATACAACTTGGTCTTGGTTAGGCTTGGTTTAGGAAAAAAAATACTTCTGTAAAGTTGCAGTCACAACTATAATTAACCATGGAGGAAGTGTTGTAAAAGGAGATGTCTTGCACTACTGCTGCTCGGTACCAGAGGTGAACGACCACATTAGGAGTTTGCTGCATGGTTGGAGGTCAGCAGCTTTTCTATCTGCTTAACTTTTGTGGTATAATTTTTTTTTGTGTAGTCTTGAAGCTGAAATTTAGTTCATTGAAAACAAAGAGATTCAGAGTAAGAGACTTTTTTTGCACTCAGGGGATGAGCACGGTAACATGTCTTCTCACTCCAGTATTTTAGAATGAATTTGATAAAATTAGGCACCGTAATTTGTTTTTCAAATTATTGGCAAAATACACCCATGGACAATTTTAAAGAAAACAAAAGTGCGTAATTTTCATCCACTTTGTGTTCAAGTCCTCTTGTATAGGGCATTTGAGGTTCTGTTTAGTGCATAATTTGGCGAATCTTTTGCAGCAAACGCTCATTTATATGCTTTGCCATTCAATTTCCTACTTACAACCATCCTGTTCCATCCAGGTGCCATAATTTTAGGTTTGACATCTAATAAGTTAACTTCAAATTTAAATGCCATGTATAGCATTTTGAGAATTTGAGTGACGGCATCGGTCACGACTACTTTAGTGATCTAAAACATCTTATATTAGTTTACAGAGGTTGTATGTAGGCTGTCATTGACTGGCGATGTTGCATGTCAGAGGGGTCTACTCATACGTGTAGTTTTCCATCGTCTCAGCTGATTCTTTTCTTTATTTCCCACCTAGCACGTTTGCTATATTCATGGGTTCACCCTTCTTTCTGAGATTTTAGTTACTAAAATCGTAACGATTGGTGTCAAAACCTTCTATTCGATGCTATTGGAGATCAGTACCATTACCCTGTGCAGATTTTTACTTAACCTGTATTAGAAGAAATCACACGCCGACATACAACCCAACTAAAAAATATATTGAAAATCAAATAAAACATAAGCCAAAAATATGACCAGTACATTGTTTGATTACATTATCTATACAATTCTATAATTGTCCACATTATTTTCCTTAGCTTAACATGTCATTGCATTCCACACATAACTATCTGTTATAACAACAATTGTAGGGTGAACCATGTTTGCCGCGACTTGCACATTTTTAATGTTCGATGGACTTGAGACCAGAGTTTTCCGTTTGTACACATTCTATTTGCATTATATCTTTCTTTAAAATAATACTGACAACTTCATCATTTGTTCTACAGGAAGGTAGTTGATGTCACTAGAGATAATAAACCATTTGGATTCCAATATCATACCATGTTGATCTAAACTTGGTGTGCTTTCTCTCCTATTTATGCTTTGGTCTCCGTGATTCTAAGGCTCGCACATAATAATTAAGAAAAGTAGCATCAATTTTTTTGGCTATTTGCTATCGATGGCATGTTGCAGGTTACCATAGACCAAGATAAACGTGCATCTATCCAAGGAATACTGTACCTTCTGGGATTTCTCATATATTTGTAGATTTATTGTATTTTATTTGATTTGGATTCTAGATTTATTGTTGTGTGTCAGAATAGACAATCATGGCAATGCATGAATTCGGTATCTGATCTTGTGGTCTTCTAAGCACAATTACCGGTGCTTTATTTTCTAATCTTCAGTTTTCTTTTGTTGTTAAATACCACAGCTTGGTTTAGTCACTAACTTCAATCCAATCATATATGTACATAAATTACTATTATTTTAGTGAAAAAATAGACGGGCGCAGCAACGCGCGCCATCATGATCTAGTACTAGATAAAGCATGACTAGTATAGCAGTGATGAAACAAGTCATGCGATTTGACAAAGAGAAGGTAAATAACATCTGCATATATAATCTAGAACCGATCATCTCTAGAGCAGACAGTAGATCAAGATGCATAAGAGAGAAGGTAAACATCGTCTGCATATATGAGTTTGAAGTAAACACATCTAGAACAGACACTAGATGAAGTTGCTTATCGACATAGAACCTAACATCGTGGGACGAAACTAGAGCCAAGAACTGTAGTAGGACTTCTAATGAAAGGAGAAGAACACGTCGGCACACAGCAGCAGCAGAAGCGCTGGACTTGGGGTCGGTGTCCTCGCCTGCCATGTCGTCGAGGAGGTCGTGGACGTCGGGGAAGAAGTCGTCGTCCGGGAAGTAGTCCTCGGAGACCGGATCGTCCGTGATGAAGCAGCCAGTAGTCGCGCTGAGCGCTCCCCAAAAACCTTATCACCCTTCTCCCGTACAGGACTCAAAGAGTGCGGTTTCGGAGGCCTACTATCCCGACCTGCGGTGCACGCCGCAAGCCGGGATGGAGAAGATCGTAGCAGCAGCGTTGTGCTCAGGAACCGGTGGCGAGAGGAAGTAGTTCTGGTAAGTCTCTCTGAGAGGAGCGACCTCCGTTTTATAGGCGCAAGTGAAGGAGGCGAGAAGATGCGTCGGGAGCTGAAGGGAATGCGGGAGACGAAACGAACAGACAGCAGCCGAAGAGGCGCGCCGTTCGGATTCAGTGTCCACTACAGAAAAAATGTTTCAGCTTCCGAGTGACCTTTCGCATACCCGTAGTGCGTGGCAAAAATTTAGACATCGGCTCGGCTCATTCCCGCAACCCGCGGCGGGGCCGCGTCGTGACGAGGCGTGGCGTGGCGAGGCAGGCGGCGGAGGAGGAGCGCGCGTGGATGTCCCTCTTGTTCTCATGCTCATACAAGTGGGGAAGGAGCCTCCCTTATAAAGAGGTCCAACTCCTCTAAACTAGCAATGTGGGACTAAACTTTAGTAGTATCCTTGCCTTGCACAAATGGGCTAAGTGGGCCTCTAGGATTTATTAGGAATTTCTGAAATAGTTATTGGGCTGCCCCAATATAGACTAATTCAGCAATACCCCACTGATCCCGAGGCACACGTAAATTTGCCTTTGGTTCCAAAAACACTGTTTTATATACCGATGCTGCAGTGGAGACTGTTAAGTTGAACTTCCACCTAGAACTCTATGCTACACTAGTAAGCAACTTGAACAGTGGACTGGGCCTTGAACTGCGAGTTTTCTGCGAATCTAGCTTCACATAAAGCCTTGACCGATACGTGGCTACCGTGGGTCTTCCCCGCGGGTGGAGCTTATGCGTCATACTCCAAGACCTTTCATGAGTTTACTAGAGAGAACCCTACTCTCATAGATTGCGACGTTTAACAATCAGACTCATATAGGTGTGTTCTTCAAAAGATGTTCTGCAGGATAACATCTCTGCTTAAATAAGCCACTTAGAACACATTAAGATATACATCAACCTGCCAT
Source organism: Aegilops speltoides (assembly GCA_021437245.1). Classification (NCBI taxonomy): domain Eukaryota; kingdom Viridiplantae; phylum Streptophyta; class Magnoliopsida; order Poales; family Poaceae; genus Aegilops; species Aegilops speltoides. The sequence continues at coordinate 504,459,385 of CM038142.1, forward strand.
GCAGATTAGGAGAGTATTGCATCTTCATGGAGTGGTATTGGGAATAGTAGGGATACTCTCCTCTCAGTTGACCAACAGCTTGTCTTCCACATCTAATTCACGGGATCTCCGATCACAAAGAATAGGTTACCACTGTGAACAACTCATATTGTGGGTCTCATACCCATCTCCCTCGATGCATTATCTATCACATTACACGATAGACCCTTAGTAAAAGGATCTTCCAGATTTTTAGATGTTTGGATATAATCAAACGCAATAACTCCGGAGTTTTTCATTTTCCTGACAGACTTTAACCTTCTCTGAACGTGTCTTGATGACTTCATGTTGTCCTTTGAGCTGCTCACTTTTGTGATCACAGTTTGATTGTCGCAGTTCATAAGGACACCCGTCTGAGTTTCTCAACAACCGCAAGTCATTCAAGAGCCGGCGGCCAATCTGCTTCAACCGTAGCTGTATCTAGTCTTTGTGAGTTCTGCTTCCATTGTTGACCTCGTTAAGATGGTCTGCTTGCAAGACTTCAAGAAACAGCGCCACCTCCATGAGTGAATACATATCCGCTCGTGGCCTTTATCTCATCAACATCTCGAGATCCAGTTTGAGTCACTATACCCTTCAAGCACCTTTGGGTGCCGGTGTAGTGAATTCCATAATTTGCTGATGCCTTTCAAATAACGCAAAACTCTTTCTAGAGCTTTCAATGCACATCTCTGGTTTTGAGACAAACCGGCTCAGCTTGCTAACACAAAAGAGATGTCAGTCTTGTAGCAGCTAAGTACATAAGCGAGCCAATAATCTGAGAATACTTCAATTGATCTCTAGCAATTCTTGATTCTTTCAAGCAAAGACGCTAGCATCATATGGTGTTGGAGAGGGCTTGCGGTCACCATAGCCAAAGCGACTCAAAATCTTTTCCACATAGTGAGATTGAAGCAAAGTAATCCCACCATCATCATCTCTCAACAACTTGATGTTGAGAATGACATCAGCCACTCCTAAATCCTTCATCTCAAAACAATGAGATAGGAAATCCTTGACCTCCTTAATAACATTCAGATTTGTTCAAAATCAGTATGTCATCAACATACAAGCAAAGCATAACACCCTCGCCCCACCATGGCGATAGTACACACATTTGTAAACCGTTCACAACAAAGCTGCAGCTGTTAAAGTTCTTCGAACTTCTCATGCCCTTGTTTGGGTGCTTGCTTGAGTCCATACAAAGACTTGACAACTTGCACACTTTCCTTCGACCATCTATTACAAACCCATCTGGTTGTTCCATATAAATTTCCTCATCCAACTCTCCATTTAGGAAAGCAGTCTTCACATCCATTTGATGAGCAGGAAGACCATGTGAGGCAGCTAGTGAAAGTAGAACTCGAATAGTGGTCGATCGAGCCACGGTGAGTAAGTATCAAAGAAGTCTTCACCTTCCTTTTGGGTATAACCCTTAGCCACGAGCCGAGCCTTGTACTTTTCGATAGTACCATCAGGCCTATGCTTCTTCTTGAATACCCATTTGCATCCTATAGGTTTGCACCCATAAGGACGATTAGTTATCTCCCAAGTTTCATTCGCCAAGATGGAATCCATCTCGCTACGAACTGCTTCCTTCCAATAGTCAGCATCTTCAGATGCATAGGCCTCTGAAATAGAACTGGGAGTGTCATCTATGAGATACACAAGAAAATCATCACCAAAGGACTTTGCAGTCCTCTGTCTCTTGCTCCTAGTAGGAACTTCATTGTTTTCCTCCACAGGACTTTCAAAGTGTTCCATCGAAATGGCAGGTTCAGTAATTGTAAATGGTTCCTGATTCGATGAACTAGGCATCTCCTGCTTAGATGAGGTAGCCATATCCTTCATGGGAAAGATATCTTCGAAGAAAGTCGCATCATTCGACTCCATGATCGTACCAACGTGCATGTCCGGTACCTCAGATTTTACAACCAAGAATCTATAGCCGATGCTATGAAAAGCATATCCCAGGAAAACACAATCCACAGTCCTTGGTCCAAGCTTCCGCTTCTTTGGAGTTGGAACATTGACTTTCGCCAAACAACCCCATGTTCGCAGATAAGAGAGTTTTAACCTTTTCTTCTCCCATTCCTCGAATGGAGTTATCTCTTTGTTCTTTGTGGGAACTCTATTTAGGACATGACATGCTGTCAATATCGCCTCCCCCCACCATGCCTTGGAGAGACCCGATGTGTCTAACATGGCATTAACCAAATCAGTTAGAGTACGGTTCTTTCTTTCGCCACCCCATTTGGTGAGGTGAGTAGGAGGCGTCCTCTCATGGATTATACCATGTTCCGCACAAAAGGCATTAAACTCATTGGAAAAATACTCTCCACCACGGTCGGACCTAAGCCTCTTGATTTTCCGATCAAGTTGGTTTTCCACTTCAGCTTTATAGATCTTGAAAAAGTTCAAAGTCTCATCCTTAGATTTCAAAAGATACACACAGCAGTATCTAGTGGAGTCATCAATTAACGTCATGAAATATTTCTTTCCACCTTTTGTCAAAACACCATTCATTTCACATAGATCTGAATGTATAAGTTCTAGTGGTGCAAGATTTCTCGTCTCCGCGGTCACGTGAGATTTACGAGGTTGCTTAGCTTGCACACACACTTGACACTTAGATCCCTTAACGGTGGTGAAACTAGGGATTAAGTTCAACTTCGCTAGTCACGACATGCAACCAAAGTTAACATGACAAAGTCGTGAATGCCACACATTTGATTCACTATTGTTGCAAATATGATTAACAACTTTATTGCAAACGTCGATAAGGATAAGCGAAACAGGCCTCGACTCATAGCCTTTACCGACAAAGGTTCCATACTTGGATATTACAAATTTATTTGACTCAAAGACAAGCTTGTAGCCATCTCTACACGAAGAGATCCGCTAACAAGATTTTTTATTGACGGAGGGACATAATGCACGTTCTTCACCATACGATCTTCCCAAGTAAACTTCAGATCGACCGTGCCAACACCACGAGCGAAGCACTTGAACCGTTGCCCATCAAGACGGTTGAAGTCCTATGATCCGATAAGGCGAAAACATGGAAATATCACCGCATACATGCACATTAGCACCGTGTCAATCAACCAATCGGAGAATGACATACTGAAAGAATAGTGGGAAATATACCATACCCAGCATCCTTCATGTCAATGTCTCCGATGACAACATTAGCGGTCTTGCCGCCTTTCCCGAGATGCGCTTGTCATAGCGATTGGGGCAACTAGGAGCCCAATGATCGGGATCTCCACACACATGACAAGCACCTTTCTTCTTGTCATTCTTCTTCTTGAAGTTCGTGTGTTGCACAGCCTTGTTCCTCCCATCAAACTTTCCTTTACCATCAAACTTGCCCTTGTTCTTGAACTTGTGGGACTGGAAGTTTTTCTTCTATACCAGATTGGCACTAGATCCTCCCTCAATACCTCGAGCACGTGTGTCCTTTGCTCTCGCCTTTTCTTCCACATCAAGAGTGCCAATGAGATCCGGAACGGAAAACTCATGTCTCTTATGCTTGATGAGGTAGCAAAGTTCCTCCACGAAGGAGGAAGCTTAGTGGTGATACCCCGCAACAAACTTGTCGGTAGGATACAATTGAAGTGCTCAAGTTCTCTAGCAAATGGCAGTATCTCGTGAGCCTGCTCAACCACGGAGAGCTCTTGGTCATCCTGTAATCATAGAATTTCTCCATGATGTATAGCTCGGTGCGGCATCCGAGACCCCAAACTTGGCCTCGAGTCGTCCCACATATCTTTTCCATTGTCAATTGGCGATAAGCATCAACTATGTTCTCACCAAGAACACTCAAGAGAGCAGCCTTAAACAAGGTATCCATTTTCGAAAAGCTTGTGCTGTTGGGCATCTTGCTCTCCTTCAGTTTGCCAAGAGTGGCGTCATAGCAACTCATGGTTTGAAACCATAAGACTGCTCTCACGCGCCATCTCTTATAGTGGATACCCTCAAACATAGGAGGTCTCATGGAAGCAGCAAAACCATTCGAGGTAAATTGCCTATAATAAGGTTTTTGGATTGTTGGAAATATGAGCAATTTACCGAATAATTTTACTAACAGAAATACTAGATAAAGCATGACTAGTATAGCAGTGATGAAACAAGTCATGCGATTTGACAAAGAGAAAGTAAATAACATCTGCATATATAATCTAGAACCGATCATCTCTAGAGCAGACAGTAGATCAAGATGCATAAGAGAGAAGGTAAACATAAATGCGCATATATGAGTTTGAAGTAAACACATCTAGAACAGACACTAGATGAAGTTGCTTATACGACATAGAAGCTAACATCGTGGGATGAAACTAGAGCCAAGAACTGTAGTAGGACTTCTAATGAAAGGAGAAGAACACGACTGCACAGCAGCAGCAGAAGCGCTGGACTTGGGGTCGGTGTCCTCGCCTGCCATGTCGTCGAGGAGGTCGTGGACGTCGGGGAAGAAGTCGTCGTCCGGGAAGTAGTCATCGGCGACCGGATCGTCCGTGATGAAGCAGCCAGTAGTCGCGCTGAGCGCTCCCCAAAAACCTTATCACCCTTCTCCCGTACAGGACTCAAAGAGTGCGGTTTCAGAGGCCTATTGTCCCGACCTGCGGTGCACGCCGCAAGCCGGGATGGAGAAGATCGTAGCAGCAGCGCAGTGCTCAGGAACCGGTGGCGAGAGGAAGTAGTTCTGGTGCGTCTCTCTGAGAGGAGCGACCTCCGTTTTATAGGCGCAAGTGAAGGAGGCGAGAAGTTGCATCGGGAGCTGAAGGGAATGCGGGAGACGAAACGAACAGACAGCAGCCGAAGAGGCGCGCCGTTCGGATTCAGTGTCCACTACAGAAAAAATGTTTCAGCTTCCGAGTGACCTTTCGCATACCCGTAGTGCGTGGCAAAAATTTAGACATCGGCTCGGCTCATTCCCGCAACCCACGGCGCGGCACGTCGTGACAAGGCGTGGCGTGGCGAGGCAGGCGGCGGAGGAGGAGCACGCGTGGATGTCCCTCTTGTTCTCATGCTCATACAAGTGGGGAAGGAGCCTCCCTTATAAAGAGGTCCAACTCCCTCTAAACTAGCAATGTGGGACTAAACTTTAGTAGTATCCCTTGCCTTGCACAAATGGGCTAAGTGGGCCTCTAGGATTTATTAGGAATTTCTGAAATAGTTATTGGGCTGCCCCAATATAGACTAAATTCAGCAATCCCCACCAGATCCCGAGGCACACGAAATTTGCCTTTGGTTCCAAAAAACACTGTTTTATATACCGATACTGCTGTGGAGACTGTTAAGTTGAACTTCCACCTAGAACTCTATGCTACACTAGTAAGCAACTTGAACAGTGGACTGGGCCTTGAACTGCAAGTTTTCTGTGAATCTAGCTTCACATAAAGCCTTGACCGATACGTGGCTACCGTGGGTCTTCCCCGCGGGTGGAGCTTATGCGTCATACTCCGAGACCTTTCATGAGTTTACTAGAGAGAACCCTACTCTCATAGATTGCGACGTTTAAAAATCAGACTCATATAGGTGTGTTCTTCAAAAGATGTTCTGCAGGATAACATCTCTGCTTAAATAAGCCACTTAGAACACATTAAGATATACATCAACCTGCCATGCAGATTAGGAGAGTATTGCATCTTCATGGAGTGGTATTGGGAATAGTAGGGATACTCTCCTCTCAGTTGACCAACAGCTTGTCTTCCACATCTAATTCACGGGATCTCCGATCACAAAGAATAGGTTACCACTGTGAACAACTCATATTGTGGGTCTCATACCCATATCCCTCGATGCATTATCTATCACATTACGCGATAGACCCTTAGTAAAAGGATCTTCCAGATTTTTAGACGTTTGGATATAATCCAACGCAATAACTCGGAGTTTTTCATTTTCTGACAGACTTTAACCTTCTCTGAGCGTGTCTTGATGACTTCATGTTGTCCTTTGAGCTGCTCACTTTTGTGATCACAGTTTGATTGTCGCAGTTCATAAGGACACCCGGTACAGGTTTCTCAACAACCGGCAAGTCATTCAAGAGCCGCGGCCAATCTGCTTCAACCGTAGCTGTATCTAGTGTTGTGAGTTCTGCTTCCATTGTTGACCTCGTTAAGATGGTGCTTGCAAGACTTCAAGAAACAGCACCACCTCCATGAGTGAATACATATCCGCTCGTGGCCTTTATCTCATCAAGACATCGAGATCCAGTTTGAGTCACTATACCCTTCAAGCACCTTTGGGTGCCGGTGTAGTGAATTCCATAATTTGATGCCTTTCAAATAACGCAAAACTCTTTCTAGAGCTTTCAATGCACATCTCCTGGTTTTGAGACAAACCGGCTCAGCTTGCTAACAGCAAAAGAGATGTCAGTCTTGTAGCAGCTAAGTACATAAGCGAGCCAATAATCGAGAATACTTCAATTGATCTCTAGCAATTCTTTGATTCTTTCGAAGCAGCACGCTAGCATCATATGGTGTTGGAGAGGGCTTGCAATCACCATAGCCATAGCAACTCAAGATCTTTTCCACATAGTGAGATTGAAGCAAAGTAATCCCACCATCATCATCTCTCAACAACTTGATGTTCAGAATGACATCAGCCACTCCTAAATCCTTCATCTCAAAACAGCGAGATAGGAAATCCTTGACCTCCTTAATAACATTCAGATTTGTTCCGAAAATCAGTATGTCATCAACATACAAGCAAAGCATAACTCCCTCACCCCCACCATGGCGATAGTACACACATTTGTAAACCGTTCACAACAAAGCTCTGCAGCTGTTAAAGTTCTTTCGAACTTCTCATGCCACTGTTTGGGTGCTTGCTTGAGTCCATACAAAGACTTCAGCAACTTGCACACTTTCCCTTCCTGACCATCTATTACAAACCCATCTGGTTATTCCATATAAATTTCCACATCCAACTCTCCATTTAGGAAAGCAGTCTTAACATCCATTTGATGAACGAGAAGACCATGTGAGGAAGCTAGTGAAAGTAGAACTCGAATAGTGGTCGATCGAGCCACGGTGAGTAAGTATCAAAGAAGTCTTCACCTTCCTTTTGGGTATAACCCTTAGCCACGAGCCGAGCCTTGTACTTTTCGATAGTACCATCGGCCTAAGCTTCTTCTTGAATACCCATTTGCATCCTATAGGTTTGCACCCATAAGGACGATCAGTTATCTCCCAAGTTTCATTCGCCAAGATGGAATCCATCTCGCTTCTGAACTGCTTCCTTCCGATGAGTCGGCATCTTGGATGCATAGGCCTCTGAAATAGAACTGGGAGTGTCATCTATGAGATACACAAGAAAATCATCACCAAAGGACTTTGCAGTCCTCTGTCTCTTGCTCCTAGTAGGAACTTCATTGTTTTCCTCCACAGGACTTTCAAAGTGTTCCATCGAAATGGCAGGTTCAAGAATTGTAATCGGTTCTGATTCGATGAACTAGGCATCTCTGATTAGATGAGGTAGCCATATCCTTCATGGGAAAGATATCTTGAAGAAAGTCGCATCATTCGACTCCATGATCGTACCAACGTGCATGTCCGGTACCTCAGATTTTACAACCAAGAATCTATAGCCGATGCTATGAAAAGCATATCCCAGAAAACACAATCCACGTCTTTGGTCCAAGCTTCCGCTTCTTTGGAGTTGGAACATTGACTTTCGCCAAACAACCCCATGTTCGCAGATAAGAGAGTTTTAACCTTTTCTTCTCCCATTCCTCGAATGGAGTTATATCTTTGTTCTTTGTGGGAACTCGATTTAGAACATGACATGCTGTCAATATCGCCTCCCCCACCATGCCTTGGAGACCCGATGTGTCTAACATGGCATTAACCAAATCGATTAGAGTACGGTTCTTTCTTTCGGCCACCCCATTTGGTGAGGTGAGTAGGAGGCGTCCTCTCATGGATTATACCATGTTCCGCACAAAAAGCATTAAACTCATTGGAAAAATACTCTCCACCACGGTCGGACCTAAGCCTCTTGATTTTCCGATAAAGTTGGTTTTCCACTTCAGCTTTATAGATCTTGAAAAAGTTCAAAGTCTCATCCTTAGATTTCAAAAGATACACACAGCAGTATCTAGTGGAGTCATCAATTAATGTCATGAAATATTTCTTTCCACCTTTTGTCAAAACACCATTCATTTCACATAGATCTGAATGTATAAGTTCTAGTGGTGCAAGATTTCTCGTCTCCGCAGTCACGTGAGATTTTCGAGGTTGCTTAGCTTGCACACACACACTTGACACTTAGATCCCTTAACGGTGGTGAAACTAGGGATTAAGTTCAACTTCGCTAGTCACGACATGCAACCAAAGTTAACATGACAAAGTCGTGAATGCCACACATTTGATTCACTATTGTTGCAAATATGATTAACAACTTTATTGCAAACGTCTGATAAGGATAAACGAAACAGGCCTCCTGACTCATAGCCTTTACCGACAAAGGTTCCATACTTGGATATTACAAATTTATTTGACTCAAAGAAAAGCTTGTAGCCATCTCTACACAGAAGAGATCCGCTAACAAGATTTTTTATTGACGGAGGGGTCATAATGCACGTTCTTCAGCCGCACGATCTTCCCCGAAGTAAACTTCAGATCGACCGTGCCAACTCCACGAACAGAAGCACTTGAACCGTTGCCCATCAGCACGGTTGAAGTCCCTATGTCCGATAAGGCGAAAACATGGAAATATCACCGCATACATGCACATTAGCACCCGTGTCAATCAACCAATCGGAGAATGACATCTTGAAAGAATAGTGGGAAATATACCATACCCAGCATCCTTCATGTCAATGTCTCCGATGACAACATTAGCGGTCTTGCCGCCTTTCCCGAGATGACGCTTGTCATAGCGATTGGGGCAACTAGGAGCCCAATGATCGGGATCTCACACACATGACAAGAACCTTTCTTCTTGTCATTCTTCTTCTTGAAGTTCGTGTGTTGCACAGCCTTGTTATTCCCATCAAACTTTCCTTTACCATCAAACTTGCCCTTGTTCTTGAACTTGTGGGATGGAAGTTTTTCTTACATACCAGATTGGCACTAGATCCTCCTCAATACCTCGAGCACGTGTGTCCTTTGCTCTCGCCTTTTCTTCCACATCAAGAGTGCCAATGAGATCCGGAGCGGAAAACTCCTGTCTCTTATGCTTGATGAGGTAGCAAAGTTCCTCCACGAAGGAGGAAGCTTAGTGATGATACCCCGCAACAAACTTGTCCGGTAGGATACAATTGAAGTGCTCAAGTTCTCTAGCAAATGATCAGTATCTCGTGAGCCTGCTCAACCACGGGCGCTCTTGGTCATCCTGTAATCATAGAATTGATCCATGATGTATAGCTCGGTGCGGCATCCGAGACCCCAAACTTGGCCTCGAGTCGCCCCACATATCTTTTCCATTGTCAATTGACGCATAAGCATCAACTATGTTCTCACCAAGAACACTCAAGAGAGCAGCCTTAAACAAGGCATCCATTTTCTGAAAAGCTTGTGCCTGTTGGGCATCTTGCTCTCCTTCAGGTTTGCCAAGAGTGGCGTCATAGCAAGTCATGGTTTGAAACCATAAGACTGCTCTCACGCGCCATCTCTTATAGTGGATACCCTCAAACATAGGAGGTCTCATGGAAGCAGCAAAACCATTCGAGGTAAATTGCCTATAATAAGGTTTTTGGATTGTTGGAAATATGAGCAATTTATCGAATAATTTTATTAACAGAAATACTAGATAAAGCATGACTAGTATAGCAGTGATGAAACAAGTCATGCGATTTGACAAAGAGAAGGTAAATAACATCTGCATATATAATCTAGAACCGATCATCTCTAGAGCAGACAGTAGATCAAGATGCATAAGAGAGAAGGTAAACATAAATGCGCATATATGAGTTTGAAGTAAACACATCTAGAAGCAGACACTAGATGAAGTTGCTTATACGACATAGAACCTAACATCGTGGGGATGAAACTAGAGCCAAGAACTGTAGTAGGACTTCTAACGAAAGGAGAAGAACACGTCGCACAGCAGCAACGAAGCGCTGGACTTGGGGTCGGTGTCCTCGCCTGCCATGTCGTCGAGGAGGTCGTGGACGTCGGGAAGAAGTCGTCGTCCGGGAAGTAGTCGTCGGCGACGGATCGTCCGTGATGAAGCAGTCGATGAGTCGCGCTGCGCTCCCAAAAACCTTATCACCCTTCTCCGTCTGAGGACTCAAAGAGTGCGGTTTGAGGCCTCATCGTCCCAACCTGCGGTGCACGCCGCAAGCCGGGATGGAGAAGATCGTAGCAGCAGCGCAGTGCTCAGGAACCGGTGGCGAGAGGAAGTAGTTCTGGTGCGTCTCTCTGAGAGGAGCGACCTCTGTTTTATAGGCGCAAGTGAAGGAGGCGAGAAGTTGCATCGGGAGCTGAAGAAAATGCGGGAGACGAAACGAACAGACAGCAGCCGAAGAGGCGCGCCGTTCGGATTCAGTGTCCACTACAGAAAAAATGTTTTAGCTTCCGAGTGACCTTTCGCATACCCGTAGTGCGTGGCAAAAATTTAGACATCGGCTTGGCTCATTCCCGCAACCCGCAGCGCGGCGCGTCGTGACGAGGCGTGGCGTGGCGAGGCAGGTGGCGAAGGAGGAGCGCGCGTGGATGTCCCTCTTGTTCTCATGCTCATACAACTGGGGAAGGAGCCTCCCTTATAAAGAGGTCCAACTCCCTCTAAACTAGCAATGTGGGACTAAACTTTAGTAGTATCCCTTGCCTTGCACAAATGGGCTAAGTGGGCCTCTAGGATTTATTAGGAATTTCTGAAATAGTTATTGGGTGCCCCAATATAGACTAAATTCCAGCAACCCCCCACCAGATCCCAGAGGCACACAGAAATTTGCCTTTGGTTCCAAAAACACTATGTGTTATATACCCATCTGCGGTGGAGACTGTTAAGTTGAACTTCCACCTAGAACTCTATGCTACACTAGTAAGCAACTTGAGCAAAGGATGGGCCTTGAGCGCAAGTTTTCTGTGAATCTAGCTTCACAAAAGCCTTGACCGACACGTGGCTACCGTGGGTCTTCCCCGGGTGGAGCTTATCGTCATACTCCGAGACCTTTCATGAGTTTACTAGAGAGAACCCTACTCTCATAGATTGCGGCGTTTAAAAATCAGACTCATATAGGTGTGTTCTTCAAAAGATGTTCTCGCAGGATAACATCTCTGCTTAAATAAGCCACTTAGAACACATTAAGATATACATCAACCTGCCATGCAGATTAGGAGAGTATTGCATCTTCATGGAGTGGTATTGGGAATAGTAGGGATACTCTCCTCTCAGTTGACCACAGCTTGTCTTCCACATCTAATTCACGGGATCTCCGATCACAAAGAATAGGTTACCACTTGTGAACAACTCATATTGTGGGTCTCATACCCATCTCCTCGATGCATTATCTATCACATTACGCGATAGACCCTTAGTAAAAGGATCTCGCCAGATTTTTAGGCGTTTGGATATAATCCAACGCAATAACTCGGAGTTTTTCATTTTCTGACAGACTTTAACCTTCTCTGAGCGTGTCTTGATGACTTCATGTTGTCCTTTGAGCTGCTCACTTTTGTGATCACAGTTTGATTGTCGCAGTTCATAAGGACACCCGTCTGAGTTTCTCAACAACCGCAAGTCATTCAAGAGCTGGCGCGGCCAATCTGCTTCAACCGTAGGCTGTATCTAGTTTGTGAGTTCTGCTTCCATTGTTGACCTCGTTAAGATGGTCTGCTTGCAAGACTTCAAGAAACAGCACCACCTCCATGAGTGAATACATATCCGCTCGTGGCCTTTATCTCATCAACATCTCGAGATCGATTTGAGTCACTATACCCTTCAAGCACCTTTGGGTGCCGGTGTAGTGAATTCCATAATTTCTGATGCCTTTCAAATAACGCAAAACTCTTTCTAGAGCTTTCAATGCACATCTCCTGGTTTTGAGACAAACCGGCTCAGCTTGCTAACAAGAAAAGAGATGTCAGTCTTGTAGCAGCTAAGTACATAAGCGAGCCAATAATCGAGAATACTTCAATTGATCTCAAGCAATTCTTGATTCTTTCAAGCAAGACGCTAGCATCATATGGTGTTGGAGAGGGCTTGCGGTCACCATAGCCAAAGCGACTCAAGATCTTTTCCACATAGTGAGATTGAAGCAAAGTAATCCCACCATCATCATCTCTCAACAACTTGATGTTCAGAATGACATCAGCCACTCCTAAATCCTTCATCTCAAAACAGCGAGATAGGAAATCCTTGACCTCCTTAATAACATTCAGATTTGTTCGGAAAATCAGTATGTCATCAACATACAAGCAAAGCATAACTCCTTCGCCCCCACCATGGCGATAGTACACACATTTGTTAGCTTCGTTCACAACAAAGCCTACAGCTGTTAAAGTTCTTTCGAACTTCTCATGCCCTTCGTGGGTGCTTGCTTGAGTCCATACAAAGACTTGACAACTTGCACACTTTCCTTCGACCATCTATTACAAACCCATCTGGTTGTTCCATATAAATTTCCTCATCCAACTCTCCATTTAGGAAAGCAGTCTTAACATCCATTTGATGAGCGAGAAGACCATGTGAGGCAGCTAGTGAAAGTAGAACTCGAATAGTGGTCAATCGAGCCACGGTGAGTAAGTATCAAAGAAGTCTTCACCTTCCTTTTGGGTATAACCCTTAGCCACGAGCCGAGCCTTGTACTTTTCGATAGTACCATCGGCCTAAGCTTCTTCTTGAATACCCATTTGCATCCTATAGGTTTGCACCCATAAGGACGATCGTTATCTCCCAAGTTTCATTCGCCAAGATGGAATCCATCTCGCTCTTAACTGCTTCCTTCCATGAAGTCGGCATCTTGGATGCATAGGCCTCTGAAATAGAACTGGGAGTGTCATCTATGAGATACACAAGAAAATCATCACCAAAGGACTTTGCAGTCCTCTATCTCTTGCTCCTAGTAGGAACTTCATTGTTTTCCTCCACGGGACTTTCAAAGTGTTCCATCGAAATGGCAGGTTCGAGAATTGTGGCTGGTTCTGATTCGATGAACTAGGCATCTCTGATTAGATGAGGTAGCCATATCCTTCATGGGAAAGATATCTTCGAAGAAAGTCGCATCATTCGACTCCATGATCGTACCAACGTGCATGTCCGGTACCTCAGATTTTACAACCAAGAATCTATAACCGATGCTATGAAAAGCATATCCCAGGAAAACACAATCCACAGTCTTTGGTCCAAGCTTCCGCTTCTTTGGAGTTGGAACATTGACTTTCGCCAAACAACCCCATGTTCGCAGATAAGAGAGTTTTAACCTTTTCTTCTCCCATTCCTCGAATGGAGTTATCTCTTTGTTCTTTGTGGGAACTCGATTTAGGACATGACATCTTGTCAATATCGCCTCCCCCACCATGCCTTGAGAGACCCGATGTGTCTAACATGGCATTAACCAAATCAGTTAGAGTACGGTTCTTTCTTTCGGCCACCCCATTTGACTGAGGTGAGTAGGAGGCGTCGTCTCATGGATTATACCATGTTCCGCACAAAAAGCATTAAACTCATTGGAAAAATATTCTCCACCACGGTCGGACCTAAGCCTCTTGATTTTCCGATCAAGTTGGTTTTCCACTTCAGCTTTATAGATCTTGAAAAAGTTCAAAGCCTCATCCTTAGATTTCAAAAATACACACAGCAGTATCTAGTGGAGTCATCAATTAACATCATGAAATATTTCTTTCCACCTTTTGTCAAAACACCATTCATTTCACATAGATCTGAATGTATAAGTTCTAGTGGTGCAAGATTTCTCGTCTCCGCAGTCATGTGAGATTTTCGAGGTTGCTTAGCTTGCACACACACTTGACACTTAGATCCCTTAACGGTGGTGAAACTAGGGATTAAGTTCAACTTCGCTAGTCGCGACATGCAACCAAAGTTAACATGACAAAGTCGTGAATGCCACACATTTGATTCACTATTGTTGCAAATATGATTAACAACTTTATTGCAAGCGTCGATAAGGATAAGCGAAACAGGCCTCGACTCATAGCCTTTACCGACAAAGGTTCCATACTTGGATATTACAAATTTATTCGACTCAAAGACAAGCTTGTAGCCATCTCTACATAGAAGAGATCCGCTAACAAGATTTTTATTGACGGAGGGGACATAATGCACGTTCTTCAGCCGCACGATCTTCCCCGAAGTAAACTTCAGATCGACCGTGCCAACACCACGAACGAAGCACTTGAACCGTTGCCCATCAAGACGGTTGAAGTCCCTATGATCCGATAAGGCGAAAACATGGAAATATCACCGCATACATGCACATTAGCACCCGTGTCAATCAACCAATCAGGAGAATGACATCTTGAAAGAATAGTGGAAATATACCATACCCAGCATCCTTCATGTCAATGTCTCCGATGACAACATTAGCGGTCTTGCCGCCTTTCCCAGGATGACGCTTGTCATAGCGATTGGGGCAACTAGGAGCCCAATGATCAGGATCTCCACACACATGACAAGGACCTTTCTTCTTGTCATTCTTCTTCTTGAAGTTCGTGTGTTGCACAGCCTTGTTCTTCCCATCAAACTTTCCTTTACCATCAAACTTGCCCTTGTTCTTGAACTTGTGGGACTGGAAGGTTTTCTTACATGCAGTTGGCACTAGATCCTCCTCAATACCTCGAGCACGTGTGTCCTTTGCTCTCGCCTTTTCTTCCACATCAAGAGTGCCAATGAGATCCGGAACGGAAAACTCCTATCTCTTATGCTTCAGTAAGGTAGCAAAGTTCCTCCACGAAGGAGGAAGCTTAGTGATTATACCCCGCAACAAACTTGTCCGGTAGGATACAATTGAAGTGCTCAAGTTCTCTAGCAAATGATCGTATCTCGTGAGCCTGCTCAACCACGGGCGCTCTTGGTCATCCTGTAATCATAGAATTGCTCCATGATGTACAGCTCGGTGCCGCATCCGAGACCCCAAACTTGGCCTCGAGTGCGTCCCACATATCTTTTCCATTGTCAATTGACGCATAAGCATCAACTATGTTCTCACCAAGAACACTCAAGAGAGCAGCCTTAAACAAGGTATCCATTTTCGAAAAGCTTGTGCTGTTGGGCATCTTGCTCTCCTTCAGGTTTGCCAAGAGTGGCGTCATAGCAACTCATGGTTTGAAACCATAAGACTGCTCTCACGCGCCATCTCTTATAGTGGATACCCTCAAACATAGGAGGTCTCATGGAAGCAGCAAAACCATTCGAGGTAAATTGCCTATAATAAGGTTTTTGGATTGTTGGAAATATGAGCAATTTACGAATAATTTTATTAATGAAATACTAGATATAGCATGACTAGTATAGCAGTGATGAAACAAGTCATGTGATTTGACAAAGAGAAGGTAAATAACATCTGCATATATAATCTAGAACCGATCATCTCTAGAGCAGACAGTAGATCAAGATGCATAAGAGAGAAGGTAAACATAAATGCGCATATATGAGTTTGAAGTAAACACATCTAGAACAGACACTAGATGAAGTTGCTTATCGACATAGAACCTAACATACGTGGGATGTAAACTGGAGCCAAGAACTGTAGTAGGACTTCTAACTGAAAGGAGAAGAACACGTACGGCATAGCAGCAGCAGAAGCACTGGACTTGGGGTCGGTGTCCTCGCCTGCCATGTCGTCGAGGAGGTCGTGGACGTCGGGGAAGAAGTCGTCGTCCGGGAAGTAGTCGGCGGCGACCGGATCGTCCATGATGAAGCAGCCAGTAGTCGCGCTGAGCGCTCCCCAAAAACCTTATCACCCTTCTCCCGTATAGGACTCAAAGAGTGCGGTTTCGGAGGCCTACTGTCCCGACCTGTGGTGCACGCCGCAAGCCGAGATGTAGAAGATCGTAGCAGCAGCGCAGTGCTCAGGAACCGGTGTCGCGGCCGGATGGGTGGCGCGGCACCTATGGGGCCGGGGCCCCTTCGTGTGTTCGGTACGGGGCGGAGGTTGCGCGGAGAGCAGATCGAGGCGATGCACGGATTTTACCCAGCCGGGCGCGATGGTCGCAGAAACCCTCTGCTGCATTGTGTTGTATTAGATCTTGCTCAAGAATGCGAGCAAAACGGTGGAGTGGTGTGTGAAACCTCGCGAGGGTAGCCAGTCGCGGAACCCCTTCGCGAGAGTAGCCAGTGGTCGAACTTAACTTCCGAACCCCCTCTACGTTGTGCATGGGCCTCCTTTTATAGGGCAAGGGGTCACCGACAGGTGGCAACGTGAGGTAGAGGGGTAAAAACGTAAAAAAGGTGGTAGTTGGAGCAAGCGGGAACAAAGGCAGCTACACAGTGCTTTCTACCTACTTTTGACAGAGGGGACAAGGGCATTAAATGCCCGTCGCCGCCGCCCCAAAAGCTCCCGCCATCGCGTCTTCTTTTCGCCACGGCGGCGCGGCCACCACCGTGGAGTGCCACCGCATTCCTCATGCAGCACGGCCACCCGCCACGCGTCTCTCGGAGAAGGCCGGAGGCGACGCGTGGGCGATGAGTTGGAGTGCGGCACGTAGCATAGCTTTCCCGGCAAGCACCTTGCCGGGCCTTGATCTTGCGGCCCGGGGCTTGTCGGGCTCTGTGACTTGCCGCTCCCGGTCTCGCCGGCCGCGCGCTTGGGCGCCGAGGCGTGTCTTCGTGACATGATCTTCTAGTCCTCCCGACGAGCTCCTCTCGGGGATCTGCAGGAGTAATGTAGCCTTTAGCACTGGAATGGCCTTCCGGCAAGCTCCTCTTGCCGGGTCTTGAGCTTCTATCTTACATATTTTGTTCTTGAACGGCTTGGTGTGGAGCGGAGATGGTCTCCGCAAGCGTTTGATGGATCTAGCTGCGGTGAGTGGGGCTGCCTGTGCACAAGTTGGGGTACCGAGGTACCCCTACCTTAGTACACCGACAGAGCCCGGCCTGGGCCATACACGGTGCCGAGCGCTGTTGGGCCAGGCCCAAGGCAAGGCACGGGCGTGAAGCCCATGGCCCGTCGAATCTGCTCTCTGATCTGTCGTCTCCCCCTCGCAACGGCACGCAGCGTCGATTCTTGGCGTCGTGGGAGAAGTGAGCGGCGATGCAGCCTTTAGGGCACCCACCTCGTGATCGTGGCGCAGAGCGGGTCGCTTCACTGCCGCTCGGCTCGCTTTCGCCACGCTGCCCTCATGCATGGGGGTCATGGCGGCGAGTGGGAGACCGAGCCGCCACGGGAGGAGAGGGCGAGTCGGCCCGCTCCTCTGTCCTCCTCGCTTCTGATTGGTTGAGCGGGCGGTTGAGCCCCACCTCGCCCCTTTAAATAGGGCGGAAGGGGTGCACAACGGCCACACTCATCCATCTCTCCCTTCGCCCTTCCCCGACAAGCTCCTCTTGCGGGGTCTCCTCTCCCGCAAGCTTATCTTGCCGGGGCTCTTGACCTACCTCTGAACTCCCGAACAGAGAAACAGGAGAGGGATCACGGGCACCTTATCTTTTCAAATTGTAAGCCCTCGGGCATTTAGCTGCATTTAAGAACTTGTAATCCTCTCCATCATGTTTTTCATCCTCTATGGACTTGTACTAAATTGGACGTTTTTAATGAAAAGAGGGAATGCTTGCGGATCGAGTCTTTTACTTGACCGCGTGCCTTGTGTGTTCTTACGCTATCGGGAGCTTGCGGGCGAACACGCTTAGCGATCATGGGACAGCCAGCTGGTGGTGTCACTCCGGCAAGCAACCTTGTCGGGCGATTATGACGCCTATCTTGCCGAAAGGTGCTCGGAAGCAAGATAGAGTGCAGCGCACACTTGGGTTTGTTGAGCGGACTCGAAACAAACCAAAGCACGAATCGGGCCACGACTCGGTTCCTCCACGTCACGGTTTTTACAAGACACGATCGCTCAAAGACGCAGATCCGCATCTCCGGTCCATGAGAGGATGCATGATGAGGATGAAAACTTATCTGAAATCGCAGCCCCCGGCGACACTAGCTTGCCGGAGACGAATCTCGATGCTCGCAGCCCCCAGCGAGGCCGGCTCGCCGAAGAAGAACCTTGGCATCCGCAGCCCCCGGCGACCCCGACTCGCCGGGCCCCAGGCGCGGGTGCGATCTTTTGGTTCCTTCTTGTTGCTGCAATTTTAGCCATGAAAATAGCTGAGGTAGATATGCAATTGCTCAACGCACATGCATGTGCATGTGTATATAAATCTTGACTAGGCAAGACGATGCCGGGTTTTGTCCTTCGTATGTTTGTACTCTACGCTCTTGGGGAGCTTGCCGGGGCGAACACGCTTGCCGCGGGACAGCCCGCTGGTGGTGTCGCTTCCGGCAAGCAACCTTGCCGGGCCAGTTGCGACGCTTAACTTGCTGAGCGTGGCTCGGAAGCAAGATAAGGGTGTTGCAGCACACTTGTGTTTGTTGAGCGGACTCGGAAACAAAACAAAACGAATCGGGCCACGACTTGGTTCCTCTTGCGCCCAAGTCTCTCATACGGACGACGCGTTTCACGGCATGACTCGCCACGTTATACCCTCCGCCCTACATCCTTTGTGTGCTTTCTCCCACGCTTCTAGGTAACTTGCGGTGCTCAACACGCTTGCTGAGTGCGGAACGTCGGCAGCCCGCTTGGCTGGTGTCGCCTCCCGCAAGCAACCTTGCCGTGTCCGCGCGACGCACTTAACTTGCCGAGCAGGCTCGAAACGAAACGAGCGCCTTGGCTGGTCGCGGTTCTCTTAACTCGTTGAGCGTGTTGAGCGAAGTAAGGGTGTGACCATCCACAAGGCTCCTCACAAGATGTGTTTCGCGCACAAAGGACGAATGCGCGAGGGGTATAACATATAAAAGTATGACATTAAAAGAGTGCTCTACACGAAGGCTCGAGCGACTTAGCTTTTCTTTTTCTTTGCGCTCGCTGGTGGAGCTCGATGGTGTGTCCACGGCGGCGGCGCGGCGCTCCGGGGAGGCGTGCTTGCCGGGACGAACACCAAAGCTGTCCGCACCGGGCTTACTGCGCTCCGAGGAGGTACGCTTGTCGGATAGAGCACCAGAGCCGTCCTTGCCGGACTTAGAGCTCGATAGCGCGTCTTTCGACGACATCGTAACGCTCCAGGGATAGGCGCTTGCCGGAGCCGAGGGGAGCGGGAGCGAGCGGTGCGAGGGGCCGGATACACTCGGGTCCCTAACAATGTTGGGGGGAGCGGAATCCTGCCTCGACCTCTTTCGCTTTACTCATGCATGGACAGCCGTCCGGAGCGTCCCGCGAACCCCTTGCTTGCTCTCGCCCCAGCTGGCGGATACCACCTTCTCGCGGTATGGCGCCGCTGGGCCGCTATATGCTGGATTGGGCCTTGATCTCACGGAGGCCGAGGCGTGGTCCTCCGCCCTGCCCTCGATCTGGTGGCACCGCGAGCGCCCGGTGTCCACCCTTCCACCGGCGTCTCCTCCGCCGCCGTCGGCTCCGGTGGCGGCGGGAAGACGGAGATGGTCTGCGACCCTCAAGCTCGTCTTGAGGCCATGACGCAGCTTGTCGGCGAAGCTGACGAAGCCGGAGAGGTTGATGAAGAGGTCTTTGGCGCGAACGCCGGATCAGGTTCGCACAACCTCGACGCCCCCTACCTAGCGCGCCAGAGATGTCGCGGCCGGATGGGTGGCGCGGCACCTATGGGGCCGGGGCCCCTTCGTGTGTTCGGGACGGGGCGGAGGTTGCGCGGAGAGCGATCGAGGCGATGCACGGGATTTTACCCAGCTTCGGGCCGCGATGGTCGCGTAAAACCCTACTGCTGCATTGTGTTGTATTAGATCTTGCTCAAGAATGCGAGCAAAACGGTGGAGTGGTGTGTGAAACCTCGCGAGGGTAGCCAGTCGCGGAACCCCTTCGCGAGAGTAGCCAGTGGTCGAACTTAACTTCCGAACCCCCTCTACGTTGTGCATGGGCCTCCTTTTATAGGGCAAGGGGTCACCGACAGGTGGCAACGTGAGGTAGAGGGGTTAAAACGTAAAAAGGTGGTAGTTGGAGCAAGCGGGAACAAAGGCAGCCACTGATGCTTTCTACCTACTTTTGACAGAGGGGACAAGGGCATTAAATGCCCGTCGCCGTCGCCCAAAAGCTCCCGCCATCGCGTCTTCTTTCACCACGGCGCGGCCACCACCGTGGAGTGCCACCGCATTCCTCATGCAAGACGGCCACCCGCCACGCGTCTCTCGGAGAAGGCCGGAGGCGACGCGTGGGCAGATGAGTTGAGAGGCGGGCACGAGATAGCTTTCCCGGCAAGCACCTTGCCGGGCCTTGATCTTGCCGGGCCCGGGGCTTGTCGGCTCTGTGACTTGCCGCTCCCGGGTCCTCGCGGGCGCGCGGGCGCCGAGGCGTGTCTTCTGTGACATGATCTTCTAGTCCTCCCGACGAGCTCCTCTCGCCGGGGATCTGCAGGAGTAATGTAGCCTTTAGCCTGGAATGGCCTTCCCGGCAAGCTCCTCTTGCCGGGGTCTTGAGCTTCTATCTTACATATTTTGTTCTTGAACGGCTTGGTGTGGAGCGGAGATGGTCTCCGGCAAGCGTTTGATGGATCTAGCTGCGGTGAGCTGGGGCTGCCCGTGCACAAGTTGGGGTACTGAGGTACCCCTACCTTAGTACACCGACAACCGGTGGCGAGAGGAAGTAGTTCTGGTGCGTCTCTCTGAGAGGAGCGACCTCCGTTTTATAGGCGCAAGTGAAGGAGGCGAGAAGTTGCGTCGGGAGCTGAAGGAATGCGGAGGCAAGCGAAGCAGACAGCACCAAGAAGAGGCGCGTCGTTCGGATTCAGTGTCCACTACAGAAAAAATGTTTCAGCTTCCGAGTGACCTTTCGCATACCCGTAATGCATGGCAAAAATTTAGACATCGGCTCGTCTCATTCCCGCAACCCACGGCGCGTCGTGACGAGGCGTGGCGTGGCGAGGCGGGCGGCGGAGGAGGAGCGCGCGTGGATGTCCCTCTTGTTCTCATGCTCATACAAGTGGGGAAGGAGCCTCCCTTATAAAGAGGTCCAACTCCCTCTAAACTAGCAATGTGGGACTAAACTTTAGTAGTATCCCTTGCCTTGCACAAATGGGCTAAGTGGGCCTCTAGGATTTATTAGGAATTTCTGAAATAGTTATTGGGTGCCCCAATATAGACTAAATTCCAGCAATCCCCCACCAGATCCCAGAGGCACACAGAAATTTGCCTTTGGTTCCAAAAAACACTATGTTATATACCGGTACTGCAGTGGAGACTGTTAAGTTGAACTTCCACCTAGAACTCTATGCTACACTAGTAAGCAACTTGAACAGTGGACTGGGCCTTGAACTGCAAGTTTTCTGCGAATCTAGCTTCACAAAAGCCTTGACCGACACGTGGCTACCGTGGGTCTTCCCTGGTGGAGCTTATCGTCATACTCCGAGACCTTTCATGAGTTTACTAGAGAGAACCCTACTCTCATAGATTGCGACGTTTAACAATCAGACTCATATAGGTGTGTTCTTCAAAAGATGTTCTCGCAGATAACATCTCGCTTAAATAAGCCACTTAGAACACATTAAGATATACATCAACCTGCCATGCAGATTAGAGAGTATTGCATCTTCATGGAGTGGTATTGGGAATAGTAGTGATACTCTCCTCTCAGTTGACCAATAGCTTGTCTTCCACATCTAATTCACGGGATCTCCGATCACAAAGAATAGGTTACCACTGTGAACAACTCATATTGTGGGTCTCATACCCATCTCCTCGATGCATTATCTATCACATTACGCGATAGACCCTTAGTAAAAGGATCTCGCTGATTTTTAGACGTTTGGATATAATCCAACGCAATAACTCGGAGTTTTTCATTTTCTGACAGACTTTAACCTTCTCTCGAACGTGTCTTGATGACTTCATGTTATCCTTTGAGCTGCTCACTTTTGTGATCACAGTTTGATTGTCGCAGTTCATAAGGACACCCGTGCATGTTTCTCAACAACCGCAAGTCATTCAAGAGCCGGGCGGCCAATCTGCTTCGACCGTAGCTGTATCTAGTCTTTGTGAGTTCTGCTTCCATTGTTGACCTCGTTAAGATGGTCTGCTTGCAAGACTTCCAAGAAACAGCGCCACCTCCATGAGTGAATACATATCCGCTCGTGGCCTTTATCTCATCAAGACATCGAGATCCAGTTTGAGTCACTATACCCTTCAAGCACCTTTGGGTGCCGGTGTAGTGAATTCCATAATTTGATGCCTTTCAAATAACGCAAAACTTTTTCTAGAGCTTTCAATGCACATCTCTGGTTTTGAGACAAACCGGCTCAGCTTGCTAACAAGAAAAGAGATGTCAGTCTTGTAGCAGCTAAGTACATAAGCGAGCCAATAACGAGAATACTTCAATTGATCTCTAGCAATTCTTTGATTCTTTCAAGCAAAGACGCTAGCATCATATGGTGTTGGAGAGGGCTTGCAATCACCATAGCCATAGCAACTCAAGATCTTTTCCACATAGTGAGATTGAAGCAAAGTAATCCCACCATCATCATCTCTCAACAACTTGATGTTCAGAATGACATCAGCCACTCCTAAATCCTTCATCTCAAAACAGCGAGATAGGAAATCCTTGACCTCCTTAATAACATTCAGATTTGTTCCGAAAATCAGTATGTCATCAACATACAAGCAAAGCATAACTCCCTCGCCCCACCATGGCGATAGTACACACATTTGTCAACCGTTCACAACAAAGCTGCAGCTGTTAAAGTTCTTTCAACTTCTCATGCCTTTGTTTGGGTGCTTGCTTGAGTCCATACAAAGACTTCAAAGAACTTGCACACTTTCCTTCCCGACCATCTATTACAAACCCATCTGGTTGTTCCATATAAATTTCCTCATCCAACTCTCCATTTAGGAAAGCAGTCTTAACATCCACGATGAACGAGAAGACCATGTGAGGCAGCTAGTGAAAGTAGAACTCGAATAGTGGTCGGTCGAGCCACGGTGAGTAAGTATCAAAGAAGTCTTCACCTTCCTTTTGGGTATAACCCTTAGCCACGAGCCGAGCCTTGTACTTTTCGATAGTACCATCGGGCCTAAGCTTCTTCTTGAATACCCATTTGCATCCTATAGGTTTGCACCCATAAGGACGATCAGTTATCTCCCAAGTTTCATTCGCCAAGATGGAATCCATCTCGCCATTTAACTGCTTCCTTCCAAGAGTCAAGATCTTGAGATGCATAGGCCTCTGAAATAGAAGTGGGAGTGTCATCTATGAGATACACAAGAAAATCATCACCAAAGGACTTTGCAGTCCTCTGTCTCTTGCTCCTAGTAGGAACTTCATTGTTTTCCTCCACAGACTTTCAAAGTGTTCCATCGAAATGGCAGGTTCAAGAATTGTTATGGTTCTGATTCGATGAACTAGGCATCTCCGATTAGATGAGGTAGCCATATCCTTCATGGGAAAGATATCTTCGAAGAAAGTCGCATCATTCGACTCCATGATTGTACCAACGTGCATGTCCGGTACCTCAGATTTTACAACCAAGAATCTATAGTCGATGCTATGAAAAGCATATCCCAGGAAAACACAATCCACAGTCTTTGGTCCAAGCTTCCGCTTCTTTGGAGTTGGAACATTGACTTTCGCCAAACAACCCCATGTTCGCAGATAAGAGAGTTTTAACCTTTTCTTCTCCCATTCCTCGAATGGAGTTATCTCTTTGTTCTTTGTGGGAACTCGATTTAGGACATGACATGCTGTCAATATCGCCTCCCCACCATGCCTTGAGAGACCCGATGTGTCTAACATGGCATTAACCAAATCAGTTAGAGTACGGTTCTTTCTTTCGCCACCCCATTTGACCGAGGTGAGTAGGGAGGCGTCCTCTCATGGATTATACCATGTTCGCATAAAAAGCATTAAACTCATTGGAAAAATACTCTCCACCACGGTCGGACCTAAGCCTCTTGATTTCCCGATCAAGTTGGTTTTCCACTTTAGCTTTATAGATCTTGAAAAAGTTCAAAGTCTCATCCTTAGATTTCAAAAGATACACACAGCAGTATCTAGTGGAGTCATCAATTAACGTCATGAAATATTTCTTTCCACCTTTTGTCAAAACACCATTCATTTCACATAGATCTGAATGTATAAGTTCTAGTGGTGCAAGATTTCTCGTCTCCATGATCCACGTGAGATTTACGAGGTTTCTTAGCTTGCACACACACTTGACACTTAGATCCCCTAACAGTGGTGAAACTAGGGATTAAGTTCAACTTCGCTAGTCGCGACATGCAACCAAAGTTAACATGACAAAGTCGTGAATGCCACACATTTGATTCACTATTGTTGCAAATATGATTAACAACTTTATTGCAAATGTCTGATAAGGATAAACGAAACAGGCCTCCTGACTCATAGCCTTTACCGACAAAGGTTCCATACTTGGATATTACAAATTTATTCGACTCAAAGACAAGCTTGTAGCCATCTCTACACAGAAGAGATCCGCTAACAAGATTTTTTATTGACGGAGGGGACATAATGCACGTTCTTCAACCGCACGATCTTCCCCGAAGTAAACTTCAGATCGACCGTGCCAACACCACGAACAGAAGCACTTGAACCGTTGCCCATCAGCACGGTTGAAGTCCCTGCGGTCTGATAAGACGAAAACATGGAAATATCACCGCATACATGCACATTAGCACCGTGTCAATCAACCAATCAGAGAATGACATCTTGAAAGAATAGTGGAAATATACCATACCCGGCATCCTTCATGTCAATGTCTCCGATGACAACATTAGCGGTCTTGCCGCCTTTCCCAGGATGACGCTTGTCATAGCGATTGGGGCAACTAGGAGCCCAATGATCAGGATCTCCACACACATGACAAGGACCTTTCTTCTTGTCATTCTTCTTCTTGAAGTTCGTGTGTTGCACAGCCTTGTTCTTCCCATCAAACTTTCCTATACCATCAAACTTGCCCTTGTTCTTGAACTTGTGGGACTGGAAGTTTTTCTTACATGCCAGATTGGCACTAGATCCTCCTCAATACCTCGAGCACGTGTGTCCTTTGCTCTCGCCTTTTCTTCCACATCAAGAGTGCCAATGAGATCCGGAACGGAAAACTCCTGTCTCTTATGCTTCAAGAGTAGCAAAGTTCCTCCACGAAGGAGGAAGCTTAGTGATGATACCCCGCAACAAACTTGTCGGTAGGATACAATTGAAGTGCTCAAGTTCTCTAGCAAATGATCAGATCTCGTGAGCCCGCTCAACCACGGGCGCTCTTGGTCATCCTGTAATCATAGAATTGCTCCATGATGTACAGCTCGGTGCGGCATCCGAGACCCCAAACTTGGCCTCGAAAAGGCCCCACATATCTTTTCCATTGTCAATTGACGATAAGCATCAACTATGTTCTCACCAAGAACACTCAAGAGAGCAGCCTTAAACAAGGTATCCATTTTCTGAAAAGTTTTTGCCTGTTGGGCATCTTGCTCTCCTTCAGGTTTGCCAAGAGTGGCATCATAGCAACTCATGGTTTGAAACCATAAGACTGCTCTCACGCGCCATCTCTTATAGTGGATACCCTCAAACATAGGAGGTCTCATGGAAGCAGCAAAACCATTCGAGGTAAATTGCCTATAATAAGGTTTTTGGATTGTTGGAAATATGAGCAATTTACCGAATAATTTTATTAATAGAAATACTAGATAAAGCATGACTAGTATACCAGTGATGAAACAAGTCATGCGATTTGATAAAGAGAAGGTAAATAACATCTGCATATATAATCTAGAACCGATCATCTCTAGAGCGCATAAAGAGATCAAGATGCATAAGAGAGAAGGTAAACATAAATGCGCATATATGAGTTTGAAGTAAACAC
Organism: Aegilops speltoides; assembly: GCA_021437245.1. Taxonomy (NCBI): domain Eukaryota; kingdom Viridiplantae; phylum Streptophyta; class Magnoliopsida; order Poales; family Poaceae; genus Aegilops; species Aegilops speltoides. The sequence continues at coordinate 504,485,344 of CM038142.1, forward strand.
ATCTAGAACAGACACTAGATGAAGTTGCTTATACGACATAGAACCTAACATATGTAGGACGGAAACTAGAGCCAAGAACTGTAGTAGGACTTCTAACAGAAAGGAGAAGAACACGACGCAAGACAATGAGCAGCAGCAGGTTGGACTTGGGGTCGGTGTCCTCGCTGGCATGTCGTCGAGGAGGTCGTGCACGCCGGGAAGAAGTCGTCGGCGACCGGATCGTCCGTGATGAAGCAACCAAGAGTCGCTATGAGCGCCCCAAAACCTTATCACCCTTCTCCCGTACAGGACTCAAAGAGTGCGGTTTCGGAGGCCTACTGTCCCGACAGAAAAAATGTTTCAGCTTCCGAGTGACCTTTCGCATACCCGTAGTGCGTGGCAAAAATTTAAACATCGACTCATTCCCGGCCCGGCCGGCGCGCCGGGCGGCGGAGGAGCGCGCGTGGATGTCCCTCTTGTTCTCATGCTCATACAAGTGGGGAAGGAGCCTCCCTTATAAAGAGGTCCAACTCCCTCTAAACTAGCAATGTGAGACTAAACTTTAGTAGTATCCCTTGCCTTGCACAAATGGGCTAAGTGGGCCTCTAGGATTTATTAGAAATTTCTGAAATAGTTATTGGGCTGCCCCAATATAGACTAAATTCCAGCACAAATCGGGGCCGCATCTTACCGATTCATCCAACGCGTCACGCGCGTCCGGCGCAATGGTTCGGCCGGCGCGCCAGGTACAAGCGTTTCCCTATAAAAAGCAGCGTTGCACCATGCTAATCCTGACTAAGCTCACGCAAACACAACTACGCAACATCTCCTGAGTAGTATAGTGATTTCATAACAACTCCCGGTTAGCAATGGCGAAGCGCCTCGCCGTCGCGCTCCTGCTGCTGGTCCTGCTCGCGTCCAGCGACGCGGGAGAGCTGAACGGAATAAATAAAGGATTTGTCATTGTGCATTTATATCGCCTTCTTGGATAGACATATCAACAGGTTGCATCATCAACACTGATCAACAAATCACAAGTTGTGAAATTCGTCTGTACATCAACACATGCTGGTATATATACACAGATAACAGAACACTGTCGAGGTAATCAAACCAATAAGAATATCACAACAACGGCAAACCAGCGGTACAGATGTAGGGTGCATGTGCACAGATCCGAAACAACGAAAACAAGGGGATCGAAATCCATGATACAGATGAAGCCTATAAGTTTCTATGCGATTCAGAATGTGTTTTTACAACCTTTCCTGTTCATCAATGGCGTAGTCGTTCAGATTGATTGTGGTTCTCTCTGCATCTCGCCAGCCAGTTTGGGATCAGGTTAGGTCATCCTCGTCCAAGGAATCCCCGTCGTCGCCTCCTACATCTTTCTTGATGGCCTGCAGGTCACCTGTTGGTAGCTTCCTTGCAAGCCGAATTACCTGCAGCGAAGAAAACCCAGGCGCAATTGAAGTGAGATGGAACGATCTTGTGCTAGTTTGATAAGAAAATGAAATTTATCCTGAGATCACTGCTGAAGCACACAAGACTGGCACAATAGAAATGATAGAATCTGAAGAATACAGTATATATTAATTAAAAGGAACATTCGCAATAGCATGTCTAGCCTGTGATGCCTCGGCGCTTAGTCCCCTCCGAATACTTCACCGTGTACTGGTGGCTCTGGTGCTAAGTATGTATGTCACTTAGGCAAAAAGCAGACGAGGCAATGTAATTGTGGAGGAGAGAAGACTTTGGTGTCCTCAGAAATAAACGAATCCAGGCACAAGGCCCTGTGTATATTTTAATCCCGTTCATATCCCCTTGTCCTTGTCCCCTTGCTACCGCTTGAGCTTGCACAAAAGATCCTACAGCTAACTAGATGAAACTTAGAGACAACAAACTAGGCACCTATGCATTGGGGAGTTCAGTTCCCAGGCCTCCTCACACACTAAGCACTTGCTCTAAGCACCTGTGCATTAGGAGAGGCCTTAGTTCACAATTCTAAGCACATGCACCATCATAGGTCATCTTCTCATATAATACATAGCCTTTTGACTAAGGATCTCAAAAAACATACCACATGATCAAGGTGATTAATGGCACTTGATTGAGCAGCACGCTTGATTTCTTCAGCATCACCTTCCTCATAAGCAGACAACAGTTTCATTGCACATCGATTCTGGTCACTATTCAGGAAGCCTTGAACCCTGCAACACAGAAAAAGAGGAAAGAAAGGTGATTTAATACAACCAACATAACACAATGCAATACCAGTCTATCACCAACGCATAACTTACTCTGAGCAATCATTGTAGCATTTCTGAGCTTGTTGAAAATCATGTGCATAAAGGTAGATAATGATTGCACTCAGATAGGCCTGCACACATGGAACAACTCTGGATTAACACTTTTCTTTTCAAAATCGCGATACCTCTTAACTGAACAAGACAGAATGAATATAATTTCATTTTAGACATCAATGTTTATAAGGGATAAACTTCCAAGACCAGCTAGCATGCCATTATCTGGTAAGAAACTTTTCAGTTTTCACCGCATAATCTTTCTCGCTGCATGAATTATCTTGCCGAAAGAAGGAAAAAAACAAAGTTTCAGAATGTACACTAACTTCAGCGAACACATTTTGGTGAATACCAAGGTTTCCCTCAGAAACCTTGCAAAGTACAAATTTCTGAATAGCTAAGCACATTTTGGTGTAAATATTACCTTGCATTGGCTGTTGACGGCATTGCACTTATCAGCAGCTGAACCAAGTCTTAAATGGAATGCAGCGGCATCCGAGTACCTGTCATAGATGGCCAAATATGAAATGACACGTAAATCAGTACATAAACACAATTGCTAAAAATGCCAAGTGATGTATATGTGGATAAATGTCATAAAAATGCCAAGTTCTGTTTGTTGAATGTACGTGTGAACTGAAGAATCCAACGATAAATAAGGATGCCACAACAACTTCAAGAACATTTTAATCCACAAGTACATTCAGCAAAAAGAACCATCAAAAGGTACGAGTGCAATAAGCTCTAATAATTCTAAGCAAAGCAATTGTTCAGGGAAGGGGAAAAAAAGGATCAAAACAAATAGGCAGGCACATACACAAAAAAGGGCCTCCTGTGAATCTACTGAATAAAGGCGTGCAAGAAGGGAGCTGGGTTTGTCCCAAAAAAAGAGACTCAATCAAAACATACACAAATCCCAGAATAAGGATGTAAAAGCTCGTGGAATATAGGATCAACCAGTTTGGATTATTTTAATAAGCAAATGTAAGCCCTTGCCGATTTCCATAGTCTCAGCCTGCTTCTTTATGTTTGATGAACCAAACAGCATTCTTAGTTAAAGCAAAAATTGCAAGGATAGACCAAAAGACTGGGAATTAATCCCCAAGTACCAGAAAGAACGACTGTAGGAACCGAAATTGGTAAAGATACCACCTATCATAGCCCACCATTTGGTGTGCGTGTAGCTTACTCCAATTCTGTTGGTGTTTACTGGGGAGTACTTATTCAAGTAGATATTGTATTACTCCCCTAGTGTTGCTCTCAAAGGTTTGGGATCGAGACTCCTTTTCTATCCTAAAATGTGCTTGCTCCAAAAGTAACAGCAAAGAACATAAGAGTAAATGAATTCAAGAAAATCATGCATGACACATGACATGCCATGGATTTGTAAGAGGACATGCAAAATGTAGTGCAATTAACATGCATAAGCTAATCTGTGCAATCTTACTTCTCAAGCTTCACATATAAACTTGCAGCAGCACGGTACAAGTCAAAAGCCATCTGCTCCTTTCCATCTTCTTCTAGAAGTGTGCAAGCGTCATCATACAATTTAGTTGCTTCTTCTGGAGCTTTATCTTCCAAGGCACTGATATTATAATGATTAGACACATGAGCCTCGGAACGAATGATGATCGGATTGCTTTTGAATTACCTGGCACCCTTTGCAAGAGCATCAGAGGCAGGTTGTGATCTTCCACATTCACGGTAAAATTCTGATGCTCTGCGATAAAAGTCGGAAACTTCATTCCAGAGTCCAAGCTCCTTTGCTAAAGCACCAGCATTTTCCATATGCTTAGCAGCATCCCACGGTCTAGGGAATTAGTCAAGGGTAAATTAGGTGATTGTTCAACGATGTGACAGCATAACAGACAGATAAATTTCTGAAGGATACGATGAGATCATTTCTTGTCCTTTTGAAGCCTTCTCAAATGCATCCTTTGCTTTCTCATTGTCCTTTCTGAATCTATAAGCAATTGCTTTAAAGTGGAGATGAAATTTCATTACATACAGCGCAGGGGAGCAAACAGTGAAAGAGAATATACGAATGTGGCGACAGCATACAAAGTCACTGACCAGCTTGTTCGTACAAGGCGGTAGCACTCTTCCAATCAGCATTCCATCTTGTGAAGCTCAGTTTTGTTCTGCAAAAGAATATATTAGAAAAAAGATTGTTCATATTCATTTAGCACATTAATGGATGCAAAAGGAATTTCTTTAAATGAAATTGATTTGATACAGTAACATCAGTAAAAATACAAAAATCAGCATACTTAGCAAACACTCACGCGTTAAAACAAACAGGTGGCAATGTAAATATATCGTCTAATAAGTATCTGAAATTCAGGCAATTGGGAAGAAAAAAACTTCTGAAAATAATTCCAATTACCATTAAGCATTAAGCAAATTTGTTTGCACTGGGGGGGGGGGGGCATCTCAAGTTATGTTTTGCATGTATAAACTATGTTGCGAAGAGGGTATCAGTTTTAAATAAACTGGTGAGCGTTTGAGACTGCGATGAACAAGAGGTTCACTTTTATGCAAGGCAATGTGCTCTTGTTCCCCGCAAAAAGAAGTGCCGTTGTTCTCATCTACTATCACAATCAAAGTGGAGAATAACCCAAGTTAAATTTCTGAATGTGCCACAATAGTTAGTGCAGTGGATTTGGCACCACAAATTCCCCAACGGCCAATGTGCTAACATGCCCAACAAGCTACACCGCTGAAGGCATAACCGCAGTAAGAAGCAACACATTCAGACACAAGAATTAGTACGCCTACACTCATATCCGCTTCTGCTGGTACATCAATGGCTAATGGGATATCAACATATGATCAGGGAGACCGAATCTACTTGAGTTCCCTACGACGCGCAGGTCGGATGTAAACAAAACTGCAGCAAAACAAAGAGCGTGCGTGCAGCCTGCTCACATTGCTTGACCTTTTTCCTGCAAGATTATTGCGCCTGCTCCAAGTTAACGAACCATTTCAGGCAGGAATGGCTAGGAAACCCCCTGGCATTTGAGGCAAGCAGTCTGAATCCTACTACCCCAAAGCTTACCTCCACCCCACCAACCACTTGGAGATCGCCAAGATCCTAAAATCAGCGCCACCGATTTTTCATAGAAAGAAAAGAAAATCGCTAGCTCCGCCTCACCTAAGATTAGGCACAGAGCCACAGATCCAGGACTCCCCGATCCTGTACTGAAGAAACGCAAACCAATAGGCTCTAATTCGACAGCAGCACCTCGACTAGTCCGCCTTCTGGGCCGCGATCAGACGGCGCGCGCATCGGAAGGAGCAAGGGGGAATCCAGGTGTGGGGGAGGGGGGAGAGATGAAGGAGAGGGGGGGAGGGGACTTGCAGTTTGTCGGCCTTGGCCATGAGCTTCTCCGGGTCGGCAGACGAGCTGGCCATGGCGGAGAGAGACCACCGCCTCCTCCTCTTCTTCTTCTCCGCTGCTGCTGCTCCTCGCAGATTCTCTCGGGTCGACGACGGCTGGGGTTGGGCTGGGGTTGAGTTGAGCTGCCGAGCTGCCGTACGGAGGGAGGAAGGGATCCGGTTCCTCTCTGAGATCCGTGCAGCGTCAGTTCATCCCGTCGCTGTGACAGACGGGTGTCGAACCGCTGGAAAAAAAAACAATCAACGAAGTCGGGCCCAATCCTTGTAATGAGGCCGACTCACTGGAAAGCAGAAACGATGCGTTTGTTGTCACAGCCCAACAACCCAGGGCCCTAACCAACGGCCCAGAATTCCAATGAAGTTGGCTTTGGTTCGCGTTTTTTACGATTACAAAGTTGGATTTATATATCCCTCAAAAGAAAAGTTGGAGTTATGACGATGTTTGGTTGGCCATTACAAAGAGACCTTCAAAATAAGACCAATCTTGATGCATTTTAACATGATCAAATTTTAAGCTGTGAAATAATGCGAAACATCTATGAAATTGTTTTGGTCATGTTTCGCTCACCTCCACACTTGCTCCGAACATGTATTATCATCTTCTTAGACTTTTTAAATACTAGCAAAAGGGCCCGTGCATTGCAACGGGAGAAAAAAATATCACACACCTTCCCACGGGTCTACAACCACTATTTCAAAATGACATCTTTTAAAAAAATAGTAGCTAATCTAAAGTCATTTAGTCAGGTACTAACTCATTAGCTCCTGTTAAAAAGTTAAAGATATTAGTTCTTCATCCTTTGAATAGTACCTTATATCTTCTTCCGCCTAGAAAACATGCCCACGCGTTGCAACCAGAGAAAAAAAAATATCACACACCTTCTCACGGGTCTACAGCCTCTATTTCAACATGGCATCCTTTTTAAAAAATAGTAGCTAATGTAAAGTCATTTAGTCAGATACTAACTCGTTAGGTCCTCTTAAAAAGTTAAGATATTAGTTCTCCATCCTTTGAATAGTACCCATAAAACACATGAAACAGAAGATAAAGTGTACTACTAATTATGAGTGGATCAATCATGAGACAAATTGAGAATCACAAAAATATAATGGTGCTGAGACAAACGGTGAATTAACACCTGAGCGGTCGCTTTGCCTTCGGCTCAATGCGGACGATGCCCAGCCGCCATCACACCCGTGTCACCTTCACCTAGACATCACCGCCGTCTGACTGCTCTCCCAGGTCACTCCTCTCTCGACCTAGATCTATACCGAGCCGAGCCCCAATACTTGAAAGCCTGCGGCCAGTTTGGGTCGAAGCCAAATCTGAAAGCATCCATCGTTGGATCTTCTCTGGTTCGTAGACAAATAATTTGCTCTGATCCAAGTTGTAGATGAATCAGTCTTTTTCGTAAGAAAACAAAACAGGTACGCTGATTCAAGGGGATAGACGTGTGCGGAAGAGGCAGCGGGGGCCGGGAACTATTGCGAGACGTGGTGCAGCAGTGCAAGGTTGGCTTGACGGCGAACGGACCTCCTCTTCTTCTGCTTCATGGCATGATTCCAATCCAACATAGTGCCGCTGCGGACATAAGAAAACCAAAAGAAGATTACCAGATCCTTAATGTCGAGACGGGCGGCTAGCATGCTTGTACCCTGCGATGTTCATCCTATCAGTCGGCGGCTTCCTCACCCTCCTCCTTGGATCTGCTAACCACGTTGTGTGCTGGACGGCTCTGCTCCGTTTGGAGATGGAGACGGCAACTGAATTCAATTAAATCGATGGGGAAAATATGTATGTGTGTACTGCGATGATTATCACAATCGGTTCAGACGAAGGGTGTCCTCACCGACCTTGCAGAGGAAGGCTTGGGTAGAGGAGCCGCTTCGTGGACAAGACACACTTGGTCGATGGGGCGGCGCCCGGCCGGACCATCTCGGGAAGATGCAGGAGATGGGAGCGGCAACGCGGCGGGCTGTTTTGCTGGATTTAGCGCCTATGTGGGCGCCGAGGAGCGAAGGCCCCGGATCTTGAGCCGGTGGAGGGCCCGGGCGCGGAGCTATCGTCGGGACGGCACCCAGCCGGGCCATCTCAGGATAACCAGAGAGAAGGGAAGAAGCAGGGAGGCGGTGTTGGTTTCCTGATCGGCTGCTCGGCGCAGGCGTCGTGGAGCTAATCCTCTTCACGGAGAGATGAATCGGCCGCATCTTGAGTTGAGAACTTGAGATGCCAGGATGTACATCCACCCTTGATTATCGCCGGCGTCGTCTAGAGGTCGGGCGCCCCGCCCACAGGCCTTGGAAGCGGGAGGAGAGAGCACATCCCCGTCGGCCTGTTCGCTATACTCCGTCCATCCCCTCCTGATTCCTAGATCTGTCCCGCGCCTGGAGCAAGGTGGCCGGTGCTAGCAGCAACGACGGACATGCAAGGGAGGAAGGATTTGTGCGGGCTTGTTTCAAGAGGAGGGTAGGATTCGTTGGCATAAAAGATGGCGGGGGAAGGAGGAGTTGTGTTTGGACTTTGGAGACGGGCGTCTTACAGACGGCAAGAGAAAACGTTTCTTTCTTTTTCGTGGACCGAAACATATTTTTCTCTTAGGCAAAGCCAACTCGAAAAAAAAGGAAGATGACGGTGAACCCGGAGACCCAATCCGTGCTTTATTATTAACTAGTAAAGGTGCCCGTGCGTTGCAACGGGGCATACATATTTGAGTGATTTAACACCGTACGGATCCTCATCTATCTCAGGTGGCATTGTCAAATTCTTTTTACCATTAAACTACTATTCTTCTTCTCTTCCTCCTTCTCCTTCACCACTTCTCTTCATGTGCTGGCTGAGCTTGCTATAGCCTTATAGGAGGCAACATGTACTACAAAAATATTAGATGTGCTTAAAACCATAGAACGTGAGATCCATAATAAGGCATAACAAAATGTGTAGTAAGCTCACCATTTTTTATTGTAGTGACAGTCGATCTAAATCTAAATATTAATATACGATGATATGCATTTGCTTGCTTTCCATGTGGGCTGGATTAATTCCCCTTTGCTTTTTATTTGGATTTGCAAAGACTACTGAAGATGGTGTATCATTAACATGCAATGGCCAAAATTAGAGTTTCCGGAAAATAAACTAATGCATCTAGTAGAATATATGGTCAAGATTCATAAAGAAACAACAACAAAACTATGGATATTGACCTCGTTGTTATTCTTTGTGCATATATAGAAGTCTAATCCGAGAACGATTCAACCTGCAGATGGTCTAATGTGTCCATCAAGGTGTTCAGCTAGTCCATGCAGGCTTGATGGTACCTTCACACGTGAAAAGAAAAGAACTTCAACTTTGTGGGGTTATGGCCTGGACGAAGGCACTTTTTTACTGCTTCTTCTTTGTAAGTTATAAAGTCTAAAACCCATTTTCTAGCGCAGCAAAGGATGTACAGGTTTTAACCACAGTTGATCATCCTTTAAACAATATATTTTTACAGAACAGGAAAACGACAAAGATATTATGTGAACCGGGTGTTGTGTTCTATTACTGCAGGGTAGTAGAACCTGGCCAATGGTTGGTCATATGAAGGAAAAAGGACCAAAAGATGTTTCTGTGAAGAAGCCATATCATCTCTTATTGCACATCCCGCTCCTGGGTTGTAGTCATGCTCTCTTCTCTCAGCTTCATTGTCATCTTTTCAGCCTACAAAATCCAACACTCATCATATTTAGGGCATCCTTCATTAGTTTCTTTTGACAAAAAACTTGACAATTTGGTTCATCTCCTTGATCCAAGAATCAGAAGATAAGTCAGAAGAATATACCACATCAACCCTGTTCCATGAAGCAAAATCAGTTCATTAAGGTTCCCCTAAGGACCAACTAACAAAACGATGGTTGAAACATTCAACTTCCATTTATTCTATGATTATACAGGACATCAACATCTGACGGAAATGTCTAGCATAAATGGTCAACACAGCAATACCTTACCCTTTATAAGTTTCAGTGTGTGTAGATTGCCCAGACAGTGCAGCATCAAACACCACTACCACTTTTACCTATGCAAGCATTACAGTGATGAATGGTGTAAGATAGCTGATGTAAAGGAACACCACATGACCCTCGAGAGGAAATTATCTATTGCAGTTACTGTCTTAGAGAGTGACAGGAGATTGTGCTCCATACTTTGATAGATATATACAGTCGTATTTTATTTTATTTTCACTACAAATCAGGGAATAACCAATACCTCTCGTCATCCTAGGAACATGGAAAATACTTGTAACAGCTGGTGTGCGTTTATCTGATAATAACGAGTGACGCACTACGTCACATGACGTGAAGCTGTAACATGTTCCAGACATATCTGAACGCGGCGGCACTACATGCATCTGATGGTCCGATCCCATCAGGATCTGTTTTCATCTCTAAATTTAAGAGGGGACAGTGTCGCGTGTTTCAGTAGATGCATTACTATAGTGTAATAATGCACTGGGTATTAATGATATTCTGAAACTGTAGTACATACCTCAGGTGAAGCACGGCGAGACAGAGCTCCAGTGAAGGGCAGAGCACGGGATTACGGAGGTCCAGCGAAGCCGGCGGTGCACGAGCGGACGGTGTTGCCCTTTTTGAAGGTCGGTTATCAAAATCCTCTGCAATGTTCAGTTCAGCGATGTCATCTGTTTTCTGCAGTTACAGCAAAAATCAAAGGTAAACCTCCAACCGTTAGTTTATTCGCACAATATTTCAGATTTCGCAAAACACTACGTTGATAGTCTATTAAGAAAATCGCTAATTCAAGCCAAGCCTAAATCTACTCCAGTTCTCTTGCAGCTAGGTAATGTCAGCTTACCTAATATCAAGATTAAATAATGAATTGCTTATTTTCTAGCATAAGAACACCATTGGCTGGTCTAGCAAAAGGGAAGTCGAATAGTAATGTTGGTGTTACATATTTCTGCATAACCTAATTTCTCAGTTCAAACGGTTATCTTTTCCCATTACAGAAGGTGTCTCCAGTCCCATATGGTAGCCTCATAACAACTACCAGATTGAACTATGCAATTATAACTATAACCAAATGGCAAAAATCAGGCACAAGAATACCACGTTAAAAAGGGTTCGGGTATAAGCATATGAGATAGATGATCCAAATTTTGAACAAATATTCTGGTGAGCTTAGAATCAATTAAGCTGTTGGAGATTGATAATGTAGGGTCGAGATTTTAACAAAGAAAGCATCATTGTACTGGTAATGAAGGGGGAAAGGCATCAAAGAGAACACCTAGAGAAGGATTAATGGAACCTGACTACTATTTTGTGTTCAGAGTATTTTCTTCACAGTTGCCTGACCTATGATCCAAATATGAACAATTAGTGAAAATACCTATCTCGGCCCTGTTAGGCAAAGAAATTGTGATAATACCTCAAGTTTTAGTAGAAAACAAGAAAACATTCTTAACTAATAAGTAGGTTTCAGTACTCTTTTATACTCTGTAGTCAGCAGGCATACAACACAAACAAACGATGGGTTTGCTATAATGTAAGTAATGCAAAATACAAAATTTAGATGCTTCTCAAAAGTGATCAAATACGAATTTACCACAATTTCACAGCAGATTGAAATCTATAACTTGCTGCATCTTAACTTCAAACAAAATAGGTCTGATCCATTCTTGCCAATCGAAAGAGATATTAATCTAAGAAATCAAGCATACACAGCAGATTGAAATCTATATTTGCTGCATCTTAACTTCAAACAAAATAGTCTGATCCATTTTTGCCAATCGAAAGAGGTATTAGTCTATGGAATCAAGCATACACAAGACATACCTTTGCTTCATCTGTCCCGATGACAAAGTCTGAATCACCAGTGAGGACTCCAACGTCTGCTACTTCCCGCCGCTGGGCAGAGGAGTGAAGAGCGGGAGGCCAGGGACGTAGGAGAGGCCGGGAAAGGCGGGGGTGCAGCGGTGACCTGGGTGCCGGGGAAGCAACAATGCGAGGCGACAACGGACGAAGCGAAGCAGGAGAGGAGAGATGCCTGTTTGGAGGTGGCTCATAGTTGAGGCGCCGCCGGCGGGCAGGCTGGAGAGGCGGCAGCTCCAACCCTAGTTCGTGAGAGCCCCTATGTCTCCAAACGTGGTCCGGGGCGGCGCGACTCGCCGGAGTGGACCAGGGAGGAGTCGCTGGGGCGCGTGGCCGGCAGGAGTCGAGCGCCGCATGGCCGGGGGCGGCGCACATCGCCGATTGGCTGGGACGGAGTCGGGGTAGGAAGACGATGGGGTAGGGGATTTGGGTTGGGTCGTTTTCTTCTTCCGCCACCTTCCGCGAAGCATCCTCCAGCACGCTCGCCCACCCGAAGCTGTCGCCGCCGGCGCCGCCCCTCACCTTCTCGTGCTCCGCCGCTGGCGCCGCTCCTCCGCCTTCTCGCGCTCCGCCGCGGCTGGGAAGGGAGAATCTGGATAAGATAGAACAACGGATCGCGGATTGATTTCTTACCAATGCAGGGGGGTTTTCAAAAAAACGAAACGTAATTTCAGATCCACTTTAAAAGGGACCGCGGGTTGAATTCTCAGAAAAGGGGAGGACTTGTTTGCAAAAAGGCCGATGACGGACAACCAGAAGCAGTCGCTGGTTTATTATTAGGGAAGATTAGGGAGAGATTAGACATGGGTTTTACCAATTTTTGGATGATGCCGCTAAGCTGCCTAAAAACACTTTATTGTGCACATGTTTCGTGGTAGTTCAAATAAAACTCTACTACACAATTGTTTTGCCATGTCTTCTGTGTTTTAATATATTTTTTACTTTCACACTTATATCTTTTAGTTTTGTGTCTGTTTCAAAATATCACAATAAAAATTTAGAGATGTTTCAACTACGCATGGAAATTGAAATTAAACATTCAAAACACGTTATGTGCTTTTCTATGAATGTCTATGATTTCAAGCTTTGGTCGCTTACGTTTAAAGAACCTACAAAGTGGCAGCCATGTCTTGGCAGGACTATCTCTTCTCACACATTGGCGTGATCACGTATTTTCTCAGCCTTGCGCTAGCTTTGAGTAATATTTACATGTGGAAGTCTTTTTCTCCCTGTGATACTTCAAAGAAAACCTAGTATTTGGCTTGTTTTGGGTAGCTTGTCGTAGTACGCACAATAGCAAAAATATATACTATTAATAGCATCGCCTCCATCTCCCATCGGGTTTTTTCCTCCCACATTTTCCCTTTTCATTTGGTTTCCTGTTGGGGTTTTTGGAAACCCCAATCGATGCCGCACAAATCTCTACTATTAAAGAGGAGTTGGTAGTGCCGCCTCCACTTCTCAATCGACCTTTTTCCTCAACCTATGTCGCACAAATCTCTACTATCAAAAGGGAGTTGGTAGCGTCACCTCCACTTCTCATTCGATCTTTTTCCCCAACCTATGCGGCTGTTGGGAACGTAGTAATTTCAAAAAATTTCCTACGCACACGCAAGATCATGGTGATGTATAGCAACGAGAGGGGAGAGTGTTGTCCACATACCCTTGTAGACCCGAAGCGGAAGCGATCACAACGTAGAGGAAGTAGTCATACATTCTCCTCGCGATCCGACCGATCCCGCGCCGTTACTCCGACGCCCGAGTTCTTGACACACGACAACTCGATGACGCCCTCAGACTCGATCCAGCCGAGTGTCGAGGGAGAGTTTCACAAGACGACGGCGTGGTGGACGATCTTGATGTTTCACGGCAGCAGGCTTCGCTTAAGCTTCATGACAGTATAACCGAGGTGGAATATGGTGGAGGGGCACCGACACGGCTAAGGAACGATCTAAAGATCAAACTTGTGTGTTCCAAGGTGCCCCCTGCCCCGTGATATAAAGGAGGGAGGGAGGCCGGCGGCTAGAGGAGGGCGGGAGGAGTCCTACTCCTGGGAGTAGGACTCCCTCTTCCTAGTTGGAATAGGATTGGGGGAGGGAAGAGGAAAGGGCGCCGCCTCCTTGTCCTATTCGGACTGGGGGGGAGAGGCGCTGCCACCTCCTGGCCGGCCCTCCTCTTCTCCTCGAGGCCCACCGAGGCCCATTTACCCCGGGTTCGGTAACCTCCGGTACTCGGTAGAATTCCGCCCGGAACCATTTCAACTCCAAACATAGGCTTCCAATATATCAATCTTTATGTCTCGACCATTTCGAGACTCCTCGTCATGTCCGTGATCACATCCGGACTCGAACTTCTTGGTACATCAAAATACATAAACTCATAATAAGCGCCATCGAAACCTTAAGCGTGCGGACCCTACGGTTCGAGAACAATGTAGACATGACCTAGAACTATTCACGGTCAATAACCAACAGCGGGACCTGGATGCCCATATTGGTTCCTACATATTCTACGAAGATCTTTATCGGTCGACCACATAACAACATACGTTGTTCCTTTGTCATCGGTATGTTACTTGCGAGATTCGATCGTCGGTATCCAATACCTAGTTCAATCTCGTTACCGCAAGTCTCTTTACTCGTTCCGTAATACATCATCTCACAACTAACTCATTAGTTGTAGTGCTTGCAAGGCTTAAGTGATGTGTATTACCGAGAGGGCCCAGAGATACCTCTCCGACAATCGGAGTGACAAAACCTAATCTCAAATACGCCAACCCAACATCGCCTTTGGAGACACTGTAGTACTCCTTTATAATCACCCGAGCCACGTTGTGACGTTTGGTAGCACCAAAGTGTTCCTCCGTAAACGGAGTTGCATAATCTCATAGTTACAGAACATGTATATGTCATGGATAAAAGCAAGAGCAACATACTAAACGATCGTGTGCTAAGCTAAGGGAATGGGTCATGTCAATCGATCATTCTACTAATGATGTGACCTTGTTAATCAAATAACAACTCCTTGTTCATGGTCGGAAACATAACCATCTTTGATTAACAAGCTAGTCTAGTAGAGGCATACTAGTGACATGTTGTTTTTGTCTATGCATTCACACATGTATCATGTTTCCGGTTAATACAATTCTAGCATGAATGATAAACATTTATCATGAAATAAGGAAATAAATAATAACTTTATTATTGCCTCTAGGGCATATTTCCTTGATCTCCCACTTGCACTAGAGTCAATAATCTAGATTACATAGTAATGATTCTAACACCCATGGAGTCTTGGTGCTTGATCATGTTTTGCTCGTGGAAGAGGCTTAGTCAACGGTTCGCAACATTCAGATCCGTATGTATCTTGCAAATCTCTATGTCTCCCATCCGGACTAAGTCCGGATGGAATTGAAGCGTCTCTTGATGTGCTTGGTCCTCTTGTGAAATCTGGATTCCTTCGCTAAGGCAATTGCTCCAAGATTGTCACGGAAGATTTTCATTGGACCCGATGCACTAGGTATGACACCTAGATCGGATATGAACTCCTTCATCCGCTCCTTCATTAGCTGCTTCGAAGCTGCTATGTACTCCGCTTCACATGTAGATCCCGCCACGACGCTTTGTTTAGAACGCACCAACTTACAGCTCCTCCGCTTAGTGTAAATACGTATCCGGTTTGCGATTTAGAATCGTCCGGATCATGTCAAAGCTTGCATCAACATAACCGTTTACGATGAGCTCTTTGTCACCTCCATATACGAGAAACATATCCTTAGTCCTTTTCGTATTTCAGATGTTCTTGACCGCTGTCGATGATCCTCTGGATTACTTTGGTACCTCCTGCTAGGCTTATAGCAAGGCACACATCGGTCTGGTACACAACATTGCATACATGATAGAGCCTATGGTCAAGCATAGGAACATCTTTCATTTCTCTCTATCCTCTGCAGTGGTCGGGCATTGAGTCGACTCAACTTCACACCTTGTAACACGTGCAAGAACCCTTTCTTTGCTTGATCCATTTTGAACTTCTTCAAAATTTTGTCAAGGTATGTGCTTTGTGAAAGTCCAATCAAGCGTCTTGATCTATCTCTATAGATCTTAATGCCTAATATGTAAGCAGCTTCACCGAGGTCTTTCATTGAAAAACTCTTATTCAAGTATCCCTTTATGCTATCCAGAATTCTATATCATTTCCGATCAGCAATATGTCATCCACATATAATATCGTAAATGCTACAGAGCTCCCACTCACTTTCTTGTAAATACAAAGCTTCTCCAAAAGTCATACAAACCCAAATGCTTTGATCACACTATCAAAGCGCTTATTCCAACTCCGAGATGCTTGCACCAGTCCAAAGATGGATCGCTGGAGCTTGCACACTTTGTTAGCTCCCTTTGGATCGATAAAACCTTCGGTTGCATCATATACAACTCTTCTTCCGTAAATCCATTCAGAATGCGTCTTTACATCCATTTGCCAAATTTCATAATCATAAAATGCGGCAATTGCTAACATGATTCGGACGGACTTAAGCATCGCCACGGGTGAGAAGGTCTCATCGTAGTCAATCCCTTGAACTTGCCGAAAACCTTTTGCGATAAGTCGAGCTTTATAGACGATAACATTACCGTCGGCGTCGGTCTTCTTCTTGAAGATCCACTTGTTTTCTATTGCTTGCCGACCCTCGGGCAAGTCAACCAAAGTCCATACTTTGTTTTCATACATGGATCCCATCTCAGATTTCATGGCTTCAAGCCATTTTATGAATCTGGGCTCACCATCGCTTCTTCATAGTTCGTAGGTTCATCATGATCTAGTAGCATGATTTCCGAACAGGATTACCGCACCACTCAGTGCGGATCTTACTCGTTGATCTACGAGGTTCTGCGAAGAACTTGATCTCAAGTTTCATGATCAACATCATTAACTTCCTCACTACTTGGTGTAGGTGTCTCGTAAACCGTTTTCATGATTTAACTACTTTCAAGTAAGGGAGAAGGTACTATTACCTCATCAAGTTCCACTTTCCTCCCACTCACTTCTTTCGAGAGAAACTCCTTCTCTAGAAAGGATCCATTCTTAGCAACGAATGTCTTGCCTTCGGATCTGTGATAGAAGGTATACCCAACTGTCTCCTTTGGGTATCCTATGAAGACACATTTCTCGATTTGGGTTCGAGCTTATCAGGTTGAAGCTTTTTCACATAAGCATCGCATCCCCAAACTTTAAGAAACGACAACTTTGGTTTCTTGCTAAACCACGATTCATAAGGTGTCGTCTCAACGGATTTCGACGGTGTTCTATTCAGTGTGAATGCGGCCGTCTCTAGAGCATAACCCCAAAACGATAGCGGTAAATCAGTAAGAGACATCATAGATCGTACCATATCTAGTAAAGTACGATTCTGACGTTCGGACACACCATTACTGTTGTGGTGTTCCGGGTGGCGTGAGTTGCGAAACTATTCGCATTGTTTCAAATGTAGACCAAACTCAGAACTCAAATATTCACCTCCACGATCGATCGTAGAAACTTAATTTTCTTGTTACGATGATTTTCAACTTCACTCTGAAATTCTTTGAACTTTTCAAACGTTTGGACTTATGTTTCATTAAGTAGATATACCCATATCTCGCTTAAGTCATCTGTGAAGGTGAGAAAATAACGATATCCGCCACGAGCCTCAACATTCATCGGACCACATACATCTCAGATGTATGATTTCCAACAAATCTGTTGCTCTCTCCATAGTACGGAGAACGGTGTTCTAGTCATCTTGCCCATGAGGCACGGTTCGCAAGTGCCAAGTGATTCATAATCAAGTGACTCCAAAAGCCCATCTGTATGGAGTTTCTTCATGCGCTTTACACCGATATGACCTAAATGGCAGTGCCACAAATAAGTTGCACTATCATTATCAACTCTGCATCTTTTGGTTTCAACATTATGAATATGTGTATCACTACTATCGAGATTCATAAGAAATAGACCACTCCTCAAGGGTGCATGACCATAAAAGATATTACTCATATAAATAGAACAACCATTATTCTCTCGATTTAAATGAATAACCGTCTCGCATCAAACAAGATCCAGATATAATGTTCATGCTCAACGCAGCACCAAATAACAATTATTTAGGTCTAAAACTAATCCCGAAGGTAGATGTAGAGGTAGCGTGCCGACCGCGATCACATCGACTTTGGAACCATTTCCCACGCCGCATCGTCACCTCGCCCTTTGCCGAGTTTGCTTAATCAGTAGTCCTGCTTTGAGTTGCAAATATTAGCAATGTAACCGAGATCAAATACCAGTGCTACTACGAGCTCTAGTAAGGTACACATCAATAACATGTATATCACATATACCTTTGTTCACCTTGCCATCCTTCTTATCCGCCAAATACTTGGGGCAGTTCCGCTTCCAAAGGACGACCGCTTGCGAGAGAAGCACTCGATTTCAGGTTTAGGGCCGACTTGGGTTTCTTCTCTGAGCAAAGAACTTGCTTGCTGTTCTTCTTGAGATTCCCTTCTTCTTCCCTTTGCCTTTCTTCTTGAAACTAGTGGTCTTATTGACCATCAACACTTGATGCTCCTTCTTGATTTCTACCTCCGCAGCCTTTAGCATTGCGAAGAGCTCGGTATAGTCTTTACTAACCCTTGCATATTATAGTTCATCACGAAGCCTTTGTAGCTTGGTAGCGTGATTGGAGAATTCATCAATGACACAATCATCCGGAGATTAACTCCCAATTGTGTCAAGTGATTGTAGTACCTGACATTTTGAGTATATGCTCACTAATGTAATCGTTCTCCTCCATCTTGCAGCTATAGAACTTATTGGAGACTTCATATCTCTCAATCCGGGCATTCTGTTGGAATATCAACTTCAACTCTGGAACATCTCATATGCTCCATGACGCTCAAAACGTCGTTGAAGTCCCGGTTCTAAGCCGTAAAGCATGGCACATCGAACTATAGAGTAGTCATCAGCTTTGCTCGCCAGACGCTCATAACATCTGCAGTTGCATTAGCAAGAGTCTGGCACCTAGCGGTGCATCCAGACGTAACTCTTCTTCAGGCAGCAATGAGGATGATCCTCGTTACGGACCCAATCCGTGTAATTGCTACCATCATCTTTCAACTTTGCTTTCTCAAGGAACGCATTAAAATTCAACGGAACAACAAAGACGAGCCATCTATCTACAATCAAACATAAACAAGCAAGATACTATCGGTACTAAGTTCATGATAAATTTAAGTTCAATTAATCATATTACTTAAGAACTCCCACTTAGAAAAACATCTCTAGTCATCTAAGTGATCACGTGATCCAAATCAACTAAACCATAACCGATCATCACGTGAAATGGAGTAGTTTTCAATGGTGAACATCTTATGTTGATCATATCTACTATATGATTCACGCCGACCTTTTGGTCTCCGTGTTCGAGGCCATATCTCGCATATGCTAGGCTCGTCAAGTATAACCCGAGTATTCTACGTGTGCAAAACTGGCTTGCACCCGTTGTAGATGGACGAGAGCTTATCACACCCGATCATCACGTGGTGTGCGGGCACGACGAACTTTGGCAACGGTGCATACTCGGGAGAACACTTCTTGATAATTTAGTGAGAGATCATCTTATAATGCTACCGTCAATCAAAGCAAGATAAGATGCATAAAAGGATAAACATCACATGCAAATCAATATAAGTGATATGATATGGTCATCATCATCTTGTGCTTCATGATCTCCATCTTGCTGCACCACCATGATCACCATCGCCACCGCGCGACACCTTGATCTCCATCGCAGCATCGTTGTCGCCTCGCCAAACTTATGCTACTACGACTATCGCCATCGCTTAGTGATAAAGTAAAGCATTACAGTAGGCGATTGCATTGCATACAATAAAGCGACAACCATATGGCTCCTGCCGATTGCCGATAACCGGTTACAAAACATGATCATCTCATACAATAAAATATAGCATCACGCCTTGACCATATCACATCACAACATGCCTGCAAAAACAAGTTAGACGTCCTCTACTTTGTTGTTGCAAATTTTACGTGGCTGCTACGGGCTTAAGCAAGAACCAGTCTCACCTACGCATCAAAACCACAACGATACTTCGTCAAATAGACTCCGTTTTAACCTTCTCAAGGACCGGGCGTAGCCACACTCAGTTCAACTAAAGTGAGAGAGACAGCACCCACCGGTCACCTTTAAGCAACGAGTGCTCAGAGCAGTGAAACCAGTCTCGCGTAAGCACGCTGCGTAATGTCGGTCGGGCCGCTTCATCTCACAATACCGCTGAACCAAAGTATGACATGCTGGTAGGTAGTATGACTTGTATCGCCCACAACTCACTTGTGTTCTACTCGTGCAAAACATCAAACCATAGAAAAACCTAGGCTCGGATGCCTTTGTTGGGAACGTAGTAATTTCAAAAATTTCCTACGCACACGCAAGATCATGGTGATGTATAGCAACGAGAGGGAGAGTGTTGTCCACATACCCTTGTAGACCCGGCGGAAGCGATCACAACGTAGAGGAAGTAGTCGACATTCTCCTCGCGATCCGACCGATCCCGGCGCCGTTACTCGACGCCCGAGTTCTTGACACACGACAGCTCGATGACGCCCTCGACTCGATCCAGCCGAGTGTCGAGGGAGAGTTTCACAAGACGACGGCGTGGGACGATCTTGATGTTTCACGGCGCAGGCTTCGCCTAAGCTTTGACAGTATAACCGAGGTGGAATATGGTGGAGGGGGCACGCGACACGGCTAAGGAACGATCTAAAGATCAAACTTGTGTGTTCCAAGGTGCCCCCTGCCCCGTGATATAAAGGAGGGAGGGGGAGGCCGGCCGGCCTAGAGGAGGGCTGCGGGAGGAGTCCTACTCCCACGGGAGTAGGACTCCCTCTTCCTAGTTGGAATAGGATTGGGGGAGGGAAGAGGAAGGGGGCGCCTCCTTGTCCTATTCGGACTGGGGGAGAGGGCGCATGCCACCTCCTGGCCGGCCCCTCCTCTTCTCCCTCGAGGCCCACCGAGGCCCATTTACCCCGGGGTTCCAGTAACCTCCCAGACTCAGAATTCCGCCGCCGGAACCATTCGAACTCCAAACATAGGCTTCCAATATATCAATCTTTATGTCTCGACCATTTCGAGACTCCTCGTCATGTCCGTGATCACATCCGGACTCAACTTCTTGGTACATCAAAATACATAAACTCATAATAACCGCCATCGAAACCTTAAGCGTGCGGACCCTACGGTTCGAGAACAATGTAGACATGACCTAGAACTATTCACGGTCAATAACCAACAGCGGGACCTGGATGCCCATATTGGTTCCTACATATTCTACGAAGATCTTTATCGGTCGGACCGCATAACAACATACGTTGTTCCTTTGTCATCAAGATGTTACTTGCCCGAGATTCGATCGTCGGTATCCAATACCTAGTTCAATCTCGTTACCGCAAGTCTCTTTACTCGTTCCGTAATACATCATCTCACAACTAACTCATTAGTTGTAGTGCTTGCAAGGCTTAAGTGATGTGTATTACCGAGAGGGCCCAGAGATACCTCTCCGACAATCGGAGTGACAAAACCTAATCTCGAATACGCCAACCCAACATCGCCTTTGGAGACACCTGTAGTACTCCTTTATAATCACCCGATTCGTTGTGACGCTTGGTAGCACCAAAGTGTTCCTCCGTAAACGGAGTTGCATAATCTCATAGTTACAGGAACATGTATATGTCATGGATAAAAGCAGAGCAACATACTAAACGATCGTGTGCTAAGCTAAGGGAATGGGTCATGTCAATCAGATCATTCTACTAATGATGTGACCTTGTTAATCAAATAACAACTCCTTGTTCATGGTCAGGAAACATAACCATCTTTGATTAACAAGCTAGTCTAGTAGAGGCATACTAGTGACATGTTGTTTTTGTCTATGCATTCACA